>JASDDO010000018.1:236524214-237759777 GCA_030015575.1 Agapanthus africanus | reverse complement strand
CCTGGCTTGGACTACGACGAAACCTTTTCTCCAGTAGCCATGCTGAAATCCATTCGGATCCTTCTTGCTATTGCTGCCTTCCACGATTATGAGATCTGGCAAATGGACGTAAAGACAGCTTTTCTAAATGGAAATTTAGAGGAGTGTGTCTATATGGACCAGCCAGAGGGTTTCATTCAGAGTGGGAGCAGCGGAAAGGTGTGCAAGTTGCTTAAGTCCATCTATGGACTAAAGCAGGCATCGCGGAGTTGGAACATCTGCTTTGATGAGACGGTCAAAGAATTTGGCTTTATCAAAAATCCAGATGAACCATGCATCTATAGTAGATTTGTAGCGAGAACTGTAGTATTCCTCGTTTTATACGTGGATGACATTCTCTTAATAGGAAATGACATTCCTATGCTACAATCTGTCAAGGGGTTCTTGTCACACAGGTTCTCCATGAAAGACCTGGGTGATGCCTCGTACATTCTGGGTATCCGGATCTACCGTGACAGATCCAAGAGGATATTAGGACTTTCACAGTCCAGGTACATCGACACCATACTGAAGAGATTCAGTATGGAAGATTCCAAGCGCGGTAACCTACCGGCTTGTCACGGGATCACCCTCTCTAAAGAGATGTCTCCCAAGACTGATTTGGAGAGGGATCGCATGTCTATTATACCCTACGCTTCTGCGGTAGGCTCTATAATGTATGCGATGTTGTGTACCAGACCGGATGTAGCTTATGCACTGAGTGTGGTAAGCCGGTATCAGTCAAACCCTGGGGAGAAACACTGGATAGCGGTAAAGAACATTCTCAAGTACCTGAGAAGGACTAAGGAGATGTTCTTGGTGTATGGCGGAAAAGACCTCCAGATCGAGGCCTTTGCTGACTCCAGCTTCCAGAGTGACAAGGATGATTCCAAGTCCATGTCGGGTTTTGTCTTTACCCTCAATGGAGGGGCGGTGTGTTGGAAGAGTTCCAAACAAGAAACCGTTGCAGACTCGACGATGGAAGCGGAATACATCGCTGCATCTGATGCCGCAAAAGAAGCTGTCTGGATGAGGAAGTTCTTGAAAGAACTTCAGGTGGTTCCGTCCATTGTTGATCCAATACCTCTGTATTGCGACAACAACGGGGCTATAGCTTTAGCGAAGGAACCCAGGTCCCATCAGAGATCCAGGCACATCTTGAGGCGGTATCACCTGATCAGGGAGATCGTAGATCGCCAGGAGATCGAGGTTCGGAGAGTCGCTTCAGAAGATAACACTGCTGATCCATTCACCAAGGCCCTGCCCCAAACTCAGTTCGAGCGGCTGATCGAGATGATAGGTCTTCGATACGCCAGTACATGGCCTTAGTGCAAGTGGGAGATTGTTAGTGTATATGCCCTAGAGGACATTACTGTATCATACTAGTTTGTATATTACTTAATGGATGCTTGGGATATTCACCTTGTATATACAATCTTGCTCAAAATAGTAGTATGCTACTTGGTTTGTTTCTACTTCAATGTGTACTTGTGTTTATTTCAGTATATCACTTATACGCATTAGTGGAGCCCTTAGGATCTTTGCTTGATTACCAGCGTTGTGATGGCAGTCACACTAGTGGGGGCTGGGTAATCTATAAGCACATCCTTATTCAGGTCCCTGGTCGCAGGACTATCGAGACAGGGCATCGATACTCCGGAGTAGACCAGCGCATGCGCTTCTCATCCCAGTGTGGGAGACGGTCTGTCCCACAGCCGTCAGTACGTCGTACTTGAGATAGTATGCGGGTGCTCGTTAGGTTACGGGTACACTGGACAGGACTCGTCGGGAACTGACTAGTTGGTATTATACCTATCGTCAGTTATTAGTTCCCAGGTGACATGAGTACAGCTTAGTCCACTGACTTGACACTGTCACTTCGCCTCGGGTGTGTTCCCACTGTACTTTGATCACTACCCTACCACGGCTCAAAGGAGTCGTGCAAACAGGTGGTGGTTGGGTGCAGTCCCGAAGCACTTGGAGGCAGTGACGGTTAGACAGGATTCGTCTCTCCCGGTATTGGGGGTTGACATCGCGCTGTGTCTAGGAGAGCCATTACACGAGTAGTCCCTGGTCAGGGCAAACGAGATATACTGGTAGGTTTCCAGTGTTATCTCAGGGTGTATTGGGCTTCACTCCGGCACGACTTGTACCGCTATTGGGGGACTGACGTTTACCGCCCCCTAGGCCCGCCATGCGATGTATCAGACGAACAGACCGGACTGTACGGAGAATGTCACACTCAGGCTCAGTAGGAGTTCAGATGGGTTTCGCCTCGTCGGTCTTCTTGTCGGCATTACCTGGGGACCGTTACGCACAGCTAGTGCCGCTTGCGGTCTGTGGTTAAACCCACTGCCAGCGTAGTGTCGAGTCTTTAGAGTCCCACACAGAAAGCTTTTCGCCTTTAGGCAAAAGAGTAGAGGTCGCATGGTATTGCGACAGGTCGCATGGTTTTGCGACAGGGTTCGGTCACATCCGTGCACTTGTGAACGTGCAGTGTCCGGACAGTTTACACTAGCGGGCTTTGGTTTAAGCCAGATCCTAGTGTACCTTATGGGATTGGATTTATCCAGTTTGCATTCGTGTTCCTCGGAACGCGGATGCGGGTGTGTATGCACAGTTGACAGGGAGGCACAGACAGCGGATTCTCATTAGGGTTGTTGACAGTTGACCGTTGACTTTTTGACTTTTTGCTCAACCCTAATGAGAATATGATATGTGATTAACTATTATATTAATTAAGTATTATGGTGATATGGTTGTTGACTTGTTGACTTTTGTTGACTTGTTGACTTTGTTGACTTGTTGACTTGTTGACCGGTTGACTAGGCTTGACTAGTTGACCATCATGATAACCATGGTTATCATTTCATGCCAAAGACTTTTTCTTGCTTGCTCATTTGAGTAAAATGAGTGCATGACATGATAAGGTTATGGTTGCTTCTAACCATCACATAAGACTTTTTTGATATGATGAGTTATGATCACTTTGGATTATGAGAGGGTGAAAGACAAAAGAGTTGCTCATTCTTTTCTTGCTCATTCTCTCTCTTGTTCTTGAGCTCTCCTCTTGCTCTCACCCTCAACCTCTTGCTCCCTCTCTTGATCTATGGTTCTCTTGTCTCATGAGTTGAGAATCAAGAACCATAGATAAAATCCCATTCTAAATCATCTCTACTCATTCTAGTTCACTAGGTTTAGCAAACCAAGTGAACTAGTTTCTTCAAAGAACGAAGAAGGAGCTAAAGGTTGGAGCTTTCAAGTGGATCTATCTTCGGCGTACGGAGACAACGAGAAGGAGCCATCGAACCACCATCGGAGCTTGAAGAGAAGGAGTTCAAGTTTAGGTATAACCATCTTCATCCGAGTAGCTAAATATCTTTAGCTTAGTATGCTAGTTTTAGTTTAGGTAAAGATCCCGACCTAGCTTAGTCCATGTTGCCTCTTGCGTTAAAATTTTGATTTTATACCGTTTCCGCCTCCCCGTAAGAACCGAGGGTCGCAACGTGGACTTACAAAGTCGTGTCGGAGTGAAGCCCATTACACCCTGAGAAACTACTGGAACCTACCAGCAAATCTCGCTTGCCCTGGCCAGGGACTTTGCGTAATGGCTCTCTGATACAGCACGATATCTACTCCCAATACCGGGAGGGACGAATCCTGTCTAACCGCCACTGCCTCCAAGTGCTCGGGACTGCACCCAACTGCTACCTGTTTGCACGACTCCTTTGAGCCGTGGTAGGGTAGCAATCTAAGAACAGTGGGACACACTCGAGGCGAAGTGGCAGTGTCAAGTCTGCGGACTACGCTGTACTCATGTCACCTGGGAACTGCTTACTGACGACTGGTATCAAACCAACCAACAGTTCCCTGTGAGTCCTGTCCGGTGTACCCGTAACCTTAACGAGCACCTGTATACTATCTCCAGTACGACGTACTGACGGCTGTGGGACAGACCATCTCCCCAACTGGGATGAGAAGCGTACACACCAGTCTACTCCGGAGTATCGATGCTCTGTCTCGATAATCCACGACCAGGGACCTGAATAAGGATGTGCTTGTAGACTACCCAGCCCCCACTAGTGTGACTGCCATCACAACGCTGGTAGACAAGCAAGATCCTAAGAGCTCTATCAATACGTACACTCACATATTAAGATAGAAAAACCAAGTAGCATACTACCATGTTTAGCAAGACTGTTATACACATGCGAATATCCCAAGCTTCCATTAAGTAATATACAAACTAGTATGATACAGTAATGGCCTTCTAGGGCATAAACACTAACAATGTGATCATGTGATGTTCTGTGACAGATATTATATATAGTATATATGATATATTATATAGACGTTGCTTATGTTTTACACCCGCGCTAGCCCTGCCCCGCTCTGCCGTTAGTTACCTAACCTAACGGTGCAGACGGGACATCGAGGCGAATGCGGATGGCATAAGCGTACGTTATATTTATCTGTGATGTTTAGGTGGACCTAAATGATGGGATATTCATTAATGAGATTAATGAAAGAAAATAAACCTAATTAATGTTGTGGAATCGAATTTCAAAATAAAAAAAAGGTAGCTACAGTTCTTGCTTTGCATCGCGGTGTTCATTATAGAACATCCTGCACCTTATTCGATGAGGAAAGGACCGAGATCCCTTCACCAGGAGTGACTCCTTTAGCAATAACTGGCAGATGCTACAACCCTCGGTTTGTCTTTGATCGCTTCTATAGTTTTGCTTTGCACAGTGATATATATGATATATCCCGCACCTCATTCGACGAGGAAAGGGCCGACGATCCCTTCACCGGGAGTGACCCCTTTAGCAAAACTAGAAAAGCCTCGAAAACATTCCATTTAAAAACCATTTGATTCCGCAGCGAGATCAAGTTCAAAGCGTTAAAGGTTTTCACAAAAACCATTCACAACCCTCCGTCATTTTAGGAAGTAGAGTACTTAGTATTCGTGCTGTGTTTGTTGACTATAGTCAAGGCACAGTGTACGGTAGCTAAGTGATGTCTTCCTACACCGCATATGATGTGATTAGTTAGGACAGTCGCGTGACTTTGTTGACCTTAGTTAAGGGTCATGTGGGTGGGTCTAATTAATCACGAAATGACGGGTAGAACTTGACTAGTACTTATGATTTGTTGACCATAGTTAAGGTCATAGGTGCTAGGGGTAAAAACCTTTATCGGGAGTTTCAAGTGTTGAAATTTGCAATGAGATTGCATACCTTCTATATGATAGTTGGATCCCGATACCCACTGCGAGTAATTGTTACTCCTGGGAGAGTTTTGCACTTTGCAATTAGCCGATCAAGTAGGTGTCTAGAAAGGTGTCAACGGGGTTACGCCTCTGGGAAAACGAGATTTACTGTAATTAGGTCCGTGCGAAAGCACGGGGAACCTCCCTCAAAGTACCGACACTGGCCTGGCTGAAAGATTGGCGAACTTGTAGAGTGTAATTAATCCCGGCTAGTCTTTCCTTTTAAGGTTTGAAGGAAGATTTGATAAAAACTGTGGGAACCATCCTGATTAGATAAAATATATAACCAATCTAATCTTGACAGAGCGCACGCAGAGTGTTTTCTTCTCTCTCTCTCCTGGTAGCGACCATATCACGCCTTAATCAAGATAATAATACGGATATTGACCGAACCCGCTTGTTATACTGAGCTGGGGAACGTTAGTCCCGCTCCAGCTTATAATTGTTATAAGACAGAGCAGGAAATTGGGGATTACCAGAATTCCCGTGCCGCCCAAACGAAGAGAGTGCATGCTGATGCATCATCTTCGGGTGTGTTCATTTCAAAGAACTGTTTCTCAGTATCCTCCGCATCCTGGGTATATGATACCGGATCTGGATCCTAGATATGTAATCTGTTACATAGGCCTACAAAAGGGTAGAAAAACTGAGAAAGGGTGATAAGTTTCATGAGACAGAAAACGGGGCAAGTGTTGCAGCCAAGTCTGTTGGTCACTGTCACCCTGTATTACTAATACATTGATTCTGAACAAATGCTATTAGATACCGAACCTGATATACAAAATCATATCAGTCTCTTTATTAGTAAAGAAATGATAAAATTTTGTATTGATGGATAATGTTTTGAACATTTCCTATATCAAAAGTTGATCGGTTCAGGCACGTTATCTAAAAGCATTGACGTTCTAAATCAAACTACAGTTGCTAGTATGCAGAACACACACAAGAGGAAGAGTTCAGAAATGAACGAATCATTCTTGAAGCATTGTAGACTAGGTCATATCAATACGACCCGACTGGCTGAAGTTACATTTTAGATGCATATTTAAATCAGTTTGAATTTACATCTTGTGAAACTTGCCAGTCATGTCACAAAGATAAAATGACCATAGCTCTGTTTGTTGGAAACAGAGAAAGAGTTAGTTAACTCTTGGGACTGATACATTATGATGTATGTAAGGTCTCCTGTCTACACATGCCAGGACTGGTTCTTTATACTTCATTACGTTCTCTGATGATCTCTCAAGATTCTGACATATGTTCATGTTGAAACACATGTCCGAACCTTTTGAGATATTCACAGAATATAAGTTAGAAGTAGAGAACCAATAATCGGGTATAAGTATTATGTCCTATGATAAGATCAGGGAGGAGAATACTTGTGCATGGCATTCCTGGACTATTCTAAAAGAAAATGAGATTCTCTCTCCGTATTACTCCTCTGAATACACCACAGCACAACGGTGTATCAGGGCGGAGCAATCGCACAATATTAGATATGGTGTGCCCTATGATGAGTATTACTGAGTTACCTATTTCCTTTTGGGGTTATGCACATGAGAAGCTGCGTACCTATTGAATTAGGTTCGAATCAGATCACTGCCTACCATTCCATATGAGATATGGTATGGGAAGAGCCTATCTCTTAAGTAAGTTAAGATTTGGGATTGTCCGGCCTATGTCAAAAGCAAAATCCGGACGAGATCGAGGCAAGATCAGTTCTGTAGAACTGGAAAGGTTCCGGCTGTACAAAACTGCTAATGATTTGACAGAACCAAAGAATTCAATAGTTCCCGACGAACCTCAGCCTCTCCGCCGATCTAGCAGGGTTCCTCACCTGCTTGAGAGATACTTCGGTTTCTCGATGACAGTGGGAGCAAGGATTGCATCATGAGATGATGACCCAACTAGATTCGAGCAGGCCATCAAAAGTAGGGACTCTGTAAGAATGGCTGGATGCTTAGCGGTCTGAGATGGAATCCATATACACCAACAAAGTATGGACTTTGGTTGCTATATCTGAAGGGTTAAATCCCCATCAGGAGCAAGTATATCTTGAGAAGATTACTTGGTGTAGATGGAAAAGTTGAGACTTTCAAAGCTAGACTTGTTAAAGGTTTTAGTCATCAACCAGGTGTGGGTAATGATGAAACCTTTTCTAGGGACTATGCTTGAGTCAATCCAGATCCTACTTGCCACGGCTACATACCATGACTACGATATCTGGTGGTTGGGTGCCATGACTACTTTTCTAAATGATGTTTTAGAAGAGTGCGTCTATAAGTACACAGCCAGAGGGCCTCGTAGACAGTGGGAGCAGCGGAAACGTATGCAAGATGCTTTATAGGATAAAGCAGGCATCGCGGAGTTGGAACATCTGTTTTGATGGATTAGTCAAAGAAGTTGACATCATCAAAATGGTAGATGAACCTTGTATAAACAAAAAGGTAGTAGGGAGTATGGTGACGATCCTCGTAGAGTACGTGGATGACATACTCTTGTTAGGGAAGGAGTTTCCTATGCTACGCTCGATCAATCTCCGCTTATCACAATGATTTTCCATATAGGATCAAAGTGATACATATTAAATCCTAAGCTTTGGATCTATGAGATAGATCTAATTGGATGTTAGGATACTCACTAGTTGTAGTGAGATGGTATCAATCGATCCTGGGGAGAATCACTGGAAGGGTTCCAGAGTGATAAAGACGACTGAATGTCAGTCACAGGCATTGTCCTTACCCTCAGTAAAGGGACGGTATGTTGGAAGAGTTCCAAGCTAGATACCGTGACATACTAGACGATAAAGGCAGGATACATCGCTACTTAAGATGCTACCAAAGAGGCTGTTTGGGTGTATAATGGTTCATGAGATGAACTAGGTTCCTACCATTGTGTGACAATGGAAGTGTGGCTTTGGCCCGAGAACCCCGGTCCCATCAGTGACCCAGACATAATCTAAGGCAGTATCACCTGATCATGGAGATAGTTGATCTCCAGGGTGATCGAGGGAAGGAGAGCAGACTCAGAGGATAACACGGCGGATCCACTCACGAAGGCCTATTCCCAGAGAGAGACTTTTATGGGATGGTTGAGTATGTGATACTACAACCACTGCTACAGATGGACCTAGTGCAAGTGGGAGATTGTTAGTTATATGTATGCCCTAGAGGCCATTACTGTACATTGGATGTATATTGTAGTGGATGTGGGACATATATAGGTAGGACTTTCTTGCTCGACATGGTAGTACGCTATCTGGTTGCTCTTTATCTTAACGTGTATACTTTCTGTCTCTCTGTTACATGTTGATAAAGCCCTTAGGATGTGTACTCGACTTCCAGGACTGTGATGCAGATCATACTAGTGGGGCCTGGATAGTCCATGAGTACATCCTTCAATGTTCCTAGTCGAGGGAATATCGAGACGGGGCATCGATATTCCAGAGTAGACTAGCGTATATCTTCTCGACCCATGCGATGGGCGATGGATGATCCCATATCCATTGGTGTTTGACATCAGAGATGGTATACGGGTGCTCAGTGGAGACTGGGTACACTGAACGGACTCGCCGAAAACTCCCAGATGGTATTATACCTCACGTCAGATGGAAGTTCTCTGGTGACACTGGTACAGCTTAGTCTGTTGACCCGAGATCGTCATAGAGTCTTGTGTGTCTCCCACTGTGCTTTGATTTCCACCCTACCACGGCTCTACTGAGTCGTGCAAACAGGTGGTTTTTTGGGTACAGTCCCGATTCACATGGAGGCACTGAGCGATAGGAGGGGATTCGTCTCTCCCGGTATTGGGGGTTGATGTTGCGCTATGCTCGACTGGCCATAAGAGGAAATCCCTGGCCAGGGTTGCTATGATATACTGGTAAGAGTTATCAGTAGTTTCACGAATGTTATGGACTTCACGTCGGCATGACTTATCAAGCTATTGGGGTCTGACGTTTACCACCCCTAGGCGAGATATGCGACATATCAGACGAACAGACCGGACTGTACGGTAAGTGTTACTGGTTGGATTCACAGGAGTGTGAGCGGGCTTGCTCGTCGATCTTCTGATCGCTCAATACCCGGGTGGCCGTTACGTTTAGCAGACCGCTTGCGGCTTGTGGGTGTTTGATATGATCATCACCTGCTGCCGGCGTATTGACGAGTCTTTAGAGTCCTACACAGAGGTTTCCTGGCTCAAGCGAAACGAAATAGGAGCGCATATGAGATATGTGCGGGACCGAGAATAATGCGTGTATGTGATACCGTATTTCATTCTCGCGATGAATGTGTCGAATGGTTGTATGCGATATAACCTAGTTATCGAATCAAGGATTGATTCGATAAGCCGATACATTGGATACTAGCCGGTTATATGCGACATGACCGGATCATTGAATCAAGTGTTGATTTAATGATTTAATGTATAATTATATATTTTATATATTACTTTGCATTAACTAGTATTGGTTCACTTTAAATGGATTTTCTCACTTGGATTGTGCAAGTTGTATATGTGATATACTTTTGTGCACAAGATTGTATCATGTTTGATGATACATGCAAGCTTGGGTTTGTGTAAAGAATTGACCATGGTTATATGAATGGTTAGGGTTTCATTTTATTTACTTATTCATTTATTTATTCTTTTTTTTTATTTTGGAAAAAGAAAATGATAAAGAGAAAAAAGAAATGGTGGCTTAGTTTGTTTTTAGTTGAAGTTTCATGAAGCATTGACTAAGTCACCATTCCTGTCTCATCCTTAACCCTAACCATTCAAGTTAACCATGGTCCATTCTCTACAATTAACCAAGGGTTAATATATGATAAGTATTGATTTATTTATCTTATTTATTCAACACTTATCATATCTTCTTCTTCTTCTTCATCTTCTTCTTCCATGAAGAAAGCTTGCTACATCAATGGCAAGTGATGAAAAAGTGTGAGAAATCCAATTCTAAAGTGAACCCACTTCCTATTTCTTCATCCTCTACCTCTTGCCAAGTAGTATAGGGTGTTTCCTTCACAAGTTTTCATGGCTTGGTGAAGGTGGAGCTTGATCTAGTGATGCCTCGACGTAGATCATCTTCGGCACGTTGTCGACGACCTAGCCCGCCTTTTTCTCCGATGAAACCACCGTGAGAGTCATGGTTCGATTTGGACAGTGGAGAGGACTTCATCACGGAGTCTAGGAGGTGGAGGACCGGATCTACAAAGGTTGTAGCCCCTTCCCTTTAGCTATATTTCCGTTTACATGCTTGCATCGCCTATATATCTAGTTGACGATCCGTATTAGGGTTTGTAGGCACCCGTAAAATTTTATTTGTGCATGTTTGATCACTTGTGAGACTCCATTAGAGTTCCTAGGAACCCTACAAAACCTTGGGTTTGACCGCGCTTCCGCGGCCAATATGTGGGACCAGTGATCCAACTTTCTGCAGTTGCTTCTTCTCTGGAAATTGTGATTTTTGGTATATATCTTTTGGGCCCAGATTTTGTTACTGTACAACAGATGTTCGTGGGGCCCACTTCGTGATATTTAGTCGATCGAAATTTAAACATGTTAGTTTACAGTACTTACATTATATCTCCGACCGTGAATGTCATTTGATCGATAAACCGCGTCTGATTGCTATAGCTCTTTTAGACGGGTTTGCGAACATGGCATTCGCGTTGATGTTCTGTGTTGTGCTGTGATGTTGCGGATTTGTCGTGGTGGATAGCAGTGTGCAATGGTAGTACAGTTTGGATTTATTTGTACATTTGATATTGCGGGGCGAGCGTCCAACATGTAGACTGCAGTCACTGCCTGTTTGTATAATATTCTTTTGGGGCACGACCGGGTTGAGGTCGATGTACCCGTTGTACATATTATTTATTTCTGTATTAGGTTTTACCCCACGACGGAGTGTACGGATAGCCGGGTTCTGGGGGGCAACGGGTCCGCATCTCATGGCTTTGAGAGGCAGAGGGGCCTCACTCTAGAATTGGCAGACTATTCGCCGCACTTATAGGGGGTACAGGTTGACCCAAGGAGGGGTGCTCAAGTTACCGGATTCCGTGAATTGCAGGGTGGTCCATTCACTTTGCTGTAGGGGGCTGCCTCGCTTCAGGTTTTGGCGGGTAACTTGCCGCACCCGTAGGGGTCTAGGTTTCATTGCACAGGCTATCCACACGATCAGGGGAACGTCGGGTTTCAGCAGCGGCTCTGTGAAACTCGGGGATCCCAGATTATCTGTATTGTTCTGTGATGCTTATTACTTTTCTGTAATGTTGCATATTATCACGTCTGGAGTGATTATTGTATATTGGTATATATACTATTAGATGTTGTATATGTTTTGCACCCATGCTAGTCCAGTCCCCGCTCTGTCGTTAGTTAAGTAACCTAACGGATGATGACGGGACCCAGTGACGAATGCGGATGGCATATACGTACATTTTATTTTCGCTCTTTTCTGGTGTGATTAATTGATGGGACTGCGTTGATTTTGATCAATGCAAAGAAAAACAAACCTGTTTGGCAGCTGTTGGAACAATTTTAAAAGTGTTATTACAAAGACGTTTCCTTTTGTTTTGCATAGCGGTATTCGGTTGGAATATCCTGCACCTCATTCGACGAGGCAAGGGCCGATATCCCTTCACCGGGAGTGACCCCTTGGGCAGAAGTTTGCGTTAGGGTAATAACTTCACTATAGTCGATTACATGTTGCTTTGCATCGTGGTATTCAGTTGGAATATCCTGCACCTCATTCCACGAGAAAAGAGTCGAGATCCCTTCACCGGGAGTGACCTCTTTAGCAAAGGTTTTCGCCACTATATTTTTATAAAAAGCTATCAGGTTCCTTCAGCGATATCAAGTTCACTACATTAAAGGTTTTTCGCCAAAAACCAGCCGCAGCCCTCCGTCATTTCTTTTGGGTATTCAGTAGTATTCAAGCTATGTATTTTGACCAACGCCAAGGCATAGTGTTTGGTAGCTGCTAGGTATTCATTTTATGCATAGATAGATGAGTTGGTTTGGGACAGTCGTTCTGCCATTTTGGCCAACGTCAAGGGCATGTGCGGGTGGGTTCAAATTGACAAGATAGTGACGGGTAGAACTTGGCATGTGACTTATGACATTTTGACCAACGCCAAGGTCATAAGAGCATGGGGCAAAAATCATATCGGGAGTTTCTAAAGAAACTGAAACTTGCCAAGTATGCGCATACCTTCTGGAGTATGAGTAACGTGAGTGGATTCCGTCACGTTATCATACGATGAGAGTTGGATCCCGATTCCCACTGATTAGTTGGTTTACTCTTCGGGTGATCCCGATTGATTCTTCTTTTAGGTTTGGAGGAGAATTTGACAGGACAATGGGAGGTTTCCTGATTAGATAAAGTGATAACCATTCTGATCTAGGTTAGAGTGCACGCAGAGTGTTTCTTTTCTCTCTCTCTCTGACAGCGACCATAGACCGACCCTAGACTATGACTCAGTGACCAAGTTGACCGAACCTTCTTAAAATACTGGCTTTTGGATTGTCCGAGTTGCATAAGTCATTGCCACTCCTTCTTCTACCCTTTGCATTTCTCAGAACACCCTGTACTACTACGGACATCCACTTCCATTGGATAGATCCATCGTATGGTTATATACGAACTCGAAGGGACTTCTTCGAGGATGGATCCAGGTTCAGGAGAAATAGAATTGGTTTATTCAGTTGTCTTTTATTATCACCTTCTCTCAGGTTGCGAGGACTTCTTGGTTTAGGAGAGTACACTTATTACGCTTATTGAATAGTCTTATTTCAAACCATAGGCAGGTGCCGAAAGGTAGGGAATAAAGAAAACCAATTAGCCTAAGTAGGGTGTGCAGGAGGTAATAACTAAAGACAAAATAAAGGGATTAGAAAGAGGGCAAAGTAAATTGCGACTGTTATCATTCACGACCAGACCGCGTACTTCATCGCCACTCCTATTTCACCTTTGCTTTTTCCCCAGTTCGGGAGAAATAGAATAAGGTATTATTCAGTTGTCTTTTATCATCACCTTCTCTCATGTTGCGAGTACTCCTAGGTATTAGGAGGGTACACCTATTATGCTTACTGGATAGTCTTCTTCCAAACCATAGGCTGGTGCCAAACGGTAGGGAAGGAAGAAAACCATTTAGCCTAACGATGGTGTACAGAAGGTAATGACTAAAGACAAATAAAGGGATTTGGAGAGATGGCAAAGAAATATACGGTTATAGTCATGAATTGGATTATGGAAGAGGCATTACTAGGAATACCAGGATACCCCTACGAAACATTTTCATGTTTCGGTGCATTGTTAAAGCAAAACTGTTTTCCCGATTAGATACTTACTTCAGGGTATGTATTTACCAGGTTTCATTCTCATATCTGTATGGTTTTACAGATGATGAGTGGGAGTAAGTTATTGGGAATTAGGTGATCATCCTCATTATATCGAAATTCGTTGTAATTAGTGATATTTGAGGAAATCGCCTGGGTACAGTTTTCAACCTACGATGCACAGGTTTTGAGTTATTCAACTCAGCGGACTTATACAGAGTATTGTATGTTTTCCAAGTGTCCATCAGGACAAAGGGGTAGGTCCTCGTACTATGTTCCGTTTACTTATGACTTCTCTAGTTTTTAGAAAAGTGTTTCGTAGAAATACTATGTCTATGTTTTGAGAAGTTGTGGGTATAAGAATAAAGTAGAGAACCATATATCGCAAGTATCGGAATTCTTCAAAGAGATCGAAGATGTGGATTCTTGTGATTGGTATTCAGATGATAGTAATGGTTTTGAGAAACTTGTTTCTCTTTCAGGTTACTCATAATTGGATGGATTCCTAAGTTGAGTAATACTGATTAGGCTCTTTCCATTAAGTTGATATGCACTGGAGACAGTTGCATGATTTGAATCTGGTTCCAATTAAATAAGTGCCAAAGTTTCTATATTGGACATAGAATGGTTCATATCTTAACGATGTTAAGGTACGGGGAGTTGTCCAGCTTATGTTTAAAACCAGACTCTGGATAACTCAGGGCACGTTTCTGTAATGCCTGTTTGCGGGTTGGCCTAGGCTATGACGAGGGTTGACTTTCTACCATCTGGAAGATCAATAGTGATATTGTTCTTGACTCGCCACAGTTTTAGTAAAATGGATTTTTTCAGAAAACAGTAGTGGGGGTATGGTAGAACTGGAAGTGATTCCAGAACCGCAGACGATTACGAAAAATCTAATAGGACCTATATATTCAATCAAGTTTGACATTCCATTAGCCACTCCGCAGACATGGTGGGTAACCTCAGACACCCGAGAGGTACTCCGGTAGCCTCAAGGACGGTGACAGAGAGGTTTTTGCTTACCCGACTTGACACTACTGTTGTTCTAGACTATGAGACCCGGCAGGAGGTTAAGTATAGCGTCGTTCTAAACTAGTTTTAGAAGTGCACGTATATATTATTCTGCCAGAGGGTTGTCGTAGTCAGTGGGAGCAGCGGAAGCATAGTGGGCAAGTAGCTTATGTCTATTTATAGACTTGAGCAGATATAGCGGAGATAGATCATCTATTTTTAATGTGACGTCATGGGTTTGACTTCATCAGAATAGGGGATGGATCTGTTAAGAAGGTAGTAGGGTGTGATGTCATCGTATTTGGATGACTTACACAGAGTAGGAAGTAAAATTCCTACACTACGATCGGTTGTACTGTGGTCATCACACAGTTGTTTCTCCAGGCAGGATATGGATATAATATATGACATTCTGGTTTCTAGATCTATGGTTTTAGATCTAGATTTGGGTAGTTTCCCGATGTGGGTACTTTGACATTATTTTGATAGTTTTTAGAATAGTTGACTCCTGGCATGGTGGTGTACCTGCAGGTGATGGAGTCATCCTCTCTAAAGGTGTCTTACAGACTAAAGGAGAGAGGGATGTGCATGATTGGCAGATCACTTGCTTAGGAAATTGAGTCAATCGTGAGATGTCAAGTACCACACCAAATGTTGTTTTTGCACTAGATGCAATAAGTTTGTATTAATCCAATCCTGGAGAAACATAAGGAAGCAGTTTTAGAACATAAGTGCATGTTCTACGGATTTGATGACGGCAGCCTCCTTCGGGAGACGGTTATCATTCCAGGCTTCAAAGGTGACATGGTTGACAGAGTGATTGTCAGAGTTATAGTTTTCCCTCTGACGAGGGACAGTATTATGGACAGGTGGTCCAAGAGGATACTGTGGGAGGCATGGTGCAGGATACTGATTAGATTTAGTGATCGATACAGTCTAAGAAGTTTGGATTTAGAGTTTATTTATGAACTAGGTCCCATCAGATATCCAGACATATTCTAAGACAGGTATTACTCAATTCGAGAGATGGCTTTCTCCTCGAACTTGAGATTAAGAGAGATATAGAAAGAAACTTCAGGGCGGATCCACTCACTGAGGCTATTTCTCGAACACAATAGTTTTACAAACGGGCTTTGTGAAACTGATTAGTAGAGGAGTTGGATGTTCGATTTCACACGGGCTGTGAGTAGTCGACATCGCAATAATTAGCCTTAAGTGCAAGTGGGAGATTGTTGGATATAGTGCCCTCAGAGTCAATTATTGGATCGCAGGTACGTGATTGCAATGATTGCGGAGGACCTATACTGGTAGGACAGTCTTACTCGAGATGATAGTATGCTATCTGGTTTGCCTTTATCAGTCGTGTACAGGTTCAGGTGACTGATCACTGTTACATTTTGATAGAGCCCTTAGGATCTTGCTTTACTACCAACAGTATAATGGTGATCATATACGTGAGAGTTGGGTAGTTTATAAGCATATCCTTAATTGTGGTCCCTAGTCGTGGGAGTTTCGAGACGGGGCATCGATACTCCGGAGTAGACTAGTGTATACAGTCGAGACCCTGACGAGGGGCGGTGGCCGGTCTCACAAGCTACTGGTGTCAGTTGGATCACCTAAAATGTATACAGGTGCTCATTGGGTTATGAGTACACCGGACAGGACTCGCCGGGAACCTGCTAGTTGGTATTATACATATCGTCAGATAGCAGTTCCCTGGTGACATATGTACAGGTTATTTCATCGACCTGAGGTCGTCATTTGTCCCGTGTGAGTTCCCACTGTGCTTTGATTTCTACCCTACCACGGCTCAAAGGAGTCGTGTAAACAGGTAGTTTTTGGGTACAGTCCCGAGCCACATGGAGGCACGTGAGCGGATCGGCAGGAGATTCGTCTCTCCCGGTATTGGGAGTGAGATCGCGCTGTGTCTAGGAAAGCCATTACACAAAGCCCACGGCCGTGGCAGGAGATTTACTGGTAGGTACTCCAGTAGTATCTCAGGGTGTTTTTAGGCTACACTCCGACACGACTTATACTGCTATTGGGGGTCTGACGTTACTAGCCCCCTAGGCAGATATGCGATACTCATAGACGAACGGACCGGACTGTATATACATTGTCACTGTTAGGCTCAGTAGGGTTTCCGGATAAGTTCACTCATCGGCCTCCCTTGAGGTCAGTCCATGGGCAGCCGTTACGCACAGCTAGTGCTGTTGACGGCTTGTGGTTAAACCCACTGCCAGGGTACTGACGAGTCATTAGAGTCCCCCACAGACAGTTTCCCAAGTTCGGGCGAAACGTTGTAGAGGCCGTATGGTTTTATGGCAGGGTTCGGAAAATGCACGTGCGTTTATGCACGTGTCATATTTCGGGCAGATAATACTGGTGGGCTTTGGTTTAAGCCGGATCCGAGTATTATATTGTGTAGATATAATATCTTTGTCTCAGTTGCATTTGTATTCGGTCGTAATACAAATGCGGGTATGTTTATACTATTATGGGGTTATCCTGAAATTCGTTTCGGGATCGCTTTTGGAAATTGCCAGTTTCCAGTTTTCTATCGCCCGTATTTAACATTTGGTTAAATACGGATTTATCTTTTCTTGAGATGAGTGTGGAAGGTTCTAGAAGGATCTAGAAGGTGGTGACTAGGATTAGTGACTCATGGTTGCATTTAATGATTCAATTAATGCATGATGACTAGGTTTATATGACTCATGCTTTAGCTTTAATGTTTCTTGTTAACCTTACGATATTTCCTCTTGATATTTATCCTTGTGGTCATCCTCTTTGCTCCTACCCTTACCTCCCTCTTGTTATAAATTGGCCAGCCCCTCCCCTTGGGAAATGATCATGGTTGTTGAAAAAAGATAGAGTTTTGGATGTATGGAAATTAACATATTCATATCTCATTTTCATATCGATCCAAAAGGCAACTTCATTAACCGTTCGTCCATACCTTTGGACGTAACGAGACAAAGTATTCTACTCATTCTATACATCAATCTTGGTCGTCTCTTTTAGCAAACTTGACGACCGAGTTGCCTCGAGTCAGAGGCAGGAGCCCGTTTAAAGAACCGTTGACGTGGTGCCACCTGGACGAGCAGATCGGAGATCGACGAGATCGGAGCAACCGCAACGGAGCGTGGGATGATGGTTAAAGAACGAAGGACTCGGATCGTTCGGTATAACCTTTCTACTCTCTTTATAGTTTGTTAGTTTAGCAATAATGGCAGATCCGGGTTATAGTTTATGATTGCGCCAGTTAAAAGTTTTTGTTCCTCTTTTGGCGTCTGTTAGACGGCCGGGACGCTACCGTAGACTTACAATATCATGTCGTATCTCAAATACGAACCATGTCACATCACCGATCTCATGGCATCATGCCCAGTCTCATCGACTCATCTCCAAATATCATGTACTATCCTCATCATCCATATATATATATATATTGTCCCATACCTATGTGTATTTATATATACGTACATATCCCCATATACGCACAAATAATAAAATGTATGCAAGTGTGTGTGTGTGTACTTGTATGCAAATCATTAATCTAGGGTTCGCGACTAAAACTAACTATCGACACTATCATCCAATTACACTAAAATTCATCGACGAACTCCTAACGTCTACCTAGATAATCATCTAGTCTCATAAAAATATAATTATATATATATATATATATATTCGTATACAACACTACGAACTGCGGGGGTGCTATACGTCATCCACCCGACTTCCCCTGTAGATATATATCTACTCACTTGATCTTCGTTTGCCGATGCCGATGTCGCCACGCGCTTGCTTGTCGTCTCAAAGTCCTAATGAGGGTACCTACATATCATAACACATCGTATCGCATAAAAATCCGACTCATGACCAAAACAACACACGAATCTCACATAGGTCAAACCTATGGTCCGCTCAAGCAAAAGAACCAAAAAACCCTCGACATCGGCGTACAAACGCCGATTGATCGAGAAAAACCCAAACGTACCAATCGTGGTTTCACAACTCACTAAATGTTATAAGAAATAGGGTGAAAATCATCAAACCTTAAAATTAATCAAATCAATTTATTTCCAAAAACCTTAGTACGCGGTCGTTAACCGTTTTAATACAAATCTTGATGTTTTAGCAAAACTAGTGGTCACAATATTCACTAATTATCTTAATTAGGCCACATAAACATTTACTAGATTTTTAATCTCGCTAAATTACATTAATCCAAAAACCTAGTTAGCACAATTTCCATTTTAGTTCAAAAGTTGATGTTTTCACCAATCAAATATTTTAACAATTCTAGTGGCCATAATGCTCATTAAACCTCTTAATTAAGTCATACAAACCCTTACCATAATATTATCTCACCTCGTTATATCAATTACAAGAATCTAGTTTGCAAAATTAACTACTTTTAACAATTTAAAACTAACAATTAGCAAACTAGCTACTAGGTTAGATTTTACAAATCTTAAAGTGTTAAACAATACAATTTAACCATGATCAAATGACATAAACCCTAACTTGATCCAAACCCAATTCTAGAAAATTCAAGTTTTCCAATTGAACCACAATTAAACACCAAATTAAGTTGATTCAAACTATATAACCAACAATTAAATTCTAGGGTTAGGATTTACCTCAACAAAACATTGAATCAAGCTTGCAACTTATCCTCTAAAATGTCACCTTTTCTCCAAGCTCCATACTAAATAGGTTAAGGAATAATGGGTAGAGCTTGGATTTTGATTTGTGAGGTTTTTGATGGATTTTTGATGCAAAAATTGATGGATTTTAATGGCAAATGAGGGGGGATTTTGGACGAGGGCGGTTGCAGAAATTTGGGGAGGGGTTTCGGCCAAGAGAAGGTGAGGAGAGAGAGAGATGAGGTGTTGTGTTGATTTCCCCCAAAGTCAACAAAAACCATACCTCATTTCTTAATCTTTTCTTTTTTTTCCATTTTCTTTTCTTTTCTTTTCATTGACTTTGGAAGTGGGAAAATGGGCAGCCCCCCCTGTTCGGCTAGAAATTAGTGAGTGGAGAGAGAGAGTGTGTGAGGGGTGAGTTTGTGTGAGGAAACATGTCCAATAATACACCCATTAACTCATATTCTTATTATCTTATTTTCTTAATTATCTTATTTTATTTTCCAATCTATTTTATCCGAGAATTCACTTGACAATTCCATTTCATTACCAAAACAACATGTTACGTTTTGGTTTAATGTGTCATGATGCATAAAACTTATATTAACCCATTCCAATTTGTAATTATCCCTAATTAAATGTATTAGCGAAGGCTTAAAATAATATTAAAAATAATTAATTACGGAATTTTTTTTAGTAAACTAGAAATTTTACAAGTGACCCATTAACCATCAATTACTAGCAATTATATAGTTAGAATATGTATATTTAAGTCTATGTCGAAAAAAATAATTGTATCTGGGTTTTTACGGAAAACTCTAGTTATTTTACCGATTATCCGAAATTTCACCTAAACGATTTTCAAAACGTTACATTATGCCTCTGGGAAAACGAGATTTATTCTAATTAGGTCCGTGCGAAAGCACGGGGAACCTCCCTTAAAGTATAACACTGGCCTGACTGAAAGATTGGCAAACTTGTACGGTTTAATTAATCCCGGCTAATCTTACCTTTTAGGATTTGAAGGAAGATTTGATGAAAACGGTGTGAGCCATCCTGATTAGATAAGATAATAACCAATCTAATCTTGCAAGAGCATACGCTAAACTATTTTCTTCTCTCTTTCTCCAGGTAGCGACCATGTCAGGCCTTAATCAAGATAATAATATGGATGTATTGACTGAACCCGCTTATTATACGGAGCAGGGGAACGTTGGTCCCGCTCCAACTTATAATTATTATAAGTCCGAGCAGGAAATAGGAGAATATCCAGATTCTCATGCTGCCCAAACGAAGAATAAGCATGCTGATGCTTCTTCTTCGGGTGTGTTAGTTATCGAGAACTGTTTCACAGTTCACTCTACGTCCTGGGTATTAGATACCGGATCAGGATCCCACATATGTAATATGTTACATGGGCTATGGAAAGGTAGGGAACTGAGAGAGGGTGATCATTCCGTAAAAGTAGCGAATGGTGCACATATTGCAGCCAAAACAGTTGGCGAATATCACCTTGTATTGCCAAATGGTAATACATTGATTCTGAATGAATGCTATTACATTCCGACCCTGATATGCAATCTTATATTATTTTCTTTATTGAGTAAAGAGGGATATAATTTTGTAGTACAGGATAATTTTATGAACATCTTCCTGAATCAAAAGTTGATTGGATCAGGCTCGTTAAATAATGGCATATACGTTTTTAATCAAACTACAGTACTTAGTGTGCAAAACACGCACAAGAGGAAGAGTTCAGAAATGAACGAATCCTTCTTGTGGCATTGTAGACTAGGTCATATCAATGCGACACGACTAGCTAAGTTGCATAAGGATGGATATTTGAATCCGTTCAAATTTTCATCTTATGATACTTGCCAGTCATGTCTCAAAGGCAAGATGACCAAAACTCCATTTAGTGGACACGGAGAAAGAGCTACGGAACTCTTGGGACCGATACATAGTGATGTATGTGGTCCCATATCTACACATGCCAGAGATGGTTCCTCGTACTTCATTACATTCACTGACGATCTCTCAAGATACGGACATGTGTTCCTGTTGAAACACAAGTCTGAAGCTTTTGAGAATTCAGAGAATATAAGAACGAAGTAGAGCACCAAAAGGGTAAAAGTATTAAAATCCTTCGATCTGATCGAGGAGGAGAATACTTGAGCAATGAGTTCCGGGATTATCTAAAAGAGAATGGGATTCTCTCTCAGCTTACTCCACCGTATACACCACAGCACAACGGTGTATCGGAACGGAGGAATCGCACCCTATTAGATATGGTGCGCTCTATGATGAGCACTGCTGAGTTACCTATTTCCTTTTGGGGTTATGCGCTTGAAGCAGCAGCATACCTATTGAATCAGGTTCCATCAAAATCTGTACCTACCACACCATATGAGATATGGAGTGGGAAGAGACCATGTCTTATACTAGTTAAGATATGGGGTTGTCCGGCCTATATCAAAAAGCAAAATCCGGACAAACTCGAGGCACAATCAGTTCTTTGTAAGTTTGTTGGATATCCTAAACATTCGAATGGATATCTATTCTACCACGGTGAACAACAAAAGGTGTTTGTTGCTCAACATGCCACCTTTTTAGAAAAAGAATTTCTTACAAAAGAAATTAGTGGCGAAGAGGTAGAGCTTGAAGAAGTTCCAGCAGCACAAACTGCAACTGAAGATTTAGTGGAACCAGAGGATTCAGTAGTTCCCAACGAACCCCAGCTTCTCTGCCGATCTAGTAGGGTTCCTCATTCACCTGAGAGATACTACGGTTTTCTCATTGATGGTGGAAGCGTGGATTGTATCATGGAAGATGATAACCCGTCTATCTTCGAGCAGGCCATCACGAGTGGCGACTCTGTGAAATGGTTGTATGCAATGCGATCTGAGATGGAATCCATGTATACTAACAAAGTATGGACTTTGGAAGTTGCTCTTGAAGGGGTAAAACCAATTGGGAGCAAATGGATCTTTAAGAAGAAACTTGGTGTAGATGGAAAAGTAGAGACTTTCAAAGCTAGACTTGTTGCAAAGGGTTTTCGTCAACAACCAGGTGTGGATTATGACGAAACCTTTTTTCCAGTGGCTATGCTTAAATCCATCCAGATCCTGCTTGCCATTGCTGCATACCATGACTACGAAATCTGGTAGATGGATGTTAAGTCCGCCTTTCTAAATGGTGATTTAGAGGAGTGCGTGTACATGACTCAGCTAGAGAGCTTCATAGATAGTGGGAGCAGCGGAAAGGTGTGCAAGCTGCTTAAATCCATCTACTGGTTAAAGCAGGCATCGCGGAGTTGGAACATCTGTTTTGATGTAGTAGTCAAAGAGTTTGACATCATCAAGAATGTAGATGAACATTGTATCTACAAGAAGGTTGCAGTGAGTAAGGTTGTCTTCCTCGTATTGTACGTGGATGACATACTCTTGATAGGAAATGATGTTCCTATGCTGCACTCGGTCAAGCTCTTCTTATCACATAGATTCTCAATGAAAGATCTAGGTGATGCCTCCTGCATTTTGGGGATTAAGGTCTATAGAGATAGATCTAAACGGATACTGGGATTGTCCCAATTCAGGTACATTGACACCATACTAAAGAGGTTTAGAATGGAAGAATCCAAGCGTGGGAACCAACCCACGATCTCTGGACTCACTCTCTCCAAAGAGATGTCTCCTAAGACTGATTTGTAGAAAGCTCGCATGAAAGGGATACCCTATGCTTCGGCAGTAGGTTCTATCATGTACGCGGTGCTATGTACCAGACCCGATGTTGCATACTCACTAAGTGTAGTGAGTAGGTATCAAGCAGATCCAGGAGAGAGTCACTGGACAGCTGTGAAGAACATTCTCAAGTACTTGAGAAGGACTAAGGAGATGTTCTTGGTTTATGGTAACGATGAACTCCAGGTAGAATCCTTTACCGATTCGTGCTTCCAGAGTGATAAGGACGACTCTAAGTCGGTCTCGGAATTTGTCTTCTCCCTCAATGGAGGGGCGGTTTGTTGGAAGAGTTCCAAGCAAGAAACCGTGGCAGACTCGACGATGGAGGCTGAATACATCGCTGCCAATGATGCTGCCAAAAAGGCTGTCTGGATGAAGAAGTTCATAATCGAACTTGGTGCGGTTCCGTCCATTGAACATCCAATACCTTTGTATTGTGATAACAATGGAGCTGTGGCTTTGTACAAGGAACCCAGGTCCCATCAGAAGTCCAGACATATTCTGAGGCGGTATCACTTGGTCCGGGAGATAGTTGACCGCCGCGAGATCGAGGTCAGGAGAGTTGACACGAAGGACAACACTGCGGATTCACTCACGAAGGTCATACCCCAGATACAATTTGAGAGACTTTTTGGGATGTTGGGTATGAGATATTACAACAGCTGGTTTTAGTGCAAGTGGGAGATTGTTAGTTGTATATATGTGTTAGTTATATGTATGCTCTAGAGGCCATTACTGTACATGAGATGTATATTGTAGTGGATGCTGGGACATATATAGGTAGGACTTTCTTGCTCGACATGATAGTACGCTATCTGGTTGCTCTTTATCTTAACATGTATACTTTCTGTCTCTCTGTTACATGTTGATAAAGCCCTTAGGATGTGTGCTCGACTTCCAGGACTATGATGTAGCTCATACTAGTGGGGCCTGGGTAGTCCATGAGTACATCCTTCAATGTTCCTAGTCATGGGAATATCGAGACGGGGCATCGATACTCCAGAGTAGACTAGCGTATATCTTCTCGACCCATGTGATGGGCGATGGATGATCCCATATCCATTGGTGTTTGACATCAGAGATGGTATGCGGGTGCTCAGTAGTGACTGGGTACACTGAACGGACTCGCCGAGAACTCCCAGATGGTATTATACCTCACGTCAGATGGCAGTTCTCTGGTGACACTGGTACAGCTTAGTCTGTTGACCCGAGATCGTCATAGAGTCTTGTGTGTCTCCCACTGTGCTTTGATTTCCACCCTACCACGGCTCTACTGAGTCGTGCAAACAGGTGGTTTTTGGGTACAGTCCCGATTCACATGGAGGCAATGAGCGATAGAAGGGGATTCGTCTCTCCCGGTATTAGGAGTTGATATTGCGCTATGCTCGACTGGCCATAACTGGAAATCCCTGGCCAGGGTTGCAGAGATTTACTGGTAAGAGTTATCAGTAGTTTCACGCTTGTTATGGACCTTACATCGGCATGACTTATCAAGCTATTGGGGTCTGACGTTTACCACCCCTAGGCGAGATATGCGACATATCAGACGAACAGACCGGACTGGGCGGTAAGTGTTACTGGTTGGATTCACAGGAGTGTGAGCAGGCTTGCTCGTTGATCTTCTGATTGCTCAATACCCGGGTGGCCGTTACGTTTAGCAGACAGCTTGCGGCTTGTGGGTGTTTGATATGATCATCACCTACTGCCGGCGTATTGACGAGTCTTTAGAGTCCTACACAGAGGTTTCCTGGCTCAAGCGAAACGAAATAGGAGCGCATATGAGATATGCGCGGGACCGAGAATAATACCAGTATGTGATACTGAATTCTATTCTCGCGATTTGTATCATCGGACGGTTATATAAGATATAGCCGGGTTACCGAAAAAAATGTTGATTCGATACATGTAAGTCCATGCTACCTCTCCCGGTACTTTCGGGCATGCAGAATTTGATGAAAAACAATTTTCTAGAGGCGGTAACATGGACTCAAAACCGGATCTTTGTTAAATATCTAACTAACAACCTAACTAGGAGTTGTTAACTACTTGGTTAGGGGGTTATACCTTTCTTTCTTGAACTCCTTCGTTTTCAAGCCTCGATGGTTGTCTGGATCGGCTTCACCTCGTCGTCTCCTTGCGCCGAAGATGGATCCACCCGAAAGCTTCTACCTTTGGCTTCTTCTTCGAACTTTGAAGAAACTAGATCACTTGGCTTGCTAGGCCTTGTGAACTAGAATGAGTAAAGGAATGTTTTGGTGTCTTTTTATCTCTAAGGCAATGAGTCTCAACACATGAGAATGGTTTGCCTTGAGGTAGAGAGAGTAAGAGGAAGAGGGAGAGCTTGAGAATGAGAGAGCTCAAGAGAGAGAAAGCAAATGATAGAATGAACCATACTCTTCTCATTCTCACCTCTCATAATCCAAAAGCCATCATAACAAAAATAGTAATCAAGTATTGTGTAAATGGTTTAAGTCAAAATGGCTATATCATTTCATGCACTCATTTTGCATAAATAAACAAGCAAGCAAAAGTCTTTGCCATGGAATGATAGCCATTGTCATGATGATGGTCAACTAGTCCAACCTAGTCAACCGGTCAACAAAGTCAACAAGTCAACAAAGTCAACCCCTCAACAACCATGTCACTATAATACTTAATTAATATTAATGTTAATCATATATCTTGTTCTCATTAGGGTTAAGCAAAAGTCAATGGTCAACAGTCAACTGTCAACAGTCAACAGTCAACAACCCCAATGAGAATACTCTGCCTCTGTCTCTCTGTCAACTGTGCATACACACCCGCATCCGCATTCCGAGGAACACGAATATAAACGAGATAAAATCAATCCCAAAACGTACACTAGGATCTGGCTTAAACCAAAGCCCGCTAGTGTTAACTGTCCGGACACTGTACGTGCACAAGTGCACGGATGTGACCGTACCCTGTCGCAAAACCATGCGACCTGTCGCAAAACTATGCGACCTCTACTCTTTTGCCTAAAGGCGAATAGCTTTCTATGTGGGACTCTAAAGACTCGACACTACGCTGGCAGTGGGTTTAACCACAGACCGCAAGCGGCACTAGTTGTGCGTAACGGTCCCCAGGTAGATGCCGACAAGAAGACTAACGAGGTGAAACCCATCTGAACTCCTACTGAGCCTGAATGTGACAGTCTCCGTACAGTCCGGTCTGTTCATCTGATACATCGCATGGCGGGCCTAGGGGGCGGAATGTTAGGTCCACGTTGCCCACCCCGGTGCTTACGGGGAGGCGGAAAACATAATAAAAAAAACGGATTTTTAAAGACTTAGGCAACATGGACCTTGCTTGTGAGGATCTTTGCTAAACGAAAACTAGCTAAAGTAAACTAACAACTAAGTAAGTTGTAGAAAGGTTATACCTTGAGCTCGAACTCCTTCTCTCCTTGCTCGTCGGAATGGTAGAAAGAGTTCACCTTGCTTGTCTTCATCCGTCAAAGAAAGATCCACTTGAAAGCCACCACCTTTAGCTTCAACTCCAAGCTAGGAGTAACTAGAGTGCAAGAAATGCTAAGACTTGAACCCTAGAAGTGAGTAGAGAAGATCAAGAGAGGGTTTTTCTCAAGCTTTTTATTTCTCAACACATGAGAGGGAGAGAGCTTGAGGGAGAGGATGAGCAAGAGAGAGAAATAGAATGAGAGAAAATGAAAAATAAAAGAGCCATTCTCACTAATATGTGAGGATAATTCTAATTAGATAATTAGCTTGAAAATTGTCATGATAAATCATGACTTGACCATTATCATTTCAATTTTTGCAAAGATCAAAGAGCATCTTCCAAATGAAATGATTATGGTCAAGTTGTCAACATGGTCAACAAGTCAATGAAGTCAAATTGTCAACAACAACCATGCACAATAATTAAGCTAATTATCAATTAACAATAATCCACACAAAATCAATAGGGTTAATGAAATGACAAAAGCCATTAACCCTAAACAAGGTCCTCTCCCCCAATCTCAAGCAACTGTGCATACGCACCCGCATTCGTGATCCGAGGAACACGAACACAATGAGAAAAACCAATCTCAAATCATATACTAGGATCCGGCTTAAACCAAAGCCCGCTAGTATAAACTGTCCGGACAGCAAACGTGCACAAGTGCGCGGATGCGAACGAACCCTGTCGCAAAACCATGCGACCTCTACTCGTTTTGCCTAAAGGCGAATAGCTCTCTGTGTGGGACTCTAAAGACTCGACACTACGCTGGCAGTGGGTTTAACCACAGACCGCAAGCGGCACTAGCTGTACGTAACGGTCCCCAGGTAGATGTCGATAAGAAGACTGACGAGGTGAACCCCATCTGCACTCCTACTGAGCCTGTATGTGACAGTCTCCGTACAGTCCGGTCTGTTCGTCTGATACATCGCATGGCGGGCCTAGGGGGGCGGTAAACGTCAGTCCCCTAATAGCGGTACAAGTCGTGTCGGAGTGAAGCCCAATACACCCTGAGATAACACTGGAAACCTACCAGTATATCTCGCTTGCCCTGGCCAGGGACTACTCGTGTAATGGCTCTCCTAGACACAGCGCGATGTCAACCCCCAATACCGGGAGAGACGAATCCTGTCTAACCGTCACTGCCTCCAAGTGCTTCGGGACTGCTCCCAACTACTACCTGTTTGCACGACTCAGTAGAGCCGTGGTAGGGTAGCAATCAAAGAACAGTGGGAACACACTCGAGGCGAAGTGACAGTGTCAAGTCAGCGGACTAAGCTGTACTCATGTCACCTGGGAACTGATAACTGACGATAGGTATAATACCAACCATCAGTTCCCGACGAGTCCTGTCCAGTGTACTCGTAACCTAACGAGCACCCGCATACTATCTCAAGTACGACGTACTGACGGCTGTGGGACAGACCGTCTCCCGAGCTGGGATGAGAAGCGCATACGCTAGTCTACTCCGGAGTATCGATGCCCTATCTCGATACTCCCACGACTAGGGACGTGTATAAGGATGTGCTTGTAGATTACCCAGCCCCCACGAGTGTGATCGCCATCACAACGCCGGTAATCAAGCAAAGATCCTAAGGGCTCTACTAATGCGTATAGGTGATATAATAAATAAACACACATGTACACATTAAAGCAGAGACAAACCAAGTAGCATACTACTATATTGAGCAAGATTGTCTGTACAACTGTGAATATCCCAAGCTTCCATCAAGTAATATACATACTAGTATGATACAGTAATGGCCTCTAGGGCATATACACCAACAATCTCCCACTTGCACTAAGGCCATGTACTGGCGTATCGAAGACCTATCATCTCGATCAGCCGCTCGAACTGAGTCTGGGGTAAAGCCTTCGTGAATGGGTCCGCAGTGTTGTCTTTTGTGTCCACTCTCCGCACCTCGATCTCCTGTCGATCAATGATCTCCCTGATCAGGTGATACCGCCTTAAGATGTGCCTGGATTTCTGATGGGACCTTGGTTCCTTCGCTAAAGCTATAGCCCCATTGTTATCGCAATACAAAGGTATTGGGTCAACAATGGACGGAACCACCTGAAGTTCACTAATGAACTTCTTAATCCAGACCGCCTCTTTTGCGGCATCGCTTGCAGCAATGTATTCAGCCTCCATCGTCGAGTCTGCGACGGTATCCTGCTTGGAACTCCTCCAACATACCGCCCCTCCGTTGAGGGTAAACACAAAACCCGAGACGGACTTGCTATCATCTTTGTCACTCTGGAAGCTTGAATCGGTAAAGGACTCGACCCTGAGGTCTCCATTACCGTAAACCAGGAACATCTCCTTAGTCCTTCTCAGGTACTTGAGAATGTTCTTCACTGCTGTCCAGTGGTCCTCCCCTGGGTCCGACTGATACCGGCTTACCGTGCTCAACGCGTAAGCTACATCTGGTCTTGTACATAGCATCGCATACATTATAGATCCTACCGCCGAAGCGTAGGGTATAGTGCTCATGCGAACCCTCTCCTCGTCAGTCTTAGGAGACATCTTCTTGGAGAGGGTAATTCCGTGCAATGCGGGTATGTTACCGCGCTTGGAATCCTCCATACTAAATCTCTTTAGTACGGTCTCTATGTACCTGGACTGCGAAAGTCCCAACAGTTTCTTGGATCTATCTCTATAGATCTTGATCCCCAGAATGTACGAGGCATCACCCAGGTCCTTCATGGAGAACCTTTGTGACAAAAACAGCTTGACCGATTGTAGCATAGGAATGTCATTTCCTATCAGAAGAATGTCGTCCACGTACAAGACTAGGAATACGACAGTTCGTCCTACAATCTTCTTATAAACACAGGGTTCATCTTCGTTCTTGATGAAATCAAATTCTTTGATTGCCTCATCAAAACAGATGTTCCAGCTCCGCGATGCCTGCTTTAATCCATAAATGGATTTAAGCAACTTGCACACCTTTCCGCTGCTCCCACTGTCTACGAAACCTTCTGGTTGATCCATGTAAACGCACTCTTCCAAACAACCGTTTAGGAAAGCCGTTTTAACATCCATCTGCCAGATCTCATAGTCATGGAAGGCAGCAATGGCAAGTAGGATCCGAATGGATTTGAGCATAGCCACCGGAGAAAAAGTTTCGTCATAGTCCAAACCAGGTCTTTGACGGAAACCTTTTGCAACGAGCCTAGCTTTATAGGTTTCCACCTGCCCATCTACACCAAGTTTCCTTTTGTAGATCCATTTGCATCCAACGGGTTTTACCCCAGCCGGAGCAATATCCAAGGTCCACACTTTATTGGCGTACATGGACTCCATTTCGGATTGCATTGCTTCCTGCCACTTATCAGAGTCCCTACTGATAATGGCCTGCCTGAAACTGGTAGGGTCATCTTCTTCCAAGATGCAATCCTCTCGATCCCCGTCTATGAGAAAACCGTAGTATCTCTCGGGCGGATGAGAAATCCTACCAGATCTGCGGAGTGGCGGAGGTTCGTTTGGGGTTATTGAATCTAGCGGTTCCTCCAAATTTTCAGTTACATTTTGTGGTCGCTGAATTTCTTCCAGTTCTACCGAACTCCCACTAGTTTCTTTTGCAAGAAACTCCCTTTCCAAGAAGGTAGCGTGGCGAGATACAAACACCTTCTGTTCCTCAGTGTGGTAGAACAGATATCCTAGTGAGTCTTTAGGATATCCCACAAATTTACAGAGAACTGACCGTGCCTCTAACTTGTCCGGTTTCTGTGTTTTCACATAGGCCGGACAACCCCATATCTTAATAAACTTAAGACATGGTTTCTTACTGCTCCATATTTCATACGGAGTTTTAGGCACTGATTTGGACGGAACTTGATTCAAAAGGTATGCCGCTGTCTGAAGCGCATGTCCCCAGAATGAAAGAGGCAACTCAGCACTACTCATCATGGACCGAACCATATCCAATAGGGTACGATTCCTCCGCTCCGAAACACCGTTGTGCTGTGGTGTATAAGGAGGAGTAAGCTGAGAGAGAATACCATTCTCTTTTAAGTAGTCTAGGAATTCCGTGCTTAAGTACTCCCCTCCCCTGTCAGACCGGAGGATCTTGATACTTTTGCCAATCTGGTTCTCTACTTCCTTTCTGAATTCCTTGAATTTCTCAAAAGCTTCAGATTTGTGTTTCATCAGATACACATATCCGAACCTAGAGAGATCGTCAGTGAATGTGATGAAGTACGAGAACCCACCCCTTGCATGTATAGACATCGGACCACACACATCACTGTGTATGAGTCCCAAGAGCTCTCTTGCTCTTTCTCCATGTCCGGTGAACGGAGATTTGGTCATCTTCCCTTTGAGACAAGACTGACAAGTTTCATAAGATGAAAACTCGAACGTATTCAAGAGTCCATCTTTATGCAACTTACTCAGTCTTTTCTCTCCGATATGACCAAGCCTACAATGCCACAAGTAGGATTCATTCGTATCTGAATTCTTCCTCTTGCGTGTGTTTTGTATATTAAGAACTGTATTCTGATTTAGAACGTAGATACCATTACACAGTGTACCCTCTGCAACCAGTACCTTATGAAGGTAAATGTTCATGATATTCTTTTCAAGAACAAAGTCATATCCATCTTTATCGAGTAAAGAAACTGATATGATGTTGCAAACCATGGAGGGTACATAGTAGCAATCGTTCAAAATCATAGTCTTGCCATTAGGCAATACTAGGTGATATTCACCGACGGCTGCCGCATTAACTTGTGCTCCGTTCGCTACTCTGAGCGACATATCACCCGGTGCAACTATCCTACTTTTTCTCAGTCCCTGCAATAAATTACAGATATGAGATCCTGATCCGGTATCAAGTACCCAGGAGGTAGGGCTGACCGTAAAACAGTTCTCAATTACAAGAACACCTGAAGTAGATGCAAAACCATGCTTCTTCTTCAACTGGGTATCCTGGAAATCCATACTTTCCTCTTTCCCATTCTCATACTCATGACTGTTGTCACAAGTTAGAGCTGAACCAACTTTCCCCAGTCCCGAATAAGAATTCGGATCGGTCAAGCGATACATTTTATTATCTTGATTAGGGCGTGAAAAGGTTGCTGCCTGGAGAGAGAGAAAAGAAACACTCAGCGTATGCTCTTGCAAGATTAGATTGGTTTATTAATTTATCTAACCAGGATGTCTCCCACTGTTTACTCAAATTCTTCTTAAAACCTTTTAAAAGAAGAACTAGTCGGGTTTTAATTCACGTCACAATACTTGCTTAACCTTTCAGCCAGGCCAGTGTCGGTACTTCGAGGGAGGTTTTCCAACGCTTTCGCGAAGTTCCTTAATTAAAGAACCTCTTTTCCCTGGGGGCGTAACCCCGCTAACACCTTTCTAGACACCTACTAGGTTTATAGTATTGATCGTTAAGTGAAATAATCTCCCGAGAGTAATCCAACTCATCAGTGGGATCGGGATCCAACCATCATTGTGTGAAGACCTAGATGGAATCCACTCTAGTCACCACACTCCAGAAGGTATGCTAAATCTGCAAGTTTCAGTACTTTTGAAACTCCCGATGTGGTTTTTGCCCCTAGGACCCAAGTGACCTTGACGAATAATCAACAAATCAAAAGGTCCTAGTCAAGTTCAACCCGTCGTTATCCAGGATTGCATTAGACCCGCCCGCATGATCCTTGACGAATAATCAACAAAATCATGCGACCGTCCTAACCAATCGCATCAATCAGTGCAACAGAGAATTATTACTTAGCTACCGTTCACTGTGTCTTGACGAATAATCAACAAACGCAGCACGAATACTAAGTATTAATTATCCGAAACGACGGAGGGCTACGGCTGGGTTTTTGGCGAAAAACCCGTTAACGTAATGAACTTGATATCATTGAAGGAACCCGATTGCACTTTTTGGAAAAATACAGTGGCGAAAACTTTTGCTAAAGAGGTCACTCCCTGTGAAGGGATCTCGGCTCTTTCCTCGTCGAGTGAGGTGCTGGGCATTCGTAAGATGAATACCTCGATGCAAAGCAAGAATAATCGACTGTAGTGAAGTTATTACCCTGACGCAAAGTTTTGTCCAAGGGGTCACTCCCGGTGAAGGGATCTCGGCCCTTGCCTCGTCGACTGAGGTGCTGGGCATTCATAACCGAATACCGCGATGCAAAACAAAAAGATGAACGTCCTTGTAATAACAGCTTTTTGAAAAACTTGTTCCAACAACGTCTTTTTAGGTTTATTTTCTTGCATTAGTTCTTTTAATGCGTCCCATCATTTAAATCCTACCATTGCAGAAAACAACCAAAATATGACGTACGCTTATGCCATTCGCATTCGCCACGGGGCCCCGTCATCACCCGTTAGGTTACTTAACTAACGACAGAGCGGGGGCTGGGCTAGCGCGGCTGTAAAACATAAGCAACGCCTAAATAGTTATTATATATAGCAATATAGCAATGATAGCCAATCCAGATCACAGATGAACACTTTGGATATACTAGGAATCCGCAATTCGTTCGAGCCTGCAACGAAAAGTGGATTACACGGTCGCGATGAATAGCCAAAACCCCACCCAAGACCCCTACGGGTGCGGCAAACTACCCGCCAAGTCCCCGAAGCGAAGCAACCTCCCTCAATGCCATGAGTAGGCCACTCGGCACTTCGAGCTACCCGGTAGTTTGTGCACCCCTCCATGGGTCTATCCTAGGAGCAAAAACAGTAAAAAGAATTATACAATGACGGCTACAACCCCGACCCGGTTGTGCGGCCAAACAAATAATATTACATCAATTTACAAATTTATTACATGAATGAAAGAAAAAGAAACTCTCATCTCACATCCACCCCGGCTATTCATCCGCGACAATCCAACGAGTTCATATACACAAACCATCAACAACAATCACAGATCACAGATATGTATAACCCCGACTAATCGACATATAGCGATTAGCCGACGTTCAATACATAAGAACATCACAGATATAACCTTTATAGTCAAAGTATATTGAAGTTCGAAAAAAAATACGGAATTATAGGCCCCCAAAAACAAATTTGTGTTCTGGAAAATCTGGGCACATATAATATATCAGAAAAATCCTAAAACCATGTAAGAAACAAACTGCACCAAAAACGAGACAGCAACTCCACCAGAGTGCGGCGCTTCCGCGGCAATAGCAAGATATTGCCGCGGAAGCGCGGCCGATCTGGTGAGTTGCTGTGTCGTTTTTGGTGGGTTTCTTCTAAAAAGCCTGAGATGATTTTTGGGATATAACAAATTTTGTTTTGACCAGAAAAAGTTTTAACAGAAACTCAGATTTTTATAACTTGGTTTTTTTCGATTTTTCCGTTTCGAACTTCGATACACTTTACTACCAAGCTAGTTTATGTTTAGTTAGGCTCTGATACCACTGTTAGGTCCACGTTGCCCACCCCGGTGCTTACGGGGAGGCGGAAAACATAATAAAAAAAACGGATTTTTAAAGACTTAGGCAACATGGACCTTGCTTGTGAGGATCTTTGCTAAACGAAAACTAGCTAAAGTAAACTAACAACTAAGTAAGTTGTAGAAAGGTTATACCTTGAGCTCGAACTCCTTCTCTCCTTGCTCGTCGGAATGGTAGAAAGAGTTCACCTTGCTTGTCTTCATCCGTCAAAGAAAGATCCACTTGAAAGCCACCACCTTTAGCTTCAACTCCAAGCTAGGAGTAACTAGAGTGCAAGAAATGCTAAGACTTGAACCCTAGAAGTGAGTAGAGAAGATCAAGAGAGGGTTTTTCTCAAGCTTTTTATTTCTCAACACATGAGAGGGAGAGAGCTTGAGGGAGAGGATGAGCAAGAGAGAGAAATAGAATGAGAGAAAATGAAAAATAAAAGAGCCATTCTCACTAATATGTGAGGATAATTCTAATTAGATAATTAGCTTGAAAATTGTCATGATAAATCATGACTTGACCATTATCATTTCAATTTTTGCAAAGATCAAAGAGCATCTTCCAAATGAAATGATTATGGTCAAGTTGTCAACATGGTCAACAAGTCAATGAAGTCAAATTGTCAACAACAACCATGCACAATAATTAAGCTAATTATCAATTAACAATAATCCACACAAAATCAATAGGGTTAATGAAATGACAAAAGCCATTAACCCTAAACAAGGTCCTCTCCCCCAATCTCAAGCAACTGTGCATACGCACCCGCATTTGTGATCCGAGGAACACGAACACAATGAGAAAAACCAATCTCAAATCATATACTAGGATCCGGCTTAAACCAAAGCCCGCTAGTATAAACTGTCCGGACAGCAAACGTGCACAAGTGCGCGGATGCGAACGAACCCTGTCGCAAAACCATGCGACCTCTACTCGTTTTGCCTAAAGGCGAATAGCTCTCTGTGTGGGACTCTAAAGACTCGACACTACGCTGGCAGTGGGTTTAACCACAGACCGCAAGCGGCACTAGCTGTACGTAACGGTCCCCAGGTAGATGTCGATAAGAAGACTGACGAGGTGAACCCCATCTGCACTCCTACTGAGCCTGTATGTGACAGTCTCCGTACAGTCCGGTCTGTTCGTCTGATACATCGCATGGCGGGCCTAGGGGGGCGGTAAACGTCAGTCCCCTAATAGCGGTACAAGTCGTGTCGGAGTGAAGCCCAATACACCCTGAGATAACACTGGAAACCTACCAGTATATCTCGCTTGCCCTGGCCAGGGACTACTCGTGTAATGGCTCTCCTAGACACAGCGCGATGTCAACCCCCAATACCGGGAGAGACGAATCCTGTCTAACCGTCACTGCCTCCAAGTGCTTCGGGACTGCTCCCAACTACTACCTGTTTGCACGACTCAGTAGAGCCGTGGTAGGGTAGCAATCAAAGAACAGTGGGAACACACTCGAGGCGAAGTGACAGTGTCAAGTCAGCGGACTAAGCTGTACTCATGTCACCTGGGAACTGATAACTGACGATAGGTATAATACCAACCATCAGTTCCCGACGAGTCCTGTCCAGTGTACTCGTAACCTAACGAGCACCCGCATACTATCTCAAGTACGACGTACTGACGGCTGTGGGACAGACCGTCTCCCGAGCTGGGATGAGAAGCGCATACGCTAGTCTACTCCGGAGTATCGATGCCCTATCTCGATACTCCCACGACTAGGGACGTGTATAAGGATGTGCTTGTAGATTACCCAGCCCCCACGAGTGTGATCGCCATCACAACGCCGGTAATCAAGCAAAGATCCTAAGGGCTCTACTAATGCGTATAGGTGATATAATAAATAAACACACATGTACACATTAAAGCAGAGACAAACCAAGTAGCATACTACTATATTGAGCAAGATTGTCTGTACAACTGTGAATATCCCAAGCTTCCATCAAGTAATATACATACTAGTATGATACAGTAATGGCCTCTAGGGCATATACACCAACACGGAAAACGTCAGTCCCGTAATAGCGGTACAAGTCGTGTCGGAGTGAAGCCCAAAACACCCTGAGATAACACTGGAAGCCTACCAGTATATCTCGCTTGCCCTGGCCAGGGACTACTCGTGTAATGGCTCTTCTAGACACAGCGCGATGTCAACCCCCAATACCGGGAGAGACGAATCCTGTCTAACCGTCACTGCCTCCAAGTGTTTCGGGACTGCACCCAACTACTACCTGTTTGCATGACTCCTTTGAGCCGTGGTAGGGTAGTAATCTAAGTACAGTGGGAACACACTCGAGGCGAAGTGACAGTGTCAAGTCAGCGAACTAAGCTGTACTCATGTCATCTGGGAACTGATAACTGACGCTAGGTATAATACCAACCGGTCAGTTCCCGACGAGTCCTGTCCAGTGTACTCGTAACCTAACGAGCACCCGCATACTATCTCCAATACGACGTACTGATGGCTGTGGGACAGACCATCTCCAACACTGGGATGAGAAGTGCATGCGCTAGTCTACTCCGGAGTATCGATGCCCTGTCTCGATAGTCCTGCGACTAGGGACCTGCATAAGGATGTGCTTATAGATTACCCAGCCCCCACTAGTGTGACTGCCATCACAACGCTGGTAATCAAGCAAAGATCCTAAGGGCTCCACTAATGCGTATAGGTGATATAATAAATACATGTACACATTGAAGTAGAAATAAACCAAGTAGCATACTACTATTTTGAGCAAGATTGTATATACAAGGTGAATATCCTAAGCTTCCATTAAGTAATATACAAACTAGTATGATACAGTAATGGCCTCTAGGGCATATACACTAACAATCTCCCACTTGCACTAAGGCCATGTACTGGCATATCGAAGACCTATCATTTCGATCAGCCGCTCAAACTGAGTCTGGGGCAAGGCCTTGGTGAATGGATCTGCAGTGTTATCTTCTGAAGCAACCTTCCGAACCTCGATCTCCTGGCGATCCACGATCTCCCTGATCAGGTGATACCGCCTCAAGATGTGTCTGGATCTCTGATGGGACCTGGGTTCCTTCGCTAAAGCTATAGCCCCGTTGTTGTCGCAATACAGAGGTATTGGATCAACAATGGACGGAACCACCTGATGTTCTTTCAAGAACTTCCTCATCCAGACAGCTTCTTTTGCGGCATCAGATGCAGCAATGTATTCCGCTTCCATCGTCGAGTCTGCAACGGTTTCCTGTTTGGAACTCTTCCAACACACCGCCCCTCCATTGAGGGTAAAGACAAAACCCGACATGGACTTGGAATCATCTTTGTCACTCTAGAAGCAAGAGTCAGCAAAGGCCTCGATCTGGAGGTCTTTTCCGCCATACACCAAGAACATCTCCTTAGTCCTTCTTAGGTACTTGAGAATGTTCTTTACCGCTATCCACTGTTTCTCCCCAGGGTTTGACTGATACCGGCTAACCACACTCAGTGCATAAGCTACATCTGGTCTGGTACACAACATCGCATACATTATAGAGCCTACCGCAGAAGCGTAGGGTATAATAGACATGCGATCCCTCTCCAAATCAGTCTTGGGAGACATCTCTTTAGAGAGGGTGATCCCGTGACAATTGAAAGAAGGTAACCAAAAGGCTTTTATAGATCGTGTAGTACAAGAAGCGGATTGGCAGTCGGAAGACGATCCAGACAAAACATGGAATAAAATGGCTAGTTGTATCAAGAAAGTAGCTATAGATCTACTTGGTGAGTCGAGAGGTGATGCTCCACCATCTAAGGACATATCATGGTGGAATGAAGATGTAAAGGCTGCTATTAAAATTAAAAGGGATTCTTATAAAGATTTGAAGAAAAGTAGAGATGTGGAGAGATTTGAGAAGTACAAAATGGCTAAAAAGGAAGTTAAGAAAGCTGTTCGGGAAGCTAAATCTAAGGTCTACAAGGAGGTGTACGAGAAATTAGACACTAAAGAGGCTGCAAATGATATATACCGGATTGCTCGAATGCGGGAAAGGAAGACTAGAGACTTATGTGCGGTCAAGTGTGTCAAAAATGAAAATCATAAGGTTTTAGTTCGAGATGAGGATATCAAGGAAAGATGGAGAGATTATTTTGACAAATTGTTCAATGAGAGCTTTACTAAGAATTTGGATGGACTTGTCATTCAATCTCAAGATATAAATCGTGATTTCATGCGTAAAATAAGACTTCCTGAGGTTAAAGAAGCTTTGAACAGAATGGGTTTAAGAAAAGCGGTTGGTCCTGACGGGATTCCTATCGAGATTTAGAGATGCTTAGGAGAAATAGGCGTTAAATGGCTGACAGATCTGTTTAATAAGATTCGGCAGACAAAAAAGATGCCAAATGAATGGAGGAAAAGTATCCTTGTACCTATCTACAAGAATAAGGGTGACATTCAAAGTTGCTCAAACTACCGTGGAATAAAACTGATGTGTCACACCATGAAACTTTGGGAGAGAGTGATTGAACACAGACTAAGGAAGGATATTAAGATAACAGAGAACCAATTTGGGTTCATGCCTGGACGATCGACGACAGAGGCGATTCATTTGCTTCGTCAACTTGTCGAGCGCTTTCGAGAGAGGAGAAGAGATTTGCATATGATATTTATTGATTTAGAAAAAGCGTACGACAAGGTACCTAGAGAGGTATTATGGGGGACAATGATGAAGAAGGGGGTCCCCGTCAAGTATATTGACATAATCAAGGATATGTACGACGGAGTAGTGGCAAATGTCAGAACTTGCGGCGGCTTAACAAGTGATTTTCCGATTACTATTGGTTTACATCAAGGATTTGCATTAAGTCCATTCCTGTTTACCATCGTGATGGATGAGCTTACTAGAACTATCCAAGATGAGGTCCCTTGGTGTATGCTATTCGCTGATGATATTGTTCTAGTAAATGAGACGAAAGCAGGGGTTAATGCCAAATTGGAATTATGGAGGCAAACATTGGAATCTCGGGGATTCAGATTGAGCAGGTCCAAGACAGCATATATGCACTGCAAATTTAGTAGCCAGAGAAGTCAAAACCATATTGGTATAACATTGGAAGGGCAAGAGATATCACCGAGCGACTAGTTTAGATATCTAGGTTCCATCATCCAAAGGAATGGGGAGATCGATAGTGATGTTAATCAAAGGATCCAAGCTGGTTGGTTGAAATGGAGGAGTGCAACAGGGATTTTGTATGATCGTAACTTTCCGTTAAAATTGAAAGGGAAGTTTTATCGGAGCGCTATTCGGCCTGCCTTATTATATGGTACAGAATGCTGGGCTCCTAAGAAGCATCATACACAGAAGATGCACGTAGCGGAGATGCGCATGCTTCGTTGGATGTGCGGTAACACTAGAAAAGATAAGGTGCGAAATGAGGATATTCGTGCAAAAGTTGGTGTAGCACCCGTGGAGGAGAAGATGCGGGAAAACCAGCTAATATGGTTTGGTCATGTGCGACGCAGACCTATGGAAGCACCGGTTCGACGAATAGATACTCTCGATATGGGAAATGGCAAAAGGGAGACCGAAGAAAACATGGATGTAGGTGATACGAAACGATATGGTTGCCAAAGGACTCAATGAAAGTATATTGTTCGATAGAAGTGAGTGGAGACAGAGGATTCATGTGCGGGACCCGGCGTGATTCTCATGTTGGTTCATGTAGCCTACCCCATATGCTTGGGATAAAAGGCTCAGTTGTTGTTGTATCCCGTGACAAGCCGGTGGGTTACCGCGCTTGGAATCTTCCATACTGAATCTTTTCAGTATGGTGTCGATGTACTTAGACTGTGAAAGTCCTAATATCCTCTTGGATCTATCACGATGGATCCGGATCCCCAGGATGTATGAGGCATCACCCAGGTCTTTCATGGAGAACCTATGTGACAGAACCCCTTGACAGATTGTAGCATAGGAATGTCATTTCCTATCAAAAGAATGTCATCCACGTATAAAACGAGGAATACTACAGTTCTCGCTACAAATCTACTATAGATGCATGGTTCATCTGGATTTTTGATAAAGCCAAATTCCTTGACTGTTTCATCAAAACAGATGTTCCAACTCCGCGATGCCTGCTTTAGTCCGTAGATGGACTTAAGCAACTTGCACACTTTTCCGCTGCTCCCACTCTGAATGAAACCCTCTGGCTGGTCCATATAGACACACTCCTCTAAATTTCCATTTAGAAAAGCGGTCTTTACGTCCATCTGCCAAATCTCATAATCGTGGAAGGCAGCAATGGCAAGAAGGATCCGAATGGATTTCAGCATAGCTACTGGAGAAAAGGTCTCGTCATAGTCCAAACCAGGTCTTTGACGAAAACCCTTTGCAACAAGTCTAGCTTTATAGGTCTCAACCTGTCCATCTACACCAATCTTCCTTTTGAAGATCCACTTGCATCCTACGGGTTTTACCCCGTCTGGAGCAATGTCCAACGTCTATACTTTGTTGGTGTACATGGACTCCATTTCGGTCCGCATTGCATCCAGCCATTTTACCGAGTCAACACTCTGAACGGCCTGCTGGAAGCTAGTAGGCTCATCATAATCTATGATGCAATCCTCTCTATCCCCGTCTATGAGAAAACCGTAGTATCTCTCGGGCGGATGAGACTGCCTACTACTCCTGCGGAGCGGCGTAGGAATGTCCTGTTCTTTTGAACCTTCTGGTTCCACTAAGCTTTCAGTAATAGCTCGTGGTTCTGGAATTTCTTCCAGTTCTACTGTGCTCCCACTTATCTGGTTTTCCAAAAACTCAGTTTCCAAGAAGTAGGCATGACGAGAAACAAAAACCTTTTGTTCCTCTTCGCAGTAGAAGAAATATCCCTTGGAGTTCTTTGGATATCCCACGAACTTGCACTGTACTGAGCGTGCCTCGAGTTTGTCCGCATGCTGCTTTTTGACAAAAGCTGGACATCCCCATGTCTTAATGTGCTTAAGACAGGGTTTCTTCCTACACCACATCTCATATGGTGTGGTAGGCACAGTCTTAGTGGGAACTCGGTTCAAAAGGTATGCAGCTGATTCTAGCGCATACCCCCAGAATGATCGCGGTAACTCAGTGTTACTCATCATGGACCGCACCATATCTAATAGGGTTCGGTTCCGTCTCTCCGATACACCGTTATGTTGCGGAGTGTATGGAGGAGTAAGCTGAGAGAGAATTCCGTTCTCTTTTAAATAGTCCAGGAACTCGGCACTCAAGTATTCACCACCTCGATCCGATCTTAGAATCTTGATACTTTTGCCGGTTTGTTTTTCTACTTCATTTTTATATTCCTGGAACTTTCCAAAGGCTTCGGACTTATGTTTCATTAAGAAGACATAACCGTACCTTGAAAAGTCATCCGTAAAAGTAATGAAGTATGAAAAACCGCTTCGCGCATGTGTAGACATTGGACCGCACACGTCGCTGTGTACGAGTCCCAAGAGCTCGCTCGCTCGTACTCCGTGTCCAGTGAACGGAGTCTTTGTCATCTTTCCTTTGAGACAGGATTGACAAGTGGCATACGATTGATATTCGAACGGATTCAAATATCCTTCTGTATGTAACTTAGTCAATCTTCTCTCATTGATGTGACCCAGTCTACAATGCCATAAGAAAGTCTGATTGATTTCTGGAGACTTTCTTTTGTGTGTATTCTGGACATTGAAAATCTGTGGTTGGTTTAATACGTATATACCATTGCTCAATGTACCTGACCCAATCAGAACTTGATTAAGGTGAATGTTTAAAACATTGCTTACAAACGCAAATTCATAACCTTCTTTAGAAACCAAAGATACAGAAATGATATTACAAGTTGCGTTGGGTACAAAAAAGAAATTACGCAAAACCAAAACATGTCCATCTGACATTCCCAGGTGATAGTCCCCCACGGCCTTAGCATCCATGCTAGCTCCGTTTGCAACTTTGAGGGTCATGTCACCTGCCTTCAAAAACCTACGGTTTCTCAACGCCTGCAAAGAATTACAGATATTAGATCCTGATCCGGTATCCAATACCCAGGAAGTAGAGTTTATTGAAAGACAGTTTTCAATAACATACACACCTGAAGCTGAAGCCGCAACCTACTTCAGTTCCTGTGTTCTGGCCTTCCAAGCCCTGCAATCATTCTTCCAGTGTCCCTTCTTATGACAATAGAAGCATTCTTCCTTATCCACAAGCTTCCCCACTTTCTTAGTTGCTTTTGCCTTTCCCTTCGTATCCACTTTACTAACACCGCCCCTTGGTTTGGCCGGGGCTTTCTTCTTCTTTCCCTTGGCTTTCGCCTTGGACCTAGAAGAAGAAGATCCTCCTACAAACAAAGTGGATGTTTCCCTACCTTTCTGTAGGGTGCCCTCTGCGCTCCTCAGCATGTTGAGGAGTTCTGAAAGTTCTATTTCCTTTTCTTGTAAGTTGAAGTTCAGTATAAACTGGGCGTAAGTGGAAGGAAGGGACTGGAGAATCAAGTCCGTATAAAGCTCATTCTCCAACGTGGTCCCATGGTCCGCGAGCTCCTCAATGTAGCCAATCATCTTAAGCACGTGTTCCGCTACCGATGATCCGACGGCCAATCTTGCCGAAAATAACTTCTTCGACACTTCGTATCTTGCGATACGAGATTGCTCTCCATACAGTTCTTTTGTATGAAGAAATATGGATTCGAGGTCCATATTCTCGTGCCTCCTCTGATGTTCGTTGTCCATAGAGGCAAGCACGAGGCACTTGGCCTTCGCGCAGTCTAGCTCCCAGGTCTTACGGATTTCCTTATCCGCGACGCTGGTTTTGGGACCTGGGATAGGGGGAGCTTTGGTGGTAAGAAGATACCCTAGCTTGTCGTAAGTGATTGCCATCTTGACATTCCTGAGCCAATCTTTGTAGTTTGGCCCTGTCAGTATGTTTTTATCTAGAAGTAACTTAAGTCCAGTCATGTCGATTGGTCGCTGCAATTAGGAGAGAGAAGAAACACTCAGCATGATGCTCTTGCAAGTTTAGAGTGGTTTTTAGTTTATCTAAACAGGATGGCTCCCACTGTCTCTCGAATCCCTCCTCAAACCAAAAAGGAAGAATTAGTCGGGATCAATCTCACCGCACAATACTTGCTTAACCGTTCAGCCAGGCGAGTGTCGGTACTTCGAGGGAGGTTTTCCAACGCTTTCGCGAAGTTCCTTAATTAAATAACCTCTTTTCCCTGGGGGCGTAGCCCCTCTAACACCTTTCTAGACACCTACTAGGTTTATAGCATTGATCGTTAAGTGAGAAATTTCCCGAGGAGTAGCATATACTCACAGTAGGATCGGGTTCCAAATATCATCGCGTGACGAAACTGAAGGAATCCTACCAGAATCATCACACTCCAAATGGTATGCAACACTAGCAAGTTTCAGTTCTTTTGAAACTCCCGATGTGGATTTTTGCCCCATGCTCTTATGACCTTGACTTTGGCCAATAAATCATAAGTCACATGTCAAGTTCTACCCGTCGTTCTCCAGGTTAATTTGAATCCACCCGCACCTACCCTTGACTTTGGCCAACAAGGCAGTACGACTGTTCCAAACCAACGCATCTATCTATGCTGCACATGAATACCCAATAGCTACCAATCACTATGCCTTGACTTTGGCCAACAAACATAGCTTGAATACTATTGACTATTCATGTGAAACGACGGAGGGCTACGAATGGTTTTGGCGAAACCGTGAACGTAGTGAACTTGATATAATCGATGGAACGAGATAGCTTTTAAAAGGAGTGGCTCAAGCTCCGCATTTAAAAGTTGGTTTTGAAAAGAACCGAGTGGTTTTTCGAAAGTGTTCCAACGACTTTTACTTGGTTTATTTTCTTGCATTAGCTCTTTTAATGCGTGATATTCTGGCATTAGTTCTTTTAATGCGTCCCATCATTTAATCCTACCATTGCAGAAAACAACCAAAATATGACGTACGCTTATGCCATTCGCATTCCCCACGGGGCCCCGTCATTACCCGTTAGGTTACTTAACTAACGACAGAGCGGGGGCTGGGCTAGCGCGGCTGTAAAACATAAGCAACGCCTAAATAATATCATATATAGATATATTGCAATGATAGACATTTCAGATCACAGATGAACACATTGGATATACTAGGAATCCGCAATTCGTACGAGCCTGTAACGAAAAGCAGATTACACGGTCGCGGTGAATAGCCAATACCCCACCCAAGACCCCTACGGGTGCGGCAAACTACCCGCCAAGTACCCGAAGCGAAGCAACCTCCCTCAACTCCGTGAGTAGGCCACTCGGCACTTCGGAATAACCGGTAGTTTGTGCACCCCCTCCATGGGTCTATCCTAAGAGCAAAAACAGTAAAAAGAAATTATACAATAACGGCTACAACCCCGACCCAGTTGTGCGGCCATACAAATAATTATTACATCAATTTACAAATTTACATGAATTGAAAGAAAAGAAAACTCTCGTCTCACAACCCCCGGCTATTCACCCGCGATAATCCAATGAATTCATATACACATTCCAATGACATAACAGATCACAGATTTGTATACTCCCACTAATCGACATATAGCGATTAGCAGACGTTCAATACAAATGTCACATCACAGATAAAAAAACCCGTCAGCTTAAGTCTTTAGAAGTTCGATCAAAAATACGGATTTTTAGGCCCCAAACATAAAATTTCCGTTCTGGAAAATCTGGGCTGAAAAGACATATTTCAAAAATCCCAAAACAACCCCAGAAATACACTGCACAAAATTTGGACCTCGGCCGAGTCAACTCGGCCGCGGAACCGCGGCGGGAGCGTGCTCCCGCGGCGCTTTGATCGGTTCGTGGGACCAAATTTTGTGGTTATTCAATAAAAAGCCTGAGCCGATTTTTAAGATGAAATTTATCAATTTTTGAACAGAAAAAAAATCGGCAGAAACTTGACATATCGGGTTCGTTTCGTGACCTTTTCTTTGATCGATCTTCTAGTTACTTTGATAACATGTTAGATAGAGTTTAACCAGGCTCTGATACCACTGTAAGTCCATGCTACCTCTCCCGGTACTTTCGGGCATGCGGAATTTGATGAAAAACAATTTTCTAGAGGCGGTAACATGGACTCAAAACCGGATCTTTGTTAAACATCTAACTAACAACCTAACTAGGAGTTGTTAACTACTCTGTTAGGGGGTTATACCTTTCTTTCTTGAACTCCTTCGTCTTCAAGCCTCGATGGTTGTCCGGATCGGCTTCACCTCGTCGTCTCCTTGCGCCGAAGATGGATCCACCCGAAAGCTTCTACCTTTGGCTTCTTCTTCGAACTTTGAAGAAACTAGATCACTTGGCTTGCTAGGCCTTGTGAACTAGAATGAGTAGAGGAATGTTTTGGTGTCTTTTTATCTCTAAGGCAATGAGTCTCAACACATGAGAATGGTTTGCCTTGAGGTAGAGAGAGCAAGAGGAAGAGGGAGAGCTTGAGAATGAGAGAGCTCAAGAGAGAGAAAGCAAATGATACAATGAACCATACTCTTCTCATTCTCACCTCTCATAATCCAAAAGCCATCATAACAAAAATAGTAATCAAGTATTGTGTAAATGGTTTAAGTCAAAATGGCTATATCATTTCATGCACTCATTTTGCATAAATAAACAAGCAAGCAAAAGTCTTTGCCATGGAATGATAGCCATTGTCATGATGATGGTCAACTAGTCCAACCTAGTCAACCGGTCAACAAAGTCAACAAGTCAACAAAGTCAACCCCTCAACAACCATGTCACTATAATACTTAATTAATATTAATGTTAATCATATATCTTGTTCTCATTAGGGTTAAGCAAAAGTCAATGGTCAACAGTCAACTGTCAACAGTCAACAACCCCAATGAGAATACTCTGCCTCTGTCTCTCTGTCAACTGTGTATACACACCTGCATCCGCGTTCCGAGGAACACGAATACAAACGAGATAAAATCAATCCCAAAACGTACACTAGGATCTGGCTTAAACCAAAGCCCGCTAGTGTTAACTGTCCGGACACTGTACGTGCACAAGTGCACGGATGTGACCGGACCCTGTCGCAAAACCATGCGACCTGTCGCAAAACCATGCGACCTCTACTCTTTTGCCTAAAGGCGAATAGCTTTCTGTGTGGGACTCTAAAGACTCGACACTACGCTGGCAGTGGGTTTAACCACAGACCGCAAGCGGCACTAGCTGTGCGTAACGGTCCCCAGGTAGATGCCGACAAGAAGACTGACGAGGTGAAACCCATCTGAACTCCTACTGAGCCTGAATGTGACAGTCTCCGTACAGTCCGGTCTGTTCGTCTGATACATCGCATGGCGGGCCGAAGGGGCGGAAAACGTCAGTCCCCTAATAGCGGTACAAGTCGTGTCGGAGTGAATCCCAAAACACCCTGAGATAACACTGGAAGCCTACCAGTATATCTCGCTTGCCCTGGCCAGGGACTACTCGTGTAATGGCTCTCCTAGACACAGCGCGATGTCAACCCCCAATACCGGGAAAGACGAATCCTGTCTAACTGTAACACCCGAGCCCAATGCTACTATTTTCAGTTACTGTTTGAGCATAATGTGGTACTCATTTCATTTAATTTGCTTGTTTGTTGCTTACTGTAAAATTTACCCGGCAAAGTCATTTCTACATATAACAAATTTTAGCATCTAAAATAAAATTGAAAATATTCATCTTGACCTACTTGACACCCCTAGCCTCGTGGTAGCGTCCGTGCATTGTGTTCTCGTCCCGTTCAGCAAAACGGGCAAGTTTGGATGGCTACGTGCACGCACGTGTGTCCGTTTTGAGAGTATGCTTTTTAATCATAAAATATTTCATTTTAAAATTTGGAACCCGCTTAAAATCCTATTATTTGAATTTCGAATTTTTTGGACCCAACCCGGGCGCAATTTGGAAATGTTTCATTTGGCGCCAAAATCCCAAAATTTTAATATTATTAAAACCTTCGCATATATTTTTCTAACTAATCTGATATCTTACTGTTCATTACCTATCTTTTAAATCTTTAAGTTAACCATATAATATTTTTACAATCTTTTATATCCTTCTCAATTTATTCTCTCAGCCAATCGCAACCTCCCCTTTAACCCCGTGGTCCCCACTTTCTCTCTCTCCTTCTTCTCTCTCTCTCCACTTTCTCTCTCTCTCTACCCCTTATATATTCTCTCGTACTTCTCTTTATCATTTTTCTCTTCTTGCTTCATGTCTCGTTTCTCATTTCTTTTAACTGTTCTTTTGTTACCGGAATTCCGTCGTGCCGGTGACATTTCTCGACGTTCCAGCGAGATACCCCGACCCGTGTGGTTTCTTTGTTCGTCGTTTGGGTTCATTCCGTGAACCGTGCGCCGTCGCGAGTTTTCCCCGCCGACGGTTAACGTTCCGTTTTCCCGATTCGCGACCCATCGAGGCAAGTTAATCTTACTACATGCTATATACTTTTATAATCTTCATTTTATAATATTATACATTCGAAAATCTTATAGTTTACATATGAAATGTCGTTGAAAAATCGGATATGACAAATCTGAAATTTACTGTACACCTTATCTTATAAAATTCATTATAAATCATAGAAAAATCATTAGGATACGTTCTTTAGTTCGTTACGAAGATAATTCAGAATACTATAACTATATGAAATATTTACTTGCAAAATAAATTGTTTAATTAACATAAAATGCAAATGAACACGTCTCTAAACTGCTGTCCAGGGAAATTCCAGCAGCAAACTTTCAACTTTGAATATTCATAACTTTTTGTAGGGATAACCTGAGATGCTTATACTTATAAAACTGAAAACCTTATTGAATTATATTTATTTTGGTATAAGATACGTCTCTTTTGGAGAACATTTGTTATTTTTAAGCTATTTTACAAATTAGGGTGACGCTAAATTTCTGAACGGAACCTTCTTATGCATGGTTAATCAATACATCTTTTATAGTTACTAATCGCTTTGAATATGCTATCCATATTAATATTATTATATCACATATTGTTTAGTTGTACATCCCACATTACCATTTTATAGTTTTATAACTTTTCGGATACCCGTTTGCATCCATCGCATTTAAGATACATATAATTGCATCCATAGATCACATCACTACATAATAATGTGATATTAACACTCCATGTTTAATAAATTGTATCCTAATTAATATTGGAACTATAAATGTAACCCTAATCGATAACTGTGCATCCATATCCTTGAAATTATATCTATTGGCATATCATATTACATGTTCCAGTTATTGTTCTGATAGTACTCATGCTTGTTTATTTATACACATGTTTATGTTAGTTTGATTATGAGCACCCACATGACATCTTGTGCTTCCTGACATGACCTGTTACACTTCCTACTTGACATGACATGGTACCGTACACTCTTGACATGACATGACACCTTTATACATTACCTGGTTGACCTGATGTACCATGGCTTTACCTGTTACCTGATCTCATGCCTAATGCCAACAAACCTGACCATTCCTGCTGTCTATCCAGACAGACCTACTTTTACCTGATTTTGTGTTGGCATTAGTCCTTGACTACTGAATACCTGACCTGACATACGTAGCTTGGGGGTATGGGGAAATCAAAGGTGAAACCGACTTGTAACTCAACAGTTCGATACTTGTTCTGATCAGTCTTACGGGCTTGGCCAGTCCGGGAGTGATGATGCTGACATCACTCGTCCATCCTACTACCTACTTTACTGCCTAGCGGCACGTCTCGGATTCAGCCCTGAGAACCTTGACCGTGGTCCCGGGCACGCACGGGATACTATTGAGTTACATCGACGATTCATCAATTGATTTCAAAGACTATAGAGTAGAAACCTGATAGGACAGTTTAGTTACCACTGCACATTACCCTGCACTGTTATTTCTTAGTACTGCTTTATTCATGTTCATACCTGCATTGCTTATTACCATGTTCATATTATATTGTTGGTTGACATGACGCGCTGACGTCTGGGTTTTGCATAGCCCGGATTTTTTACCACTGTCGACGACTGAGCAGGAGTACTTCAGCCAACAGGCTGATTTGTGAGTTCTGTAGTGGTTAGTTCATTTATTGCATTTTATTTCTAGGTGTGATCCCGCATTACGGGACGTACCTTTCTATTATTGCATTGGATCATTTGCTTCCGCACTTATTTATCATTGACTCTGGTTATTATGGATTTGGACATGTGTTAGATAGTTTATTTATCTTGTTCTTGATATCTCTACAGCCGTAATGTGACTGTGGATGGATACTTCCTACCCACAGGTAGCATGGTTGGCTATGTCACGTGCTCAATCTTGCGTACTCTGGGAAGCGGGGCGTGACATGGTTCTTTTGGTATCAGAGACATAGGTTAATTGGGTTGATTCTTTGTAGTTGGGTATTGCACCCGATACACGAATCATAATACCCGTGATTAGGAAACATGTCCTGCCACCTTGACCGTTTTACCATCCTTGAATCATTCTTCCGGATCATGTCGACATGCAAACTTACTTTGCATTGTCAACTCGAAAACCTAATTTCTTGTTATCCCTAGGACTTAGGCGACTTGGGTGGAGTTAAGTAATTGCGGCTATGATACCGCGGCATAGGTACAATGCGGTACTCTATTTAAGTATCTTGGAGTTCTAGCCTTGATCCATATTCAGAATCTATCATCATGCTAATATTGGGTGTTTTGAGTTCAGGATTATGACAGGTAAGAAGTTGAAGACGTACCAGAGGCGTGTGAACGGAGCCGCCATGCTTGGAGTGATAAGAGGAATGCTGGAAATCAAAGAAACAGCCCGAGCTGATCCAGGAGCAAGCGGACTCGTTTCAGGAAGGTTTGCAGATCGTTCAGCAGTCTGTGAACAAGATTGGAACTAGACCAGTTGACCGAGTAGGGACCGTGGCAGAGTTCAGACGTGTGGGTCCTACTACTTTCACTGGTTTGGAGGAGCCATGCCAGCCGAGCAGTGGCTAGTCAGCACGGAGAATTCGCTGATTGCGGCACAGATTCCAGAGGACAAAGGAGTTGATGTGGTGCGCATTCAACTAGTGGATTACGCCGAGAGTGGTGGCTTGTGGAGGAGAACCGTTTGCCCAAGCCAAGCAGTTAGGCGGATTTCTCTAAGAGTTTCCTGGAGAAGTTCTTTCCGCGGACTGCACGGGAGGAAATGGAAGAGAAATTTATTGGGCTGAGGCAGAATGGAGCACCCGTGGACGTGCATGCAGCAGAGTGGACGAGACTCAGCAGTTTCGCTGGACCTTTAGTCGCCAACGATGCAGACAGGGCACGAAGGTCCATGCGCAGCTTGGATGTGGACATCCAAAGGCAAACCGTCTCCCTGGGTTTGACCACTTTCTCACAGGTTCTTACGGCAGCTCGAGAACAGCAGAGCATATCAGGAAAATTGGGAGTTCACAGCAGACAGCAGTTGCGGTAAGGAAGCAGTTCTGTCGGGCCGGTCGAGTTTAGGGCTAGGCCGACAAACAATATTCTTGCATCAATGGAAGTGATGAAAGTAAAGAGCCGGCTGTTGTTCGTGATTCTATGGACGTGTTTGAAGATATATCGGGCTTACCGCCGAAGCGAGACGTGGAGTTCACGATTGACCTTAGTCCTGGTGCAGCGCCAGTGTCTAAAGCTTACTATCCAATGGCACCAGTGGAATTGGAAGGAGTTAAGAAGCAAGTTGGTGAATTACTTGAGAAGGGTTGGATTCGAAGCAGCAACTCGCCTTGGGAGCTCCAGTTCTTTTAGTAAAGAAGAAGGATGGCACGAGAAGGATGTGCATTGATTATCGAGAATTGAACCGGGCGACTATTAAGAACAAGTACCCGATCCCTCGCATTGGAGGACTTTTGAGCAGCTTAGTGGCGCGAGAGTATTCTCGAAACTGGATTTGCGATCCGGATATCATTAGGTCCTGCAGATGTTGAGACAGGAGAAGCTTTATGCGAAGATGAGTAGTGCGAATTCTGGCTGGAAGAAGTGAAATTTCTGGGACATGTCGTGTCGGGTGATGGAATCGCCGTCCATCCCAAAAAGATTGCAGCAGTTCGAGATTGGCCTATTCCAAGGAATGTAGCTGAGATAAGAAGTTTCCTTGGATTAGCCGGATACTACAGGAGATTTGTGGAGAACTTTGCTCGTTTGGCAGAACCGCTGACCAAGCTTATGCGTAAGGAGGTACCTTTTGTATGGACGGATAAGTGTGCGTTGGCTTTGAGACGTTGAAGCAGAAGTTGATAACCGCCCCTATCCTGACCGTACCAGACAATTCCGGAGGACTGATGATTCATAGCGACGCATCTGGGAAAGAATTGGGATGTGTTTTGATGCAGCATGGGAAGGTCGTAGCATACGCATCAAGACAACTGAAGACCCATGAGAAGAATTATCCAACTCATGACTTGGAGCTTGCGGCTGTGATTTTCGCTTTGAAGATTTGGAGACACTACCTTTTGGGCGTAAGAGTCGAAGTTTTTACAGATCATAAGAGCTTGAAGTACGTGTTCACGCAGAAGGAGTTGAACATGAGGCAACGCAGATGGTTGGAGCTGACGGCCGACTACGACCTTGATCTTAAGTACCATCCGGGAAAAGTTAACGTCGTGCCAGATGCGCTAAGTCGGTTACCAGCAATTCAGGTATTGACCGCACAAAGGGAGATCATTGCGGATTTTCGGAGATTTGACTTGGAGGTTGTGCTACCACATGCTACGGGACAGTCGATGCAGTTGCAAGTACAGTCGTCCTTAGTTGAGAAGATTAAAACAACACAATCGCAGGATCCTAGACTACAAAAGTTTCGAGAGCAGGTTGAAGCCGGACTACGAACAGATTTATTGATCCACGAAGATGGTTCGTTGAGGTATGGTAGCCGTGTGTGTGTGCCAAAAGGGGATGTGCGTGAAGAGCTTATAAAGGAGGCACACAATTCAGTTTACTCTGTACATCCAGGAGGGACAAAGATGTACCAAGATATTCGACAGCATTTCTGGTGGGAAGGCATGAAACGGGAGATTGCTCGCTTCGTGGCTAAGTGCTTGGTATGTCAGCAAGTCAAGGCTGAACACCAAATGGTTGCTGGTTTATTGCAACCATTTCCGATTCCTCAGTGGAAGTGGGAACATATAACCATGGATTTCGTGACGGCTTTACCGCGGAGTCCAAAAGGCAACAATGCAGTAAGGGTGATTGTTGATCGGTTGACCAAGGCAGCTCACTTTATTCCTTTTCGGGTTGGTCAATCAATAGAGACTTTGGCAGAGCGGTACATGCAGGAGATCATAAGATTGCATGGAGTACCGGTGAGTATGGTGTCCGATCGGGACACTCGGTTCTTATCACACTTCTGGAGGAGTTTACAGGAAAGTTTGGGGACTCGATTGAAGTTTAGCACAGCTTATCATCCTCAAACTGATGGTCAGTCGGAGAGAATGATCCAAACTCTTGAGGATACGTTGAGAACATGCAGGTTGGACTTCAAGGGGTCTTGGGAGGATCATCTACTTTTGGTGGAGTTGTCTTACAACAACAGTTTTCAGGCAACTATTCAGATGGCTCCATTTGAAGCTTTGTATGGTCGTAAATGCCGTTCACCTGTTTGTTGGGACGATGTCGGTGAACGAAGATTATTGGGACCAGATTTGGTTGTGCAGACAGTTGAGAAGGTTAACCCTATCAGAAATCATATGAAGGCAGCACAGGACCGACAGAAGAGTTGGGCAGATACGTCAAGAAGACCTCTGGAGTTCACCGTGGGTGATTTGGTATTCTTGAAGATATCACCGACTAGAGGGGTGATTCGCTTTGGGAGTCGGGGAAAGCTTGGTTCTCGATTCGTTGGACCCTTCGAGATATTGGAGCGTGTTGGAGAGGTAGCGTACCGTTTGGCGTTACCACAGTCCTTGGCAGGTGTGCACGATGTGGTTCGTGTATCTCAACTACGGAGGTATGTTCGAGATGAAACCCACGTATTGGATCATTCGGAGTTGATCGTACGGGAGGACCTAACTTTTGAAGAGCGACCAGTTGAAATCAAGGATCGAAGAGAAAAGGTTCTTAAGAACAAGGTTACCCCTCTTGTGCTAGTTTCTTGGGGTAATCGATCGCATGGAGAATCCACTTGGGAACGAGAAGATGAAATCCGGCAGAAGTTTCCTCACCTTTTCTTGTAGTTATCTATCTTTGTATTCTTGGAATTTCGAGGACGAAATTCTTTTTGTAGTTGGGTATAATGTAACACCCGAGCCCAATGCTACTATTTTCAGTTACTGTTTGAGCATAATGTGGTACTCATTTCATTTAATTTGCTTGTTTGTTGCTTACTGTAAAATTTACCCGGCAAAGTCATTTCTACATATAACAAATTTTAGCATCTAAAATAAAATTGAAAATATTCATCTTGGCCTACTTGACACCCCTAGCCTCGTGGTAGCGTCCGTGCATTGTGTTCTCGTCCCGTTCAGCAAAACGGGCAAGTTTGGATGGCTACGTGCACGCACGTGTGTCCGTTTTGAGAGTATGCTTTTTAATCATAAAATATTTCATTTTAAAATTTGGAACCCGCTTAAAATCCTATTATTTGAATTTCGAATTTTTTGGACCCAACCCGGGCGCAATTTGGAAATGTTTCATTTGGCGCCAAAATCCCAAAATTTTAATATTATTAAAACCTTCGCATATATTTTTCTAACTAATCTGATATCTTACTGTTCATTACCTATCTTTTAAATCTTTAAGTTAACCATATAATATTTTTACAATCTTTTATATCCTTCTCAATTTATTCTCTCAGCCAATCGCAATCTCCCCTTTAACCCCGTGGTCCCTACTTTCTCTCTCTCCTTCTTCTCTCTCTCTCCACTTTCTCTCTCTCTCTACCCCTTATATATTCTCTCGTACTTCTCTTTATCATTTTTCTCTTCTTGCTTCATGTCTCGTTTCTCATTTCTTTTAACTGTTCTTTTGTTACCGGAATTCCGTCGTGCCGGTGACGTTTCTCGACGTTCCAGCGAGATACCCCGACCCGTGTGGTTTCTTTGTTCGTCGTTTGGGTTCATTCCGTGAACCGTGCGCCGTCGCGAGTTTTCCCCGCCGACGGTTAACGTTCCGTTTTCCCGATTCGCGACCCATCGAGGCAAGTTAATCTTGCTACATGCTATATACTTTTATAATCTTCATTTTATAATATTATACATTCGAAAATCTTATAGTTTACATATGAAATGTCGTTGAAAAATCGGATATGACAAATCTGAAATTTACTGTACACCTTATCTTATAAAATTCATTATAAATCATAGAAAAATCATTAGGATACGTTCTTTAGTTCGTTACGAAGATAATTCAGAATACTATAACTCTATGAAATATTTACTTGCAAAATAAATTGTTTATTTAACGTAAAATGCAAATGAACACGTCTCTAAACTGCTGTCCAGGGAAATTCCAGCAGCAAACTTTCAACTTTGAATATTCATAACTTTTTGTAGGGATAACCTGAGATGCTTATACTTATAAAACTGAAAACCTTATTGAATTATCTTTATTTTGGTATAAGATACGTCTCTTTTGGAGAACATTTGTTATTTTTAAGCTATTTTACAAATTAGGGTGACGCTAAATTTCTGAACGGAACCTTCTTATGCATGGTTAATCAATACATCTTTTATAGTTACTAATCGCTTTGAATATGCTATCCATATTAATATTATTATATCACATATTGTTTAGTTGTACATCCCACATTACCATTTTATAGTTTTATAACTTTTCGGATACCCGTTTGCATCCATCGCATTTAAGATACATATAATTGCATCCATAGATCACATCACTACATAATAATGTGATATTAACACTCCATGTTTAATAAATTGTATCCTAATTAATATTGGAACTATAAATGTAACCCTAATCGATAACTGTGCATCCATATCCTTGAAATTATATCTATTGGCATATCATATTACATGTTCCAGTTATTGTTCTGATAGTACTCATGCTTGTTTATTTATACACATGTTTATGTTAGTTTTGTTAGTTGTATGTATGCCCTAGAGGCCAGTATTGTACAGATTATGTATATTATATTGGATGCTTGGACATATATAGAGATGACTTTCTTGCTCGACATGATAGTATGCTATCTGGTTGCCATTTATCTTAACATGTACACTAGTCTCTTTATACTGTCTTATAGTTACATGTTGGTAAAGCCCTTAGGATTTGTACTTGACTACCTGGACTATGATGCAGATCATACTAGTGGGGACATGGTAGTCCATAAGTACATCCTTCAAGGTCCCTAGTCGTAGGTGTATCGAGACGGGGCATCGATATACCAGAGTAGACTAGCGTATACGCTTCTCGACCCATGTGATGGGCGATGGATGATCCCATATCCATTGGTGTTTGACATCAGAGGTGGTATACGGGTGCTCAGTGGAGACTGGGTACACTGGACGGACTCGCCAAGAACTCCCAGATGGTATTATACCTCACGTCAGATGGCAGTTCTCAGGTGACACTTGTACAGGTTAGTCTGTAGACCCGAGATCGTCATAGAGTCTTGTGTGGTTCCCACTGTGCTTTGATCTCCACCTTACCACGTCCATGAGGGTGTGCAAAACGGTGGTCTTTGGGTACAGTCCCGAGTCACATGGAGGCAATGAGCGATAGGAGGGGTTTCGTCTCTCCCGGTATTGGGGGTTGATGTTGCGCTGTGCTCGATTGGCCGTAACAGGGAAGTCCCTGGCCAGGGCTGATCAGAGATTTGCTGGTAAGTGTTACCAATAGTTTCTCGACCCATTACGAGCCTCACATCGGCATGACTTATCGGGTTATTGGGGTCTGACGTATACCACCCCTAGACTTGATATGCGACGTATCAGACGAAGAGACTTGACTGTATGGTAAGTGTTACTGGTCGGATTCGCAGGAGTGTGAGCGGGCTAGCTCGTCGATCTTCTGATCGCTCAATACCCGGGTGGCCGTTACGTTTAGCAGACCGCTTGCGGCTTGTGGGTGCTTGATATGATCATCATCTGCTACCGGCGTATTGACGAGTCTTTAGAGTCCTACACAGAGGTTTCCTGGTTCAAGCGAAACGAAATAGGAGTGCATATGAGATATGTGCGGGACCGAGAATAATGCGTGTATGTGATACCGTATTTGATTCTCGCGATTAATGTTTCGATTGGTTGTATATGATATAACCTAGTTATCGAATCGAAGACCGATTCGATAAGTCGATACATTGAATACTAGTCGGTTATGTGCGACATGACCGGATCATTGAATCAAGTGTTGATTTAATGATTTAATGTATAATTATATATTTGATATATTACTTTGCATTAACTAGTATTGGTTCACTTTAAACGGATTTTTCTCACTTGATGTGCACATTGTATATGTGATATGTTTTGTGTACACTTGTATGTATCATGTTTGATGATGCATATAGTTTTGGTTTTGTGTAAAGAATGCAACCATGGTTATGAGAGTGGTTAGGGTTTATGGTTTATTCTCTTTTTATTTAATCCATTCATATTTATTAAATGGATTTATGTAATACAAAATGGTTTCATTTTGTCTTGAAGCTTGTTGAAGCTTCATGAAGCTTTGACTAATGATAACCATTTTGTCATTTTGCTTAACCCTAACCACTCCCACTAACCATGGTCTATTCTCTACACTTGACCATGGTTAGAAGATGATAAGAATGGATTTTATTATTCATTTTTACTTAACACTAAAAAAAAAGAATTCTATCATCTTCTTCTTCTTCTCAAAGTGAGAAAGCTTGCTACTTTAATGGCAAGTTGTGATCTAGTGAGCAAAATCCAAATCTAAAGTGAACCCATCTCCTATTTCTTCACCCTCTACCTCTAGCCAAGTTGTAGAGTGTGTTTTCTTCACAAATTTCATCACTTTGTGAAGTCGGAGCTTGAACTTGCGATGCCTCGACGTAGATCGTCTTTGACACGAAGCCGGCGACCTAGCTCACTCGTTTCTTCGACGAAGCCGATGCTTGAGCCCGGAGTTCGACTTGGACAGCAAGGAGACATCGTTGCGGAGCCGTGGAGGTGGACATCCGGATCTACAAAGGTTGTATTTCCGTATCCATGTAGTTAAGTGTTAACTAGCTTTTCTTTTCACCTAAACATCTAGTTAAAGATCCGTAGTCTAGGGTTTCTCGGCACTAAAAATTTTAATTTGGCATATTCGATGCCTTGTGAGAACCCACTAGGGTGCCTAGGAACCTTTCACTGGTATCAGAGCCTAGCTAGAGCCTTAGGCGAAGTCCCGACGACGTTTGAAACCCGATCGAACCAAAAATCCGTACCCGAAATAGCTCTCTGGACTTTTTCCAAATTCTGGGATTTTTCCAAATTAAAAATTGCTAAAAAATTCAGCAGGAAAATATAAGAATTACGACGCAAAACTTTTCCCATGAACAGTAAATTCCGCGGCGGAAGAGCGGCAGAAACCTGGTTTCTGCGGCGCTTCCGCCGCGCATTGATGACGTCACCCCTCAATTTTTGCACAGTAGTTCCTGATAAATTCTGCTGAGTTTTCTGGGAATTTTTAACATTTATTTCAGAGTTTAATTTTCTGCAGTTGTTTTGGGGTTTCGATGTTTCGATCGGGGTATCAAATTTTGTCTGAGTGTTTTTCCAGATAATTGTAGAATATGTTAAAGAGTTCGACCGGATATAAATACCCAGGTTTTCCCCTGCCGGAATATCCAAGTGTTGGATTATTGTGTGGTTAAAAGACGTTCTAAGTAGTGCAAGTAACGCGATGGTCCCTCTAGAAGACACAAACCTTAACTCGATTATGTGACCGTCTTGAACTGCCCTTTGAACCTTCGGGTTTGGGGCAGTACGGCGTGCCACATGTGAGGCGTTGGCTTGACCCTTCTAAGGCTGGACCGTTGGTACTGAGGTATGAAGTGAATGTCTTTGAACCTATTTCATGTGTTGATCGGTGTCGGGAAAACTTGGGTGTTCGAATGTTCGATCGGAAAGTTTGATATATTCTATTTATCCGGAATTGGATACAATAATTGGAATTCACAAGCAGTTATGTGATAACTAAATGAATGTTATAAATCTAGCAATTTAGTCCCATATGATATTGAAAAGAGTTTTCGATAATGAGACTAAAATGCGGGGTTTGTAACTGTTAGGCATGTGATGTCTAAAGTAGTTGCGGATTCCAATTGTTGTAGTTTTACACTTTCTTTTCTGTGACCGTAAGTGTAGTATGTTCATATCGCCGGTTTCGTTGCTATACGTCAAGGACAATTGGGGTATGCATACTTGCTTACGTTGATGACATGTGATGTTATGTGTTGCTGGATATGTTATATTGGATCGTCGTATTTGAATAGCCGGGGGTTTTTATGTGAGATGAGTGTTTTTCATTTTCATTCATGTAAAAACTTATATGTAATATTCTTTTATTCGGGGCACTTCCAGGATGCGGGAGTTGTCACCCTTTGTATATTATTTACTTTTCTGTACTAGGATAGACCCAAGGAGGGGAGCACAAGTAACCGGGTTCTGGGGTCCAGTGGGAGACCAACTCGAGGAGTCGAGTCCGGGTCTCCTAACCCTAGAATTGGTAGGGTTGCTTGCCGCTCTCGTAGGGGTCTAGGGGTGTGGGATTGGCTATTCATCACGACCGTGGAATCCGTGTTTTATACTGGCTCGTATTGAAAACACGGACGTCCTAGTATATCCAATATTTCATATGTTTATTCTGCTGCGATATCTGTATTGTGACTCTGTGATGGATATAGTATATAGTATATATGATATATTATATAGACGTTACTTATGTTTTACACCCGCGCTAGCCCTGCCCTGCTCTGTCGTTAGTTACCTAACCTAACGGTGCACGAGGGGACATCGAGGCGAATGCGGATGGCATAAGTGTACGCCATATCTATCTGTGATGTTTAGGTATTAAATGATGGGACTTCATTAATGTGATTAATGAAAGATAAGAAACCTAAGATGTTGTGGAATCAAATTTTAAAATAAAACAGGTAGCTACAGTTCTTGCTTTGCATAGCGGCATATATGATATACCCCGCACCTCATTCGACGAGGAAAGGACCGAGATCCCTTCACCGGGAGTGACTCCTTTAGCAATAACTGGCAGATGCTACACACTCGGTTTGCTTTTGACTGCTTTTGGGTTTTTGCTTTGCACAGCGATATATATGATATATCCCGCACCTCATTCGACGAGGAAAGGACCGAGATCCCTTCACCGGGAGTGACTCCTTTAGCAAAACTAGAAAAGCCTCAAAATCACTCCATTTCAAAACTTTATTTGATTCTACAACGATATAAAGTTCATTACGCAAAGGGTTTTCTTAAAAACCTGACGTAGCCCTCCGTCATTTCAGATAAGTAATAGTTAGTATTCGTGCTGCGTTTGTTGACTCAGTCAAGGCGTAGTGTGCGGTAGCTAATTACTATTTATCTGTTTATGCATATGATGCAGATTGGATTAGGGTAGTCGTGCGGCCTTGTTGACTTAGTCAAGGGTCGTGCGGGTGGGTTTAATTCAATCAGGAAATGACGGGTTGAACTTTACTTGCGGTCTATGGTTTGTTGACTCAGTCAAGGTCATAGATCGCCTGGGGCAAAATATTATCGGGAATTTCAAGTGTTGAAATTTGCAATGAGATTGCATACCTTCTATGAGATAGTTGGATCCCGATACCCGCTGCGAGTAAGAGTTACTCCTGGGAGAGTTTTACACATTACAATTAGCCGATCAAGTAGGTGTCTAGAAAGGTGTTAACGAGGTTACGCCTCTGGGAAAATGAGGTTTACAGTAATTAGGTTCGTGCGAAAGCACGGGGGACCTCCCTCAAAGTACCGACACTGGCCTGGCTGAAAGATTGGCGAACTTGTAGTGTGTAATTAATCCCGGCTAGTCTTTCCTTTTAGGGTTTGAAGGAAGATTTGATAAAAAGCAGTGGGAGCCATCCTGATTAGATAAGATAATAACCAATCTGATCTTGCACGAGCATACGCTAAAGTGTTTTCTTCTCTCTCTCTCCAGGTAGCGACCATTTCATGCCCTAATAAAGATAATAATATGGATGTATTGACCGAACCCGCATGTTATACTGTGCAGGGGAACGTTGGACCCGTTCTATCTTATAAATGTTATAAGACTGAACAGGAAACAGGAGAATATCTGGATTCTCACACCGCCCAAACGGAGAACTTGCATGTTGATGCATCATCTTCGGGTGTGTTTGTCATTGAGAACTGTTTCTCAGTTCACCCTACGTCCTGGGTATTAGATACCGGGTCAGGATCCCACATATGTAAGATGTTACATGGGCTGCGAAAAGGTAGAGAACTGAGAAAAGGTGAACATTCCGTTCATGTAGGGAATGGGGCAAATGTTGCAGCCAAAGCAGTTGGCATATATCACCTAGTATTACCAAATGGTGATACACTAGTCCTGAATGAATGCTATTATATACCGAACATGATGTGCAACATTATATCAGTTTCTTTACTAAGTAAAGAAGGTTATAATTTTGTAGTAAAGGATAATGTTATGAACATATTCCTAGATCAAAGGTTGATTGCATCAGGCTCGCTACATAATGGCATATTCATTCTCAATCAAAATACAGTTTTCAATATACAAAACACGCACAAAAGGAAAAGCTCAGAAATGAACGAATCCTTCTTGTGGCATTGTAGACTTGGCCATATCAATGAGACACGACTAGCTAAGATGCATAAGAACGGATATTTGAATTCATTCGAATTATCATCTTATGACACTTGCCATTCATGTCTCAAAGGAAAAATGACCAAAACTCCGTTTAAAGGACACGGAGAAAGAGTTACCGAACTCTTGGGACTGGTGCATAGTGATGTATGCGGTCCAATGTCTACACACGCCAGAAATGGTTCTTCCTACTTCATTACATTCACTGACGATCTCTCTAGATACGGGCATGTGTTCCTGTTGAAACACAAGTCTGAAGCTTTTGAGAAATTCAAAGAATATAAGCACGAGGTAGAGAACCAAACGGGCAAAAGTATTAAGGTTCTTCGATCTGATCGAGGAGGTGAATACTTGAGCAGTGAATTTCTGGATTATCTAAAAGAGAATGGGATTCTCTCTCAGCTTACTCCTCCTTATACACCACAGCACAACGGTGTATCGGAACGAAGGAATCGCACCCTATTAGATATGGTGCGTTCAATGATGAGTAATGCTGAGTTACCTATTTCCTTTTGGGGGTATGCGCTTGAGACAGCCATATACCTATTGAATCTGGTTCCATCTAAATCTGTACCTACCACACCATATGAGATATGGAGTGGGAAGAGACCATATTTTAAGCGAATTAAGATATGGGGTTGTCCGGCCTATGTCAAAAAGCAAAATCCGGACAAACTCGAGGCACGATCAGTCCTTTGCAAGTTCGTGGGATATCCTAAGAATTCTCAAGGATATTTTTTCTACCAAGCTGAGGAACAAAGAGTGTTTGTTGCTCAACATGCCACCTTTTTGGAAAGGGAATTTCTTGCAAAAGAAACTAATGGCAAAGAGGTAGAACTGGAAGAGGTTCCAGCACCACAAACTGCAACTGACAATTTAGTAGAACCAGAGGATTCAGTGGTGCCCGACGTACCCCAGCCTCTCCGCCGATCTAGTAGGGTTTCTCGTCCACCTGAGAGATACTATGGTTTTCTCATTGACGGTGGTAGTGAGGATTGCATCATGGAGGATGATGACCCAACTAGCTTCGAGCAAGCCATCACTAGTGGGGACTCAGTGAAATGGCTGGATGCTATGCGGTCCGAGATGGATTCCATGCACACCAACAAAGTATGGACTTTGGAAATTGCTCCTGAAGGGGTAAAACCCATTGGGAGCAAGTGGATCTTCAAGAAGAAACTTGGTGTAGATGGGAAAGTGGAGACTTTCAAAGCTAGACTTGTAGCAAAGGGTTTTCGTCAAAGACCAGGTGTGGACTATGACGAGACCTTTTCTCCAGTGGCTATGCTTAAATCCATCCGAATCATGCTTGCCATTGCTGCCTTTCATGACTACGAAATCTGGCAAATGGATGTTAAGACCGCCTTTCTAAATGGTGATTTAGAAGAGTGCGTGTACATGACTCAGCCAGAGGGCTTCGTAGACAGTGGGAGCAGCGGGAAGGTATGCAAGCTGCTTAAATCCATTTATGGATTAAAGCAAGCATCGCGGAGTTGGAACATCTGCTTTGACGTCGTTATCAAAGAGTTTGATTTCGTCAAAAATCCAGATGAACCTTGTATCTACAAGAAGGTGGCAGAGAGTAAAGTTGTCTTCCTCATATTGTACGTGGACGACATACTCTTGATAGGAAATGATATTCCTATGCTGCAATCGGTCAAGCTCTTCTTATCACAAAGATTCTCAATGAAAGATCTTGGTGATGCCTCCTGCATATTGGGAATAAGGATCTATAGAGATAGATCCAAACGGATTTTGGGATTGTCCCAATCCAGGTACATTGACACCATACTAAAGAGGTTTAGTATGGAAGAGTCCAAGCGTGGGAATATGCCCACGATCTCTGGAGTCACTCTCTCCAAAGAGATGTCTCCCAAGACTGATTTGGAGAGAGCTCGCATGCAAGGGATACCCTATGCTTCGGCAGTAGGTTCTATCATGTATGCGATGCTATGTACCAGACCCGATGTAGCATACTCACTAAGTGTAGTGAGCAGGTATCAAGCTGATCCTGGAGAGAGTCACTGGACAGCTGTGAAGAGCATTCTCAAGTACTTACGAAGGACTAGAGATATGTTCTTGGTGTATGGTAACGGAGAACTCCAAGTGGAGTCCTTTACCGATTCGAGCTTCCAGAGTGATAAGGATGACTCTAAGTCGCAGTCGGGCTTTGTCTTTACCCTTTACGGAGGGGCGGTTAGCTGGAAGAGTTCCAAGCAGGAAACCGTGGCAGACTCGACAATGGAGGCTGAATACATCGCTGCCAACGATGCTGCTAAAGAAGCTGTTTGGATCAAGAAGTTCATTACTGAACTTGGTGTGGTTCCATCCATTGAGCGTCCAATACCTTTGTATTGCGATAACAATGGAGCGGTGGCTTTGGCCAAGGAACCCAGGTCCCATCAGCGGTCCAGGCATATTCTGAGGCGGTATCACCTGATCCGGGAGATAGTTGATCGCCGGGAGATCGAGGTCAGGAGAGTTGACACGAAGAATAACACGGCGGATCCACTCACGAAGGCCATTCCCCAGATACAGTTTGAGAGACTCTTCGGGATGCTCGGTATGAGATACTACAGCAGCTGGCCCTAGTGCAAGTGGGAGATTGTTAGTTGTATGTATGCCCTAGAGGCCAGTATTGTACAGATTATGTATATTATATTGGATGCTTGGACATATATAGAGATGACTTTCTTGCTCGACATGATAGTATGCTATCTGGTTGCCATTTATCTTAACATGTACACTAGTCTCTTTATACTGTCTTATAGTTACATGTTGGTAAAGCCCTTAGGATTTGTACTTGACTACCTGGACTATGATGCAGATCATACTAGTGGGGACATGGTAGTCCATAAGTACATCCTTCAAGGTCCCTAGTCGTAGGTGTATCGAGACGGGGCATCGATATACCAGAGTAGACTAGCGTATACGCTTCTCGACCCATGTGATGGGCGATGGATGATCCCATATCCATTGGTGTTTGACATCAGAGGTGGTATACGGGTGCTCAGTGGAGACTGGGTACACTGGACGGACTCGCCAAGAACTCCCAGATGGTATTATACCTCACGTCAGATGGCAGTTCTCAGGTGACACTTGTACAGGTTAGTCTGTAGACCCGAGATCGTCATAGAGTCTTGTGTGGTTCCCACTGTGCTTTGATCTCCACCTTACCACGTCCATGAGGGCGTGCAAAACGGTGGTCTTTGGGTACAGTCCCGAGTCACATGGAGGCAATGAGCGATAGGAGGGGTTTCGTCTCTCCCGGTATTGGGGGTTGATGTTGCGCTGTGCTCGATTGGCCGTAACAGGGAAGTCCCTGGCCAGGGCTGATCAGAGATTTGCTGGTAAGTGTTACCAGTAGTTTCTCGACCCGTTACGAGCCTCACATCGGCATGACTTATCGGGTTATTGGGGTCTGACGTATACCACCCCTAGACTTGATATGCGACGTATCAGACGAAGAGACTTGACTGTATGGTAAGTGTTACTGGTCGGATTCGCAGGAGTGTGAGCGGGCTAGCTCGTCGATCTTCTGATCGCTCAATACCCGGGTGGCCGTTACGTTTAGCAGACCGCTTGCGGCTTGTGGGTGCTTGATATGATCATCATCTGCTACCGGCGTATTGACGAGTCTTTAGAGTCCTACACAGAGGTTTCCTGGTTCAAGCGAAACGAAATAGGAGTGCATATGAGATATGTGCGGGACCGAGAATAATGCGTGTATGTGATACCGTATTTGATTCTCGCGATTAATGTTTCGATTGGTTGTATATGATATAACCTAGTTATCGAATCGAAGACCGATTCGATAAGTCGATACATTGAATACTAGTCGGTTATGTGCGACATGACCGGATCATTGAATCAAGTGTTGATTTAATGATTTAATGTATAATTATATATTTGATATATTACTTTGCATTAACTAGTATTGGTTCACTTTAAACGGATTTTTCTCACTTGATGTGCACATTGTATATGTGATATGTTTTGTGTACACTTGTATGTATCATGTTTGATGATGCATATAGTTTTGGTTTTGTGTAAAGAATGCAACCATGGTTATGAGAGTGGTTAGGGTTTATGGTTTATTCTCTTTTTATTTAATCCATTCATATTTATTAAATGGATTTATGTAATACAAAATGGTTTCATTTTGTCTTGAAGCTTGTTGAAGCTTCATGAAGCTTTGACTAATGATAACCATTTTGTCATTTTGCTTAACCCTAACCACTCCCACTAACCATGGTCTATTCTCTACACTTGACCATGGTTAGAAGATGATAAGAATGGATTTTATTATTCATTTTTACTTAACACTTAAAAAAAAGAATTCTATCATCTTCTTCTTCTTCTCAAAGTGAGAAAGCTTGCTACTTTAATGGCAAGTTGTGATCTAGTGAGCAAAATCCAAATCTAAAGTGAACCCATCTCCTATTTCTTCACCCTCTACCTCTAGCCAAGTTGTAGAGTGTGTTTTCTTCACAAATTTCATCACTTTGTGAAGTCGGAGCTTGAACTTGCGATGCCTCGACGTAGATCGTCTTTGACACGAAGCCGGCGACCTAGCTCACTCGTTTCTTCGACGAAGCCGATGCTTGAGCCCGGAGTTCGACTTGGACAGCGAGGAGACATCGTTGCGGAGCCGTGGAGGTGGACATCCGGATCTACAAAGGTTGTATTTCCGTATCCATGTAGTTAAGTGTTAACTAGCTTTTCTTTTCACCTAAACATCTAGTTAAAGATCCGTAGTCTAGGGTTTCTCGGCACTAAAAATTTTAATTTGGCATATTCGATGCCTTGTGAGAACCCACTAGGGTGCCTAGGAACCTTTCAAGTTTGATTATGAGCACCCACATGACATCTTGTGCTTCCTGACATGACCTGTTACACTTCCTACTTGACATGACATGGTACCGTACACTCTTGACATGACATGACACCTTTATACATTACCTGGTTGACCTGATGTACCATGGCTTTACCTGTTACCTGATCTCATGCCTAATGCCAACAAACCTGACCATTCCTGCTGTCTATCCAGACAGACCTACTTTTACCTGATTTTGTGTTGGCATTAGTCCTTGACTACTGAATACCTGACCTGACATACGTAGCTTGGGGGTATGGGGAAATCAAAGGTGAAACCGACTTGTAACTCAACAGTTCGATACTTGTTCTGATCAGTCTTACGGGCTTGGCCAGTCCGGGAGTGATGATGCTGACATCACTCGTCCATCCTACTACCTACTTTACTGCCTAGCGGCACGTCTCGGATTCAGCCCTGAGAACCTTGACCGTGGTCCCGGACACGCACGGGATACTATTGAGTTACATCGACGATTCATCAATTGATTTCAAAGACTATAGAGTAGAAACCTGATAGGACAGTTTAGTTACCACTGCACATTACCCTGCACTGTTATTTCTTAGTACTGCTTTATTCATGTTCATACCTGCATTGCTTATTACCATGTTCATATTATATTGTTGGTTGACATGACGCGCTGATGTCTGGGTTTTGCATGGCCCAGATTTTTTACCACTGTCGACGACTGAGCAGGAGTACTTCAGCCAACAGGCTGATTTGTGAGTTCTGTAGTGGTTAGTTCATTTATTGCATTTTATTTCTAGGTGTGATCCCGCATTACGGGACGTACCTTTCTATTATTGCATTGGATCATTTGCTTCCGCACTTATTTATCATTGACTCTGGTTATTATGGATTTGGACATGTGTTAGATAGTTTATTTATCTCGTTCTTGATATCTCTACAGCCGTAATGTGACTGTGGATGGATACTTCCTACCCACAGGTAGCATGGTTGGCTATGTCACGTGCTCAATCTTGCGTACTCTGGGAAGCGGGGCGTGACACTAACCATCACTGCCTCCAAGTGTTTCGGGACTGCACCCAACTACTACCTGTTTGCACGACTCTTTTGAGCCGTGGTAGGGTAGTAATCTAAGTACAGTAGGAACACACTCGAGGCGAAGTGACAGTGTCAAGTCAGCGGACTAAGCTGTACTCATGTCACCTGGGAACTGATAACTGACGATAGGTATAATACCAACCGGTCAGTTCCCGACGAGTCCTGTCCAGTGTACTCGTAACCTAACGAGCACCCGCATACTATCTCCAATACGACGTACTGATGGCTGTGGGACAGACCATCTCCCACACTGGGATGAGAAGTGCATGCGCTAGTCTACTCCGGAGTATCGATGCCCTGTCTCGATAGTCCTGCGACTAGGGACCTGCATAAGGATGTGCTTATAGATTACCCAGCCCCCACTAGTGTGACTGCCATCACAACGCTGGTAATCAAGCAAAGATCCTAAGGGCTCCACTAATGCGTATAGGTGATATAATAAACACATGTACACATTGAAGTAGAAACAAACCAAGTAGCATACTACTATTTTGAGCAAGATTGTATATACAAGGTGAATATCCCAAGCTTCCATTAAGTAATATACAAACTAGTATGATACAGTAATGGCCTCTAGGGCATATACACTAACAATACATTGATACACTAGATATTAGTCGGTTATATGCAATATGACCAGATCGTTAAATCAAGTGTTGATTTAATGATTTAATGTATAATTATATATTTGATATATTACTTTACATTAACTAGTATTGGTTCACTTAAGATTGATTTTCTCACTTGAATGTGCACATTGTTTATATGTGATATATGCAAGTGTACATGTTTGTATCATGCTTGATGATACATACAAGTTGTGTGTATGAGACTTAAACCAAATTAAGGTTAAATTAGGGTTTACTAATTTCCTAACAAATAACAAAAGAGGTGGACTTTGGTCAAAGTTATCAAGTTTCATGAAGCTTGAAGAAACTTTGACAAAGTCAAATCTTTTGTCATTTCCTTAGGATATTAGTTAACCCAACCCTTAACCTAATACTTTGGTTAATTCTCTACATGAGTTAAGCATGAGGGCTTAACTCAACCATGGTGCCATAATTAAAAGGATAAGTTTCATCTTTATTCATTATTCTCATCATTATTCTTTCTTCTTCTTCTTCTTCAAGAAGAAGAAAGCTTGCTATCTCTAATGGTGCCATGAGATTTAGAGTGAGAAATCCAAATCTAAAGTGAACCCACTTCCTATTTCTTCATCCTCAACAACTTGCCATGTAGTAGAGTGTGTTATCTTCACAAGTTTCATGACCTAGTGAAAATGGAGCTTGAGTTTGAGTCGCCTCGACGTAGATCATCTTCGACATCGAAGTCAACGACCTGGCCTGCTCATTTCTCCGATGAAACCAACGCTAGAGTCCGGGATCCCGATGATCGCAGCGGAGGGACGTCAACACGGAGCTAAAGAAGTGGAGGACCGGATCTACAAAGGTTGTAATCCCTTTTACTTGTAGTTAAAGTAGTTAACTTGCATGTATTCCACCTTACCTCTAGTAAAGATCTTGCATTAGGGTTTCTCGGCACATGAAAATTTTGATTTTGGCATGGTTGATGCCTTGTGGAACCTCTTGAGTGTGCCTAGGAATCCTACAATATGCCCTAGAGGCCATTGTTGTACATATGATGTATATTATAGTGGATGCTTTGATATATATAGAGAGGACTTTCTTACTCGATATGATAGTATGCTATCTGGTTTCACTTTGTCTAAACATGTTGACTTGTATTGGTTTACTGTCTTGCTCTCACATGTTGATAAAGCCCTTAGGATATGTACTCGACTAGTAGGACTATGATGCAGATCATACTAGTGGGGCCAGGGTAGTCCAAGAGTACATCCTATAATTGTTCCTAGTCGATGGTGTATCGAGACAGTGCATCAATACACCAGAGTAGACTAGCGTATACGCATCTTGACCCATATGATGGGTGATGGATGATCCCATATCCATCGGTGTTTGACATCAAAGATGGTGTACGGGTGCTCAATGGAGACTGGGTATACTGAACGGACACGCCGAGAACTCCTAGATGGTATTATACCTATCGTCAGATAGCAGTTTTCTGGTGACACTGGTACAAGTTAGTCTGTAGACCCGAGATCGTCATAGAGTCTTGTGTGATTCCCACTGTGCTTTGATTTCCACCTTACCACGTTCAAGAGAACATGCAAAACGGTGGCTTTTGGGTACAGTCCCGAATCACATGGAGGCAATGAGCAATATGAGGGGTTTCATCTCTCCTGATATTGGGGGTTGATGTTGCGCTAAGTTCGATTGGCTATAACTGGAAGTCCCTGGCCAGGGCTGATATGAAGATCTACTGATAAGTGTTATCAGTAGTTTCTCAACCCGTTATGAGCTTCATATCGACACGACTTATCGATTACTGGGGTCTTACGTTCACCACCCCTAGACTGAATATGCGACATATGAGACGAAGAGACCGGACTGTATGGTAGTGATACTAGTTGGCTCGACGGGAGTTTTGACAGCTTCGCTGGTTTTCTTTTGATCGCTCAATACCCGGGTGGCCGTTACGTTTAGCTGACCGCTTGCGGCTTGTAGGTGTTTGATATGATCATCACCTACTGCCGGAGTATTGACGAGTCTTAGAGTCCCACACAGGAGTTTCCTAGCTCAGGCGAAACGATGTGGTGTGCATATGAGATATGCGCGGGGACCCGATTGAATGCGAGTATGCGATACCGTATGTTAATCGAGCGTTTTTCTATTGGTAGGGTCGTATGTGATATGACCGGTTTGTTAAATTAAGTGTTGATTTAATATTTGACTTTTAGTTTAATTCTTTATTTAAACTCTTTTCTTTGTTGAAGATGTATGCATGCATGTATGCACATGTTGATTGTATGGACACATACATACATACATAGTATCATGGTTGATGATACACTAAATGGTGGCAATGCAAGACTCACATGGTTCACACACACACACACACACACACACATATATATTTGTTTTTGGATTAAAAGGAAATGAAAATTAAATCATGGTTGATAATTATCCAAACTTGACTATTCTTTGACCTAATTCAAACCATGGTTTAAATTTCATTTGGACTTTAACTCAACAAAATAATATCTAAATATTAGTTAACCATGGTTGAAGTGAGAAGGATTAATATTGATTAATTCATTCTCACTTAATTCATTCATGATGATCTTTATCTCTTGAGCTCAAAGCTTAGCCACCATTATCTTCTTCTTCATCCAAGCTCTCTTGAGTTTTCTTTAGAGCGAGGTTGATAAAAAGAAAGGGTTTTGATTAGAGAATACAAATCACCTCATCATTCTACACCTATCTAGCCTATTTGTGTAGGGTGTTTTGCTATACTTCTTTGAAAGACCAAGTAAAGCAAGGAGCTTTGGGCAAAGAGACTTCGGATGGATCATCGTGGACAAGGAAGGTTGCTAGCGATCTGTTCCTAACTCTCAAAGGTCCAAGGAGTCACCAAGGGAAGACTACAAAGATTGTAATTTCTTCACTTGGTGTTACAAGAGTTCTTTGTATGTGATACTATTTAGTTGTTACCCTAACTATTCTAGTTAAGATTCATGGTTAGTTTGCTTTACACCTCTCTAGAATTTTAAGAATGCATGTGTGATGCTTCTATACACTAGACTAGGTGTAAGGGAAACCCAACAAACCAGTCGTAGCCGTCCGTCATTTCAGATAAGTGCTATTTAGTATTCGTGCTGCATTTGTTGGCCTCCATCAAGGCGTAGTGTGAGGTAGCTGATTAGTGGTTATCTGCAGCATGTGATGCGATTGGATTAGGGTAGTCGTATAGCTTTGTTGACCTTATTAAGGGTCGTACGGGTAGGCTTAATTCAATCATGAAATTACGGGTTGAACTTGGCTAGCGCTTATGATTTGTTGGCCTTGTTATGGTCATAAGTAGCTAGGGGTAAAAACAGATTTTGGGGATTTCAAGTGTTGAAATCCCCAGGAAGTACTTCAAAGGTCCAAGATCTTTTTATAATGAGATTGCATACCTTCTATGAGATAGTTAGATCCTGATACCCACTGCGACTAAGAGTTACTCCTGGGAGAATTTTCCACTTTACAATTAGCTAATCTAGTAGGTATCTAAGAAAGGTGTTAACGGGGTTATGCCCCTGCGGAAACGAGGTTATTTAATTAGTTCCATGCGAAAGCATGGGGAGACTCTCTCGGAGTACCAATACCTGCCTGGCTGACCGATTGGCGAACTTGTTGTAGGGTTCCTAGGCACTCTTGTGAAGGTTCATAAGGCATCAAACATGCCCGGATAAAATTTTAGACGTGCCGAACAACCCAAAGCCGGGATCTTTGCTAGATTATTAGGGTTTAACATGCAAGAAGATAACTTTTATCTAAGTGTGAGGGATTACAACCTTTGTAGTCCGCTCCTTCACTTCACAAGCTCCGAGTAGAAGTCCCTTTGCCGCGATCCACGATCTCCCGGACTCATGAGAGGCTCCACAACTCGAACGATCCATGCTAGCTCGAAGTATTCCAAATCTCCGATGATCTACCTCGAAGTTGCAACGACTCAAGCTTTCTCACTCAAATGAGATGAACACACTAATCCCATGGGCTAGATGAGATGAGGATGAGAGAGTAGTAATTTTGCTTTCTTTTTAAATCATTTTCTCATATTATTTCATCACATCAAGAAAAACTAGCAAGCTTTTTTTTCAAGAGAGAAGAAGATGATCATGAAAAAGATTATGAATCATTTTCTTTTGTGATGAATAGAAAGAAAGAGTGTATGATTGATTATCAACCATGGTCAAGGATGAGTGGCTAGGATTTAGTAGAGAATAAACTAGAGTTAGGGTTTGGTTGGGTTAAGAATGTGTCATTCTAAAATATCTTAAGAATGACAAAAGAATAAAGCTTCTAGAAGGTGCATGAAGCATCAAACCCTAACCTCAATTAATCATCCTTAAACATGTTTAACAATTAATCATATCATGTCACAATAATATATATCACATATATATTATATATTTGCAACAAAGGAAAATAATACAATTAACATATATCGCATATATATCAATGTATCATCCACTGAGAAAATGAAATAATAAAGCGAGCCAATATTAGATAATGTAATACAATATATCATATATATTATTATACATTAAATCATCGAATCAACACTTGATTCGACGATCCGGCTATATCGAATATTACCGACTAATACATCATGTACCGATTCATCGAATCAACACTTGATCCGATGTCCCGGTTCATTTCTAAATATCGCGAGAATATAATACGGTATCCCATATCGCATTATTCTCGTTCCTGCGCATATCACATATGTGCCACTACTCCGTTTCGCCTGAGCCAAAAAACCAATGTGTAGGACTCTAAAGAATCGTCAATACGCCGGTAGCAGGTGATGATCATATCAAACACCCACAAGCTGCAAGCGGTCAGCTAAACGTAACAGCCACCCAGGTATTGAGCGATCAGAAGATCAACAAGCTAGCCTGTGCGTTCTCCTGTGAATCCAACCAGTAACACTCCCGTACAGTCCGGTCTGTTCGTCTGATATGTCGCATATCAAGTCTAGGGGTGGTATACGTCAGACCCCAGTAACCGATAAGTCGTGTCGATGTGTGGCTCATAACGGGTCGAAAAACTACTAGTAACACTTACCAGTAAATCTCCATATCAGCCCTGGCCAGGGACTTCCAGTTATAGCCAATCGAACACAGCACAACATCAACTCCCTATACCGGGAGAGACGAATCCCCTCCTATCGCTCATTGCCTCCATGTGATTCGGGACTGTACCCAAAAGCCACTGTTTTGCACGCCCTCTTGGACGTGGTAAGGTGGAAATCAAAGCACAGTGGGAATCACACAAGACTCCATGACGATCTCGGGTCTACAGACTACCCTGTACCAGTGTCACCGGAGAACTGCCATCTGACGTGTGGTATAACACCATCTGGGAGTTCTCGGCGAGTCCGTCCAGTGTACCCAGTCTCCACTGAGCACCCATACACCATCTCTGATGTCTAACACCGATGGATATGGGATCATCCATCGCCCATCATATGGGTCAAGATGCGTATACGCTAGTCTACTCTGGTGTATCGATGCCCTGTCTCGATATACCCTCGACTAGGAACTGTTATAGGATGTACTCATCGACTACCGTGGCCCCACTAGTATGATCTCATCATAGTCCCAGTAGTCGAGTACAGATCTTAAGGGCTTTATCAACATGTGAGAGTAAAACAGTAAACCAATACAAGTCAACATGTTAAGATAAAGTGAAACCAAATAGCATACTATCATGACGAGCAAGAAAGTCTTCTCTATATATAACCAAGCATCCATTATAATATACATCATATGTACAACAATGGCCTCTAGGGCATATACATAACTAACAATCTCCCACTTGCACTAAGGCCAGCTGCTGTAGTATCTCATACCTAGCATCCCGAATAATCTCTCAAACTGTATCTGGGGAATATCCTTCGTGAATGGATCCGCAGTGTTGTCCTTCGTATCTACTCTCCTGACCTCGATCTCCCGGCGATCAACTATCTCCCTGATCAGGTGATACCGCCTCAGAATATGTCTGGACTTTTGATGGGATCTGGGTTCCTTGGCCAAAGCCACAGCTCCATTGTTATCGCAATACAGAGGTATTGGATGCTCAATGGACGGAACCACTCCAAGTTCACTAATGAACTTCTTTATCCAGACAGCCTCCTTGGCAGCATCGTTGGCAGCGATATATTCAGCCTCCATCGTTGAGTCTGCAACGGTATCCTGTTTGGAACTCTTCCAACATACCGCCCCTCCATTGAGGGTAAAGACAAAACCCGAATGCGACTTAGAGTCGTCCTTATCACTTTGGAAGCTGGAATCGGTAAAGGACTCCACCTGGAGTTCTCCGTTACCATACACCAAGAACATCTCCTTAGTCCTTCGTAAGTACTTAAGAATGTTCTTCACAGCTGTCCAGTGACTCTCTCCAGGATCTGCTTGATACCTACTCACTACACTTAGTGAGTATGCTACATCGGGTCTGGTACATAGCATCGCATACATGATAGAGCCTACTGCCGAAGCATAGGGTATCCCTTGCATGCGAGCTCTCTCCAAATCAGTCTTGGGAGACATCTCTTTGGAGAGAGTGAGTCCAGAGATCGTGGGTTGGTTTCCACGCTTGGATTCTTCCATACTAAACCTCCTTAGTATGGTGTCAATGTACCTGGATTGGGACAATCCCAGTATCCGTTTAGATCTATCTCTATAGATCATGATTCCCAATATGCAGGAGGCATCACCTAGATCTTTCATTGAGAATCTCTGTGATAAGAAGAGCTTGACTGATTGCAGCATAGGAATATCATTTCCTATCAAGAGTATGTCATCCACGTACAATACGAGGAAGACAACCTTACCCTTTGCTACCTTCTTATAGATACAAGGTTCATCTATATTTTTGATGAAGTCAAACTCTTTGACTACAACATCAAAACAGATGTTCCAACTCCGCGATGCTTGCTTTAACCCATAAATGGATTTAAGCAGCTTGCACACCTTTCCGCTGCTCCCACTATCTACGAAGCCCTCTGGCTGAGTCATGTACACGCACTCTTCTAAATCACCGTTTAGAAAGGCGGTCTTAACATCCATTTGCCAGGTTTCGTAGTCATGATATGCAGCAATGGCAAGTAAGATCCGGATGGACTTAAGCATAGCTACTGGAGAAAAGGTTTCATCATAATCCACACCTGGTCGTTGACGAAAACCCTTTGCTACAAGTCTAGCTTTGAAAGTCTCAACTTTTCCATCTACACCAAATTTCCTTTTAAAAATCCACTTGCTCCCAATGGGTTTTACCCCTTCAGGAGCATTTTCCAAAATCCATACTTTATTGGTGTACATGGATTCCATCTCAGATCGCATTGCATCCAGCCATTTCACAGAGTCACCACTCGTGATGGCCTGCTCGAAACTAGTGGGGTCATCATCATCTATGATGCAATCCTCGCTTCCACCATCAATGAGAAAACCGTAGTATCTCTCAGGTGGACGAGAAACCCTACTAGATCGGCGGAGAGGCTGGGGTTCGTCGGGTACTACTGAATCCTCCGGTTCTATTAAATCATCTGTTGTAGTTTGTTCTGCTGGAACCTCTTCCAGTTCTACCTCATTGCCCTCAATTTCTTTTGCAAGAAATTCCTTTTCCAAAAAGGTGGCATGTTTAGAAACAAACACCTTTTGTTCCTCAGTGTGGTAGAAGATATACCCTTGTGAGTTCTTGGGATATCCTACAAACTTACATAAGACAGATCTTGCCTCGAGTTTGTCCGGATTTTTTCTTTTGACATAGGCTGGACAACCCCATATCTTAACATACTTAAGAGATGGTCTCTTCCCTTTCCATATCTCATACGGAGTGGTAGGCACTGATTTGGTAGGAACCATATTCAATAGGTGTATGGCTGTCTCAAGCGCATACCCCCAGAAGGAAATAGGTAACTCAGCCTCGCTCATCATAGAGCGCACCATATCTAATAGGGTGCGATTCCTCCGTTTCGATACACCGTTGTGCTGTGGTGTGTAAGGAGGAGTAAGCTAAGAGAGAATCCCATTCTCTTTTAGATAATCCAGAAAATCATTGCTCAAGTATTCTCCTCCTCGATCAGATCGAAGGATCTTAATATTTTTGCCCGTTTGTTTCTCTACTTCGTGCTTATATTCTCTGAATTTCTCAAAAGCTTCAGACTTGTGTTTCATCAGAAACACATGTCCGTATCTAGAGAGATCGTCAGTGAATGTAATGAAGTAGGAAAAACCGTTCCTGGCATGCGTAGACATGGGACCGCATACATCACTATGTATTAGTCCTAAGAGTTCGGTAACTCTTTCTCCGTGTCCACTAAACGGAGCTTTGGTCATTTTTCCTTTGAGACATGAATGGCAAGTATCATAAGATGATAATTCGAACGGATTCAAATAACCATCTTTATGCAACTTAGCCAGTCGTGTCGCATTGATATGACCAAGTCTACAATGCCACAAGTAGGAATCGTTCACATCTGAACTTTTCCTCTTGTGTGTGTTTTGTATATTCAGGACTGTATTTTGATTTAGAATGAATATGCCATTATGTAACGAGCCTGATGCAATCAACTTTTGATTTAGGAATATGTTCATAACATTATCCTGTACTAAAAAATTATATCCTTCTTTACTTAATAAAGAGACTGATATAATGTTGCACATCATGTTCGGTATATAATAGCATTCATTTAGAATCAGTGTATTATGACTTGGTAATACAAGGTGATATTCGCCAACTGCTTTGGCTACAATACTTGCACCGTTCCTTACTTGAACGGAATGATCACCTTTTCCTAGTTCTCTACCTTTTCGCAGCCCATGTAACTGTTTACATATGTGGGATCCTGATCCGGTATCTAATACCCAGGACGTAGGGTGAACTGAGAAACAGTTCTCAAAAACTAACACACCCGAAGAAGATGCATCAACATGCATGTTCTTTTGGGCGGCGTGAGAATCCAGATATTCTTCTATTTCCTGTTCAGTCTTATAACTCTTATAACAAAGAACGGGTCCAACATTCCCTAGCTCAGTACAATAATTGGGTTCAGTCAATACATCCATATTATTATCTTGATTATGGCATGACATGGTCGCTACCTGGAGAGAGAGAGAAGAAAAACACTTTAGCGTATGCTCTTGCAAGATTAGATTGGTTATTATCTTATCTAATCAGGATGTCTCCCACTGTTTTTATCAAATCTACCTTAAAACCCAAAAAGGTAAGATTAGCCGGGATTAATTACACCCTACAATTTCGTCAATCTTTCAGCAGATCAGTGTTGGTACTTTGAGGGAGGTTCCCCGTGCTTTCGCACGGACCTAATTAAAGTAAACCTCGTTTTCCCAGAGGCGTAACCCCGTTAACACTTTTCTATACACCTACTTGATCAGCTAATTGTCTTGTGTAAAACTCTCCCAGGAGTAACTCTTACTCGCAGTGGGTATCAGGATCCAACTATCTCATAGGAGGTATGCAATCTCATTGCAAATTTCAACACTTGAAATTCCCGATAATATTTTGCCCCTAACGTTCTATGACCTTGACGAAAGCCAACAAACCATAGTCCGCTAGTCAAGTTCAACCCGAACATTTCTTGATTGAATTAAACCCAGCCGTACGTCCCTTGACGAAAGCCAACAAAGCCGTACGACTACCCTAACCCAATCTCATCATATGTAACAGATAAGTAATAATTAGCTACCGCACACTACGCCTTGACGAAAGCCAACAAACGTAGCACGAATACTAAGTATTACCTATCTGAAATGTCGGAGGGCTACGCAGGTTTTTCAGAAAACCATGAGCGTAATGAACTTGATATCGTCGTAGAATCGAGTAGTTTTTGAAAAGGAGTGTTTTTGAGGCTTTTCTTAGTTTCGCTAAAGGGGTCACTCCCGGTGAAGGGATCGTCGGCCCTTTCCTCATCGAATAAGGTGCTGGATATATCATATATACCGCTGTGCAAAGCAAAACACTAAAAGCAATCAAAAGACAAACCGAGTTTTGTAGCATCTGCCAGTTTTGCTAAACGAGTCACTCCCGGTGAAGGGATCTCGGTCCTTTCCTCATCGAATAAGGTGCAGGATATATCGTATATATCACTGTGCAAAGCAAAACTGTAGCTACCCCTTTTATAAAGTTTTGATTCTATAACATCTTTAGGTTTCTTTTCCTTTTATTAATCTTATTAATAAAAATCCCATCAGCTTATGCTTCCTAAGCATCACAGAAGAAACGAAAGCAGTAATATTTATATATCAGCATATATATATAGTATAGGCATTCGTCTCAGGCAGTAATATGATCTCATCACAGAACATTGCAGCAGAAGAACATATATGAAATATTGGATATACTAGGACGTCCGGGTTTTCAATACGAGCCTGTATAAAACACGGATTCCACGGTCGCGACGAATAGCCAAACCCACATCCCAAGACCCCTACGAGAGCGGCAAGTAACACTGCCAATTCTAGGGTTAGGAGACCCGGTCTCGACTCCTCGAGATGGCCTCCCACTGGACCCTAGAACCCGGTTACTTATGCTCCCCTCCTTGGGTGTACCTAATGCGGAAAAGTAAATAATATACACTGGTGACAGCAACCGCAACCTGGAAGTGCCCCAAATAAAAGAATATTACATTACAAATGAATTTTACATGAATGAAAATAAAAACCCTCATCTCACATAAAACCCCCGGCTATTCAGAACCCGACGATCCAATATAACATATCACAGCAACACATAATATCTCATATCATCAACGTAAGTAAATATGCGCATCCCAATTGTCGTTGACATATAGCAACGAAACCGGCGATATCACATATTACACTTACGGTCACAGAAAAGAAAGTGTAAAACTACAATATTTGGAATCCACAATCACTTTAGACATCGTAAATCCGAAATATCACATACTTCGCATTTCATGCCTAACTCTATGAATTCCACATATTGTATCACATTCCAGATAAATAGACAGTATTAAACTTTTCGAACAGATAATCGAACACCCAAAATTTCCTAAACTGCTCAACACTTGAGCGGAGTTCAAATAATCCCAGAATATGTCACAGTACCGGTGATCCAGCCGTAGAAGGGTCAAGCCAACGCCTCACATGTGGCACGCCGTACTGCCCCAAACCCGAAGGTTCAAAAGGCAGTTCAAGACGGTCACATAATCGAGTTAAGGTTTGTTGTCTTCTAGAGGGTCCACCGCTTAACTTGTACAATTTTTCCGAAAGATTTAAACCCGAAGAAATTTCAATACTTGAAAGTTTGCCGTACCGGGAAACAGTGAGTTAATGATATCCGTTCAAATAGTTTAACAATTTCTAAATATCCGGAAAGAAATACGAATTTAAAATTTCCGATCGAGTCTACTATTACAAAACAAACCCCAGAATTTCCAACACCTGAAACAGATTAAAAATACCCAGAAGCATCAACAAGCACCTACGGACATTACCATAAAATCCACGTGTCACAAATCCACTATTCCGCCGCGGAACCACCGCGCAAAGCATGCTAGCGCCGCGGTTCCGCCGCCGTTTAGTCAAATTAGGGGCTCGGGTTTTATGGTAATTCTTAGAATTCCCTGCTGATTTTTTTACATATTTTTAATTCAGAAAAATCCCAAAATTTAAAAAATTTCCAGAGAGGGGTCCAATTTTGTCGTTTCGGGTTCGATCAGAGTTTTAACTTCGTAAACACATCGCCTAATGCTCTAGCTAGGCTATGATACCACTGTAGGGTTCCTAGGCACTCTTGTGAAGGTTCATAAGGCATCAAACATGCCCGGATAAAATTTTAAACGTGCCGAACAACCCAAAGCCGGGATCTTTGCTAGATTATTAGGGTTTAACATGCAAGAAGATAACTTTTATCTAAGTGTGAGGGATTACAACCTTTGTAGTCCGCTCCTTCACTTCACAAGCTCCGAGTAGAAGTCCCTTTGCCGCGATCCACGATCTCCCGGACTCATGAGAGGCTCCACGACTCGAACGATCCATGCTAGCTCGAAGTATTCTAAATCTCCGATGATCTACCTCGAAGTTGCAACGACTCAAGCTTTCTCACTCAAATGAGATGAACACACTAATCCCATGGGCTAGATGAGATGAGGATGAGAGAGTAGTAATTTTGCTTTCTTTTTAAATCATTTTCTCATATTATTTCATCACATCAAGAAAAACTAGCAAGCTTTTTTTTCAAGAGAGAAGAAGATGATCATGAAAAAGATTATGAATCATTTTCTTTTGTGATGAATAGAAAGAAAGAGTGTATGATTGATTATCAACCATGGTCAAGGATGAGTGGCTAGGATTTAGTAGAGAATAAACTAGAGTTAGGGTTTGGTTGGGTTAAGAATGTGTCATTCTAAAATATCTTAAGAATGACAAAAGAATAAAGCTTCTAGAAGGTGCATGAAGCATCTAACCCTAATCAAACCCTAACCTCAATTAATCATCCTTAAACATGTTTAACAATTAATCATATCATGTCACAATAATATATATCACATATATATTATATATTTGCAACAAAGGAAAATAATACAATTAACATATATCGCATATATATCAATGTATCATCCACTGAGAAAATGAAATAATAAAGCGAGCCAATATTAGATAATGTAATACAATATATCATATATATTATTATACATTAAATCATCGAATCAACACTTGATTCGACGATCCGGCTATATCGAATATTACCGACTAATACATCATGTACCGATTCATCGAATCAACACTTGATCCGATGTCCCGGTTCATTTCTAAATATCGCGAGAATATAATACGGTATCCCATATCGCATTATTCTCATTCCTGCGCATATCACATATGTGCCACTACTCCGTTTCGCCTGAGCCAAGAAACCTCTGTGTAGGACTCTAAAGAATCTTCAATACGCCGGTAGCAGGTGATGATCATATCAAACACCCACAAGCTGCAAGCGGTCAGCTAAACGTAACAGCCACCCAGGTATTGAGCGATCAGAAGATCAACAAGCTAGCCTGTGCGTTCTCCTGTGAATCCAACCAGTAACACTCCCGTACAGTCCGGTCTATTCGTCTGATATGTCGCATATCAAGTCTAGGGGTGGTATACGTCAGACCCCAGTAACCGATAAGTCGTGTCGATGTGTGGCTCATAACGGGTCGAGAAACCACTAGTAACACTTACCAGTAAATCTCCATATCAGCCCTGGCCAGGGACTTCCAGTTATAGCCAATCGAACACAGCACAACATCAACTCCCTATACCGGGAGAGATGAATCCCCTCCTATCGCTCATTGCCTCCATGTGATTCGGGACTGTACCCAAAAGCCACCGTTTTGCACGCCCTCTTGGACGTGGTAAGGTGGAAATCAAAGCACAGTGGGAATCACACAAGACTCCATGACGATCTCGGGTCTACAGACTACCCTGTGTAGGGTTCCTAGGCGCTCTCAAGAGGTCTCACAAGGCATCAACCATGCCAATTTCAAAAATTAGAGGTGCCGAGAAACCCTAATACGGATCGTTGGCTAGATTTCTAGGCGATAAAAGAACTATTTTACAACTAAACTATAAGATAACGGAAATACAACCTTTGTAGATCCGGTGCTCCACCTCCATAGCTCCGCAATGAGGTCTCCTCGTTGTCCAAGTCGAACCCCGGGCTCTAGCGTCGGCTTTATCGGAGAATGGACGGGCTAGGTCATCGACGACGATGTCGAAGATGATCTACGTCGAAGCATCGCAAGATCAAGCTCTCACTTCACCAAGTCATGAAACTTGTGAAGAAAACACACTCTACTACTTGGCAAGAGGTAGAGGATGAAGAAATAGGAAGTGGGTAGACTTTAGATTTGAATTTCCCACTCTTTTTCATCACTTGCCATTGATGGAGGCAAGCTTTCTTCACTTGAAGAAATGAAGAAGAAGAAGGTTAATGTTATGATAAGTTAATTAAAAGGAATAAAAAAAAATGAGTACTTATCATATCATTAACCATGGTAATGTGTAGAGAATCAATCATGGTTAAAGGAATGGTTAGGGTCAAGCTAGAGACAAAATGGTCACTTAGTCAAAGTGTTCATGAAGCTTCATGAAAACAACAAATGAAAGCCACCATTTCATTTCATTTTCTTTTATTCATTTATCATAAATAAATGGATAATTAAATAAGATAAATGAATAACAAAAAATAAACCCTAACCATTTCATTAACCAAGGTTTAATACTTTACACTTAACCAAAAAGCATGTATCATCAAACATGATACAAGTAAGTGCACAAAATCATATCACATATATAATGCGCACATCCGAGTGAGAAAATCTATCCTAAGTGAACCAATACTAGTTAACGCAAAGTAATATATCAAATATATATAATTATGCATTAAATCATTAAATCAACTCTTGATTTAACGATCCGGTCATGTCGCACATAACCGACTAGTATCCTATGCCTCGGCTTATCGAACCAATCCTTGATTCGATAACCAGGTTATATCGTATATAACCAATCGATACATTCATCGCGAGAATGGAATACGGTATCACATACATGCATTATTCTTGGTCCCGCACATATCTCATATGCGCTCCTATTTCGTTTCGCTTGAGCCAGGAAACCTCTGTGTAGGACTCTAAAGACTCGTCAATATGCCGGCAGCGGATGATGATCATATCAAACATCCACAAGCCGCAAGCGGTCTGCTAAACGTAACGGCCACCCGGGTATTGAGCGATCTGAAGATCGACGAGCAAGCCCGCTCACACTCCAGTGAATCCAACCAGTAACACTACCGTACAGTCCGGTCTGATCGTCTGATATGTCGCATATCTCGCCTAGGGGTGGTAAACGTCAGACCCCAATAGCTCGATAAGTCGTGTTGATATGAGGTCTATAACAATTCGAGAAACTACTGGTAACACTTACCAGTAAATCTCAGCAACCCTGGCCAGGGATTTCCTGTTATAGCCAATCGAACACAGCGCAACATCAACCCCATATACCGGGAGAGACGAATCCCCTCCTATCGCTCATTGCCTCCATGTGACTCGGGACTGTACCCAAAAACCACCGTTTTGCACGCCTTCTTGGACGTGGTAAGATGGAAATCAAAGTACAGTGGGAACCACACAAGACTCTATGACGATCTCGGGTCAACAGACTACTTTGTACCAGTGTCACCAGAGAACTGCCATCTAACGTGAGGTATAATACCATCTGGGAGTTCTCGGCGAGTCCGTCCAGTGTACCCAGTCTCTACTGAGCACCCGTATATCATCTCTGATGTCAAACACCAATGGATATGGGATCATCCATCGCCCATCTGTATGGGTCGAGAAGGTACACGCTAGTCTACTCTGGTATATCGATGCCCCATCTCGATACACCCACGACTAGGGACTTTGAAGGATGTACTTATGGACTACCATGTCCCCACTAGTATGATCTGCATCATAGTCCAGGTAGTCAAGTACAGATCCTAAGGGCTTTACCAACATGTAACAGGGAGACAATCAGTGTACATGTTAAGGTAAAGATTAACCAGATAGCATACTATCATGTCGAGCAAGAAAGTCCTCCCTATATATGTCCCAGCATCCACTACAATATACATCCTATGTACAGTAATGGCCTCTAGGGCATACATATAACTAACAATCTCCCACTTGCACTAGGGCCATCTGTAGCAGTGGTTGTAGTATCTCATACTCAACCATCCCATAAAAGTCTCTCTCTGGGAATAGGCCTTCGTGAGTGGATCCGTCGTGTTGTCCTCTGAGTCTACTCTCCTAACCTCGATCTCCTTGGAGATCAACCATCTCCATGATCAGGTGATACTGCCTTAGAATATGTCTGGATCACTGATGGGACGGACGTTCCTTGGCAAAAGCCACAACTCCATTGTCACATAATGGGAGGAACAAAGTTCATCTTATGAACATGTATACATCCAGACTGCCTCTTTGGTAGCATCTTAAGTAGCGATGTATCCTGCCTTTATCGTCTAGTATGCCACGGTATCTAGCTTGGAACTATTCCAACATACCGTCCCTTTACTGAGGGTAAAGACAATGCCTGCGACTGACATTTAGTCGTCTTTATCACCTTGGAACCCTTCCAGTGATTTTCCCCAGGATCGATTGATACCATCTCACTACAACTAGTGAGAATCCTAACATCCATTTAGATCTATCTCATAGATCCAAAACCCAGGATTTAGGAGGTATCACTTTGATCCTATATGGAGAATTATAGTGATAAGCGGAGATTGATCGAGCGTAGCATAGGAAACTCCTTCCCTATCAAGAGTATGTCATCCACGTACTCTACGAGGATCGTCACCATACTCCCTACTACCTTTTTTGTTTATACAAGGTTCATCTACCATTTTGATGATGTCAACTTCTTTGACTAATACATCAAAACAGATGTTCCAACTCCGCGATGCCTGCTCTATCCTATAAAGCATCTTGCACACGTTTCCACTGCTCCCACTGTTTACGAAGCCCTCTGGCTGTGTACTTATAGACGCTCTCTTCTAAATCATCATTTAGAAAAGCAGTCAAGACACCCAACCACCAGATATCGCAGTCATGGTATGTAGCCGTGACAAGTAGGATCTGGATGGACTTAAGCATAGCTACTTGAAAAGGTTTCATCATTATCCACACCTGGTCAATGATGCAAACTTTTAACAAGTCTAGCTTTGAAAGTCTCAACTTTTCCATGTACACCAAGTAATCTTCTCAAGATATACTTGCTCCTGATGGGAATTTAACCCTTCAGATATAGCAACCAAAGTCCATACTTTGTTGGTGTATAAGGATTCCATCTCAGATCGATAAGCATCCAGCCATTCTTACAGAGTCTTACACCTGATGGACAGCTCGAAGTTAGTTGGGTCATCATCTCATGATGCAATCCTCGCTCCCACTGTCATAGAGAAACCGAAGTAACTCTCAGGTGGGTGAGAAACCCTACTAAATCGGCGGAGGGGCTGAGGTTCGTTAGAATCTACTGAATCCTTTGGTTGTATCAAATCATCTGCTGTAGTTTGTATAGCTGGAACCTTTCCAGTTCTACATTACAGACCTTGCCTCGAGCTTGTCCGGATTTTGCTTTTAGACATAGGCCGGACAACCCCAAATCTTAACTAGCTTAAGACATGGGCTCTTCCCTTTCCATATCGCATATGAAGTGGTAGGTAACTGATTTGATTCGAACCTATTCAATAGGTATGCAGCTTCTCAAGCGCATAACTCCCAAACAGGAAACAGGTAACTCAGTATTACTCATCATAGAGCACACCTTATACCATTATTTTGGTTCTCTACTTCTAACTTATATTCTGTGAATATCTCAAAAGGTTCGGACTTGTGTTTCAACAGGAACATATGTCTGAATCTAAAGAGATCATCAGAGAACGTAATGAAGTATAAAGAACCAATCCTGGCATGTGTAGACAGGGGACCTACATACATCAACATGTATCATCCCAAGAGTTCATTAACTCTTTCTCTATTTCCAATAAACAGGGCTGGTGTCATTATATCTTTGTGACATGACTGGCAAGTTTCACAAGATGTAAATTCAAAATGATTTAAATATGCATCTATATGTAACTTCAGCTAGTCGGGTCGCATTGATATGACCTAGTCTACAATACCTCAAGAAGGATTCGTTCATCTCTGAACTCTTCCTCTTGTGTGTGTTCTGTATACGAAGAACTGTAGTTTGATTTAGAACATTAATGCTTTTAGATAACGTGCCTGAACCGATCAACTTTTGATATAGGAAATGTTCAAAACATTATCCAACAATACAAAATTTTATCGTTTCTTTACTAATAAAGAGACAGATATGATTTTGTATATCAGGTTCGGTATCTAATAACATTCGTTCAGAATCAATGTATTGGTAACACAGGGTGACAGTGACCGACAGACTTGGCTGCAACACTTGCCCCGTTTTCTGCCTCATGAAACTTATCACCCGTTCTCAGTTTTTCTACCCTTTTGTAGCCCTATGTAACAGATTACATATCTGGGATCCTGATCCGGTATCATATACCCAGGATTCAGAGGATACTGAGAAACAATTCTTTGTAACGAATACACCCGAAGGAGATGCATCATCATGCACTTTCTTCGTTTGGGCGGCACGGGAAATCCGGTATTCCCCAATTTCCTGCTCTGTCTTATAACAATTATAAGTTGGAGCGGGACCAACGTTCCCCATCTCAGTATAACAAGCGGGTTAGGTCAATAATCCGTATTATTATCTTGATTAAGGCGTGATATGGTCGCTACCTGGAGAGAGAGAGAGAAGAAAACACTCAGCGTGCGCTCTTGCAAGAATAGATTGGTTTTTATTTTATCTAATCAGGATGGCTCCCACTGCTTTTTATCAAATCTTCCTTCAAACCCTAAAAGGAAAGACTAGCCGGGATTAATTACACACTACAAGTTCGCCAATCTTTCAGCCAGGCCAGTGTCGGTACTTTGAGGGAGGTCCCCCATGCTTTCGCACGAACCTAATTAATGTAAACCTCGTTTTCCCAGAGGCGTAACCTCGTTAACACCTTTCTAGACACCTACTTGATCGGCTAATTGTAATGTATAAAACTCTCCCAGGAGTAACAATTACTCGCAGCGGGTATCGGGATCCAACTATCTCATAGAAGGTATGCAATCTCATTGCAAATTTCAACACTTGAAATTCCCGATAATATTTTGCCCCGAACGATCTATGACCTTGACAAGGTCAACAAACCATAGACCGCAAGTCAAGTTCAACCCGTCATTTCTTGATTGAATCAAACCCACCCGCACGACCCTTGACAAGGACAACAAGGCCGCATGACTACCCTAACCCAATCTGCATCATATGCATAAGCAGATAAATACTGGTTAGCTACCGCACACTGCGCCTTGACAAGGTCAACAAACGCAGCACGAATACTAAACAGGACTTATCTGAAATGACGGAGGGCTACGACAGGTTTTTCTGAAAACCTATTGCGTAATGAACTTGATATCGTTGTAGAATCAAATGGTTTTAAAATGGAGTGCTTTTGAGGCTTTTCTAGTTTTGCTAAAGGAGTCACTCCCGGTGAAGGGATCGTCGGTCCTTTCCTCGTCGAATGAGGTGCAGGATATATCATATATATCACTGTGCAAAGCAAAAACTCTTAAAAGCAATCAAAAGACAAACCGAGTGTGTAGCATCTGCGAGTTATTGCTAAAGGAGTCACTCCCGGTGAAGGGATCTCGGTCCTTTCCTCATCGAATAAGGTGCAGGATATATCACATATACCGCTGTGCAAGCAAAAAACTGTAGCTACCTGTTTTATTTTGAAATTCGATTCTACAACATCTTAGGTTTCTTTTACTTTCATTAATCATATTAATGAAGTCCCATCATTTAAGTACCTAAACATCACAGATAAATACGACGTACACTTATGCCATCCGCATTCGCCTCGATGTCCCCTCGTGCACCGTTAGGTTAGGTAACTAACGGCAGAGCGGGGCAGGGCTAGCGCGGGTGTAAAACATAAGTAACGTCTATATAATATATCATATATACTATATACTGTATCTATCACAGAACATCACATGATCACATCACAGATATCGCAGCAGAAGAAACATATGAAATATTGGATATACTAGGACGTCCGTGTTTTCAATACGAGCCAGTATAAAACACGGATTCCACGGTCGCGATGAATAGCCAAACCCACACCCCTAGACCCCTACGAGAGCGGCAAGCAACCCTACCAATTCTGGAGTTAGGAGACCCGGACCCGACTCCTCGAGTTGGTCTCCCACTGGACTCCAGAACCCGGTTACTTGTGTTCCCCTCCTTGGGTCTATCCTAGTGCGGAAAAGTAAATAATATACAAAAGGTGACTACTTCCGCAACCTGGAAGCGCCCCAATAAAAGAATATTACATACAAATTTTTACATGAATGAAAATGAAAAAACACTCATCTCACATAAAAACCCCCGGCTATTCAAACACGACGATCCAATATAACATATCCAGCAACACATAACATCACATGTCATCAACGTAAGTAAATATGCGCATCCCAATTATCATTGACATATAGCAACGAAACCGGCGATATCACATATTACACTTACGGTCACATAAAAGAAAGTGTAAAACTACAACAGTTGGAATCCGCAACCACCTCAGACATCGCATGCCTGACCAAATGAATTTCTTAGACATCGCATGCCTAACAATTATAAACCCCGCATTTTAGTCTCATTATTGAAAACACTTTTCAATATCAAGTCGGGCAATTCAACAAGATTCCCAACATCCTGATCGAATGCTCGTCGCAAACTTTAGTAGACGGCCGCACCCCCGACGCCGTCGACGAAGTGCACCAAGGCGGAACACCGCTGCCGCGAGCACCCGGACGGATGCTTTCGGCGACGGGGTTCTCCTACAGTCACTTGGTCGGGGCTATGGAGTGAGGCTGTCTATTAAGTTTACCCGGCGAGTATCCGCGTACGCTATGTGATTGCGACGGACTTTTGATCACATCAAAATTCCGTGGCAACCGATCAAGTGAGACTAAACTGCTATGTTCATAACATTCATTCAGTTATCTCATAACTTATTGTGAATTCCAATTATTGTATCACATTCCGGATAAATAGAAAATGTTAAACTTTCCGATCGAACATTCGAACACCTAAGTTTTCCCGATACAGCTCAACACATGAAATAAGTCTAACAACATTCAGTTCGTGCCTCAGTACCAACGGTCCAGCCGTAGAAGGGTCAAGCCAACGCCTCACATGTGGCACGCCGTACTGCCCCAAACCCGAAGGTTCAAAGGGCAGTTCAAGACGGTCACATAATCGAGTTAAGGTTTGTTGTCTTCTAGAGGGTCCATTGCGTTACTTGCATTACTTAGAACGTCGTTAAACTACGGAAAAATCCAACGCTTGGAAATTTCCCGACAGGGAAAAAATTGGGTATTTATATCCGGTCGAACTTTTTTTAACATATTCTAAAATTTATCCGGAAAGCCACACAGACAAAATTTGATACTCCGATCGAATATACGAAGTCCCAACACTACCCCAGAAAATTCAACTCTTGAATAAATACTAAAAATTTCCAGAAGACTCAGCATTACAAAACATGAATTACTGTGCAAGCCACGTGGTGTAACTCAACACAGTGGCCGCGGAACCGCTGCGAATCCCATGGTGGGGGCCGCGGTTCCGTGCCTCTGTAGTCGAGTTAGTATCACGTGCTTCACAGTAACTCATGCAATTACCTGCTGAATTTTTTGGTAATTTTTAATCTGGAAAAATCCACGTTTTCAGAAAAAGTACAGAGAGCAATTTGTATTGGGGTTTCGGGTTCGTTCGGAATTCAAACTTCGTCTGGACTTCGCCTAAGGCTCTAGCTAGGCTCTGATACCACTGTAGGGTTCCTAGGCACTCTCAAGAGGTCTCACAAGGCATCAACCATGCCAATTTCAAAAATTAGAGGTGCCGAGAAACCCTAATACGGATCGTTGGCTAGATTTCTAGGCGATAAAAGAACTATTTTACAACTAAACTATAAGATAACGGAAATACAACCTTTGTAGATCCGGTGCTCCACCTCCATAGCTCCGCAATGAGGTCTCCTCGCTGTCCAAGTCGAACCCCGGGCTCTAGCGTCGGCTTCATCGGAGAATGGACGGGCTAGGTCATCGACGACGATGCCGAAGATGATCTACGTCGAAGCATCGCAAGATCAAGCTCTCACTTCACCAAGTCATGAAACTTGTGAAGAAAACACACTCTACTACTTGGCAAGAGGTAGAGGATGAAGAAATAGGAAGTGGGTAGACTTTAGATTTGAATTTCTCACTCTTTTTCATCACTTGCCATTGATGGAGGCAAGCTTTCTTCACTTGAAGAAATGAAGAAGAAGAAGGTTAATGTTATGATAAGTTAATTAAAAGGAATAATAAAAAAATGAGTACTTATCATATCATTAACCATGGTAATGTGTAGAGAATCAATCATGGTTAAAGGAATGGTTAGGGTCAAGCTAGAGACAAAATGGTCACTTAGTCAAAGTGTTCATGAAGCTTCATGAAAACAACAAATGAAAGCCACCATTTCATTTCATTTTCTTTTATTCATTTATCATAAATAAATGGATAATTAAATAAGATAAATGAATAACAAATAATAAACCCTAACCATTTCATTAACCAAGGTTTAATACTTTACACTTAACCAAAAAGCATGTATCATCAAACATGATACAAGCAAGTGCACAAAATCATATCACATATATAATGCGCACATCCGAGTGAGAAAATCTATCTTAAGTGAACCAATACTAGTTAACGCAAAGTAATATATCAAATATATATAATTATGCATTAAATCATTAAATCAACTCTTGATTTAACGATCCGGTCATGTCGCACATAATCGACTAGTATCCTATGCATCGGCTTATCGAACCAATCCTTGATTCGATAACCAGGTTATATCGTATATAACCAATCGATACATTCATCGCGAGAATGGAATACGGTATCACATACACGCATTATTCTCGGTCCCGCACATATCTCATATGCGCTCCTATTTCGTTTCGCTTGAGCCAGGAAACCTCTGTGTAGGACTCTAAAGACTCGTCAATACGCCGGCAGCGGATGATGATCATATCAAACATCCACAAGCCGCAAGCGGTCTGCTAAACGTAACGGCCACCCGGGTATTGAGCGATCTGAAGATCGACGAGCAAGCCCGCTCACACTCCAGTGAATCCAACCAGTAACACTACCGTACAGTCCGGTCTGATCGTCTGATATGTCGCATATCTCGCCTAGGGGTGGTAAACGTCAGACCCCAATAGCTCGATAAGTCGTATTGATATGAGGTCTATAACAATTCGAGAAACTACTGGTAACACTTACCAGTAAATCTCAGCAACCCTGGCTAGGGATTTCCTGTTATAGCCAATCGAACACAGCGCAACATCAGCCCCCTATACCGGGAGAGACGAATCCCCTCCTATCGCTCATTGCCTCCATGTGACTCGGGACTGTACCCAAAAACCACCGTTTTGCACGCCCTCTTGGACGTGGTAAGATGGAAATCAAAGCACAGTGGGAACCACACAAGACTCTATGACGATCTCGGGTCAACAGACTACTCTGTACCAGTGTCACCAGAGAACTGCCATCTGACGTGAGGTATAATACCATCTGGGAGTTCTCGGCGAGTCCGTCCAGTGTACCCAGTCTCTACTGAGCACCCGTATATCATCTCTGATGTCAAACACCAATGGATATGGGATCATCCATCGCCCATCTGTATGGGTCGAGAAGGTACACGCTAGTCTACTCTGGTATATCGATGCCCCATCTCGATACACCCACGACTAGGGACTTTGAAGGATGTACTTATGGACTACCATGTCCCCACTAGTATGATCCGCATCATAGTCCAGGTAGTCAAGTACAGATCCTAAGGGCTTTACCAACATGTAACAGGGAGACAATCAGTGTACATGTTAAGGTAAAGATTAACCAGATAGCATACTATCATGTCGAGCAAGAAAGTCCTCCCTATATATGTCCCAGCATCCACTACAATATACATCCTATGTACAGTAATGGCCTCTAGGGCATACATATAACTAACACCCTGTACCAGTGTCACCGGAGAACTGCCATCTGACGTATGGTATAACACCATCTGGGAGTTCTCGGCGAGTCCGTCCAGTGTACCCAGTCTCCACTGAGCACCCGTACACCATCTCTGATGTCTAACACCGATGGATATGGGATCATCCATCGCCCATCATATAGGTCAAGATGCGTATACGCTAGTCTACTCTGGTGTATCGATGCCCTGTCTCGATATACCCTCGACTAGGAACTGTTATAGGATGTACTCATCGACTACCGTGGCCCCACTAGTATGATCTCATCGTAGTCCCAGTAGTCGAGTACAGATCCTAAGGGCTTTATCAACATGTGAGAGTAAAACAGTAAACCAATACAAGTCAACATGTTAAGATAATGTGAAACCAAATAGCATACTATCATGACGAGCAAGAAAGTCTTCTCTATATATAACCAAGCATCCATTATAATATACATCATATGTACAACAATGGCCTCTAGGGCATATACATAACTAACACTTGTAGGGTGTAATTAATCCCGACTAATCTTACCTTTTAGGGTTTGAAGGAAGATTTGATAAAAATAGTGAGAGTCATTCTGATTAGATAAGATAATAACCAATCTAATCTTACAAGAGCGCACGCTAAACTGTTTCCTTCTCTCTCTCTTCAGGTAGCGACCATGACACGTCTTAATCAAGATAATAATATAGATATATTGACCGAACCCGCTTATTATACTAAGCTGGAGAACGTTGGTTCCGCTTTTTCTTATGATTGTCATAAGTCTGAGCAAGGAATAGGGGAATATCAGGATTCCCACACAACCCGAACGAAGAAAGAGCATTATGATGCATCTTATTCAGGTGTGTTCGTTACCGAGAACTGTTTCTCAGTATGCTCTACATCCTGAGTATTGGATACCGGATCAGGATCCCACGTTTATAATTTGTTACATGGGTTAAGGAAAAGTAGAGATTAGATTCCTACTTGTTGAAGGTCTATAGTGATGTTATAATGACAATTAGGTTTAGCCATCCCGAAGGACGGAGCCGTTACTTAAGCTTAAATTTCTTCAGTGTAGGTTCTTGACGGCCTCGAGAGGTGTATGAAAAAGGGCACCCGTAGAGTATGGGAGGGAGGACCTAAAGTGAACAGAAAAAACGAGTGAGCGAACAGGGATAAGATGATATGTCCCTCAAAGTAGGGAATGGAGCAATTGTTACAGCCAAAACAGTTGGCGGATATCACCTAATATTACCAAATGGTAATACAATAATTCTGAACGATTGTTATTACGTACCAAATATGATGTGCAATATTATATCAGTTTCTTTGTTGCATAAAAAAGGATATAACTTTGTATTGGAGGATAATGTTATGAACATTTTCCTAAATCAAGTGTTGATTGAGTTTGGCACGTTATGTAACGGTATATACGTTCTAAATCAAACTATAATTTTAAACATACAAAACACATACAAGAGGAAAAGTTCAGAAGTGAACGAAGACTTCTTGTGGCATTGTCAATGCGACAAGACTAGCTAAGTTACATAAAGATGAATATTTGAATCAGTTCGAATTTACATCTTCTGAAACTTGCGAGTCATGTCTCAAAGGCAAGATGACCAAAACTCCGTTTATAGGACACGGAGAAAGAGCTACTGAACTCTTGGGATTGATACATAGTGATGTATGCGGTCCTATGTCTACACATGCCAGGAATGGTTTCTCGTACTTTATTACATTCACCGATGATCTCTCAAGATTCGGCCATGTGTTCTTGTTGAAGCACAAATCTGAACCTTTGAAAAATTCAAGGAATATAAGTACGAAGTAGAGAACCAAATGGGTAAAATTATTAAAATCCTACGATCTGATCGAGGAGGAGAATACTTGAGCGTGGAGTTCCGAGACTGTTTAAAAGAGAATGGAATTCTCTTTCAGCTTACTCCTCCTTATACACCACATCACAACGGAGTATCGGAGCGGAGGAATCGCACCCTATTAGATATGGCGCGCTTTATGATACGTAATGCTGAGTTACCTATTTCCTTTTGGGGTTATGCACTTGAGACAGCTGCATACCTATTGAATCAAATTCCATCAAAAGCTGTGCCTAAAACACCATATGTGATGGAGGTCCTTTTCGGGTCTCCGTCAGATTTTGTCTTCCGTCGATCTCCCGGTGGATTTTAGAGGTGATCTCCTTTTGCGTGTGGGTTTCAATGGGTTTTGAGGAGATTGATGATTTGAGGAGTTTAGCGCTGAGTACCTGCAAGGAAGTCCCTGGATGGTTTGGTACCACCGAGGACCCTCCGACGATCAAGTTAGCACCAGATCCGAGCAGAGTAACGTCTAAGTGGAGTAAAAAAAGGCTTACTTGACCCCTCTGTGATGGGGGTTTATATAGGAGCGGCAACACGCAGCAGCGGGCACGAAAATCTCGCCGGCAGTTACGCTCCCGACGTCACGCCTGCATAAAGAGCGGATCGCCCATTAATAGGGGTCGTGATGCATGGAATGTAGGATGTTGCTGGCGGAGAATCCGCGCATGGCTAGATTTGCGGAGCGGCGGTTACGCCTGTGAGCGGTGGAGTTGGTCGGTCGGAGGACCGAGGAAGATGGCCTCGGTTGGGGAGTTCAGGGACTAGCGAGAGGGCCGAGGAGTCTTGGTCCTGTGGCAGCTCGGGGCGAGCTGAGAGGCCAGGAGGCCAGTTTTCAGGGGGATCTGAGGAGAGCCAGCTTGTGCTTGCAGGTTGGGTATAAAGGTGGCCTGGTCGGCCCCTGTGGGCCCTTTCTTCTGAGTTCTGGGACAAGTCATCTGCCACGTGTCCTGATCTTAGAGATCGCTGTTGGAGATAGTGCCCTCAGAGTCAATTATTGGATCACAGGCACGTGATTGTAATGATTGAGGGAGGACCTATCCCGATAGGACAGTCTTACTTGAGATGATAGTATGCTATCTGGTTTACCTTTATCATCGTGTACTGCTTTAGGTGACCTTACAGGTCGCTATTACACGTTGGTAGAGCCCCTAGGATTCTTGCTTGACCACCAGCAGTATGAGGGCGATCATATACGTAGGAGCTGGCAGTCTATAAGCATATCCTTAAAATGGTCCCTAGTCGTGAGAGTTTCGAGACAGGGCATCGATTCTCCAGAGTAGACTAGTGTATACAGTCGAGACCCCGACGAGGGGCGGTGGCCGGTCTCACAAGCCACTGGTGTCAGTTGGTTCACCTAAGATGTATACAGGTGCTCATTGGGTTATGAGTACACCGGACAGGACTCGCCGGGAACATGCTAGTTGGTCATATACCAGACGTCAGATGGCAGTTCCCTGGTGACATGTGTACAGGTTAGTTCATCGACCTGGGGATCGTCATTTGTCTTGTGTGAGTTCCCACTGTACTTTGATTACTACCCTACCACGGCTCAAAGGAGTCGTGCAAACAGGTTTTAGTTGGGTACAGTCCCGAGCCACATGGAGGCAGTGAGCGTATCTTCAGGGGTTCGTCTCTCCCGGTATTGGGGGTGAGGTCGTGCTGTGTCTAGGAGAGCCATTACACGAAGCCCTCGGCCGAGGCAAGGAGATTTACTAGTAGGTATTCCAGTAGTATCTCAGGGTGTTCTGGGCTATACTCCGACACGACTTGTACCGCTTTTGGGGGTCTGACTTTTACCAACCCCCTAGGCCCGCCATGCGATGCTCATAGACGAACGGACCGGACTGTACGGATATTGTCACTGACAGGCTCAGTAGGGTTGTCAGGCTGAGTCCGCTCACTGACGTCCCTTTTAGTCAATACCTGGTAGCCCGTTACGTATTGGCTTATACCTCTGACGTGCTAGTGGTTAAATCCACAACCAAGGTGTGTTGACGAGTCTTTAGAGTCCCCCACATTCAGTTACTCAGCTTTTGGGCGAAAAGTTGTAGAGGCCGTATGGAGATATGGCAAGGTCCGATCAGATACGTGCGGTATTGCACGGATCAGGATCGGACAGTTTGTACTACAAGCCGTATGGATATATGGCAGGGTTCGATCAGATACGTGCGGTATTGCACGGATCAGAATCGAACGGATATTACTAGCCGGCTTTGGTTTAAGCCGGATCCTAGTATAGTACAGTGTAGATTTTGTCTCATTGCATTTGTATTTCGGTCGGAATACAAATGCGGGTGTGTCTGCACAGTAGCGGGGTTTTCCTGTAATTTATTACGGGACCAGTTTTCTGGAGTTGCCAGTTTGCTTTCCGTTTCGGCCATTCTCATTTGTATCTTTCAATGGCCGAAGATTGGTGGAGGAGGGCTTATTTGCATTGTTGCAAATAAGCATTTGTGGAGGGGGTCTTTGCATATTTCCTTGTATCATGATGGTGCACCATTCTTTTGACCTTGACTTCTTCTTTTATCATGATTGCTTGACTTTGTGAGCAATCATGGTTGTAGTAGGTGGGTTTTTGGAGTATGGGTTTGATTTTGTGATCATTGCCTTTCATGATAACCTTTCCTCTCTCTCTCTTGCATGATATGAGAATGGCTCCCATTTTTGATACAACCCTACTCTCTCATTCACCCCACCACCATGTCATGGCCGGCCAAGCATTGCAAGGGCTATCCAAATTTTTGGAGTGTGGAATTTTGTTCATTTCATGCTCCAAAAATCCCCTAGTTCCTCCATATATTTCTTGTATCATCCCTCCACCAAAATGGCACCTCCTACAAACCCAAAATGAGACATAGCCTCTACACTATATTCTTCAGCAAATCTTGGGCACGTCGACTAGCCAGCTTCGTGCCCGAGTTGCCTCGGCATTGAGGTGGGAGCCCGTAAAAGAAGTAGGCGATGTGGTGCACTTCCGGCGACGAGGTGGAGACCGGAGCTTCCGCAAGAGATCGGGATGACGACGAGAAGACCGGAGGACTCGGATCAGTCGGTATATCTCTCTTCCCCATCTTGTAGTTAGCTAGGACTAATTAATGGTTCGATCCGGGTATTAGTGCGCGGCGGTTTGCCAGTTCAAGAAAAATTAAAGTTTATCAGCGCTTCCGCATTTGGCCGTCGGATTGACGGCCGGGACGCTGCCGTGCACTTGCAGTGGTATCAGAGACTCGCCATTAACTTAGTCTAGCTTTGTTTAATGTGTTTACATTTCCGATCGACCAAAATTCCAAAATCCGCATTTTTGTTCACATCAGTTTTCTGTTGAAAATTTGTGGTGTCGAAATTTTTTTCAGGTTACAGAAAAGTGATCTACTAGAAAAAATAAGAATTCTGTGAAAATTCGATGCAGCAACTCCACTGTAGGAGCGCGGAACCGCGGCCAAACACCCCTTTGGGCCGCGGTTTCGCCGCACTATTTTGGGTTCCCTGCACCAAATTTCTACAGTATCTTTCTGGGATGAAAATTGGGTTTTTGGAATAATAACATTGGGCCCAAAATTTCTTGATCTGCTACAGTAATGCTTTGGGGCCCACTTGTTAAAATTTGATTGATCGGATATTTTAAACACATTATTTCACAGTATTTACATTATATCTGCGACCGTGAATGTCACTTGATCGGTAAATCCGGTCTAACTGCTATAGCCCGGTTAGATGCATTTGCGAACGTGACTTTCACGTTGATGTTCTGTTTTTGCTGTGATGTTGCGGATCGGTCGTGGGGATAGCCTGGATGCAATGCTAGTACAGTTGTTGTTGTATTATGTACATTTGATATTGCGGGGCGAGCGTCCGACATGTGGACTGCCGTCACTGCCCGTTTGTATTATTATTTTGGGGCACGGTCAGGTTGCGGTCGATGTACCCATTGTATGTATATTTTACTTTCTGTACTAGGATTACCCCGCGGAGGGGTGCACGGATAGCCGGGTTCTAGAGGGCAACAAGCCCGCATCTCATGGCATTGAGACGGAGGGGGCTTCACTCTAGGATTGGCGGGCTATTCGCCGCACTCGTAGGGGGTACAGGTTGACCCAGGAGGGGTGCCCAAGTTGCCGGATTCCGTGAAGTGCTGGGTGGTCCATTCACGGTGCTGAAGAGGGCTGCCTCGCTTCAGGTTTTGGCGGGTAACTTGCCGCGTCTGTAGGGGTCTAGGATTTCATTGCACAGGCTATCCGCACGACCAGGGGAACGTCGGGTTTCAGTAGTGGCTCTGTGAAACCCGGGGATCCCAGATATCTGTATTGTTCTGTGATGCTGTACATTTCTGTGATGTTGCATTTTATCACGCCTTGAGCGAATATAATATATTGGTATATATGTTAGTAGATGTTGTATATGTTTTGCATCCGCGCTAGTCCAGTCCCCGCTCTGTCGTTAGTTAGCTAACCTAACGGGTAATGACGGGACCCAGTGGTGAATGCGGATGGCATATACGTACATCAGTATATTTTCGTTCTTTTTGGTGTGATCAATTGATGGGACTGCGTTGATTCGGATCAATGCAAGTTAAAACAAACCTAATCTGATGTTGTTGGAACACTTTTCAAAAAACTGTTATTGCAAGGACGTTCACTTTTGTTTTGCATCGTGGTATTCAGTTGGAATATCCTGCTCCTCAGTCGACGAGGCAAGGGCCGAGATCCCTTCACCGGGAGTGACCCCTTGGACAAAAGTTTGCATCAGGGCAATGACTTCACTATAGCCGATTACTTTTGCTTTGCACTGTGGTATTCAGTTGGAATATCCTGCACCTCATTCTACAGGGAAAGAGCCGAGATCCCTTCACCGGGAGTGACCTCTTTAGCAATGGTTTTCGTCACTATATTTTCTAAAAAGCTATCCGTTCCTTCAACGATATCAAGTTCTTTACGTTAAAGGTTTTCGCCAGAAACCATTCGTAGCCCTCCGTCGTTTTAGACGGGTAGCACGTAGTATTCATGCTATGTTTGTTGGCCTTCGTCAAGGCATAGTGTATGGTAGCTGCTTGTTGCCTTTCTGCAGCATAGATAGATGCATTGGTTTGGGACAGTCGTATAGCCTTGTTGGCCTTCGTCAAGGGCTTGTGCGGGTGGGTTCAAATCAACCTGGAGAATGACGGGTAGAACTTGACATGTGACTTATGATTTGTTGGCCTTCGTCAAGGTCATAAGAGCATGGGGCAAAAATCACATCGGGAGTTTCAAAAGAACTGAAACTTGCCAGATATGTGCATACCTTCTGGAGTGTGACACCGTGAGCGGATTCCGTCAAGTTATCATGCGATGATAGTTGGATCCCGATTCCCACTGATGAGTTAGTTTACTCCTCGGGTGACCCCGACTAATTCTTCTTTAAGGTTTGGAGGAGAATTTGAGGTACAGTGGGAGGTTTCCAGATTAGATGAATTGGTAACCATTCTTATCTAGGTTAGAGTGCACGCTGAGTGTTTCTTTTCTCTCTCTCTTTGGCAGCAACCATTGACCCGACCCTAAGACTATGACTCAGTGACCAAGTTGACCGAACCTTCTTTAACACTGGCTTTTGGATTGTCAGAGTTGCGAACTTCATTGCCACTCCTACTTTTACCCTTTTCTCCAGGACACTCCGTATTACTACAACGTCCACTTCCATTGGACAAAACCATCGTATGGTTAGATACGAACTCGAAGGAATTTATTCGAGGATGGTTTCAGGTTCTGGAGGAAACGGATAGGACTATTCAGTTGTCTTTTCCTTTTACCCTCTCTCAGGTTACGAGTACTCCTTGGTTTAGGGGTAGTACACCTGTTATGCAAATTGGATAGTCTTCTTCCAAACCATAGGCAGGTGCCGACCGGTAGGGAATGAAGAAAACCAATTAGCCTAACGATGGTGTACAGAAGGTATTAAGTTAAGACAAATCAAGGGATTAGTAAGAGGGCAAAGTAAATTGCGACTGTTATTCACGACCATTCTAAGTATTCCTTTACCACTCCCAAATCACCTTTGTATTTCTCCAGGACACTCCGTATCACTACGAAGATCCACAGTTTATTGGATACTCCATCGTATGGTTATATACGAACTCGAAAGGAACTTGTTCCAGTTCGGGGATGGATTCTGGTTCAGGAGAAATAGGAATAAGGTTTATTCAGATGTCTTTTATCTTCACCTTCTCTCATTGCGAGTGTTCCTAGGATTAGGACAGTACATCCATTATGCTTATTGGATAGTCTTCTTCCAAACCATAGGCTGGTGCCGAACGGTAGGGAAGGAAGAAAACCATTTGGCGTAAGGGGTGTGCAGAAGGTAATGACTAAAGACATATGAAGGGATTTGGAGAGGTGGCAAAGAATTATACGGTTACAGTCGTGAATCTGGAAGAGGCATTACTAAGAATACCGGGATATCCCATCGAAACATTTCAATGTTTCAGTCTCACTGTGTACTGTTAAAGGAAAACTGATTTCCCGATTAGATACTTACTCCAGGGTATGTATTTACCAGGTATGATTCTCACATCTGTATGATTTTACAGATGATGAGTGGGAGTAAGTTATTGGGAATTGGGTTATCATCCTCATTATATCGGGATTCGTTGTAATCCGTGATATTTGAGGAAATCACCTGGGCTGTTTGCCGGTCGGCAAATATTTGGTTTTGAATATCCTCTGTTATGCACCAATTTCAAATCGATATATCTGTACGTCTATTTTCATAGAGTGAGATATACCTTTTTGGAATTATGTCTACGACATTTACCTATATCAGTGGATGGTTAGGTAAGGAGCATTAAACAGCGGTGTAATTCTTCTTAACCATAAGTACAGTTTTCAACCTACGACACACAGTGAATGAGTTATCAGACTCAAGGGACTTATACAGAGTATTGTATGTTGTCCAGGGTCCATCAGGACAGAGGGGTTGGTCCTCGTACTATATTCGGTTTACTTATGACTTCTCTAGTTTTTAGACAGGTGTTTCGTGGAAACACAGGGTCCGAATTTTGAGAAGTTATAGGTATTTGAATAGAGTAGAGAACCAGGTATAGCAAGTATCGAGATTCTTCAAAGCGATCGAAGATGTAGATACTTGTGAATGGTATTCAGTTGATAGTAATGATAAAGAGATCTTGCCTCTCTTTTAGGTTACTCATAATTGGAAGCATTCCTAAGTTGAGTAACGCTGATAGGCCTTCTTCCATTTAGTTGACATGCACTGGAGACAGTTGCATGATTTGGATCTGATTCAATTAAATCAGTGCCTCTGTTTCTATATTGGATATAGAACAGTTCATATCTTAACGATGTTAAGGTACGGGGAGTTGTCCGGTTTATGCTTAAAACCAGACACTGGACAACTCAAGGCACGTTTCTGTAATAGTTGTTTGTGGGTTGACCCAGGCTATGACGAGGGTTGATTTTCTACCATCTGGATGAACAATAGCAATATTGTTCTAGACTCGCCACAGTTTTATTAAAAATGGATTTTTTCAGAAAACGGTAGTGGGAGTATGGTAGAACTGGAAGTGATTCCAGAACCACAAACGATTACCGAAGATTTCATGGGAACCTAAAGATTCAATCTGGTTTGATATTCCATTGGCCACTCCGCAGATACGGTGGGTAACTTCAGGCACCCGAGAGGTACTACGGTAGCCTCAAGGACGGTGACAGGGAAGTTCTTGTTTACCCACAATTACCATTGCTGTTGTTCCAGGCTGCGAGACCCGGCGGGAGGATGAGTATAGCGTTGTTCTAAACTAGTTTTAGAAGTGTACGTCTATATGACTCTGCCAGAGGGTTGTCGTAGTCAGTGGGAGCAGCGGAAGCATTGGTGGACAGGTGGCTTATGTCTATTTATAGACTAAAGCAGATATAGCGGAGATAGATCATCTATTTCTGACGTGACAGTCATGGGTTTGACTTCATCAGAGTAGGGGATGGATCTGTTGAGAAGGTAGTAGGGTGTGATGTCCTGATATTTGGATAACATACACAGAGTAGGAAATGATATTCCTATACTACGATCGGTTATACTTTGGTCGTCACACAGTTGTTTCTCCACAAAGGAAATGGATTTTATATCAGACATACTGGTTACTAGATCTATGGTTTTAGATCTAGATTTAGGTAGTTTCCCAATCTGGGTACTTAGACAGCATTCTAAGAGTATTTAGAATGGACGACTCCATGCACGGTAGTGTACCTGCAGATGTTGGAGTCACCCTCTCTAAAGGTGTCTTACAGACTAAAGGGGAGAGGGATGTGCATGATTGGCAGATCACTTGCTTAGGCAATTGAGTCAATCATGAGATGTCAAGTACCACACCAGATGTTGTTCTTGCACTAGATGCAATAAGTTGACATTGATCCAATCCTGGAGAAACAGTCGGAAGCAGTTATAGAACATAAGCGAATGTTCTAGGGATATGATAACGATAGCCTCATGCAGGAGACAGTTATCATTCCAGGCTTCCAAGGTGACATGGACGACAAGGAGGTCATCAGAGTTATAGTTTTTCCTTCTGACGAGGGGCAGTATTTTGGACAGGTAGTCCAAGGCAATACTGAGGGAGGCATGGCGCAGGATACTGATTAAGTTCAGTTGACGATACAGTCGAAGAAGTTTGGATTTGGAGTTCATTTATGAGCTAGGTCTCATCAGACATCCAGACACATTCTAAGACAGGTATTGCTCATTTCGGGAGATGGCTTTCTCCGCGAACTTGAGATATAGAGAGACATAGAAAGAAACATCAAGGCGGATCCACTCACTGAGGCTATTCCTCGAACGCAATAGTTTCGCAAACGAGCTTTGTGAGACTGACTGGTAGAGGAGTTGGGTGTTCGGTATCACACGGGCTGTGAGTATGCGACATCGCAATAATTAGCCTTGAGTGCAAGTGGGAGATTGTTGGAGATAGTGCCCTCAGAGTCAATTATTGGATCACAGGCACGTGATTGTAATGATTGAGGGAGGACCTATCCCGATAGGACAGTCTTACTTGAGATGATAGTATGCTATCTGGTTTACCTTTATCATCGTGTACTGCTTTAGGTGACCTTACAGGTCGCTATTACACGTTGGTAGAGCCCCTAGGATTCTTGCTTGACCACCAGCAGTATGAGGGCGATCATATACGTGGGAGCTGGCAGTCTATAAGCATATCCTTAAAATGGTCCCTAGTCGTGAGAGTTTCGAGACAGGGCATCGATTCTCCAGAGTAGACTAGTGTATACAGTCGAGACCCCGACGAGGGGCGGTGGCCGGTCTCACAAGCCACTGGTGTCAGTTGGTTCACCTAAGATGTATACAGGTGCTCATTGGGTTATGAGTACACCGGACAGGACTCGCCGGGAACATGCTAGTTGGTCATATACCAGACGTCAGATGGCAGTTCCCTGGTGACATGTGTACAGGTTAGTTCATCGACCTGGGGATCGTCATTTGTCTTGTGTGAGTTCCCACTGTACTTTGATTACTACCCTACCACAGCTCAAAGGAGTCGTGCAAACAGGTTTTAGTTGGGTACAGTCCCGAGCCACATGGAGGCAGTGAGCGTATCTTCAGGGGTTCGTCTCTCCCGGTATTGGGGGTGAGGTCGCGCTGTGTCTAGGAGAGCCATTACACGAAGCCCTCGGCCGAGGCAAGGAGATTTACTGGTAGGTATTCCAGTAGTATCTCAGGGTGTTCTGGGCTACACTCCGACACGACTTGTACCGCTTTTGGGGGTCTGACTTTTACCAACCCCCTAGGCCTGCCATGCGATGCTCATAGACGAACGGACCGGACTGTACGGATATTGTCACTGACAGGCTCAGTAGGGTTGTCAGGCTGAGTCCGCTCACTGACGTCCCTTTTAGTCAATACCTGGTAGCCCGTTACGTATTGGCTTATACCTCTGACGTGCTAGTGGTTAAATCCACAACCAAGGTGTGTTGACGAGTCTTTAGAGTCCCCCACATTCAGTTACTCAGCTTTTGGGCGAAAAGTTGTAGAGGCCGTATGGAGATATGGCAAGGTCCGATCAGATACGTGCGGTATTGCACGGATCAGGATCGGACAGTTTGTACTACAAGCCGTATGGATATATGGCAGGGTTCGATCAGATACGTGCGGTATTGCACGGATCAGGATCGAACGGATATTACTAGCCGGCTTTGGTTTAAGCCGGATCCTAGTATAGTACAGTGTAGATTTTGTCTCATTGCATTTGTATTTCGGTCGGAATACAAATGCGGGTGTGTCTGCACAGTAGCGGGGTTTTCCTGTAATTTATTACAGGACCAGTTTTCTGGAGTTGCCAGTTTGCTTTCCGTTTCGGCCATTCTCATTTGTATCTTTCAATGGCCGAAGATTGGTGGAGGAGGGCTTATTTGCATTGTTGCAAATAAGCATTTGTGGAGGGGGTCTTTGCATATTTCCTTGTATCATGATAGTGCACCATTCTTTTGACCTTGACTTCTTCTTTTATCATGATTGCTTGACTTTGTGAGCTATCATGGTTGTAGTAGGTGGGTTTTTGGAGTATGGGTTTGATTTTGTGATCATTGCCTTTCATGATAACCTTTCCTCTCTCTCTTGCATGATATGAGAATGGCTCCCATTTTTGATACAACCCCACTCTTTCATTCACCCCACCACCATGTCATGGCCGGCCAAGCATTGCAAGGGCTGTCCAAATTTTTGGAGTGTGGAATTTTGTTCATTTCATGCTCCAAAAATCCCCTAGTTCCTCCATATATTTCTTGTATCATCCCTCCACCAAAATGGCACCTCCTACAAACCCAAAATGAGACATAGCCTCTACACTATATTCTACAGCAAATCTTGGGCACGTCGACTAGCCAGCTTCGTGCCCGAGTTGCCTCGGCATTGAGGTGGGAGCCCGTAAAAGAAGTAGGCGATGTGGTGCACTTCCGGCGACGAGGTGGAGACCGGAACTTCCGCAAGAGATCGGGATGACGACGAGAAGACCGGAGGACTCGGATCAGTCGGTATATCTCTCTTCCCTATCTTGTAGTTAGCTAGGACTAATTAATGGTTCGATCCGGGTATTAGTGCGCGGCGGTTTGCCAGTTCAAGAAAAATTAAAGTTTATCACTGCTTCCGCATTTGGCCGTCGGATTGACGGCCGGGGCGCTGCCGTGCACTTACAATCGCCAATATTGAGCATCATCATTAGCCCCCCACTCTTGTCCCAACCAGCTAGCGGGTCGGGTCAGGAGTGGATTGCCGGGCCGCCCGGGGTAAGCTCCTTCCTAAGGTTTCGTCGGGACGCGACTCCGGGCTGTCAGCTGTCTTTTCTACCAGCGAATCAGGGCGAGATCTCTGCATTTAAGGAATGTGCGCCGGTTCGTGCATCCTTCCACTGAAGCGACGGTCCACGTGTCAAGCGTCGGTTGGCCAACGCGACGTGTGCAAACCTGCGGCGTCTGATGGGGTATGGTCCAGTATAGGAATGACAAGTGGAGCAATCGGAGCCGTTGGACGCGAGGAGGTGTTTTGGTGGGAGATGAAGTGCGCCCTTGGATGAGGGCGATCACGGAAACAAATAGGGGTGGGGCCCACTCCAGGGTCCCTACTCCCTCATATTTCCTCGCTATAAGCCCTGGTTGCTCGGCGCTCGTCTTCTTTCTTCTGCTTTCGTTTCCCGAGGATCTCTTTTCTCTAGGTTAGATGTCTTCTTTCGTGGAATCTGTAGAGGTCGTAGTAGTAGGTTCTAGGGACCCTTTAGTTGAGCCTGAGTCCTCCTGGGGAGCAGGGGTCGGATCCTCTTCCCGGGATCGTGTGGCGGGGGCAGCTCCCATGGAGGAGGCGGTAGATGCTGCCCTCGGCGCCTCGTGTTGGGTGAGGCATGAGGACGAGCTCGCCAATGCTCGGGCTCGCTTCCACATCCCCTCATGGTATACGCTTCGTCTGGCCAAGGAGGGGGAGAGGGCAGACCAAGTTCGAGGTAAGGAGATCGCCCTGTGCTTGGAAGCTTTTTGGGGTGGAATGCGCCTGCCCTTCTCTCCCGAGGTCGTCGAAGCGCTGAACTTCTTCGGGTTAGCCCCTGGCCAGTTAGTGCCGAACTCATGGAGGATTCTCTTCGGGTTTCTGATCCTCCTGAAGTTACAAGCGGTTCCTTTCAGCCTCTCTCTCCTTAATTCTTCCCTCGTTTTCAAAAATCATCCCGGGGGTCGAGCGGGCGACCCAAGGTGGGTCTACCTCTCTTTTAGAAAGCGACAGGGGGGCGCCGCCGGGACAGGGGTTGTGGCCCTGCTTTCTTCCATCCATGATTGGAAGAAGAAGTTCTTCTTCGTTTCCCCACCCAAGGGCGAGGACTGGCCCGTGCCCACTAGGTGGTCGAGGGAAAAATGTTTGCCGGGGAACCAGTCCAATGACCCCGCCGCGGTGAGAGTGGCGTCGTGGGAGCCCATCCCCCGATTCGACGTGCTGCTGTCTGAGAAGGTCCTGAGTTGGGTCGGACTCAGCCCTGTTGAGTTCGTCGATAAGTTAGGCTTGCTTTTTGTCTTTTATATTGCATTCGTCGCTGACTTCTTTGCATCTGGTTTGGTGCAGGACCCATGGACCTGAACGAGCTCCGATCTTCCATGCGCTAGCCGAGGAAGGTCGCGAAGGCTGGAGGCGCCAGCTCCTCTACCACTTGCCATGTTGTATAGGGTGTTTTCTTCACAAGGTTCATGACCAAGTGAAGATGGAGCTTGAGTTAGAGTCGCCTCGATATAGATCATCTTTGGCATCGAAGTCAACGACCTAGCCCGATTATTTCTCCGACGAAACCATCGCTAGAGTCCGGGATTCCGATGATCGCAGCGGAGGGACGTCAACACGGAGCTAAAGAAGTGGAGGACCGGATCTACAAAGGTTGTAATCCCATTCACTTATTAGCAAAGTTGTTTGCTTGCTTATAGTTTCGCCTAATCTCTAGTTAACGATCTTGCATAGGATTCTTAGGTACATGAAAAATTTGATTTTGGCATGGTTGATCAGTTAGAGAACCTCATGAGTATGCCTAGGAACCCTATAGTGGTATCAGAGCCTAGCTAGAGCTTTAGGCGATGTGTAGACGATGTTAGAAACCCGATCGAACCCCGAAACCCTAAATTTCACCCCTTTCTGTACATTTTCTGAAACTGTGCATTTTTCCAGATTAAAAATATCCAAAAAATTCAGCAGGGAATTGTAGGAATTACTATGCAGCACGTGCACTCAACTCGACAGATGCGCCACGGAACCGCGGCCCCACCCTGGTTCGTGCGGCAGTTCCACGGCCATTGTGTTGAATTAGTGCACTTGGTTTGCACAGTAATTTGTTTCTGTTGGTGCTGTGTTTTTTGGGAATTTTTAACATTTACTCAAGAGTTGAGTTTTCTGGGTTGTATTGGAGACTCGGTGTTTCGATCGGGAAGTTTAACTTCGTCTGTAGGTTTTTCCGGATAATTTTAGAAAATGTTGAAAAGTTTAACCGGATATAAATACCCACTTTTTCCCCTGTCGGGAAATTTCCAAGTGTTGGATCTTTCGGTAGTTTAAGAACGTTCGAAGTAGTGCAAGTAACGCGATGGACCCTCTAGAAGACAACAAACCTTAAATCGATTATGTGACCGTCTTGAACTACCCTTTGAACCTTAGGGTTTGGGGCAGTACGACGTGCCACATGTGAGGCGTTGGCTTGACCCTTCTATGGCTGGACCGTTGGTACTGAGGCATGAAGTGAATGTTTTTAAACTTATTTCATGTGTTGAGCTGTTTCGGGAAAACTTTGGTGTTTGATTGTTCGATCGAAAAGTTTAACATTTTCTATTTATCTGGAATATGATACAATATTTGGAATTCACAAGTAGTTATGAGATAACTAATATAAATGTTATAAACATAGCAGTTTAGTCTCACTTGATCGGTTGCCATGGAGTTTTGATGCGATCAAAAATCCGTCGCAATCACGTAGCGTACGCGGATACTCGCCGGTAAACTTAATAGATAGCCACGCCCCATAGCCCCGACCAAGTGACTGTAGGAGAACCCCGTCGCCGAAAGCATCCGTTCGGGTGCTCGCGGCAGCGGTGTTCTGCCTTGGTGCACTTCGTCGACGGCATCAGGGGTGCGGCCGTCTACTAAAGTTTGCGACGAGCATTCGATCAGAATGTCGGGAATCCTGTTGAATAACCCGACTAGATATTGAAAAGAGTTTTCGATAATGAGACTAAAATGCGGGGTTTATAATTGTTAGGCATGCGATGTCTAAGGAATTCATTTGGTTAGGCATGCGATGTCTAAAGAGCTTGCGGATTCCAACTGTTGTAGTTTTACACTTTCTTTTCTGCGACCGTAAGTGTAATATGTGATATCGCCGGTTTCGTTGCTATATGTCAATGACAATTAGGATGGGCATATTTACTTACGTTGATGACATGTGATGTTATGTGTTGCTGGATATGTTATATTGGATCGTCGTGTTTGAATGGCCGGGGTTTTTTTTATGTGAGATGAGTGTTTTTCATTTTCATTCATGTAAAAAACTTGTATGTAATATTCTTTTGTTGGGGCACTTCCAGGTTGCGGAAGATGTCACCTTTGTATATTATTTACTTTTCCGCACTAGGATAGACCCAAGGAGGAGAGCACAAGTAACCAGGTTTTGGAGTCCGGTGGGAGACCAACTCGAGGAGTCGAGTCCGGGTCTCCTAACTCTAGAATTGGTAGGGTTGCTTGCCGCTCTCGTAGGGGTCTAGGGGTGTGGGATTGGCTATTCATCACGACCGTGGAATCCATGTTTTATATAGGCTCAAAATAAAACACGGACGTCCTAGTATATCCAATATTTCATATGATATTTTCTGCTGCGTTATCTGTGATGTGATCATGTGATATGTTTAGATAGATATTATATATAGTATATATGATATATTATATAGACGTTACTTATGTTTTACACCCGCACTAGCCCTGCCTCGCTCTGCCGTTAGTTACCTAATCTAACGGTGCAGACGGGACATCGAGGCGAATCCGGATGGCATAAGCGTACGTTATATTTATCTGTGATGTTTAGGTGCTTAAATGATGGGACTTCATTAATATGATTAATGAAAGAAATGAAACCTAAAGATGTTGTGGAATCGAATTTTCAAAAACAGGTAGCTACAGTTCTTGCTTTGCATCATGGTGTTCCTTGTAGAACATCCTGCACCTTATTCGATGAGGAAAGGGCCGAGATCTCTTCACCGGGAGTGACCTCTTTAGCAATTACTGGCAGATGCTATACACACGGTTTGTCTTTTGATAGCTTCTATAGTTTCTGCTTTGCACAGTGATATATATGATATAACCCGCACCTCATTCCACGAGGAAAGGGCCGACGATCCCTTCACCGGGAGTGACCCCTTTAGCAAAACTAGAAAAGCCTCAAAAAACACTCCATTTTAAAATCATTTGATTCTACAACGATATCAAGTTCATTACGCAATAGGTTTTCAGAAAAACCTGTCGTAGCCCTCCGTCATTTCAGATAAGTAGTAGTTAGTATTCGTGCTGCGTTTGTTGGCCTTTGTCAAGGCGTAGTGTGCGGTAGCTGACTAGTGCTTATCTGCTTATGCATATGATGCAGATTGGGTTAGGGTAGTCGTACGACCTTGTTGGCCTTAGTCAAGGGTCGTGCTGGTGGGTTTAATTCAATCAAGAAATGACGGGTTGAACTTGACTAGCATCCTATGGTTTGTTGGCCTTTGTCAAGGTCATAGGAGGTTAGGGGCAAAATTATCGGGAATTTCAAGTGTTGAAATTTGCAATGAGATTGCATACCTTCTATGAGATAGTTAGATCCCGATACCCGCTGCGAGTAAGAGTTACTCCTGGGAGAGTTTTACACATTACAATTAACCGATCAAGTAGGTGTCTAGAAAGGTGTTAACGAGGTTACGCCTCTGGGAAAACGAGGTTTACTTTAATTAGGTTCGTGCGAAAGCACGGGGGACCTCCCTCAAAGTACCGACACTGGCCTGGCTGAAAGATCGGCGAACTTGTAGCGTGTAATTAATCCCGGCTAGTCTTTTCTTTTAGGGTTTGAAGGAAGATTTGATAAAACCAGTGGGAGCCATCCTGATTAGATAAAATAATAACCAATCTATTCTTGCAAGAGCATACGCTGAGTGTTTTCTTCTCTCTCTCTCTCCAGGTAGCGACCATATCACGCCTTAATCAAGATAATAATATGGATGTATTGACCGAACCCGTTTGTTATACTGAGCTGGGGAACGTTGGTCCCGCTCCAACTTATAATTGTTATAAGACAGAGCAGGAAATTGGGGATTACCAGAATTCCCGTGCCGCCCAAACGAAGAAAGTGCATACTGATACATCTCCTTCGGGTGTGTTCATTATAAAGAACTGTTTCTCAGTGTCCTCTACGTCCTAGGTATTAGATACCGGATCAGGATCCCGCAAGTGTAATCCGTTACATGGGCTACAGAAAGGTAGAGAACTGAGAACGGGTGATAAGTTTCATGAGACAGAAAACGGTGCAAGTGTTGCAGCCAAATCTGTTGGTCACTGTCACCCTGTATTACCAGTACATTGATTCTGAACAAATGCTATTAGATACCGAACCTGATATACAAAATCATATCAATCTCTTTATTTAGTAAAGAAAGGATATAATTTTGTATTGTTGGATAATGTTTTGAACATTTCCTATATCAAAAGTTGATCGGTTCAGGCACGTTATCTAAAAGCATTAATGTTCTAAATCAAACTACGGTTCCTAGTATACAGAACACACACAAGAGGAAGAGTTCAGAAATGAATGAATCCTTCTTGAGGTATTGTAGACTAGGTCATATCAATGTGACCCGACTGGCTAAAGTTACATTTAGATGCATATTTAAATCAGTTTGAATTTACATCTTGTGAAACTTGCCAGTCATGTCACAAAGATTAGATGACCATAGCTCTGTTTATTGGAAACAGAGAAAGAGTTAGTAAACTCTTGGCACTGATACATGATGATGTATGTAAGGTCCCCTGTTTGCACATGCCAGGACCGGTTCTTTGTACTTCATTATATTCTCTGATAATCTCTCAAGATTCAGCCATATGTTCCTGTTGAAACATAAGCCCGAAGCTTTTGAGATATTCACAGAATATAAGTTAGAAGTAGAGAACCAAAATACGGGTATAAGTATTATCTCCTTTGATGTGATCAGGAAGGAGAATACTTGAGCACGGAAATCCTGGACTATTCTAAAGAAGAATGAGATTCTCTCTCAGCATTACTCCTCCGTATACACCATAGCACGATGGTATATCGGGGCGGAGCAATAGCACCCTATGTGATATGGTGTGCTCTATGATGAGTACTACTGAGCTTCCTATTTCCTTTTGGGAGTTATGCACTTGAGAAAGTGCATACCTATTGAATAGGGTTCAAATCAAATCAGTTGCCTACCACTTCATATGAAATATGGAAACGGAAGAGCCCATTTCTTAAGTCAGTTAAGATTTGGGGTTGTCCGGCCTATGTCTAAAAGCAAAATCCGGACAAGCTCGAGGCAAGGTCTGTTATGAAGAACTGGAAAACTTCCAGCTATACAAACTACAGCTAATGATTTGAACGAACCAAAGGATTCAATAGTCCTCGACGAACCTCAGCCTCTCCGCCGATCTAGCAGGGTTCCTCACCTGCCTGAGAGATACTTCGGTTTCTCGATGACAGTGGGAGCGAGGAATGCATCATGAGATGATGACCCAACTAGTTTCGAGCAGGCCATCGAGAGTGAGACTCTTTAAGAATGGCTGGATGCTAAGCGATCTGAGATGGAATCCATGTACACCAATAAAGTATGGACTTTGGTTGCTATATCTGAAGGGTTAAATCCCCATCAGGAGCAAGTATATCTTGAGAAGATTACTTGGTGTAGATGAAAAAGTTGAGACTTTCAAAGCTAGACTTGTTAAAGGTTTTCGTCATCGACCAGGCGTGGATAATGTTTAAACCTTTTCTAAGTGGCTATGCTTAAGTCCATCCGGATCCTACTTGCCACGGCTACATACTATGACTACGATATCTGGTGGTTGGGTGTCATGATTGCTTTTCTAAGATGATGTTTCAGAAAAGAGAGTCTGTAAGTACACAGTCAGAGGGCTTCGTAGACAGTGGGAACAGCGGAAACGTGTACAAGATGTTTTATGTGATAAAGCAGGCATCGCAGAGTTGGAACGTCTGTTTTGATGTGTTAGTCAAAGAGTTTGACATCATCAAAATGGTAGATGAACCTTGTATATACAAAAATGGTAGTAGGGAGTATGGTGGTGATCCTCGTAGAGTACGTGGATGACATACTCTTGATAGGAAAGGAGTTTCTTATGCTACGCTCGGTCAATCTCCGCTTATCACAAGGATTCTCCATATAGGATCAAAGTGATACCTACTAAATCCTGGGTTTTGGATCTATGAGATAGATCTAATTGGATGTTAGGATACTCACTAGTTGTAGTGAGAAGGTATCAATGGATCCTGGGGAGAATCACTGGAAAAGTTCCAGGGTGATAAGGACGACTGAATGTCAGTCGCAGGCATTGTCTTTACACTCATGGAGGGACGGTATGTTGGAAGAGTTCCAAACTAGATACCGTGACTTACTAGACAATTAAAGGCATGATACATCGTTATCAAAGATACTACCAAAGAGGAAGTTTGGGTGTATAATGGTTCATGAGATGAACTAGGTTCCTACCATTGTGTGACAATGGAAGTGTGGCTTTGGCCTAGGAACCCTGGTCCCATCAGTGACCCAGACATATTCTGAGGCAGCATCACCTGATCATGGAGATGGTTGATCTCCAGGGTGATCGAGGTTAGGAGAGTAGACTCAGAGGAAAACACGGCGGATCCATTCACAAAGGCCTTTTCCCAGAGAGAGACTTTTATGGGATGGTTGAGTATGAGATACTACAACCACTGCTACAAATGGCCCTAGTGCAAGTGGGAGATTGTTAGTTATATGTATGCCCTAGAGGCCATTACTATACATAAGATGTATATTGTAGTGGATGCTTGGACATATATAGGGAGGACTTTCTTACTCGACGTGATAGTATGCTATCTGATTGCTCTTTACCTTAACGTGTACACTGATTGTCTCTCTGTTACATATTGGTAAAACCCTTAGGATGTGTACTTGACTACCTGGACTATGATGCGGATCATACTAGTGGGGACATGGTAGTCCATAAGTACATCCTTTAAGGTCCCTAGTCGTGGGTGTATCGAGACGGGGCATCGATATACCAGAATAGACTAGTGTATACCTTCTCGACCCATACAGATGGGCGATGGATGATCCCATATCCATTGGTGTTTGACATCAGAGATGATATACGGGTGCTCAGTGGAGACTGGGTACACTGAACGGACTCGCCGAGAACTCCCAGATGGTATTATACCTTACGTCAGATGGCAGTTCTCTGGTGACACTGGTACAGGTTAGTCTGTAGACCCGAGATCGTCATAGAGTCTTGTGTGATTCCCACTGTGCTTTGATTTTCACCTTACCACATCCAAGAGGGCATGCAAAACGGTGGTTTTTGGGTACAGTCCCGAATCACATGGAGGCAATGAGCGATAGGAGGGGATTCGTCTCTCCCGGTATAGGGAGTTGATGTTGTGCTGTGTTCGATTGGCTATAACCGGAAATCCCTGGCCATGGTTGCTGAGATTTACTGGTAAGTGTTACCAGTAGTTTCTCGAACTGTTATAGACCTCATATCGACACGACTTATCGAGCTACTGGGGTCTGACGTTTACCACCCCTAGGCGAGATATGCGACATATCAGACGACGAGACCGGAGTGTACGGTAAGTGTTACTGGTTGGATACACAGGAGTGTGAGCGGGCTTGCTCGTTGATCTTCTGATCGCTCAATACCCGGGTGGCCGTTACGTTTAGTAGACCGCTTGCGGCTTGTGGGTATTTGATATGATCATCACCTACTGCTGGCGTATTGACGAGTCTTTAGAGTCCTACACAAAGGTTTCCTGGCTCAAGCGAAACGAAATAGGAGCGCATATGAGATATGTACGGGACCGAGAATAATACGAGTATGTGATACTGTATTCGATTCTCGCGATTTGTGGCATTGATCGGTTATATGTGATATAGCCGGGTTATCGGATCAAGTGTTGATTCGATAAGTTGTTACTATTGATATTAGTCGGTTATATGCAATATGACCGGATTATTAAATCAAGTGTTGATTTAATGATTTAATGTATAATTATATATTTGATATATTATTTTACATTAACTAGTATTGGTTCACTTAAGATTGATTTTCTCACTTGACTGTGTACATTGTATATATGATATATGTTTGTGCACTAGATTGTATCATGTTTGATGATACATGCAAACTTGGGTGTGTATGCTTTAAACCATAGTTTAGGTTAATGGTTAAGGTTTTATTTATTTATTTATTTATTTAATTTGGCAAAAACCAAAATGGTGGCTTTATTTGTTTTCTTGCTTGAAGCTTCATGAAGTTTCTTTTAAGCATCTTTGAAAAATCAAACCATTTTGTTTTATGCCTTAACCTAACCATCAACCTAAACCCTAGTTTATTCTCTACACAAGTTAACCCACCCATAGTTGCTAAATGATAGACTTCACTTGATTTTTAATTCCATTGATTAATTCTTTTTCTTTCTTCTTCATCTTCTTCATGAAGTGAAGAAAGTTTGCTAGAAAATTTCAAGTGTTGAAATCAAGTGAGAAATCCAAATCCAAAGTGAACCCACTTCCTATTTCTTCATCCTCTACCACTTGCCATGTTGTATAGGGTGTTTTCTTCACAAGGTTCATGACCAAGTGAAGATGGAGCTTGAGTTAGAGTCGCCTCGACGTAGATCATCTTCGGTATCGAAGTCAACGACCTAGCCCGATTATTTCTCCGACGAAACCATCGCTAGAGTCCGGGATTCCGATGATCGCAGCGGAGGGACGTCAACACGGAGCTAAAGAAGTGGAGGACCGGATCTACAAAGGTTGTAATCCCATTCACTTATTAGCAAAGTTGTTTGCTTGCTTATAGTTTCGCCTAATCTCTAGTTAACGATCTTGCATAGGATTCTTAGGCACATGAAAAATTTGATTTTGGCATGGTTGATCAGTTGTAGAACCTCATGAGTGTGCCTAGGAACCCTATATTTGTAACGCTGGGGAGCCCAAAATACCCTTTGTAAAGACATTGCCTTTGGTGATAAAACTTGTCTCTTTGGTTTCATCGGTTCACACTTTATCTTCTGTTTGTGAAGAATGCTCGTAAAATATCTCTGCTTGCACTGTTGGGCTTCCATGTCAGGTCGGCTATCTGTCTAGCGGTCGTTCGTCGAGTTGATTTCGATCACCTACCAAGCGTGCCAAGCGCTGCTGAGAAGGAGGTATCTCCCTGGCCCCGAAGTCGAGGGGGTTCGCTCAGACTTGGATAGACCTGATGCCCCTTGTTGGGGCCTCAGATCCTCTGCATGTGATGGGCAGAGGGATGTCCACCGTATTTGTGTCGAGCATGAATGGGTTCTGAGGCCTCGTTATGGAGGCTACAAGCCCGCAGCGTCTGTTGGGCATGAACGAGCCGGGAAGCTGCACGGTTGCCCCTTGGCGATGGCATTTGATTTCTGGTGTTGCGAGCAACGACCACCAGCTGGGGATGGCCGAGCGAGGGTCGGGCTCGACTGCCTCTGGGAGGAATTTTTAAATCCTTAGCGTTGGGGGGCTGTAAGAAGCCCACTAAGGATGACCGGGCAGTGAAACTGTGCGGTTGCCTCTTGGCGAGGTCCTTGATCTCTGGCGTCATGGGTAGGGAGCTACCAGCCGGAGATAGCCGAGCAGGGAAGCCGTTCGGCTGCCTATACGGAGGACTTTGATCCTTAGCGTTGGAGGGGCTGTAAGAAGCCCACTGAGGATGACCGGGCAGGGAAGCTGTGCGGTTGCCTCTTGGGGAGGGCTTTGATCTCTGGCGCCGTGGGTAGGCAACTACCAGCCTGGGATCACCGAGCGGGGTAGCCGCTCGGATGCCTCTTGCGAGGGCTTTGATCCCTGGCGTCATGGGTAGGGAGCTACCAGCCGGAGATGACCGAGCAGGGTAGCCGCTCGGTTGCCTCTTGCGAGGGCTTTGATCCTTCAGGATAGGGACCGAGCAGGGTACTGCCCAGTGCCTCTTGGCGAGGACTTTGATCCCTGTCGGTTGTGGTAGGAAGCTACCAGCCGGGGATAGCCGAGCAAGTGCTCGACTGCCTCTGGGAGGACTTTGGTCCTTAGCACGGGAGGGGCTGTAAAAAGCCTACCAAAGACCCTTGGCCGGGCAGGGTTACTGCCCGGTGCCTCTTGGCGAGGGCTTTTGTCCTGATGGATAGCCGAGCGAGAGTCGGGCTCGACTTCCTCTGGGAGGGCTTTTGATTCCTGTCGGTCGTGGTAGGAAGCTACCAGCCGGGGATAGCCGAGCAGGGTAGCTACTGAGCTGCCTCTAAGGAGGACTTGGATCCTTAGCGTTGGAAGGGCCATATAAGGCCTGCTAAAGATATCCGGGCAGTGAAGCTGCGCGGTTGCCTCTTGGCGAGGGCTTTGATCCCTGGCGTTGCGAGTAGGGAAGCTACCGGCCAGGGATAGCCGAGCAGGGAAGCCGCTCGGCTGCTTCTATGGAGGACTTTGATCCTTGGCGTTGGAGGGGCCTTAGGAGGCCTGCTAAGGATAACCGGGCAGTGAAGCTGCGCGGTTGCCTCTTGGTGAGGGCTTTGATCCCTGGCGTTGCGAGTAGGGAAGCTACCGGCCAGGGATAGCTGAGCAGGGAAGCCGCTCGGCTGCCTCTACGGAGGACTTTGATCCTTAGCGTTGGAGGGGCCTTAGGAGGCCTGCTAAGGATAACCGGGCAGTGAAGCTGCGCGGTTGCTTCTTGGCGAGGGCTTTGATCCCTGGCGTTGCGAGTGGGGAAGCTTTCGGCCAGGGATAACCGAGCAGGGTAGCTGCTCGGCTGGTTCTTCATGTGGTTCCGCCCGACCATCCCGTTGCAGGTATGGGGAATAGGAACGGCCGCGTCGTTTCGATTCCGCCAGAGAAGGCTCGATGATCGCCGCGTGGCAGGCGACTTTTTGGGCGAAAGCGAACGACTGTTGAGTTCCATTGGGGCGCAGTTGGCTATATAAGGGTGAAGGAGCACTGGTCCTTCCTTTCTTCGTAAACAGATCGTTGAGAATGCAAGACTTCCTCTTTACCATCCCCGAAATCATCCACTTCGAAGATGTATACCTCTATGACCAGAACTGCACCGAGGACACGGTGCAGTTGGTCGATGGGAGCATCGAAGATCACTTCGGCCGGCTGCTCCCCCGACGCTCCTCCCTGCTGCAGCTGCTGATGTACTCCATCTGGAGGGCGTCACCAGGGCTTTATAACCCCTTGTCCGAGCAGCTCTATAACGAAGCCGTGGGCAAGCTGTGGTCTCTGAGGCGCTTCGGCTTGATCTTCGCGAACCGGCTGGCTCGCTCAGAGGCGCTCGTCTGTGAGTGCTACAAACTGAGGCTCGGGGTCAACGCACGCGGGGGGAATCGAGGGCTGAGGTTGGATCTTGCGGGGCCTCGGCTGGCAGAGATCTTTATCGAGTACCATGAGCAGTGCTCTCTGCACCCCCTTCCCCCGCTGCTGTAATTTTCTTTTCTTTTGTATGTATGGCTGAGGAGCCCATAATACCTTTTGAATAAATGAGACCTTTCCTTCTTTTTTTCGCAATGTTCCATTGATCTTTATTAAATTAACAACAGGCCCTAGGAAGAGTTTACATTGCCTTAAAAGAAAAGTACATGCTAATAGATGACCTTATTAGCGTGGTCCGAGCTCCCCGAAGGCTTGTTGGTCTCCGTGCTCGGCACCGAGTACGGGGCTCCCTGAGCACCGAACTGGTCATCTGCCGAAACGAGCATGATCTGGCCGATGGTCAGCTCGGCGGGAGGGGGACGCTACTCCTGCTCGCAGTCGGCCTGCCGTTTGTCCCTCAAGTAGGCATCGAGGTGCCCCGATCGGATGAGCTCCTCGATGTAGTCCCGGAGTTGCTTACAAACCTCGTGGTGTGGCCCAGAGTCCGGTGGAAGGCACAGTAAGGGCCCCGGGTTCGCTTCGAGGCCTGACGCGGGATTGGAGGGAACTTGAAGAACCCCTCGCCCTGGGCCTCCTCTAGTAACACTGTGAGGGAGACGTTGAGCGGGGTGTACTCCTGGAACTTCGGCTGATAGGGCTGCTGACTCTCCGGCCTTTCTTCCCGAGCCCTCTTCTTCTAGTCGGACCGTTCTGCTCGGGGGAAGTTCGCGTTCACCTCGGACTCCAGCTGAACCTCACGCTCGGTCCACGCCTTAACCTCGGCCATAGTATTAGGCTGTGCCAACGAGAAGGAGCGCAACCACTCCTTGTGCCTAAGACCATATCTGAGCGCCGTGATGACGGTCTCGTCCCGGTGCTTGGGGACCTCGAGGAGGGCGTTGTAGAAGCGGGTGATGTGAGACTTGAACGTCTCCTTGTCCCCGCTCTTAATTGTGAAGAGGTAGTCGACCGTGCGCTTCTGCCGACGGTTCCCAACGAAGTGGCCGAGAAACTGAGTAGCCAGCTCGTCAAAGGTCGAGATTGAGTGAGGCTCGAGTCTTCGGAACCAGTCCCGATCAAAGCAGATGAGGGTGGCTGGGAAGGCCCTGCACTGGGCGGCGGCGAAATGGTCCTGGAAGCTCATCCCCACGGTGAAAGCATCCAAATGGTCTTTGGGGTCGGTTTTCCCGTCGAACAGAGAGACCTTCGAGGGCTTGTTGTGCGAGGAGACGTGGACAGCGAGCAGTCTCTCGGTAAATGGCTTGGTGAGCGAGTCGGCGGCGTACTTAGTCTCGTCGCCCGAGAGGTGACCTTCCCGGCGCATGCCCTCAATCTTCTTTTCGAGGGTGTCGAGTCGGCCGTGGTACCCCGAGGATTTGGTGCCTTGCGATCCGTGGCCTCTGCTGTGGGAGACCTGTGTCTGGGCAGGCCCCGGTTCCTCTCGATGAGGTTCCTCAGATCCCCGGGCGAGGTGGCCCTTGAGCCGTCGTGGCGAGCCCCTTCCGTGCGACCCCATCGAGGGAGGGAGTGTCGATCATGCCTGTGGACAGGCGAGGTGACCGACATCTCCTCAGGGGGGTAAGGGTCATGAGGAAGCTCGAGGCGAGGCACTCTGGCGGCGGATCTTGGTGTGGAGCCGTAGGGTGCCCAGCGGGCCTCAGGGAGTATCGGCCGGTGAGATCTAGGGCCAGGGGTCGTAGCCTGCCGGTGGTCAGCCATGCCAGCGAGGGCAGAGCCTTCTGGAGGTGGACGAGCGGCGATCTGGGGCCCTGGCCCGGCCGTTTGGACGCAGACGAGTGCCTCCACGAGGGACTGTAGCCGATCTATTCGGTTGGCGAGGGCGTTGATGATGGTCGCCGGGGGAGGTTCATCCACGCCTCCGGTGAGGGGGAGACGGCGGCTGGTACCTGGATCTTCAGGATGGTCACTTGCCATGTGGATGGAGATCGGAAGGCCAACTTTGTTTTTTGTGGAGTTTCGTTCCCACATACGGCGCCAACTGATGGAGGTCCTTTTCGGGTCTCCGTCAGATGTTGTCTTCCGTCGATCTCCCGGTGGATTTTGGAGGTGATCTCCTGTTCGTGTGGGTCTCAATGGGTTTTGAGGAGATTGATGATTTGAGGAGTTTAGCACCGAGTACCTGCAAGGAAGTCCCGGGGTGGTTTGGTACCACCGAGGACCCTCTGACGATCAAGTTAGCACCAGATCCGAGCAGAGTAACGGCTAAGTGGAGTAAAAAATAACTTACTTGACCTCTCTGTGATAGGGGTTTATATAAGAGTGGCAGCACGCAGCAGCGGGCGTAAGAATCTCGCCGGCAGTTACGCTCCCGACATCACGCCTGCGTAAAGAGCAGATCGCCCATTAATGGGGATCGTGATGGCATGGAACGTGGGATGTTGCTGGCGAAGAATTCGCACATGGCGAGATTTACGGAGCGGTGGTTACGCCTGTGAGCGGTGGAGTTGGTCGGTCGGAAGACCGAGGAAGATGGCATCGGCTGGGGAGCTTGAGGACGAGCGAGAGGGCCGAGGAGTCTTAGTTCTGTGGCAGCTCGGGGTGAGCTGAGAGGGCGAGGAGGCCAGTTTTCAGGGGGCTCTGAGGAGAGCCAGCTTATGCTTGCAGGTCGGGTACAAAGGTGGCCTGGTCGGCCCCTGTGGGCCCTTTCTTCTGAGTTCTGGGACAAGTCATCTGCCACGTGTCCTGATCTTGGAGATCGCCAATATTGAGCATCATCAACATGAGATATGAAATGGAAAGAGACTATATCTTAAACGAGTTAAGATATGGGGTTGTCCGGCCTATGTTAAAAGACAGAATCCGGACAAACTCGAGGCACGATCAGTTCTTTGCAAGTTTGTAGGATATCCAAAGAATTCACATGGATATATCTTCTGCCAAACTGAGGAACAAAAGGTGTTTGTTTCTCAATAAGCCACCTTTTTAGAAAAGGAATTTCTTGTGAAAAAAATTAGTGGTAATGAGGTAGAACTGGAAAAAGTTTCAGCTGCACAAACTACAACTGACGATTTGGTAGAACCGGAGTATTCAATAGTCCCCGACAAACCTCAGCCATTCCACAGATCTAGTAGGGTTCCTCATCCACCTGAGAGATACTACGGTTTTCTTATAGACGGTGGTAGCGAGAATTGCATCATGGAAGATGATGACCAAACTAGTTTTGAGCAGGTCATCACAAGTGGAGACTCTGTGAAATGGTTGGATCCTATGCGATCAGAGATGGAATCCATGTACACCAACAAAGTATGGACTTTGAAAGTTGCTCCTGAAAGAGTAAAAGCATTCGGGAGCAAGTGGATCTATAAGAAGAAAATAGGTGCAGATGGAAAGGTTGAGACCTTCAAAGAAAGACTTGTAGCAAAAGGTTTTCGCAACGACCAGGTGTTGATTATGATGAAACCTTTTCTCCAGTAGATATGCTTAAGTCCATCGGGATCCTACTTGCCATTGCTGCATACCATGACTAGGAAATCTGGCAGATGGATATCAAAACCGCTTTTCTAAATGGTGATTTAGAAGAGAGCATGTACACGATACAGGCAGAGGGCTTCGTAGACAGCAGGAGCAGCGGAAAGGTGTGCAAGCTGCTTAAATCAATCTACGGATTAAAGCAGGCGTCGTGGAGCTGGAACATCTATTTTGATGTGGCGGTTAAAGAGTTTGACTTCATCAAAAACGTAGATGAACCTTGTATATACAAAAAGGTTGCAGAGAGTAAGATTGTCTTCCTCGTATTGTACGTGGATGACATACTCTTGATAGGAAATGATGTTCTTATGCTACACTCGGTCAAGCTCTTCTTATCACAAAAGTTCTCCATGAAATATCTAGGTGATGCCTCCTACATCCCGGGGATAAAAATTTATAGACACAGATCTAAGCGGATGTTGGGATTGTCCCAATCCAGGTACATAGATACCATACTAAAGAGGTTTGGTATGGAAGATTCTAAGTACGGTAATTTACCCCTTGTTCAAGAATCACTCTCTCCAAAAAGATGTCTCCCAAGACTGATTTGGATAGGGCTCGCATGATAGTGATACCCTATGCTTCCGCAGTCGGGTCTATCATGTATGTGATGTTATGTACCATACCAGATGTAGCTTACGCACTAAGTGTAGTGAGTAGGTATCAATCAGATCCTGGGGAGAAGCACTGGACAGCTGTGAAGAACATTCTTAATTACTTGAGAAGGACTAAAGAGATGTTCTTGGTGTATGGTAACGGAGAACTCCAGGTGGAGTCCTTTACCGATTCTAGCTTCCAGAGTGATAAGGACGACAGTAAGTCGGTCTCGGGTTTTGTCTTCACCTTCAATAGAAGGGCGGTACGTTGGAAGATTTCCAAGCAAGATACCGTAGCAGACTCGACGATGGAGACTGAATACATCGCTGCCAACGATGCTGCCAAAGAGTCGGTCTAGATGAAGAAGTTCATTGCTGAACTTGGTGTGGTTCCATCCATTGAGCATCCAATACCTTTGTATTATGATAACAGTGGAGCAGTCGCTTTGGCCAAGGAACCCCGGTCCCATCAGAGATCCAGACATATTCCTAGGTGGTATCACATGATCCAGGAGATAGTAGATCGCCGAGAGATCGAGATCAGGAGAGTAGATACGAAGGACAGCACGGCGGATCCACTCATGAAGGCCCTCCCCCAAACGCAGTTTTAGAAACTTTTTGAGATGTTGGGTATGGATACTACAACAACTGGTCTTAGTGCAAGTGGAAGATTGTTAGAAATATGTGTTGGAGTTAGTGCCCTCAGAGTCAATTATTGGATCACAGGCACGTGATTGCAATGATTGAGGGAGGACCTATCCCGGTAGGACAGTCTTACTCGAGATGATAGTATGCTATCTGGTTTATCTTTATCATCGTGTACTGCTTTAGGTGACCTGACATGTCGCTATTACACGTTGATAGAGCCCCTAGGATTCTTGCTTGACTGCCAGCAGTATGATGGCGATCATATACGTGGGAGCTGGTGGTCTATAAGCACATCCTTAAAAGGTCCCTAGTCGTAGGAGTTTCGAGACAGGGCATCGATACTCCGTTAGTAGACTAGTGTATACAGTCGAGACCCCGACGAGGGGCGGTGGCCGGTCTCACAAGCCACTGGTGTCAGTTGGTTCACCTAAGATGTATACAGGTGCTCATTGGGTTATGAGTACACCGGACAGGACTCGCCGGGAACCTGCTAGTTGGTCTTATACCAGATGTCAGATAGCAGTTCCCTGGTGACATGTGTACAGGTTAGTTCATCGACCTGAGATCGTCATTTGTCTCGTGTGAGTTCCCACTGTGCTTTGATTACTACCCTACCACGGCTCAAAGGAGTCGTGCAAACAGGTTTTAGTTGGGTACAGTCCCGAGCCACATGGAGGCAGTGAGCGGATCTGCAGGGGTTCGTCTCTCCCGGTATTGGGGGTGAGGTCGCGCTGTGTCTAGGAGAGCCATTACGCAAAGCCCTCGGCCGAGGCAGGAGATTTACTGGTAGGTATTCCAGTAGTATCTCAGGGCGTTCTGGGCTACGCTCCGACACGACTTGTACCGCTTTTGGGGGTCTGACTTTTACCAACCCCCTAGGCCCGCCATGCGATACTCATAGACGAACGGACCGGACTGTACGGCTATTGTCACTGACAGGCTCAGTTGGGTGTCGGGGTGAGCTTCCTCATCGACGTCCCATTTGGTCAATAGCTGGTGGCACGTCACGTATTGGCTTATACCTCTGACGTGCTAGTGGTTAAATCCACAGCCAAGGTATTGACGAGTCTTTAGAGTCCACCACACTCAGTTACTCAAGTTTCGGGCGAAACGCTGTAGAGGCCGTATGGAGATATGGCAGGGTTCGATCAGATACGTGCGGTATTGCACGGATCGTGATCGGACAGTTTTTACTAGCCGGCTTTGGCTTAAGCCGGATTCTAGTATTTGATAGTGTAGTTTTGTCTCTTTGCATTTGTGTTCAGTGGGAATACAAATGCGGGCATGTATTTGCAGCAGTGGGGTTTTCCTGTAATTTATTACGGGATCGGTTTTCTGAAGTTGCCAGTTTGCATTCCGTTCCGGCCGGTTTTCTTTCATTCCTTCTCGGCCGGACTTTGTGATGGAGGGTGTTAATTGCAAGTTTGCAATTAACACTTTGTGAGGGGTTTCTTTGCATATTTGTGGCATCATGATTGCTATTTCATGATGAGATCCTTTTTTGGTCTTCTCACTTGCTTTCATTGTGATGGATGGTAGAAAGGATTTAGAAATGAAATGAGAGTGACTAATTTCTATTGTTGTTATATATTCTTTCTTGCATTTCTTTTTCTCTCTCCAATCCCATTCATGAGAGAAGGGGCCGGCCACATTAAGAGAGGAGAGGGGGTGAGTTCTTTTGGGAGGAGAAAAAAAAACTTTGTTCATATCATTATTTCCTTTGCTAAGTTGAGAGCATCATATTCCTCGAAAGCTTTTTCTCTCATCACCACCTCCATCCATGGCAACTTCAAGAACCCTAAAGAGACAAGTTCACTACACTATTCTATAGCAAGCCTTGGACGCGTCGGCTAGCCAACTTCGCGCCCGAGTTGCCTCGGTCAAGAGGCGGGAGCCCGTAAAAGATTCCGGCTACGTGGTGCCCTTTTCCGACGAGCGAGGAGGTGACGGAGATTCCGCGGGAGATCGGAGTGGAGACGAAGACCGAAGGACACGGATCGATTGGTATATCTCTCACCCCATCTCTTGTTAGCTAGTATAGGTTAATGGTTTACGATCCGGGTTTTCATTGTCCGCGGTAGCGCCGTTTTGCAAAGTTCGCAAAATTTTGATTCCGCATTTTGGCCTCGAGTACGTGGCCGGGGCGCTGCCGTGGCGCAACATGGTATCAGAGCCACGCCATTAACCTTACCTAGCTTGTTCTAATGCGTTTTACTTATCCGATCGTCCAAAATCTCAAAAACCCGTATTTTGTTCACATCAGTTTTCTGTTGGAATTTTTTGGTGTCTAAAATTTTTTCAGGTTATAGAAAAATAATGTGCACGAAATTCTAAGACCACTGTAAAAATTCGACAGTGTCAGTCGTACAGTTGACCGCGGAAGAGCGGCCAAACCCCACTTTGGGCCGCGCTTCCGCCGCAGTCTACTGTGCTCACACTGTGAAAATTTTACAGTGGGCTTTTGGGCTAATTTTGAGGGTTTTGGGATATTAAATTTGGGCCCAGGTTTTCTGTAACTGCTACAGTATTGGTTTGGGGCCCGCTTGTTAATTGTTTGATCGATTGGATATTTGAAACACATTATTTCACAGTATTTACATTATATCTGCGACCGTGAATGTCACTCGATCGGTAAATCCTGTCTAACTGCTATAGCCCGGTTAGACGGATTTGCGAACGTGACTTTCACGTTGATGTTCTATGTGTATGCTGTGATGTTGCGGATCGGTCGTGGGGATAGCCTGGTTGCAATGCTAGTACAGTTTTGGTGTTTTATGTACATTTGATATTGCGGGGCGAGCGTCCGATATGTGGACTGCCGTCACTGCCTGTTTGTATTATTATTTTGGGGCACGACCTGGTTGCGGTCGATGTACCCGGTGTATGTATATTTTACTTTCTGTACTAGGATTACCCCGCGGAGGGGTGCACGGATAGCCGGGTTCTGGAGGGCAACGGGCCCGCATCTCAGGGCATTGAGACGGAGGGGCTTCAGTCCAGGATTGGCGGGCTATTCGCCGCACTCGTAGGGGGTACAGGTTGACCCAGGAGGGGTGCCCAAGTTGCCGGATTCCGTGGAGTGCTGGGTGGTCCATTCACGGAGCTGAAGGGGGCTGCCTCGCTTCAGGTTTTGGCGGGTGACTTGCCGCGACCGTAGGGGTCTAGGATTTTATTGCACAGGCTATCCACACGACCACGGGAAAGTCGGGTTTCAGCAGCGGCTCTGTGAAACCCGGGGTTTCCAGATATCTGTATTGTTCTGTGATGCTGTACATTTCTGTGATGTTGCTTTTCATTCACGCCTTGAGCGAAATACTATATATTGGTATATATATTAGTAGACGTTGTATATGTTTTACATCCGCGCTAGTCCAGTCCCCGCTCTGCCGTTAGTTAGCTAACCTAACGGGTGATGACGGGACCCAGTGGCGAATGTGGATGGCATATACGTACGTCAGTATATTTTCGTTCTTTGTGGTGTGATCAATTGATGGGACTGCGTTGATTCGGATCAATGCAAGATAAACAAACCTAATCTGATGTTGTTGGAACATTTTTCAAAAAGCTGTTATTGCAAGGACGTTCACTTTTGTTTTGCATCGTGGTATTCATTTGGAATATCCTGCTCCTCAGTCGACGAGGCAAGGGCCGAGATCCCTTCACCGGGAGTGACCCCTTGGACAGAAGTTTGCGTCAGGGCATTAACTTCACTATAGCCGATTACTTTTGCTTTGCATCGTGGTATTCAGTTGGAATATCCTGCACCTCATTCTACGGGGAAAGAGCCGAGATCCCTTCACCGGGAGTGACCTCTTTAGTAAAGGTTTTTCGTCACTATATTTTTATAAAAGTTATCCAGTTCCTTCAACGATATCAAGTTCATTACGTTAAAGGTTTTCGCCAGAAACCATTCGTAGCCCTCCGTCATTTCGGATTAGTATTGCATAGTATTCGCGCTACGTTTGTCGTTGCTATTCGCCGAGGCGTAGTGTGCGGTAGCTCTGTAATGCTTTCTGTCGCATGGATATGTGGATTGGTTAGGACAGTCGTGCGACTTTGTTGATTATTCGTCAAGGGTCGTGCGGGTGGGTTTAACACAATCAAGATAATGACGGGTTGAACTTGACTAGGACCTTTTGATTTGTTGATTATTCGTCAAGGTCACTTGGGTCCTAGGGGTAAAAATCACATCGGGAGTTTCAAAAGAACTGAAACTTGCCAGGCATGCGCATACCTTCTGGAGTGTGGTGACTTGAGTGGATTCCGTCAAGTTATCATGCGATGATAGTTGGATCCCGATTTCCACTGATGAGTTGGTTTACTCCTCGGGTGATCCCGACTAATTCTTCTTTTAGGTTTGGAGGAGAATTTGAGGTACAGTGGGAGGTTTCCAGATTAGACAAAGTGATAACCATTCTGATCTAGGTTAGAGTGCACGCTGAGTGTTTCTTTTCTCTCTCTCTGGCAGCGACCATTGACCCGACCCTGGACTATGACTCAGTGACCAAGTTGACCGAACCTTCTTAACACTGGCTTTTGGATTGTCAGAGTTGCAGACCTCATTGCCACTCCTACTTTTACCCTTTTCTCCAGGACACCCCGTATTATTACGAACGTCCACTTCCATTGGACAAAACCATCGTATGGTTAGATACGAACTCGAAGGACTTCGAGGATGGTTTCTGGTTCTGGAGAAAACGAATAGGTTTATTCAGTTGTCTTTTCTTTTCACCTTCTCTCAGGTTGCGAGTACTCCTTGGTTTAGGAGTAGTACACCTATTACGCAAATTGGATAGTCTTCTTCCAAACCATAGGCTGGTGCCGACGGGTAGGGAATGAAGAAAACCAATTAGCATAACGATGGTGTGCAGAAGGTATTAAGTTAAGACAAAGCAAGGGATTAGTAAGAGGGCAAAGTAAGTTGCGACTACTATTCACGACCAAACCAAGTATTTCTTCGCCAATTCTAAATCACCTTTGTATTTCTCCAGGACACTCCGTATCACTACGAAGATCCCATTTTATTGGATAATCCATCGTATGGTTATATACGAACTCGAAAGGAAATTGTTCCAGTTCGGGGATGGATCCTGGTTCAGGAGAAATAGGAATAAAGTACATTCAGGTGTCTTTTATCTTCACCTTCTCTCGCATTGCGAGTGCTCCTAGGATTATGACAGTACACCCTTTATGCCTTTCGGATAGTCTTCTTCCAAACCATAGGCTGGTGCCGAACGGTAGGGAAAGAAGAAAACCATTTGGCCTAAAGGGGTGTGCAGACGGTATTGACTAAAGACATATAAAGGGATTTGGAGAGGTGGCAAAGAATTATACGGTTATAGTTGTGAATCTGGATAATGGTAGAGGCATTACTAGGAATACCAGGATACCCCATTGAAACATTACAATGTTTCAGTTTCACTGTGTACTGTTAAAAGAAAACTGATTTCCCGATTAGACACTTACTCCAGGGTATGTATTTACCAGGTATGATTCTCACATCTGTATGGTTTTACAGATGATGAGTGGGAGTAAGTTATTGGGAATTGGGTGATCATCCTCATTATATCGGGATTCGTTGCAATCGGTGATATTTGAGGAAGTCACCTGGGTTGTTTGCCGGTCGGCAAATATTTGGTTTTGAATATCCGCTGTTGTGCACCAATTTCAAATTGTTATATCTGTACGTCTATTTTCATAGAGTGAGATATGCCTTTTGATATTATGTCGATGACATTTACCTATATCAGTGGATGGTTAGGTAAGGAGCATTAAACAGCGGTGTAATTCTTCTTAACCATAAGTACAGTTTTCAACCTACGACACACAGTGAAAGAGTTGTTAGACTCAGCGGACTTATACAGAGTATTGTATGCTGTCCAGTGTCCATTAGGACAGAGGGGTTGGTTCTCATACTATATTCTGTTTACTTTTAACTTCTCTAGTTCTTAGACATGTGTTTCATGGAAACACAGGGTCTAAGTTTTAAGGAGTTATAGGTATTTGAATAAAGTAGAGAACCAGGTATAGCAAGTATCGGGATTCTTCAAAGTGATCGAAGATGTAGATACTTATGTATGGTATTCAGTTGATAGTAATGATTAAGAGAACTTGCTTCTCTTTCAGGTTACTCATAATTGGATGCATTCCTAAGTTGAGTAACGCTGATCGGCCTCCTTCCATTTAGTTGACATGCACTGGAGACAGCTGCATGATTTGAATCTGGTTCAATTAAATCAGTGCCTCTGTTTCTATATTGGATATAGAACAGTTCATATCTTAACGATGTTAAGATACGGGGAGTTGTCCGGCTTATGCTTAAAACCAGACACTGGACAACTCAAGGCACGTTTCTGTAATGGCTGTTTGTGGGTTGACCCAGGCTATGACGAGGGTTGATTTTCTACCATCTGGATGAACAGTAGAAATATTGTTCTAAACTCGCCACAGTTTTTATTAAAAATGGATTTTTTCAAAAAACAGTAGTGGGAGTATGGTAGAACTGGAAGTGATTCCAGAACCACAAACGATTACTGAAGATTTGATAAGGAACCTAAAGATTCAATCTGGTTTGACATTCCATTGGCCACTCCGCAGATACGGTGGGTAACTTCAGGCACCCGAGAGGTACTCCGGTAGCCTCAAGGACGGTGACAGGGAAGTTCTTGTTTACCCACACTTACCATTGCTGATTGTTCCAGGCTGCGAGACCCGGCAGGAGAATGAGTATAGCGTCGTTCTAAACTAGCTTTGGAACTGCACGTCTATATGACTCTGCCAGAGGGTTGTCATAGTCAGTTGGAGCAGCGGAAGCATTGGTGGACATCAGGCTTATGTCTATTTATAGACTAAAGCAGATACAGCGGAGATAGATCATCTGTTTCTGATGTGACAGTCATGGGTTTGACGTCATCAGAATAGGGGATGGATCTGTTGAGAAGGTAGTAGGAAGTGATATTCCTATACTACGATCGGTTATACTTTGGTCGTCACACAGTGTTTTCTCCACATGGGACTTGGATATTATATCAAACATACTGGTTACTAGACCTATGGTTTTAGATCTAGATTTGGGTGGTTTCCCAATCAGGGTACCTTGACAGCATTCTATAAGTATTTAGAATGGACGACTCCTGGCATGGTAGTGTACCCGCAGGTAATGGAGTCACCCTCTCTAAAGGTGTCTTACAGACTAAAGGGGAGAGGGATATGCATGATTGACAGATCACTTGCTTAGGCAATTGAGTCAATCATGAGATGTCAAGTACCACACCAGATGTTGTTCTTGCACTAGATGCAATAAGTTGATATTGATCCAATCCTGGAGAAACAGTCGGAAGCAGTTTTAGAACATAAGTGAATGTTCTAGGGATATGATAACGGCTGCCTCTTTTAGGAGACGGTTATCACTCCAGGCTTCCAAAGTGACATGGACGACAAGGAGGTTGTCAGAGTTATAGTTATCTCTCTGACGAGGGGCAGTATTTTGGACAGGTGGTCCAAGGCAATACTGAGGGAGGCATGGCGCAGGATACTGATTAAGTTCGGTTGATGATACAGTCTAAGAAGTTTGGATTTGGAGTTCATTTATGAGCTAGGTCCCATCAGACATCCAGACATTCTAAGACAGGTATTGCTCATTTCGGGAGATGGCTTTCTCCGCGAACTTGAGATATAGAGAGACATAGAAAGAAACATCACAGCGGATCCACTCACTGAGGCTATTCCTCGAACGCAATAGTTTCGCAAACGGGTTTTGTGAGACTGACTAGTAGAGGAGTTGGATGTTCGGTATCACACGGGCTGTGAGTATGCGACATCGCAATAATTAGCCTTGAGTGCAAGTGGGAGATTGTTGGAGTTAGTGCCCTCAGAGTCAATTATTGGATCACAGGCACGTGATTGCAATGATTGAGGGAGGACCTATCCCGGTAGGACAGTCTTACTCGAGATGATAGTATGCTATCTGGTTTATCTTTATCATCGTGTACTGCTTTAGGTGACCTGACATGTCGCTATTACACGTTGATAGAGCCCCTAGGATTCTTGCTTGACTGCCAGCAGTATGATGGCGATCATATACGTGGGAGCTGGTGGTCTATAAGCACATCCTTAAAAGGTCCCTAGTCGTAGGAGTTTCGAGACAGGGCATCGATACTCCGTTAGTAGACTAGTGTATACAGTCGAGACCCCGACGAGGGGCGGTGGCCGGTCTCACAAGCCACTGGTGTCAGTTGGTTCACCTAAGATGTATACAGGTGCTCATTGGGTTATGAGTACACCGGACAGGACTCGCCGGGAACCTGCTAGTTGGTCTTATACCAGATGTCAGATAGCAGTTCCCTGGTGACATGTGTACAGGTTAGTTCATCGACCTGAGATCGTCATTTGTCTCGTGTGAGTTCCCACTGTGCTTTGATTACTACCCTACCACGGCTCAAAGGAGTCGTGCAAACAGGTTTTAGTTGGGTACAGTCCCGAGCCACATGGAGGCAGTGAGCGGATCTGCAGGGGTTCGTCTCTCCCGGTATTGGGGGTGAGGTCGCGCTGTGTCTAGGAGAGCCATTACGCAAAGCCCTCGGCCGAGGCAGGAGATTTACTGGTAGGTATTCCAGTAGTATCTCAGGGCGTTCTGGGCTACGCTCCGACACGACTTGTACCGCTTTTGGGGGTCTGACTTTTACCAACCCCCTAGGCCCGCCATGCGATACTCATAGACGAACGGACCGGACTGTACGGCTATTGTCACTGACAGGCTCAGTTGGGTGTCGGGATGAGCTTCCTCATCGACGTCCCATTTGGTCAATAGCTGGTGGCACGTCACGTATTGGCTTATACCTCTGACGTGCTAGTGGTTAAATCCACAGCCAAGGTATTGACGAGTCTTTAGAGTCCACCACACTCAGTTACTCAAGTTTCGGGCGAAACGCTGTAGAGGCCGTATGGAGATATGGCAGGGTTCGATCAGATACGTGCGGTATTGCACGGATCGTGATCGGACAGTTTTTACTAGCCGGCTTTGGCTTAAGCCGGATTCTAGTATTTGATAGTGTAGTTTTGTCTCTTTGCATTTGTGTTCAGTGGGAATACAAATGCGGGCATGTATTTGCAGCAGTGGGGTTTTCCTGTAATTTATTACGGGATCGGTTTTCTGAAGTTGCCAGTTTGCATTCCGTTCCGGCCGGTTTTCTTTCATTCCTTCTCGGCCGGACTTTGTGATGGAGGGTGTTAATTGCAAGTTTGCAATTAACACTTTGTGAGGGGTTTCTTTGCATATTTGTGGCATCATGATTGCTATTTCATGATGAGATCCTTTTTTGGTCTTCTCACTTGCTTTCATTGTGATGGATGGTAGAAAGGATTTAGAAATGAAATGAGAGTGACTAATTTCTATTGTTGTTATATATTCTTTCTTGCATTTCTTTTTCTCTCTCCAATCCCATTCATGAGAGAAGGGGCCGGCCACATTAAGAGAGGAGAGGGGGTGAGTTCTTTTGGGAGGAGAAAAAAAAACTTTGTTCATATCATTATTTCCTTTGCTAAGTTGAGAGCATCATATTCCTCCAAAGCTTTTTCTCTCATCACCACCTCCATCCATGGCAACTTCAAGAACCCTAAAGAGACAAGTTCACTACACTATTCTATAGCAAGCCTTGGACGCGTCGGCTAGCCAACTTCGCGCCCGAGTTGCCTCGGTCAAGAGGCGGGAGCCCGTAAAAGATTCCGGCTACGTGGTGCCCTTTTCCGACGAGCGAGGAGGTGACGGAGATTCCGCGGGAGATCGGAGTGGAGACGAAGACCGAAGGACACGGATCGATTGGTATATCTCTCACCCCATCTCTTGTTAGCTAGTATAGGTTAATGGTTTACGATCCGGGTTTTCATTGTCCGCGGTAGCGCCGTTTTGCAAAGTTCGCAAAATTTTGATTCCGCATTTTGGCCTCGAGTACGTGGCCGGGGCGCTGCCGTGGCGCAACAATATGCATGGCCTAGAGACCATTATTGTATGATATAGTGGATACTTGGATATATATAGAGGACTTTCTTGCTCGACATGATAGTATGCTATCAGGTTGCTCTTTATCTTAACATGTGTTACTTATATGTATGCCCTAGAGGCCATTACTGTACATACGATGTATATTGTAGTGGATGCTTGGACATATATAGGAAGGACTTTCTTGCTCGACATGATAGTACGCTATCTGGTTGCTCTTTATCTTAAAATGTACTCTGATTGTCTCTATGTTACATCTTGATAAAGCCCTTAGGATATGTACTCGACTACTGGGACTATGATGAGATCATACTAGTGGGGCCACGGTAGTCGACGAGTACATCCTATAACTGTTCCTAGTCGAGGGTGTATCAAGACAGGGCATCGATACACCAGAGTAGACTAGCGTATACGCATCTTGACCCATGTGATAGGCGATGGATGATCCCATATCCATCGGTGTTTGACATCAAGGATGGTGTACGGGTGCTCAGTGGAGACTGGGTACACTGGACGGACTCGCCGAGAACTCCCAGATGGTATTATACCTCACGTCAGATGGCAGTTCTCTGGTGACACTGGTACAGAGTAGTCTGTAGACCCGAGATCGTCATAGAGTCTTGTGTGATTCCTACTGTGCTTTGATTTCCATCATACCACGTCCAAGAGGGCGTGCAAAAAGGTGGCTTTTGGGTACAGTCCCGAATCACATGGAGGAAATGAGCGATAGGAGGGGATTCATCTCTCCCGGTATAGAGAGTTGATGTTGTGCTGTGTTCGATTGGCTATAACTAGAAATCCCTGGCCAGGGTTGCTGAGATTTACTGGTAAGTGTTATCAGTAGTTTCTCGAACTGTTATAGACCTCATATCGACACGACTTATCAAGCTACTGGGGTCTGACGTTTTCCACCCCTAGGCGAGATATGCGACATATCAGACGAAGAGACCGGACTGTACGGGAGTTGTTAGTTATATGTATGCCCTAGAGGCCATTACTGTACATAGGATGTATATTGTAGTGGATGCTGGGACATATATAGGGAGGACTTTCTTGCTCGACATGATAGTATGCTATCTGGTTGATCTTTACCTTAACGTGTATACTGATTGTCTCTCTGTTACATGTTGGTAAAGCCCTTAGGATGTGTACTTGACTACCTGGACTATGATGCAGATCATACTAGTGGGGACAGATAGTCCATAAGTACATCCTTCAAGGTCCCTAGTCGTGGGTGTATCGAGACGGGGCATCGATATACCAGAGTAGACTAGCGTGTACCTTCTCGACCCATACAGATGGGCGATGGATGATCCCATATCCATTGGTGTTTGACATCAGAGATGATATACGGGTGCTCAGTGGAGACTGGGTACACTGGACGGACTCGCCGAGAACTCCCAGATGGTATTATACCTTACGTCAGATAGCAGTTCTCTGGTGACACTGGTACAGAGTAGTCTGTTGACCTGAGATCGTCATAGAGTCTTGTGTGGTTCCCACTGTGCTTTGATTTCCATCTTACCACGTCCAAGAGGGCGTGAAAAACGGTGGTTTTTGGGTACAGTCCCGAATCACATGGAGGCAATGAGCGATAGGAGGGGATTCGTCTCTCCCGGTATAGGGAGTTGATGTTGCGCTGTGTTCGATTGGCTATAACCGAAAATCCCTGGCCAGGGTTGCTGAGATTTACTGGTAAGTGTTACCAGTAGTTTCTCGAACTGTTATAGACCTCATATCGACACGACTTATCGAGCTATTGGGGTCTGACGTTTACCACCCCTAGGCGAGATATGCGACATATCAGACGACGAGACCGGACTGTACGGTAAGTGTTACTGGTTGGATTCACTGGAGTGTGAGCGGGCTTGCTCGTCGATCTTCTGATCGCTCAATACCCGGGTGGCCGTTACGTTTAGCAGACCGCTTGCGGCTTGTGGGTGCTTGATATGATCATCACCTGCTGCCGGCGTATTGACGAGTCTTTAGAGTCCTACACAGAGGTTTCCTGGCTCAAGCGAAACGAAATAGGAGCGCATATGAGATATGTGCGGGACCGAGAATGATACCAGTATGTGATACTGTATTCGATTCTCGTGATTTGTAACATTAATCGGTTATATGCGTTATAGCCGGGTTATCGGATCAAGTGTTGATTCGATAAGTTGTTACTATTGATATTAGTCGGTTATATGCGATATGACCGGGTCGTTAAATCAAGTGTTGATTTAATGATTTAATGTATAATTATATATTTGATATATCACTTTACATTAACTAATATAGGTTCACTTAAATGGATTTTCTCACTAGAAGTTCATAAGTTGTATATGTGATATACTTTTGTGCACTTGATTGTATCATGTTTGATGATACATGTTAACTTGGTTAAGTGTAAAGATTAAACCATGGTTAGGTTAATGATTAGGGTTTTGCTTTTCTTTCTTATTTATTTATTAATTTATTTTGGAAAGAATAAAGAGAAAATGGTGGCTTTCTTTGTTTGTAGTTGAATCTTCATGAAGGTTTGACTTTGTAACCATTTTGTCTTCATGCTTAACCCTAACCATTTAAACAAACCATGGTCTATTCTCTACACTTAACTAGGGTTAGGATATGATAAGTATTCATATTATTTTCTATTTTGAAAATACTTATGATATTCTTTCTTCTTCTTCTTCATCTTCAACATTGAAGCAAGCTTGCCTCCATCAATGGCAACTTGTGAAAAAGAGTGAGAAATCCAATTCTAAATTGAACCCACCTCCTATTTCTTCATCCTCTACCTCTTGCCAAGTAGTATAGGGTGTTCTCTTCACAAGTTTCATGACTTGGTGAAGTGGGAGCTTGATCTAGTGATGCCTCGACGTAGATCATCTTCGGCACGAAGCCGACGACTTTGCCTGCCCATTTCTCCGATGAAGCCGACGCTAGAGCCCGGGTTTCCATTTGGACAGCGAGGAGACTTCATTGCGGAGCTATGGAGGTGGAGGACCGGATCTACAAAGGTTGTATTTCCGTTCTCTTAGTAAAGTAGTTTACTAGTTGCATCTTTCGCCTAGACATCTAGTTAACGATCCGTAGTTTAGGGTTTCTCGGCACCGTAAAATTTGAAATTGGCATGGTTGATGCCTTGTGAGACCTGCTTAGTGTGCCTAGGAACCCTACAGTGGTATCAGAGCCTAGCTAGAGCCTTAGGCGAAGTGTAGACGAAGTTTGAAGTCCGTACGAACCCGAAACCCTAATGCAATAGCCTTCTCTGTACTTTTTCAAAAACTGGGTTTTTTCCAGATTAAAAATATGCAGAAAAATCAGCAGGTGATTTTAGGAGTTACTGTAAAATTCGTGTGCATAACTCCATCAAACTGCCGCGGTTCCGTGGCACGAGCATGGCTCGTGCAGCGGTTCCGCGGCCGTACGGCCTCCTTATTCAATAAATTGTACACAGTAACTCCTAATTGATAGTGCTGGTTTTCCTGGGAATTTTTAATATTTTTTCAAGAGTTGAATTTTCTGGGTTGTTTTGGGGATTCGAATGTTCGATCGGATTATCAAATTTTGTTTGTGTGGCTTTCCGGATAATTTTTGAATATGTTAAAAAGTTCGACCGGATATAAATACCCAATCTTTCCCCTGCCGGAAAATTTCCAAGTGTTGGATTTTTCCGTGGTTTAAAGACGTTCTAAGTAGTGCAAGTAACGCGATGGACCCTCTAGAAGACAACAAACCTTAACTCGATTATGTGACCGTCTTGAACTGCCCTTTGAACCTTAGGGTTTGGAGCAGTACGGCGTGCCACATGTGAGGCGTTGGCTTGACCCTTGTACGGCTGGACCGTAGGTACTGAGGCACGAACTGAATGTTTTTAAAACTTATTTCAAGTGTTGATCTGTTTCGGGAAAACTTGGGTGTTCGATTGTTCGATCGGAAAGTTTAACATTTTCTATTTATCCGGAATGGGATACAATAATTGGAATTCACAAGAAGTTATGAGATAACTGTATGAATGTTATAAACATAGCACTTTAGTCCCACTTGATCGGTTGCCACGGAATTTTGATGTGATCAAAAGTTCGTCGCAATCACGTAGCGTACGCGGATACTCGCCGGGTAAACTTAATAGACAGCCTCGCTCCATAGCCCCGACCAAGTGACTGTAGGAGAACCCCGTCGCCGAAAGCATCCGTTCGGGTGCTCGCGGCAGCGGTGTTCCGCCTTGGTGCACTTCGTCGACGGTATCGGGGGTACGGCCGCCTACTAAAGTTTGCGACGAGCATTCGATCAGGATGTCGGGAATCTTGTTGAATTGCCCGACTTAGTATTGAAAAGTGTTTTCGATTTTGAGACTAAAATGCGGGGTTTATAATTGTTAGGCATGTGATGTCTAAGGAATTCATTTGATTAGGCATGCGATGTCTATGCAGATTGCGGATTCCAACTGTTGTAGTTTTACACTTTCTTTTCTGTGACCGTAAGTGTAATATGTGATATCGCCGGTTTCGTTGCTATATGTCAACGACAATTGGGATGGGCATATTTACTTACGTTGATGACATGTGATGTTATGTGTTGCTGGATATGTTATATTGGATCGTCGTGTTTGAATAGCCGGGGGTTTTATGTGAGATGAGTGTTTTACATTTTCATTCATGTAAAAAACTTGTATGTAATATTCTTTTATTGGGGCACTTCCAGGTTGCGGAAGTTGTCACCCTTTGTATATTATTTACTTTTCCGCACTAGGATAGACCCAAGGAGGAGGGCACATGTAACCGGGTTCTGGGGTCCAGAGGGAGACCAACTCGAGGAGTCGAGTCCGGGTCTCCTAACTCTAGAATTGGTAGGGTTGTTTGCCGCTCTCGTAGGGGTCTAGGGGTGTGGGTTTGGCTATTCATCACGACCGTGGAATCCATGTTTTATACTGGCTCGTATTGAAAACACGGACGTCCTAGTATATCCAATATTTCATATGTTTCTTCTGCTGCGATATCTGTGATGTGATCATGTGATATGTTCTGTGATGGATACTATATATAGTATATATGATATATTATATAGATGTTACTTATGTTTTACACCCGCGCTAGCCCTGCCCCGCTTTGCCGTTAGTTACCTAACCTAACGGTGCACGAGGGGACATCGAGGCGAATGCGGATGGCATAAGTGTACGTCATATTTATCTGTGATGTTTAGGTACTTAAATGATGGGACTTCATTAATATGATTAATGAAATAAAAGAAACCTAAGATGTTGTAGAATCGAATTTCAAAAATAAAACAGGTAGCTACAGTTCTTGCTTTGCACAGCGGTATATGTGATATATCCTGCACCTTATTCGATGAGGAAAGGACCGAGATCCCTTCACCGGGAGTGACTCCTTTAGCAATAACTGGCAGATGCTACACACTCGGTTTGTCTTTTGATTGCTTTTAAGAGTTTTTGCTTTGCACAGTGATATATATGATATATCCAGCACCTCATTCGACGAGGAAAGGACCGACGATCCCTTCACCGGGAGTGACTCCTTTAGCAAAACTAGAAAAGCCTCAAAAACACTCCATTTTAAAATCATTTGATTCTACAACGATATTAAGTTCATTACGCAATAGGTTTTCAGAAAAACCTGTCGTAGCCCTCCGTCATTTCAGATAAGTCCTATTTAGTATTCGTGCTACGTTTGTTGACCTCCATCAAGGCGTAGTGTGCGGTAGCTAACTAGTATTTATCTGCTTATGCATATGATGCAGATTGGATTAGGGTAGTCGTGCGGCCTTGTTGACCTCCGTCAAGGGTCGTGCGGGTGGGTTTAATTCGATCAAGAAATGACGGGTTGAACTTGACTAGTAGCCTATGGTTTGTTGACCTCCGTCAAGGTCATAGGGTGCTAGGGGTAAAATATTATCGGGAATTTCAAGTGTTGAAATTTGCAATGAGATTGCATACCTTCTATGAGATAGTTGGATCCCGATACCCGCTGTGAGTAAGAGTTACTCCTGGAAGAGTTTTACATATTACAATTAGCCGATCAAGTAGCTGTCTAGAAAGGTGTCAACGGGGTTACGCCTCTGGGAAAATGAGGTTTACATTAATTAGGTTCGTGCGAAAGCACGGGGGACCTCCCTCAAAGTACCGACACTGGCCTGGCTGAAAGATTGGCGAACTTGTAGTGTGTAATTAATCCCGGCTAGTCTTTCATTTTAGGGATTGAAGGAAGATTTGATAAAAAGCAGTGGGAGCCATCCTGATTAGATAAAATAATAACCAATCTATTCTTGCAAGAGCGCACGCTGAGTGTTTTCTTCTCTCTCTCTCCAGGTAGCGACCATATCACGCCTTAATCAAGATAATAATACGGAATATTGACCGAACCCGCTTGTTATACTGAGCTGGGGAACGTTGGTCCTGCTCCAACTTATAATTGTTATAAGACAGAGCAGGAAATTGGGGAATACCAGATTTCCCGTGCCGCCCAAACGAAGAAAGTGCATATGATGCATCTCCTTCGGGTGTGTTCGTTACACAGAACTGTTTCTCTGTATCCTCTACGTCCTGGGTATGTGATACCAGATCAGGATCCCAGATATGTAATTTGTTACATAGGGCTACAACTAGGTAGAGAACTGAGAACGGGTGATAAGTTTCATGAGGCAGAAAACGGGGCAAGTGTTGCAGCCAAGTCTGTTGGTCACTGTCACCCTGTATTCCAAATACATTGATTCTGAACGAATGTTATTAGATACCGAACCTGATATACAAAATCATAACAGTCTCTCTATAAGTAAAGAAATGATAAAATTTTGTATTGTTGGATAATGTTTTGAACATTTCCTATATCAAAAGTTGATCGGATCAGGCACGTTATCTAAAAGCATTAATATTCTAAATCAAACTACAGTTCTTAGTATACGGAACACACACAAGAGGAAGAGTCCAGAAATGAACGAATCTTTCTTGAGGCATTGTAGACTAGGTCATATCAATGCGATCCGACTGGCTGAAGTTACATTTTAGATGCATATTTAAATCTGTTTGAATTTACATCTTATGAAACTTGCCAGTCATGTCACAAAGATACGATGACCATAGCACTGTTTACTGGAAACAGAGAAAGAGTTAGTAAACTCTTGGGAAGATACATGTTGTGCCAGGACTGGTTCGTTGTACTTCGTTACATTCTCTGATAATCTCTCAAGATTCAGACATATGTTCCTGTTGAAACACAAGTCCGAACCTTTTGAGATATTCACAGAATATGATTTAGAAATAGAGAACCAAAATCAGGGTATAAGTATTATGTCCTTTGATGAGATCAAGGAGGAGAATACTTGAGCACGAAAATCCTGGATTATTCTAAAGGAGAATGAGATTCTCTCTCGGCATTACTCCTCCGTATACACCATAGCACGATGGTATATCGGGGTGGAGCAATAGCACCCTATGTGATATGGTGTGCTCTATGATGAGTACTACTGAGTTACCTATTTCCTTTAGGGAGTTATGCACTTGAGAAGCTGCATACCTATTGAATAAGGTTCAAATCAAATCAGTTGCCTACCACTTCATATGTGATATGGAAAGGGAAGAGCCCATATCTTAAGTTAGTTAAGATTTGGGGTTGTCCGGCCTATGTCTAAAATCAAAATCCGGACAAGCTCGAGGCAAGGTTTGTAATGTAGAACTGGAAATGTTCCAGCCATACAAACTGCAGCTGATAGAACCAAAGAATTCAGTAGATTCCAACGAACCTCTGCTTCTCCGCCGATCTAGTAGGGTTCCTCACCCACCTGAGAGATACTTTGGTTTCTCTATGACAGTGGGAGCGAGGATTGCATCATGAGATGATGACCCAACTAGTTTCGAGCTGGCCATCAGGAGTGGGACTCTGTAAGAATGGCTGGATGCTTAGCGATCTGAGATGGAATCCATGTACACCAACAAAGTATGGACTTTGGTTGCTATATCTGAAGGGTTAAATCCCCATCAGGAGCAAGTATATCTTGAGAAGATTACTTGGTGTAGGTGGAAAAGTTGAGACTTTCAAAGCAAGACTTGTTAAAGGTTTTCGTCATCAACCAGGCGTGGATAATGATGAAACCTTTTCCAGTGGCTGTGCTTAAGTCCATCCAAATCCTACTTGCCACGGCTACATACCATGACTACGATATCTGGCGGTTGGGTGCCATGACTGCTTTTCTAGATGGTGTTTTAGAAGAGTGCGTCTATAAGTACACAGCCAGAGGGCTTCGTAGACAGTGGGAGCAGCGGAAACGTGTGCAAGATGTTTTATGTGATAAAGCAGGTATCGCGGAGTTGGAACATCTGTTTTGATGGATTAGTCAAAGAGTTTGACATCATCAAAATGGTAGATGAACCTTGTATATACAAAAAGGTAGTAGGGAGTATGGTGATGATCCTCGTAGAGTACGTAGATGACATACTCTTGTTAGGGAAGAAGTTTCCTATGCTACGCTCGGTCAATCTCCGCTTATCACAATGATTCTCCATAAAGGATCAAAGTGATACCTCCCAAATCTTGGGTTTGGATCTATGAGATAGATCTAATTGGATGTTAGGATTCTCACTAGTTGTAGTGAGATGGTATCAACCGATCCTGGGGAGAATCACTGGAAGGGTTCCAGGGTGATAAAGACGACTGAATGTCAGTCACAGACATTGTCTTTACCCTCAGTAAAGGGACGGTATGTTGGAAGAGTTCCAAGCAAGATACCGTGGCATACTAGACGATTAAGGCTGGATACATCGCTACTCAAGATGCTACCAAAGAGACTGTCTGGGTGTATATTTGTTCATGAGATGAACTGAGTTCCTCCCATTGTGTGACAATGGAGTTGTGGCTTATGCCAAGGAACGTCCGTCCCATCAGTGATCCAGACATATTCTAAGGCAGTATCACCTGATCATGGAGATAGTTGATCTCCAGGGTGATCGAGGTTAGGAGAGTAGACTCAGAGGACAACACAGCGGATCCACTCACAAAGGCCTTTTACCAGAGAGAGACTTTTATGGGATGGTTGAGTATGAGATACTACAACCACTGCTACAAATGGCCCTAGTGCAAGTGGGAGATTGTTAGTTATATGTATGCCCTAGAGGCCATTACTGTACATAGGATGTATATTGTAGTGGATGCTGGGACATATATAGGGAGGACTTTCTTGCTCGACATGATAGTATGCTATCTGGTTGATCTTTACCTTAACGTGTATACTGATTGTCTCTCTGTTACATGTTGGTAAAGCCCTTAGGATGTGTACTTTACTACCTGGACTATGATGCAGATCATACTAGTGGGGACAGATAGTCCATAAGTACATCCTTCAAGGTCCCTAGTCGTGGGTGTATCGAGACGGGGCATCGATATACCAGAGTAGACTAGCATGTACCTTCTCGACCCATACAGATGGGCGATGGATGATCCCATATCCATTGGTGTTTGACATCAGAGATGATATACGGGTGCTCAGTGGAGACTGGGTACACTGGACGGACTCGCCGAGAACTCCCAGATGGTATTATACCTTACGTCAGATGGCAGTTCTCTGGTGACACTGGTACAGAGTAGTCTGTTGACCCGAGATCGTCATAGAGTCTTGTGTGGTTCCCACTGTGCTTTGATTTCCATCTTACTACGTCCAAGAGGGCATGCAAAACGGTGGTTTTTGGGTACAGTCCCGAATCATATGGAGGCAATGAGCGATAGGAGGGGATTCGTCTCTCCCGGTATAGGGAGTTGATGTTGCGCTGTGTTCGATTGGCTATAACCGGAAATCCCTGGCCAGGGTTGCTGAGATTTACTGGTAAGTGTTACCAGTAGTTTCTCGAACTGTTATAGACCTCATATCGACACGACTTATCGAGCTATTAGGGTCTGACGTTTACCACCCCTAGGCGAGATATGCGACATATCAGACGACGAGACCGGACTGTACGGTAAGTGTTACTGGTTGGATTCACTGGAGTGTGAGCGGGCTTGCTCGTCGATCTTCTGATCGCTCAATACCCGGGTGGCCGTTACGTTTAGCAGACCGCTTGCGGCTTGTGGGTGCTTGATATGATCATCACCTGCTGCCGGCGTATTGACGAGTCTTTAGAGTCCTACACAGAGGTTTCCTGGCTCAAGCGAAACGAAATAGGAGCGCATATGAGATATGTGCGGGACCGAGAATGATACCAGTATGTGATACTGTATTCGATTCTCGCGATTTGTAACATTGATCGGTTATATGCGTTATAGTCGGGTTATCGGATCAACTGTTGATTCGATAAGTTGTTACTATTGATATTAGTCGGTTATATGCGATATGACCGGGTCGTTAAATCAAGTGTTGATTTAATGATTTAATGTATAATTATATATTTGATATATCACTTTACATTAACTAATATAGGTTCACTTAAATGGATTTTCTCACTAGAAGTTCACAAGTTGTATATGTGATATACTTTTGTGCACTTGATTGTATCATGTTTGATGATACATGTTAACTTGGTTAAGTGTAAAGATTAAACCATGGTTAGGTTAATGATTAGGGTTTTGCTTTTCTTTCTTATTTATTTATTAATTTATTTTGGAAAGAATAAAGAGAAAATGGTGGCTTTCTTTGTTTGTAGTTGAATCTTCATGAAGGTTTGACTTTGTAACCATTTTGTCTTCATGCTTAGCCCTAACCATTTAAACAAACCATGGTATATTCTCTACACTTAACTAGGGTTAGGATATGATAAGTATTCATATTATTTTCTATTTTGAAAATACTTATGATATTCTTTCTTCTTCTTCTTCATCTTCAACATTGAAGCAAGCTTGCCTCCATCAATGGCAACTTGTGAAAAAGAGTGAGAAATCCAATTCTAAAGTGAACCCACCTCCTGTTTCTTCATCCTCTACCTCTTGCCAAGTAGTATAGGGTGTTCTCTTCATAAGTTTCATGACTTGGTGAAGTGGGAGCTTGATCTAGTGATGCCTCGACGTAGATCATCTTCGGCACGAAGCCGACGATTTTGCCCGCCCATTTCTCCGATGAAGCTGACGCTAGAGCCCGGGTTTCCATTTGGACAGCGAGGAGACTTCATTGCGGAGCTATGGAGGTGGAGGACTGGATCTACAAAGGTTGTATTTCCGTTCTCTTAGTAAAGTAGTTTACTAGTTGCATCTTTCGCCTAGACATCTAGTTAACGATCCGTAGTCTTGGGTTTCTCGGCACCGTAAAATTTGAAATTGGCTTGGTTGATGCCTTGTGAGACCTCCTTAGTGTGCCTAGGAACCCTACAGGAGTGTTACTGATTGGATTCACAGGAGAATGTACAGGCTTGCTTATTGATCTTCTGATCGCTCAATACCTGGGAGGCTGTTACGTTTAGCTGATCGCTTGCAGCTTGTGGGTGTTTGATATGATCATCACCTACTGCCAGCGTATTGACGGTTCTTTAGAGTCCTACACAGAGGTTTCTTGACTCAGGCAAAACGGACTAGGAGCACATATATGATATATGCGGGACCGAGAACAATACGTGTATGTGATACCGTATTAGATTCTCGCGATATGAGATACGGCCGGGTATATGTCATATAGCCGGGTCATCGGATCAAGTGTTGATTCGATAAACTGATACAGATTATATTAGTCGGTTATTTATGAAATAGCCGGATTATCGGATCAAGTGTTGATTCGATAATTTAATGTATAATTATATATTTGATATATTAAATTACATTAACTAATATAAGCTCACTAAAAAATTCTTTTTCTCACTCGGGTAATACATTGATATATATGAGATATATGTTAATTGTATTATTTTCTTTTGTTACAAAATATATTATATATGTGATATATATTATTGTAACATGTTATAATTACTAATGCAACAAGATTAGTGGAGATTAAATATGGTTAGGGTTTGATTTGGGTTAGTTCTTTCATGAACCTTCTAGAAGGTTTTCTTTTGTTTTGAGCTAAGATATTATGGTTGATATTTTAGTGACTCATTCTTTAACCCAACCCAAACCCTTAACCCTAGTTAACTCTCTACAATGGTTAGCCTTCTCATTATCAACCATGATTGCATTTGTAATTATCACTTGAATTTCATTATTCATCACAAAAGGAATTTCCTTCTTCTTCTTTTCCTTGAGCTTTGAGAAAGCTTTCTAGATTTTCTTTATGTGATGATTTAGTGTGAGAAATAGAAAATAAATGAGAGCATAAATCCTACTTCATCATCCTAATCTATCCTAGCCATTTAGATTAGGGTGTTCACTTCATTTAGTGAGTGAAAGCTTGTGTTAAAGAAACTTCAAGGTAGATCATCTTTGTTATCGAAGATCGGAAGCAAGTTTGCATCATTCTCATCGTGGAGCCTCTCTAGAGTCCGGGTACATGATGATCGCAGCGAAGGGATCTCAACACGGAGCTTTAGAAATGAAGGACCGGACTACAAAGGTTGTAATCCAAAACTCTTAGTGTTCAAGTGTTTAACATGCTTTGTTTCGCCTAATCTCTAGTTTAAAGATCTTGGTAAGGGTTTTTCGGCACGTCTAAATTTTAAATCGGGTATGGTTGATGCTTTATAGACCCTTGTGAGAGTGCTTAGTAACCCTACAGTGGTATCAGAGCAAAGCTAGAGTTTTAGGCAAAGTCCAGGAGAAGTTTAAAGTCCGATCGAACTCCGAATACCCGGTTTAGACCCCTCTCTAGATATTTTCTAAAAATATGATTTTTTCTGCATTAAAAATACTCAAAAAATCAGTAGGGAATTCTAAGGATTTGTGTAAAAAATGAGCCATTAATTCGCTTAAAGCGCCGTGGAACCTGGGCCGTACCATGGCTTGCGCGGTGGTTCCTGTAACGTTTCAGAAATCGTTTTGCGAATTTTTCCGTTTTAGGGCAAAATTGTCGGTTTTTCCCGTTTTAACCCGATCAAACGTCCGTATAACCTTACCGGCACTTTTTTTTAGCTAAAATAAAGCTTGTGCGCGAACTTTAGGGGTATTTGGAAGGTTTTGGTTCAGATAGAATTTTTCCCAAATAAAATATTATTTTAAGCGGTGTTTGGTGCACGTAAATCTGGAAATTTCTTCTCTTGAGAATAAATTATTTTTTTGTCACTAGATTATTTTGGAAACTTCTTTTTAAATATATAGATATTTTTTGGAGTGCAAAAGGTTTTATTTTAAAAAGAAAAGAAAATGAATAAAAGGTGGCATTTTTGCATTCAATGTGCATTAATTGTTTTCTTTTGCTAGAAAATTCCACACACTTCACCAAAAATCCCCCCATTCACCCCTTGGCCGGCCTTTCCCTTCCCCTTGCTGCCCTCAATCATTTCCACCCATTTTCAACTCATTTTGCATCTAATAAATCATGAAAAATCCAAATAAAATCACAAAAACTCAAATATATTCATTTTCCTTCTTTCTTCTTCACAAAAGTAGCTTGGATTTTCATTCAAAACATCATTTTTGAGGAAAAGATGATGAGTTTGGTTTCTTGGTTTTGATCTTTTGTGGAGGTATAAAACCCTAACCCTAATCCTTTTTGTTGTTTCTAATTTTCTAATTAGTATATTAATTGTTTATTTAAGCTTTTAATTTCATATTTGAAATTCAAGACCTGATTTTTATGATAATCTAGTTAGGGTAAAACTTGATTTATATGTTTAATGTTTATTTGAAGTGGTAATTTGTGTTTTGGAGAAGATTAACCTAGTAGAAAATGTTAATTTTTGCTAATGAACACTTTGTTTAATTATGCAATTTTGCTTACTAGGTTTTTGCTAAAATTTATTTAGCAAGTGTTAAAAATATAGAAATGGTTTTTATAGCTTAGTTAAGCTATTTTAAGGTGTTTATAATCGCTAGATATGCGTTAGCTTGAAACTAGTGCGAAATATTGCGATAGCTTGCTTACTAGATTTCGGGGTTTTTCCGACGTGGGTTCGATTAGTCGTTGCGAGGTTATATCTATTGTATTGTTGGATATATGTATGCCCAAGAGGCCATTATGTGATAGTGGATGTATCTATACATGTATATATATTCAGTTTGCATTCTTGCTCGACATGATAGTATACTATCTGGTACTTCTTTATCTGACATGTTTATTTGATCATGCTTCTATTCATTCATACATGCTGATAAAGCCCTAAGGATATCGGCTTGACTACTCTGATTATGATGGAGATCATACTAGTGGGACATCTGTAGTCTATAAGCATATCCTGAAATGTCCCTAGTCGGAGGTGTATCGAGACGGGGCATCGATATACCAGAGTAGACTAGCGTATATGATACTAGACCCATGTGATGGGCGATGGATGTTCCCACATTCATCGATGTTTGACATCAAGATCATATATGGGTGCTCAGTGGTGACTGGGTACACTGGACGGACTCGCCGAGAACTCCTATATGGAATTATATCTATCGTCGGATAGCAGTTCTCAGGTGACACTGGTACAGGTTAGTCTGTAGACCCGAGATCGTCATAGAGCCTTGTGTGTTCTCCCACTGTACTTTGATTACCACCCTACCACGGCTCTACTGAGTCGTACAAGCAGGTGGCCGTTAGGTACAGTCCCGAGACACACGAAGGCAATGAGCGATAGGAGGGGTTTCGTCTCTCCCGATATTGGGAGTTGATGCTGTACTGTGCCCGACTGGTTATAGCAGCAAGTCCCTGGCCAGGGCTGCTGAGATTTGCTGATAAGTGTTATCAGTAGTTTCTCGAACTGTTATAGACCATTCACCGGCACGACTTATTGAGTTATTGGGGTCGACATGACCATCCCTAGGCTCGATATGCAGCATATCTGACGAAGAGACCGGACTGTACGGTAGTGTGGCCGGATGGCTCGACAGGAGTTGTAACAGGTTCGCTTGTTTTCTTCTAATCACTCAATACCCGGGTGGCCGTTACGTTTAGCTGACCGCTTGCGGCTTGGGGGTGCTTGATATGATCATCGCCCACTGCCGGCGTATTGACGAGTCTTAGAGTCCCATATAGGAGTTACCTAGTCCAGGCGAAAAGTTGTGGTGCGCATATGCGATATGCGCTTGGACCCGATTAATATGCGTGTATGGGATACCGTATATTAATTGGGCGGCTTGCTAATGGTCGGGTCATATGTGATATGACCGGATTAGTGAATCAAGTGTTGATTCATCATTAGTTTCTCACTACAAATCCTATCTTGCTTATTTTGGATGTATGCATGCATGTATGCATTTATTCTTGTTCATGCACATATTGATGTGCAAGCACACATGCATACATACATCAATTTATATCATGGTTGTTTATACAATGAGAATGGTGGATGTATAAGAATTACACCATGGTTATATTTGGATAATTATTGGATTTAAATTAAAGCAAAAGAAAATGAAAAATGGGTTAAATCACTTAAGAATTTCTACACTCTTCTAACTCAACCATGCTCACCTAACTTTTAACCCATAGTTTATTTTCTTATCATGCTTTCAATTTAAATAAAATGATATCTTTAAATCTAACCATGGTTGGTTTAGAGAAAGGAAAATATATATAGCTATTTTTCTCTTTCTCTTTGATAAGATAATTCATTCTCTTCTTCACAAAAGCCACCATCTTCATCAACCTCCATGCTTTTGCTCTCTAGTTCTTATAAGAGTGCAAAATACTCATAAAAATAGGATTTTGAAGTGAGATCCATAGCCACAACATCATTCTAATCAAGTTTAGCCGACTTGATTAGAGTGTTCTCTTGGTTTTTCCAAAGTAGCTAGCTTGGACGGGAAACTCCGAGTGGATCGTCGTGGACGTAGGAGGACAACAAGGAGAGCTTCTTCCAACACCCAAAGAGCCCAAGGAGTGAAGCAAAAACGGGAGCTACAAAGGTTGTAGCATTCAAACCCTAATTTTTCTAGTTTAAAGTTTACTAAACCTAATTTTCTAGGATCGATCCACTTGCGTGTTTGTTTAGCACAACAAAAATCATAACTTTTGGACATGTGATGCTTCAAAACTCTTCATAGGGTGCTAAACAAACCCTTCATTGGTATCAGAGCCGACCTAGAACATTAGGCGACCTTTTTGCGAAGTAAAAAGTCCGATCGAAACAAAAATACGACTTTTAAAGATGCTCTCTGGAAATTTTTTAAAAACTGACTTTTTTCAGAATTAAAAATTCTCAAAAAATAGAGCAGGTAAAAATTAGACAATCTGGAAAATTCGAGCCAGTGAACAGTAACTTTGGCCGCGGAAGCGCGGCATAAGCAAGCTTAGGCCGCGCATCCGCGGCCATATAAGGGACTCTTTGACAATTTTTTGCACAGTAATTTTCTTTACCTGCTACAGTATATTTTGAGTATATTTAATCTGAATCTGCTGTTGAAAAATTCTGGAGATGTTTTTAGACTCGTGGTTTCGATCGGAATTTTCATTTCGCTTTCTTTTCCGGGTAAACTAGAAAGTATTGAAGTGTTTGAACGAATATCATTTACTCAATATTCACGGGGGTTTAAATAGTTTGGAGATACGTGCAAGTCTTTTTGCGGTGGTCCCTCTAGAAGACAACAAACCTTAACTCGATTATGTGACCGTCTTGAACTGCCCTTTGAACCCTAGGGTTTGGGGCAGTACGGCGTGCCACATGTGAGGCGTTGGCTTGACCCTTCTACGGCTAGACCGCCGCTACTGTGTCACACTGCAGATTTTTTTGAACCCTGCTCAAGTGTTGAGCTTTAGTGAATCTTGGGTGCTTGATTGTTCGTTCGAAAACTTTAATACTGTCTGTTTGTCTGGAATGTGATACAATATGTGGAATTCATATAGTGTAGGCATGAAATACGAAATATGTGATATTTCGCATTTATGATGTCTAAAGAGAATCTGGATTCCAAATATTGTAGTTTTACACTTTCTTTTCTGTGACCGTAAGTGTAGTATGTTAGATATCGCCGGTTTCGTTGCTATACATCAACGACAATTGGGGTATGCATACTTACTTACGTTGGTGATATTATGTGTTGCTGAGATATGATGTGTAGGATTGTCGCGATCGAATAGCCGGGGGGTTTTGTGAGATGAGAGTTTTATATTTTCATTCATGTAAATTCAAATGTAATATTCTTTTATTTGGGGCACTTCCAGGTTGCGGTTGTGTCACCAGTGTTGTATATTATTTACTTTTCCGCATTAGGATGGACCCAAGGAGGGGAGCACAGGTGACCGGGTTCTGGGGTTCAGTGGGAGGCCATCTCGAGGAGTCGAGACCGGGTCTCCTAAACTCCAGGATTGGTAGGGTCACTTGCCGCTCTCGTAGGGGTCCAGGGTGTGGGCTTGGCTATTCATCGCGACTGTGGAATCCGTATTTTCTATTCTGGCTAAATACTAAATACGGACGTCCTAGTATATCCCACGTTATATCTATATTTCTGCTGCCTGTGTTCTGTGAAATCTGAGACGAATGACTTATTATATATATGATATATAGTAGACGTTGCTTATGTTTTACACCCGCGCTAGTCCCGTCCCGGTATGCCGTTAGTTAAGTAACCTAACGGTGCATAACGGAACATTGTGGCGAATGCGGATGACATAAGCGTACGTGTTATTTTCGTTTCTTTTCTGTGATTGGCTTAAGGACTTAAATGATGGGATTACATTAATGTGATTAATGTAAAGAAAATAAACCTAAAAGATGTTGTAGAATCGGATTTAAAAACTACTCGGCTATTTATGAAAAAGCTACATTTCAAAACTGCGGAGCTCAAGACACTCCTTTTGAAAACTGTTTGATTCTACAACGATATCAAGTTCAAAGCGTTAAAGATTTTCTTAAAAATCATTCGCAACCCTCCGTCATTTTAGGAAGTAGAGTACTTAGTATTCGTGCTACGTTTGTTGACTTTAGTTAAGGCGTAGTGTACGGTAGCTAAGTGATGTCTTCCTACAATGCATATGATGCAGATTAATTAGGACATTCATGCGACTTTGTTGACCATAGTTAAGGGTCATATGGGTGGGTCTAATTGATCAAGAAATGACGGGTAGAACTTGACTGGTACTTATGATTTGTTGACCATAGTTAAGGTCATAAGTACTAGGGGTAAAAAATTACATCGGGAATTTCAAGTGTTGAAATTTGCAATGAGATTGCATACCTTCCATTTGATGGTTGGATCCCGATCCCACTGTGGGCAATAGTTGCTCCTAGGAGAGTTTTACAGTTTACAATTAGCTAACTCATTAGGTGTCTAGAAAGGTGTTAACGGGGCTCCGCCTCTGGGAAAACGAGGTTTACTCTAATTAGGTCCGTGCGAAAGCACGGGGAACCTCCCTCAAAGTACCGACACTGGCCTGGCTGAACGGTTAGCGAAGTTGTAGACTGTAATTAATCCTGGCTAGTTTTTCTTTTTAAGGTTTGAAAGAAAACTTGATAAAAAGCAGTGGGAAACATCGATTAGACAAGATAATAAACCAATCTAATCTGTGCAAGAGCTTTCGCTGAGTGTATTCTTTTCTCTCTCTTAATGGCAGATACCAATGACTGGACTTAATCTTCTACTAGATAAAAACAAACTGAATGGGACCAACTATAAAGACTGGCTAAGGAATCTGAAGATCGCCTTGACTTATGATAAAGTATCATATGTCCTCACGGCTTCAGCCCCGCCCGTCCCAGGCCCAAAATCCTCAGTTGCGGACATTGAAGTCCGCAAGACATGGGACGCTGACTGTAAGTCCATATTGCGACCCCCGGTGCTTACGGGGAGGCGGAAACGGTATAAAAAACAAATTTTTATCGCAAGAGGCAACATGGACTAAACAAGGTCGGGATCGTGTCTAAACTAAACTAGCAAATACACTAAAGGGAGTTAGCTACTCGGATGAAGGTTATACCTAAACTTGAACTCCTTCTTCTTGAAATCTTGTAGAGGTTGATGGTTCTCTTTTCGTCGCCTTCTTCCGTCGAAGATGGATCCACCTCGAAGGTTCGACCTTTGGGCTCTTCCTCGATCTTTGAGTGAACTAGGGTTTCCGGCTTGCTAAACCTTGAACCTAGAATGAGTAGAGAGTGACTAGGGTTTGCTTTTCTTTTTAAAGAGAAGGATTCTCAACACATGAGAAGGTTTCTCTTTTGCTAGAGGAAGAAGAAGATGAAGAGAGGAGAGAGAAGCTAAATGAGATAATGAGCTATCTTTTTCTTTCTTGCAACCATAATGCCAAAAGAAAAACAATTATCTAAATAATAATTCAAAATGAGAATAGTTGATGGCAATTTGGAATGACCACTACCATGCTTCATTTAATGAAATGTAAGCATGAATCAAGGAGGACTTTTTAAAGCATGATGGTGGTCAACATTCAACCATGGTCAACAAGTCAACCATGGTCAACAAGTCAACAAAATCAACCATAACATAATTCTCATTTAATTACTATTATTAATAGATAATTCATAAATCCATTAGGGTTTGGAAAATGATAACTGTCAACTGTGCATACGCACCCGTTCCGAAACCCTAATGAAATACCTCATCCTCCGCCTCAAGCAACTGTGCATACACACCTGCATTCTCGTTCCGAGGAACAAGAATACCAAGATATAAAAGCAACCCCAAATATATATACCAGTATCTGGCTCAAACCAGAGCCTGCCAGTATAATCCGTCCGGACTCCAAACGTGCACAAGTGCGCGGATGAGAACGAACCCTGTCGCAAAACCATGCGACCTCTACTCTGTTTTGCCCAGAGGCGAATACCCTCTGTGTGGGACTCTAAAGACTCGACACTACGCTGGCAGTGGGTTTAACCACAGACCGCAAGTGGCACTAGCTGTGCGTAACGGTCCCCAGGTAGATGCCGACAAGAAGGCTGACGAGGTGAAACCCCATCTGAACTCCTACTGAGTCTGAATGTGACATTCTCCGTACAGTCCGGTCTGTTCGTCTGATACATCGCATGTCGGGCCTAGGGGGCGGTAAAACGTCAGTCCCCCAATAGCGGTACAAGTCGTGTCGGAGTGAAGCCCAAAACACCCTGAGATAACACTGGAAACCTACCTGTATATCTCGCTTGCCCTGGCCAGGGACTACTCGTGTAATGGCTCTCCTAGACACAGCGCGATGTCAACCCCCAATACCGGGAGAGACGAATCCTGTTTAACCGTCACTGCCTCCAAGTGCTTCGGGACTGCACCCAATCACCACCTGTTTGCACGACTCCTTTGAGCCGTGGTAGGGTAGTGATCAAAGTGCAGTGGGAACACACTCGAGGCGAAGTGCCAGTGTCAAGTCAGCGGACTAAGCTGTACTCATGTCACCTGGGAACTGATAACTGACGATAGGTATAATACCAACCTGTCAGTTCCCGACGAGTCCTGTCCAGTGTACTCGTAACCCAACGAGCACCCGTATACTATCTCCAGTACGACGTACTGATGGCTGTGGGACAGACCATTTCCCACACTGGGATGAGAAGCGCATACGCTAGTCTACTCCGGAGTATCGATGCCCTGTCTCGATAGTCCTACGACTAGGGACCTGTATAAGGATGTGCCTATAGATTACCCAGCCTCCACTAGTGTGACTGCCATCACAACGCTGGTAATCAAGCAAAGATCCTAAGGGCTCCACTAATGCGTATAAGTGATATACTGAAATAAACACAAGTACACATTGAAGTAGAAACAAACCAAGTAGCATACTACTATATTGAGCAAGATTGTTTATACAAGGTGAATATCCCAAGCTTCCATCAAGTAATATACAAACTAGTATGATACAGTAATGGCCTCTAGGGCATATACACTAACAATCTCCCACTTGCACTAAGGCCATGAACTGGCGTACCGAAGACCTATCATCTCGATCAGCCACTCGAACTGAGTCTGGGGTAAGGCCTTGGTGAATGGATCTGCAGTGTTCTCTTCTGAAGCAACCCTCCGAACCTCGATCTCCTTGCGATCCACGATCTCCCTGATCAGGTGATACCACCTCAAGATGTGCCTGGATCTCTGATGGGACCTGGGTTCCTTTGCTAAAGCTATAGCCCCGTTGTTGTCGCAATACAGAGGTACTGGGTCAACAATGGACGGAACCACCTGAAGTTCTTTTAAGAACTTCCTTATCCAGACAGCTTCTTTTGCGGCATCAGATGCAGCGATGTATTCCGCTTCCATAGTCGAGTCTGCAACGGTTTCCTGTTTGGAACTCTTCCAACACACCGCCCCTCCATTGAGGGTAAAGACAAAACCCGACATGGACTTGGAATCATCCTTGTCACTCTGGAAGCTGGAGTCAGCAAAGGCCTCAATCTGGAGGTCTTTTCCGCCATACACCAAGAACATCTCCTTAGTCCTTCTTAGGTACTTGAGAATGTTCTTTACTGCTATCCAATGTTTCTCCCCAGGGTTTGACTGATACCGGCTTACTACACTCAGTGCATAAGCTACATCCGGTCTGGTACACAACATCGCATACATTATAGAGCCTACCGCAGAAGCGTAGGGTATAATAGACATGCGATCCCTCTCCAAATCAGTCTTGGGAGACATCTCTTTAGAGAGGGTGATCCCGTGACAAGCCGGTAGGTTACCGCGCTTGGAATCTTCCATACTGAATCTTTTCAGTACGGTGTCGATGTACCTGGACTGTGAAAGTCCTAATATCCTCTTGGATCTATCACGATGGATCCGGATCCCCAGGATGTAAGAGGCATCACCCAGGTCTTTCATGGAGAACCTGTGTGACAAGAAACCCTTGACAGATTGTAGCATAGGAATGTCATTTCCTATTAAGAGAATGTCATCCACGTATAAAACAAGGAATACCACAGTTCTCGCTATAAATCTACTATAGATGCACGGTTCATCTGGATTTTTGATAAAGTCAAATTCCTTGACCGTCTCATCAAAACAGATGTTCCAACTCCGCGATGCCTGCTTTAGTCCATAGATGGACTTAAGCAACTTGCACACCTTTCCGCTGCTCCCACTCTGAATGAAACCCTCTGGCTGATCCATATAGACACACTCCTCTAAATTTCCATTTAGAAAAGCGGTCTTTACGTCCATCTGCCAAATCTCATAATCGTGGAAGGCAGCAATGGCAAGAAGGATCCGAATGGATTTCAGCATAACCACTGGAGAAAAGGTTTCGTCATAGTCCAAGCCAGGTCTTTGACGGAAACCCTTTGCTACAAGTCTAGCTTTATAGGTCTCAACCTGTCCATCTACACCAATCTTCCTTTTGAAGATCCACTTGCATCCTACGGGTTTTACCCCGTCTGGAGCAATGTCCAACGTCCATACTTTGTTGGTGTACATGGACTCCATTTCGGTCCGCATTGCATCCAGCCATTTTACCGAGTCAACGCTCTGAACGGCCTGTTGGAAGCTAGTAGGCTCGTCATAATCTATGACGCAATCCTCTCTATCCCCGTCTATGAGAAAACCGTAGTATCTCTCGGGCGGATGAGACTGCCTACTACTTCTGCGGAGCGGCGTAGGAATGTCCTGTTCTTTTGAACCCTCTGGTTCCACTAAGCTTTCAGTAATAGTCTGAGGTTCTGGAATTTCATCCAGTTCTACTGCGCTCCCACTTATCTGATTTTCCAAAAACTCAGTTTCCAAGAAGTGGGCATGACGAGAAACAAGGACTTTTTGCTCCTCTGCGTAATAGAATAGATACCCCTTGGAGTTCTTTGGGTATCCCACAAACTTGCACTGTACTGAGCGTGCCTCGAGCTTGTCCGCATGCTGCTTTTTTACAAAAGCCGGACATCCCCATGTCTTAAAGGCTTTAAGACAGGGTTTCTTCCCACTCCACATCTGATATGGTGTGGCAGGCACAGTCTTAGTAGGAACTTGGTTCAAGAGATGTGCAGCTGTTTCTAGTGCATATCCCCAGAAAGATCGCGGTAACTCAGCCTTACTCATCATGGAACGAACCATATCCAATAGGGTTCGATTCCTCCTTTCTGATACACCGTTATGTTGCGGAGTGTATGGAGGAGTACGCTGAGAGAGAATACCATTCTCTTTTAAATAGTCTAGGAACTCGGCACTCAAGTATTCACCACCTCGATCCGATCTTAGGATCTTGATACTTTTGCCTGTTTGTTTTTCAACTTCATTCTTGTAATCCCGAAATTTCTCAAAGGCCTCGGATTTGTGCTTCATTAAGAAGACATGTCCATACCTAGAGAAATCGTCTGTGAAAGTAATGAAGTATGAATAACCGCTTCGGGCATGTGTAGACATTGGACCACACACGTCACTGTGTATGAGTCCCAAGAGCTCGCTCGCTCTTTCTCCGTGTCCAGTGAACGGAGTCTTTGTCATCTTTCCCATGAGACAAGATTCACAAGTGGCATAAGACTGATACTCGAACGGATCCAAGTATCCTTCTTTATGTAACTTAGTCAACCGTGTCTCATTGATGTGACCCAGTCTACAATGCCATAAGAAAGCCTGATTGATATCTGGAGACTTTCTTTTGTGTGTATTCTGGACATTGAAAATCTGTGGTTGGTTTAATACGTATATACCATTGCTCAGTGTACCTGACCCAATCAGAACTTGATTAAGGTGAATGTTTACAACATTACTTACAAACGCAAATTCATAACCTTCTTTAGAAACCAAAGATACAGAAATGATATTACAAGTTGCGTTGGGTACAAAAAAGCAATTACGCAAAACCAAAACATGCCCATCTGTCATTCCCAGGTGATAGTCCCCCACGGCTTTAGCATCCATGCTAGCTCCGTTCGCAACTCTGAGGGTCATGTCACCTGCCTTCAAAAACCTACGGTTTCTCAACGCCTGCAAAGAATTACAGATATGAGATCCTGATCCGGTATCCAATACCCAGGAAGTAGAGTTTATAGAAAGACAGTTTTCAATAACATACACACCTGAAGCTGAAGCCGCAACCTGCTTCAGTTCCTGTGTCCTGGCTTTCCAAGCCCTGCAATCTTTCTTCCAGTGTCCACTCTTATGACAATAGAAGCACTCTTCCTTTCCAATAAGCTTCCCCGCAATCTTTGTTGCCTTTTCCTTTCCCTTCGTACCCACTTTACTAACACCGCCTCTTGGTTTGGCGGGGGCTTTCTTCCTCTTTCCCTTGGCTTTCGCCTTGGACCTAGAGGAAGAAGATCCTCCTACAAACAAAGCGGGTGTTTCCCTACCCTTCTGTAGGGTGCCCTCTGCGCTCCTCAGCAGGTTGAGGAGTTCTGAAAGTTCAACTTCCTTTTCTTGCAAGTTGAAGTTCAGTATGAACTGGGCGTAAGTGGATGGAAGGGACTGGAGAATTATATCCGTATAGAGTTCACTGTCCAACGTGGTCCCAAGTTCTGCGAGCTCCTCAGTGTAGCCAATCATCTTAAGCACGTGGTCCGCTACCGATGATCCGACGGCCAACTTTGTCGAAAATAACTTCTTCGACACTTCGTATCTTGCGATACGAGACTGCTCTCCATACAGTTCTTTTGTATGAAGAAATATGGATTCCAAATCCATATTCTCGTGCCTCCTCTGATGGTCGTTGTCCATCGAGGCAAGTACGAGGCACCTGGCCTTCGCGCTGTCAATCTCCCAAGTCATACGGATTTCCTTATCCGCGACGCTGGAGGTGGGACCTGGGACGGGGGGAGCTTTGGTGGTAAGAAGATACCCCAGCTTGTCGTAAGCGATTGCCAATTTGACATTCCTGAGCCAATCTTTGTAGTTTGGCCCTGTCAGTATGTTTTTATCTAGAAGTAACTTAAGTCCAGTCATTTTGATTTGGTCGCTGCAGGGGGAGAGAAGAAACACTTAGCACGATGCTCTTGCAAGTTTAGAATGGTTTTAATTTGTCTAAACAGGATGGCTCCCACTGTCTCTCGAATCCCTCCTCAAACCACAAAGGAAGAATTAGCCGGGATCAATCCCACCGTACAATACTTTCTTAACCGTTCAGCCAGGCCAGTGTCGGTACTTCGGGGGAGGTTTTCCAACGCTTTCGCGAAGTTCCTTAATTTAAGAACCTCTTTTCCCTGGGGGCGTAGCCCCGCTAACACCTTTCTAGGCACCTACTAGGTTTATAGCATTGATCGTTTAGTGAGAAATTTCCCGAGGAGTAGCATATACTCACAGTAGGATCGGGATCCAAATATCATCGCGTGACGAAAATGAAGGAATCCTACCATAATCATCACACTCCAAATGGTATGCAAATCTAGCAAGTTTCAGTACTTATGAAACTCCCGATGTGGATTTTTGCCCCATGCTCTTATGACCTTGACTAAGGCCAACAAATCATAAGTCACATGTCAAGTTCTTCCCGTCGTTATCCAGGTTAATTTGAACCCACCCGTATATACCCTTGACTATGGCCAACAAGGCAATACGACTGTCCCAAACCAACGCATTCTATCTATGCAACATATGAATACCCAGCAGCTACCAAACACTGTGCCTTGACTAAGGCCAACAAACACAGCTTGAATACTGTTGAACATTCATATGAAACGACGGAGGGCTACGGATGGTTTTGGTAAAACCGTGAACGTAGTGAACTTGATATAATCGATGGAACGAGATAGCTTTTAGAAGGAGTGGCTCAAGCTCCGCATTTAAAAGTTAGTTTTGAAAAGAACCGAGTGGTTTTCCGAAAGTGTTCCATCGACTTAAACTTGGTTTATTATCTTGCATTAGTTCTTTTAATGCGTGATATTCTTGCATTAGTTCTTTTAATGCGTCCCATCATTTAATTCCTACCATTGCAGAAAACAACCAAAATATGACGTACGCTTATGTCATTCGCATTCGCCACGGGGTCCCGTCATCACTCGTTAGGTTACTTAACTAACGACAGAGCGGGGGCTGGGCTAGCGCGACTGTAAAACATAAGCAACGCCTAAATAGAAAGCAATGATAGACATTACAGATCACAGATGAATACATTGGATATACTAGCAATCCGCAATCCTTTCGAGCCTGGAACGAAAAGCGGATAACACGGTCGCGGTGAATAGCCAAATACCCCACCCAAGACCCCTACGGGTGCGGCAAACTACCCGCCAAGTACCCGGCAGTTTGTGCACCCCTCCATGGGTCTATCCTAGGAGCAAAAACAGTAAAAAGAATTATACAATGACGGCTACAACCCCGACCCGGTTGTGCGGCCAAACAAATAATAATTATTACATCAATTTACATTTACAATGAATGAAAGAAAAACAAAAGCTCATCTCACATCCACCCCGGCTATTCACCCGCGACAGTCCAACATATTCATATACACATTCCAATGTCAAACACAGATCATGTATAACCCCGACTAATCGTCTTATAGCGATTAGCCGACGTTCAATACATGCAAGCATCACAGATATAACCATCATAGTCAAAGTGCAGTGAAGTTCGGAAAAAAAATACGGAATTATAGGACCCCAAAAGTGAATTTCAGTTCTGGAAAATCTGGGCACATATAATATATTTTAAAAATCCTAAAACCAACACAGACACACACTGCATGAAAAACGATGCACAGAAGAAGACAAACCGCGGCGCTTCCGCGGCACATGCCTACCTCGTGCGGCGGAAGCGCGGCGGTTTGAACGAATCACTGCATCGTTTTTCTTGGGTGTTCACACAAAACCCTGAGCCGAATTTACAAGTATAAAGTATTTCATTTAAAGCAGAAAACAATTCAACAGAAACTTAGGGTTTTGTTTTTCCGGTTTTGTGATTTTTTCGGTTCCGAACTTCGTTACACTTCACTACCAAGCTAGTTTAAGTTTAGTTAGGCTCTGATACCACTGTAAGTCCATATTGCGACCCCCGGTGCTTACGGGGAGGCGGAAACGGTATAAAAAACAAATTTTTATCGCAAGAGGCAATATGGACTAAACAAGGTCGGGATCGTGTCTAAACTAAACTAGCAAATACACTAAAGGGAGTTAGCTACTCGGATGAAGGTTATACCTAAACTTGAACTCCTTCTTCTTGAAATCTTGTAGAGGTTGATGGTTCTCTTTTCGTCGCCTTCTTCCGTCGAAGATGGATCCACCTCGAAGGTTCGACCTTTGGGCTCTTCCTCGATCTTTGAGTGAACTAGGGTTTCCGGCTTGCTAAACCTTGAACCTAGAATGAGTAGAGAGTGACTAGGGTTTGCTTTTCTTTTTAAAGAGAAGGATTCTCAACACATGAGAAGGTTTCTCTTTTGCTAGAGGAAGAAGAAGATGAAGAGAGGAGAGAGAAGCTAAATGAGATAATGAGCTATCTTTTTCTTTCTTGCAACCATAATGCCAAAAGAAAAACAATTATCTAAATAATAATTCAAAATGAGAATAGTTGATGGCAATTTGGAATGACCACTACCATGCTTCATTTAATGAAATGTAAGCATGAATCAAGGAGGACTTTTTAAAGCATGATGGTGGTCAACATTCAACCATGGTCAACAAGTCAACCATGGTCAACAAGTCAACAAAATCAACCATAACATAATTCTCATTTAATTACTATTATTAATAGATAATTCATAAATCCATTAGGGTTTGGAAAATGATAACTGTCAACTGTGCATACGCACCCGTTCCGAAACCCTAATGAAATACCTCATCCTCCGCCTCAAGCAACTGTGCATACACACCTGCATTCTCGTTCCGAGGAACAAGAATACCAAGATATAAAAGCAACCCCAAATATATATACCAGTATCTGGCTCAAACCAGAGCCTGCCAGTATAATCCGTCCGGACTCCAAACGTGCACAAGTGCGCGGATGAGAACGAACCCTGTCGCAAAACCATGCGACCTCTACTCTGTTTTGCCCAGAGGCGAATACCCTCTGTGTGGGACTCTAAAGACTCGACACTACGCTGGCAGTGGGTTTAACCACAGACCGCAAGCGGCACTAGCTGTGCGTAACGGTCCCCAGGTAGATGCCGACAAGAAGGCTGACGAGGTGAAACCCCATCTGAACTCCTACTGAGTCTGAATGTGACATTCTCCGTACAGTCCGGTCTGTTCGTCTGATACATCGCATGTCGGGCCTAGGGGGCGGTAAAACGTCAGTCCCCCAATAGCGGTACAAGTCGTGTCGGAGTGAAGCCCAAAACACCCTGAGATAACACTGGAAACCTACCTGTATATCTCGCTTGCCCTGGCCAGGGACTACTCGTGTAATGGCTCTCCTAGACACAGCGCGATGTCAACCCCCAATACCGGGAGAGACGAATCCTGTCTAACCGTCACTGCCTCCAAGTGCTTCGGGACTGCACCCAATCACCACCTGTTTGCACGACTCCTTTGAGCCGTGGTAGGGTAGTGATCAAAGTGCAGTGGGAACACACTCGAGGCGAAGTGCCAGTGTCAAGTCAGCGGACTAAGCTGTACTCATGTCACCTGGGAACTGATAACTGATGATAGGTATAATACCAACCTGTCAGTTCCCGACGAGTCCTGTCCAGTGTACTCGTAACCCAACGAGCACCCGTATACTATCTCCAGTACGACGTACTGATGGCTGTGGGACAGACCATCTCCCACACTGGGATGAGAAGCGCATACGCTAGTCTACTCCGGAGTATCGATGCCCTGTCTCGATAGTCCTACGACTAGGGACCTGTATAAGGATGTGCCTATAGATTACCCAGCCCCCACTAGTGTGACTGCCATCACAACGCTGGTAATCAAGCAAAGATCCTAAGGGCTCCACTAATGCGTATAAGTGATATACTGAAATAAACACAAGTACATATTGAAGTAGAAACAAACCAAGTAGCATACTACTATATTGAGCAAGATTGTTTATACAAGGTGAATATCCCAAGCTTCCATCAAGTAATATACAAACTAGTATGATACAGTAATGGCCTCTAGGGCATATACACTAACACTGACTGTGCCACGGCAAAATGCCTCGCGCTTGCATCGATGGACAACACACATCAAAAGCAGCACGAGGACATGGACATTCACGGGATACTGCTCCATACAAAGGAGTTGTATGGGGAGCAGTCCCGCGTATTACGATACGAAGCATCAAGGAAACTGTTTCACATGCGAATGGCCCCTGGCACACCAGTAGGAGACCATGTGTTGAAGATGATAGCTCTTATAGAAGAGCTTGAGGACCTTGGATGGACAATGGACAATGAACAATATATAGATATTATTCTGCAGTCCCTCCCCTCCACCTTTGCTCAGTTCATAGTGAACTTCAACATGCATGGCATGGAGAAGGACCTCCCTGAACTCCTTAATATGTTAAGGAGTGCAGAGAGCACTATGAAGTCAGCAAAGACTCCCGTTATGACCATTGGACAGTCTTCTTCTTCTCGCCCAAAAGCTAAGGCCAAGGGAAAGAAAAAGAAGAAACCCACTAATCCTAAGGGCGGAGTCAAAAAGGTGAAGGGAAAGGGAAAGTCCACGGCTGGAGACCCAGGGAAAGGCGAGTGTTTTCATTGCCACAAGACAGGACATTGGAAGCGCAATTGCACGGAGTACCTAAATCTCAAGAAGAAGCATGGTGATGCTTCTGCTTCAGGTGCGTTTGTGACTGAAAACTGTTTTTCTATAAACTCTGCTTCCTGGGTATTGGATACCGGTTCAGGTTCTCACATTTGCAATTCTATGCAGGGGCTGAGAAATAGCAAGGTTTTGAAGACAGGTGACCATACTCTCCGCGTTGGAAATGGTTCCAATGTACATACAGTCGCAGTGGGAGAGTATCACTTGGGGTTGCCATCTGGATGTATTTTGATTTTGAATCCATGTTATTTTGTACCAAGTATGCTATGTAATATAATATCCGTTTCTTTGTTGGACAATGAAGGATATAATTTTGTGTTGCAGAACAATGTTATGAACATTCACCTAAATCAAATGTTGGTTGGGTATGGTACGCTTAATAAAGGAATATATGTCCTAAATCAACACACAGTTTTCAGTATACAACACACTAATAAAAGAAAAATTTCATAATTAAATGAAGCTTTTCTTTGGCACTGTAGACTTGGTCATATTAACGAAACAAGACTAAACAAGTTACACAAAGATGGATATTTAAACCCTTTTGAATATAAATCTTATGCGACTTGCCAGTCTTGTATCAAGGGTAAAATGACCAAAACTCCGTTTACCGGACACGGAGAAAGAGCTGCTCAGCTCCTTGGCCTCATACATAGTGATGTATGTGGGCCAATGTCTACACAGGCTAGAGGCGGTTTTTCATACTTCATTACATTCACCGACGATTTCTCAAGATTCGGTCATGTATTTTTATTAAAGCACAAGTCCGAAGCTTTCGAGAAATTCATTGAATATAAACAAGAAGTAGAAAAACAAACCGGCTTGAGTATTAAGATGCTTCGATCAGATCGAGGTGGTGAGTATCTCAGTACAGAATTTGCAAACTTCCTAAAAGAGAATGGGATTCTCTCTCAGCTCACTCCTCCTTACACACCACAGCACAACGGTGTGTCAGAACGACGGAATAGGACCCTATTAGATATGGTCCGGTCCATGATGAGTGACGCTGAGTTACCAGTCTCGTTTTGGGGGCATGCATTGGAGACTGCGGCGTTTCTGCTAAACAGGGTTCCAACCAAAGCCGTGTCTACCACGCCATATGAGATATGGAATGGGAAGAGACCATCTCTTAAAAGAATTAAGATTTGGGGTTGCCCGGCCTATGTTAAAAAGCAGAATCCGGACAAACTCGAGACACGGTCAGTCATGTGTAACTTTGTGGGATATCCAAAGAATTCTTATGGATATCTGTTCTACCGCAAAGAGGAACAAAAAGTGTTTGTTTCTCAGTATGCCACATTCTTGGAAAAAGAGTTTTTCACAGATAGAGATGATGGCAAGGTGATAGATCTAGAAGAGGTTCTGGAGACACAAACTACAAATGACGATTTGGTTGAACCGACTGTTGCAACAGAAACTGAAGAACCTCGGCCACTCCGTAGGTCTGGTAGGACTTCTCGCCCACCGGAGAGGTACTACGGTTTCCTTATTGATGGTGACAGAGAAGACTGTATCATGGAAGATGATGATCCTACCAGTTTTCAGCAAGCTATCACGAGTGGTGACTCTGTGAAGTGGCTGGATGCCATGAGATCCGAAATGGAGTCCATGTACACCAACAAAGTATGGACTTTGGACGTTGTACCCCCTGGGGTAAAACCTGTAGGGTGCAAATGGATCTTTAAAAGAAAGATTGGTGTGGATGGGCAGGTAGAGACCTATAAGGCAAGACTTGTGGCGAAAGGTTTTCGTCAAAGACCAGGTTTGGACTATGACGAAACTTTTTGGCCCGTAGCCATGCTTAAATCTATTCGGATCCTATTTGCTATTGCTGCTCACTACGACTATGAAATCTAGCAGATGGACGTTAAAACAGCATTTCTAAATGGAGATTTAGAAGAATGTGTTTATATGGATCAGCCGGAGGGCTTCATTGACAGTGGGAGCAGCGAGAAAGCATGTAGATTGCTTAAATCCATATATGGGTTAAAGCAGGCATCTCGGAGTTGGAACATCTGTTTCGATGATGTTATCAAAGAGTTTGATTTCATCAAAAATCCGGATGAACCTTGTGTTTATAGGAAGGCTGTAGGAAGAGCTGTCACATTCCTCGTATTGTACGTGGATGACATTCTTCTGATAGGAAATGACATTCCTATGCTACAGTCGGTCAAATCATTCTTATCACTGAGGTTCTCCATGAAGGACCTGGGTGATGCCACATACATCCTGGGCATAAGGATCTATAGGGATAGATCCAAAAAGTTATTGGGATTGTCCCAAACCAGGTACATCAACACCATCCTAAAGAGGTTTAGTATGGAAGACTCCAAGCGGGGTACCTTACCCGCTTGCCATGGAGTCACTCTCTCCAAGGATTCTTGTCCAAAGACCGATGAAGAGAGAGCTCGCATGAGCATTATACCTTATGCTTCGGCAGTAGGATCTATAATGTATGCGATGTTATGTACACGCCCAGATGTAGCTTATGCACTTAGTGTTGTAAGCAGGTATCAATCCAACCCAGGGAAGAACCACTGGACAGCTGTGAAGAACATTCTTAAGTACTTACGAAGGACCAAAGAATTGTTCTTGGTGTATGGTAATAAAGATCTCCAAATGGAGGCCTTTACCGATTCGAGCTTCCAGAGCGACAAGGATGACAGCAAATCTATCTCAGGGTTTGTATTTACCCTCAATGGAGGGGCGGTAAGTTGGAAGAGTTCCAAACAGGATACCGTTGCAGACTCTACGATGGAAGCTGAGTACATTGCTGCAAATGATGCCGCCAAGGAAGCCGTCTAGATGAAGAAGTTCGTCTCGGAGCTAGGAGTAGTTCCAACCATTATTGATCCAATACCCTTGTATTGTGATAATAATGGGGCTATGGCGTTAGCCAAGGAGCCCAGATCCCATCAGCGGTCCAGACACATCCTGAGGCGATTTCATTTGATCCGGGAGATTGTAGATCGCCGCGAGATCGAGATTAAGAGAGTAGACACAAAGAACAACGCCGCGGATCCACTCACCAAGGCCCTCCCTCAGCCACAGCATGAGCGACTTTTTGAGATGTTGGGTATGAGATACGCCAATAACTGGCCTTAGTGCAAGTGGGAGATTGTTGGATATATGTATGCCCTAGAGGCCATTATGTGATAGTGGATGTATCTATACATGTATATATATTCAGTTTGCATTCTTGCTCGACATGATAGTATACTATCTGGTACTTCTTTATCTGACATGTTTATTTGATCATGCTTCTATTCATTCATACATGCTGATAAAGCCCTAAGGATATCGGCTTGACTACTCTGATTATGATGGAGATCATACTAGTGGGACATCTGTAGTCTATAAGCATATCCTGAAATGTCCCTAGTCGGAGGTGTATCGAGACGGGGCATCGATATACCAGAGTAGACTAGCGTATATGATACTAGACCCATGTGATGGGCGATGGATGTTCCCACATTCATCGATGTTTGACATCAAGATCATATATGGGTGCTCAGTGGTGACTGGGTACACTGGACGGACTCGCCGAGAACTCCTATATGGAATTATATCTATCGTCGGATAGCAGTTCTCAGGTGACACTGGTACAGGTTAGTCTGTAGACCCGAGATCGTCATAGAGCCTTGTGTGTTCTCCCACTGTACTTTGATTACCACCCTACCACGGCTCTACTGAGTCGTACAAGCAGGTGGCGTTTGGGTACAGTCCCGAGACACACGAAGGCAATGAGCGATAGGAGGGGTTTCGTCTCTCCCGATATTGGGAGTTGATGCTGTACTGTGCCCGACTGGTTATAGCAGCAAGTCCCTGGCCAGGGCTGCTGAGATTTGCTGATAAGTGTTATCAGTAGTTTCTCGAACTGTTATAGACCATTCACCGGCACGACTTATTGAGTTATTGGGGTCGACGTGACCATCCTTAGGCTCGATATGCAGCATATCTGACGAAGAGACCGGACTGTACGGTAGTGTTGCCGGATGGCTCGACAGGAGTTGTAACAGGTTCGCTTGTTTTCTTCTAATCGCTCAATACCCGGGTGGCCGTTACGTTTAGCTGACCGCTTGCGGCTTGGGGGTGCTTGATATGATCATCGCCCACTGCCGGCGTATTGACGAGTCTTAGAGTCCCACATAGGAGTTACCTAGTCCAGGCGAAAAGTTGTGGTGCGCATATGCGATATGCGCTTGGACCCGATTAATATGCGTGTATGGGATACCGTATATTAATTGGGCGGCTTGCTAATGGTCGGGTCATATGTGATATGACCGGATTAGTGAATCAAGTGTTGATTCATCATTAGTTTCTCACTACAAATCCTATCTTGCTTATTTTGGATGTATGCATGCATGTATGCATTTATTCTTGTTCATGCACATATTGATGTGCAAGCACACATGCATACATACATCAATTTATATCATGGTTGTTTATACAATGAGAATGGTGGATGTATAAGAATTACACCATGGTTATATTTGGATAATTATTGGATTTAAATTAAAGCAAAAGAAAATGAAAAATGGGTTAAATCACTTAAGAATTTCTACACTCTTCTAACTCAACCATGCTCACCTAACTTTTAACCCATAGTTTATTTTCTTATCATGCTTTCAATTTAAATAAAATGATATCTTTAAATCTAACCATGGTTGGTTTAGAGAAAGGAAAATATATATAGCTATTTTTCTCTTTCTCTTTGATAAGATAATTCATTCTCTTCTTCACAAAAGCCACCATCTTCATCAACCTCCATGCTTTTGCTCTCTAGTTCTTATAAGAGTGCAAAATACTCATAAAAATAGGATTTTGAAGTGAGATCCATAGCCACAACATCATTCTAATCAAGTTTAGCCGACTTGATTAGAGTGTTCTCTTGGTTTTTCCAAAGTAGCTAGCTTGGACGGGAAACTCCGGGTGGATCGTCGTGGACGTAGGAGGACAACAAGGAGAGCTTCTTCCAACACCCAAAGAGCCCAAGGAGTGAAGCAAAAACGGGAGCTACAAAGGTTGTAGCATTCAAACCCTAATTTTTCTAGTTTAAAGTTTACTAAACCTAATTTTCTAGGATCGATCCACTTGCGTGTTTGTTTAGCACAACAAAAATCATAACTTTTGGACATGTGATGCTTCAAAACTCTTCATAGGGTGCTAAACAAACCCTTCATGTATTCCTCATAATTTTTGTGTTTTAAATGCGCGATCGGGACGATCGGAATCTAGACTAGGTGTTTCGTAGTTTGGCGACCCTACTTAGGATTTTTGGCCGATGTCGTGCGCGTTAGATGCGCTAAGCGCGCAGTGTAATTTTCAAGGCGTTATTCTTGCGTTTCGATGTATTTTCGTCGATGTAGGATATTTGCTTATATGTTGTGTTTGTGAAATTTTAGGTTCGCAAGCGGGGACTTCGGACGCTATGACAAGGGGAAAACAGGTGGTAGGCTTCACCCAGCGTTGGTAAGTAGATTTAACATCTACAGGGGAATCGCCCGCATGGCGTTATGCGTCTGGGCTAGAGATGTTATTTCTGTCGCATATACTATGTCATATTTAGAATTGCGCATTTACCCTATTACTTAGATATTGTTGTGCTTGGACTAGTATCCTTAGGACACTGCACATATTATTGACGATTCATGTTGCACGAGCACTGATTGTATGCTACACACACCGTCAATAATTGCCATGTCACGCACAACCCACTTATAGATATGATATTGCTTGGTTAGGGACATTGAGACTTTGATTCATATTTCTTTACGTATTGACTTATAGCATACCTGTATACCTACATGCTTACACATATGTTCTGACATACTTACATGCTAGTTATCTGTATACCTATAGGGTATCGTACCATTAGTGATAAGTGCATACACACTTTACGATACAACTACAGGTATACTTTGCATATATGTTAGTTATACCCGGCAGGGTACCCTACATATTTTACTTATACCCAGGGGGCGTATACTACGTCATTTGCTTATAGGTAGACACCTATACTTTGCTTTACCATATTGATTTCTCATACATCTGGTTTCAGCTACATATTTTCCTTTATATGCTCGCATTTCAGATATATCGCACATATTTATTCCTGGATTTACGCATTGTTATTTGGATTTTACATGATATTTTCTGGATTTGGGAACCGCGGGAGTTCATGAAATTATGCATTAATTGAAAAACCAGGTTTCCTTGATATGATATTTGCACAGCCACCATGAGATTTATCGGTTCTGATTATATACTCCATACGAGGTGTGGATACCGTATGAGGGTACATGGTGGGGCCCGGTATGGTTCCCCTCGGCAAGAAGATCGATGGACTTTGCCGATTGAGCCTGGAGGCGGGGGAGTACCTACCGGTGACAGTACCAATGACTCGGCGGGGATCGTGGGGATACCGTTGGGAGTCGTGAGGCGAGGGTCAGAGCTAGGCACTCGAGCTTTCGGGATAGCGTATGATACGTACCTATCAGGGGGCCAGTCGTGGTGACAGCACTTGATAGATCAGTATTTCTGTGTCGATGTTTGGCACATTGGTTTCATGATATTTCTAATTACTCTTTTGTATATATAACAGGGGATTGAGCCGCTGTTATATATACCCTTACACCAATATTAGTGGAATGGGATGCTAATATATGTGTATTGACCTCATCATATTTATTTATGTCATTATATTTAGGATGTTAGAATTTTGCTGGAGATTTGATTCGGGATATAAGAGATTCATTTGAGATTGGATACTGGATAGATATGTGAGATCTACTTGATATTGTACATTCGAGATATATGAGATCTACTTGCTGTTGTACATTCGAGATATGTGAGATATACTTGATATTGTACATACGAGATATGTGAGATCCACTTGATTTTGTACATTCGATATATACGAGATATACCTGATGATTGTACATTCGATATATGTGAGATATACTTGAGGTTGTATATTCGGGATATATGAGATATACTTGATATTGTGCAATTGAGAAGATGTGATACTTAGATAATATGAGAGCCAATTTGGGGGCTGATTCGAGGAATTGGTATTTAAATTGTCTAGCTGGATTGCGATCCTACCACGATATCAGGATTCCGTGGAAATGACATACTTCACACCATACCTCACCTTATCTGTTGTGCATTGCTTCATATACTAGTAGTACCTGTTAGTGTACCTTTCATGATTGTTGCACATTTACATTCTCATATCCCTATCGCATGATTATTGCATACTGTTGTCATATCATTATTGCTTTATATATATTGGTTGTACCTGCTAGTGTACTTTCCATTATTCTGCATTCATATGACATGTTATTACTGTTAATTGCATATCTTAGATTCACGCTTTATGTGCATACTTGCGATTACCTGCATATGTTATTTACTATTCATGAGTTGGCAACTCACCCCGTTGTGCCACAGTGTTTGCAGGTGTTCCTCAGGATAGTCAGAGGCAGGCTATTATCACACATCTTATCATCTTTTGCTACGGATACCGCATCAGCTCACAGTGTGCAGTTTGCTTAGGTGGGTTTTATGGTTATTCGTTGTGTTGTATATTCGTTGAATCCCTGTACTCTCCATCTACTATTTTCATATTGACTTAGAGACTTGGTGAGGACGATATTGTATATTATGTTGGATTTGTTGTCTTTTATACAGTTTCCTTTCTATCGTCTTCTATTTCTTCGCTACGGCGTCGTATATTTGTTGTGGTGGTTGTTTTCCTCCTTTGGGCGTAGTTTTGCTCCCGTTGGGGATGCTTTACTTTATATTTATGTTGTACCCATTTTTGGGGTTGGTTTTTATAAAGGAGGTGCTGTCGAAATTTTCAAGAAAGAAAATTGGACTTAAAGAATTTATACTTGAGATTTTTTTTAAAGGTTTAAACAATGTTTCTTATCCTATCTTGTCTTTTAATGGTTTAGATTTCTGGGTTTTGGCTTTCTTTTACTACGTTACGCCTGTAGACGTTGCGTAGTATTAGGGTCGTCACGTGCCAATTTCGGGTCGTGACAAAGTTGGTATCAGAGCGCTAGGTTTTTACCTTACGGAGTGTAGGATGACCTTGATATGATGGAGTAGGTAGCTTAAGCAGAGTAACGTAGTGTGTGTATGTCTGCAGCATACTCACGATGCAGTACTCCGTCTAAAGTGACCTAAGTACAATTACTTGAAATTCTTTCCTTGATGATTCATATCCTTGTGGTTCGATTTCCGTGTTCATATCGAATCCTATTCCAATTTATAGCCTTTGCCAACGACGACTATGGGGACTCAGTGAGGTGCGGCGAGGGCCGAGGTCAGTATTGACTCGGGGAGAGCGACGACAGACCAGGATGGCACGCTCGTTGCACAGGTGCAGACGGATCCGCCTTTGACAGATAGTATCGCTAGGCTTGTGGCAGAGATGCTGGACTTGCGCCAGACGATGAGTTCTTTGGTGGAGACCATTCGAGCGCAGCGACAGGAGGTTGTCACCCCTGTTACCCAGTTGTTCCTTGCGATCAGCACACAGCTTTCCGTCAGTTACATAGCACTAGTGGATGCAGCCCTAGTTGACGAGACACGTATTCTAGAGACTTCGGGAGTTCCGAAACCGTGGAGGACTCGTACCAGGGTATTAGCTCAGAAACAGAGGCTTAGTCGTCGAGACAGCTTTCGTGACCGTTGCGGGAGTAGGAGAGGTTTGGGATGAGGGGATTCGTGTTAGCTAGATCAGCCGTTTGTTGTGTTAATTTCTGTCAGCGATTCTTTTGTTGCGCGACACGTATTTCAGTCGTATGCCAATCGTTAGGAGATTCATCCATCACTTGATCCTTCTAGAGATGTCGGATTTGACGTTCTCCCGGGCACGGACTGGTTAGTTACGTGCTAGGCGTCTGGGGACTACTGCGAGGAAACAGTCAGGTTTGTTTTCCCAGCAAGTCAGTTCTTGTTGTGCAGGGGGACAGTGGTGTCGCCTCTCACAGCTCGAATTCATCCTTTTTCGCTAGTCGGCTTTTGAGGAGAGGATGTCAAGGATTCTTTGCGTTCATTCGTGATACCGGAGCCATAGTAGGATTGTTGGACCGGGTTCATAGTGGGATTGTTGGACCGGGTTCTTATCGTGCGAGAGTTTTCCGACGTTGTTCCAGATGAGCCGGCGGAGCTTAGGGAGCTTAAGGATCAGCTGCAAAATTGTTTGTTGGGGGGTTTGTGCGTCTGTGTGTTTCGCCTTGAGGAGCTCCTATTTCTGTTCGTCAAGGAGAAGGACGACAGTTGAGGTTGTGTATTGATAGATCGTCAATTGAACCGGCATACGGTGCGGATAGGTATCATTTACCTCGCATTGACGATTTCTTCGATCGACTCCTAAGTGTGAGACTTTTTCTAAGTTGTTGGGATCAGGTCATCATTGTTGCGGGTTCGGAGTGATGGCATTCCGAAGGCTGCCTTGTGCATGCTACAACTTTGTGTGTTTTGGTGGTGTCATTGGACTCGCCAATGCCCTAGCAGCATTCGTAGACATGATGCACCAGATTTCATCAGGCCATTCCTCGACCAGTTATTGTTGTGTTATTGACGACATTCTGGTCTATTCAATGTGTCGTGGGGAACAGGAGTAGCACTTAAGGATTTGTTTTGCAGACATTGGGAGTGTTGGAGATAGTGCCCTCAGAGTCAATTATTAGGTCACAGGTACGTGATTGTAATGATTGAGGGAGGACCTATCCCAGTAGGACAGTCTTGCTCGAGATGATAGTATGCTATCTGGTTTACCTTTATCATCGTGTACTGCTTTAGGTGACATGACACGTCGCTATTACACGTTGATAGAGCCCCTAGGATTCTTGCTTGACCACCAGCAGTATGAGGGCGATCATATAAGTGGGAGCTGGGGGTCTATAAGCTTATCCTTAAAAGGTCCCTAGTCGTGGGAGTTTCGAGACTGGGCATCGATACTCCATTAGTAGACTAGTGTATACAGTCGAGACCCCGACGAGGGGCGGTGGCCGGTCTCACAAGCCACTGGTGTCAGTTGGATCACCTAAGATGTATACAGGTGCTCATTGGGTTATGAGTACACCGGACAGGACTCGCCGGGAACATGCTAGTTGGTCATATACCAGACGTCAGATGGCAGTTCCCTGGTGACATGTGTGCAGGTTAGTTCATCGACCTGGGGATCGTCATTTGTCTCGTGTGAGTTCCCACTGTACTTTGATTACTACCCTACCACGGCTCAAAGGAGTCGTGCAAACAGGTTTTAGTTGGGTACAGTCCCGAGCCACATGGAGGCAGTGAGCGTATCTTCAGGGGTTCGTCTCTCCCGGTATTGGGGGTGAGGTCGTGCTGTGTCTAGGAGAGCCATTACACAAAGTCCTTGGCCAAGGCAAGGAGATTTACTGGTAGGTATTCCAGTAGTATCTCAGGGTGTTCTGGGCTACACTCCGACACGACTTGTACCGCTTTTGGGGGTCTGACTTTTACCAACCCCCTAGGCCCGCCATGCGATGCTCATAGACGAACGGACCGGACTGCACGGATATTGTCACTGACAGGCTCAGTTGGGTGTCGGGGTGAGCTTCCTCATCGACGTCCCTTTTGGTCAATAGCTGGTGGCCCGTCACGTATTGGCATATACCTCTGACGTGCTAGTGGTTAAATCCACAGCCATAGTATTGACGAGTCTTTAGAGTCCCCCACATTCAGTTACTCAGCTTTCGGGCGAAAGGTTGTAGAGGCCGTATGGAGATATGGCAGGGTCCGATCAGATACGTGCGGTATTGCACGGATCAGGATCGGACAGTTTGTACTATAGGCCGTATGGTTATATGGCAGGGTTCGATCAGATACGTGCGGTATTGCACGGATCAGGATCGAACAGATATTACTATCCGGTTTTTGGTATAAGCCGGATTCTAGTATAGTACAGTGTAGATTTTGTCTCATTGCATTTGTATTTCGGTCGGAATACAAATGCGGGTGTGTATGCACAGTATCGGGGTTTTCCTGTAATTTATTACGGGACCAGTTTTCTGGAGTTGCCAGTTTGCTTTCCGTTTCGGCCAATTTCTATTGTTCCGTTCATTGGCCGAAGATTGGTGGAGGAGGGTTTATTTGCATTGTTGCAAATAGGCTTTTTGTGAAGGGGGTCTTTGCTTATTGTAGCATCATGATGGTTTTCATGATATGCACCATTCCTTGACCTTGATTTCTTCATGATGGCATGACTTTTTGAGTCATCATGGTTCATGATGGTTGGACTTCATGAGTTGATGGTTGTGTGGAGTGTTGGCTTAGTTTTGTGATCATGGTTGCTTATGATAACCATTCCTCTCTCTCTCTCTTGTTTGATGGATTTGGTCACCTCCCCTTTGACTTTTCCCTCTCTCCAATCACACAAGAGAAATGGGGGGGCCGGCCACTTTTCTTGGATGGTTGATTGATTCATTTGGTGTGGCATTTTTGGTTCATATATATATTGTGCTAAGAAAAGAGCTCTCAAGTTGATCTCCAAAAAATCCTTTCTTTCCTCCACCAAAAATGGCAACCTCCACTACCCCAAATGAGACACAAGTTCTACTACACATTCTACAGCGAATCTTGGGCACGTCGAGTAGCCGGCTTCGTGCCCGAGTTGCCTCGGCATTGAGGTGGGAGCCCGTAAACAAAGTAGGCGATGTGGTGCACTTCCGGCGACGAGGAGGAGACGGGACATTTCCGCAGGAGATCGGGAGCATGACGAGAAGACCGGAGGACTTGGATCGTCGGTATATCTCTATTCCCATTCTTGTAGATAGCCTAGACTAGTTAATGGTTCGATCCGGAGTTTAGTGCGCGGTGGTGCCGGTTTGCAAAGTCCGCAAAATTTTAGTTATTCACCGCTTCCGCATTCCGGCGTCGGATTGACGGCCGGGGCGCCGCCGTGCACTTACAGTGGTATCAGAGCCAGGCCATTAACTTCGTCTAGCTTCGTTTGATGTGTTTTGCGGTTCCGATCGACCAAAATTCCAAAAACTCATTTTTACCTCACATCAGTTTTCTGTTAAGAATTTTTGGTGTCTAAAAATTTTTCTGGTGGTCTCAGAATGATGTGCAGGAGATTCTAAGAACTCTGGGAAAATTCGACACTCTGATCTCTCACACAGAGCGCGGATCCGCGGCCCCACCCTTCTATTGGGCCGCTGTTCCGCCGCAGTCTTGAGAGTTCAGTGGGCCATCTTTTTCCAGTGGGCTTCAGGGGTGTAATTAGGGGTTTTGGAATATTAAAATTGGGCCAATTATTTCTGTGAGTGCTACAGTATTGCTTGGGGGCCCACTTGTTAATTTTTGGTCAATCGGAAAATTTTAAACACATTTTTCACAGTATTTACATTATATCTGCGACCGTGAATGTCACTCGATCGGTAAATCCGGTCTAACTGCTATAGCCCGGTTAGACGGATTTGCGAACGTGACTTTCATGTTGATGTTTTTGTTTTTACTGTGATGTTGCGGATCGGTCGGTGGGGATAGCCTGGATGCAATGCTAGTACTGTGCTGTTGTATTATGTACATTTGTTATTGCGGGGCGAGCGTCCGACATGTGGACTGCCGTCACTGCCGGATTGTATTATTCTTTTGGGGCACGACCTGGTTGCGGTCGATGTACCCGGTGTATGTATATTTTACTTTCTGTACTAGGATTGCCCCGCGGAGGGGTGCACGGATAGCCGGGTTCTGGAGGGCAACAAGCCCGCATCTCATGGCATTGAGGCGGAAGGGGGCTTCGCTCTAGGATTGGCGGGCTATTCGCCGCACTCGTAGGGGGTACAGGTTGACCCAGGAGGGGTGCCCAAGTTGCCGGATTCCGTGAAGTGCTGGGTGGTCCATTCACGGCGCTGAAAGGGGCTGCCTCGCTTCAGGTTTTGGCGGGTGACTTGCCGCGCCCGTAGGGGTCTAGGATTTCATTGCACAGGCTATCCACACGACCAGGGGAACGTCGGGTTTCAGCGGCTCTGTGAAACCCGGGGTTCCCAGATATCTGTATTGTTTCTGTGATGCTGTTCATTTTCTGTGATGTTGCATTTTATTCACGCCTTGAGCGAAATATAATATATTGGTATATATATTAGTAGATGTTGTATATGTTTTGCATCCGCGCTAGTCCAGTCCCCGCTCTGTCGTTAGTTAGCTAACCTAACGGGTAATGACGGGACCCAGTGGCGAATGCGGATGGCATATACGTACATCAGTATATTTTCGTTCTTTTTGGTGTGATCAATTGATGGGACTGCATTGATTCGGATCAATGCAAGTTAAAAACAAACCTAATCTGATGTTGTTGGAACACTTTTCAAAAAGCTGTTATTGCAAGGACGTTCTCTTTTGTTTTGCATCGTGGTATTCATTTAGAATATCCTGCTCCTCAGTCGACGAGGCAAGGGCCGAGATCCCTTCACCGGGAGTGACCCCTTGGACAAAAAGTTTGCGTCAGGGCAATGACTTCACTATAGCCGATTACTTTTGCTTTGCACCGTGGTATTCAGTTGGAATATCCTGCACCCCATTCTACGGGGAAAGAGCCGAGATCCCTTCACCGGGAGTGACCTCTTTAGCAACGGTTGTCGTCACTATATTTTCAAAAAGCTATCAGTTCCTTCAACGATATCAAGTTCTTTACGTTAAAGGTTTTCGCCAGAAACCATTCGTAGCCCTCCATCATTTCAGTTAAATATTCGGTAGTATTCAAGCTATGTATTTTGACCTCACGCCAAGGCATAGTGTTTGGTAGCTGCTGGGTATTTATCTGTTGCATAGATAGATGCGTTGGTTTGGGACAGTCGTACTACTATTTTGGCCTACGTCAAGGGTATGTACGGGTGGATTCAAATTAACCTGGATAATGATGGGCAGAACTTGACATGTGACTTATGATATTTTGACCTCACGCCAAGGTCATAAGAGCATGGGGCAGAAATCACATCGGGAGTTTCAAAAGAACTGAAACTTGCCAGGTATGCGCATACCTTCTGGAGTGTGACACCGTGAGCGGATTCCGTCACGTTATCATGCGATGATAGTTGGATCCCGATTCCCACTGATGAGTTAGTTTACTCCTCGGGTAACCCCGACTAATTCTTCTTTCAGGTTTGGAGGAGAATTTGAGGTACAATGGGAGGTTTCCAGATTAGATAAATTGGTGACCATTCTGATCTAGGTTAGAGTGCACGCTGAGTGTTTTCTTTTCTCTCTCTCTTTGGCAGCGACCATTGACCCGACCCTAAGACTTTGACTCAGTGACCAAGTTGACCGAACCTACTTAACACTGGCTTTTGGATTGTCTGAGTTGCGAACCTCATTGCCACTCCTACTTTTACCCTTTTCTCCAGGACACCCCGTATTACTACGAACGTCCACTTCCATTGGACAAAACCATCGTATGGTTAGATACGAACTCGAAAGAATTTATTCGAGGATGGTTTCCGGTTCTGGAGAAAACGGATAGGATTATTCAGTTGTCTTTTCCTTTTACCCTCTCTCAGGTTACGAGTACTCCTTGGTTTAGGGGTAGTACACCTATTACGCAAATTGGATTGTCTTCTTCCAAACCTTAGGCTGGTGCCGACCGGTAGGGAATGAAGAAAACCAATTAGCATAACGATGGTGTACAGAAGGTATTAAGTTCAGACAAAGCAAGGGATTAGTAAGAGGGCAAAGTAAATTGCGACTGCTATTCACGACCGAACCAAGTATTTCTTCGCCAATCCTAAATCACCTTTGTATTTCTCCAGGACACTCCGTATCACTACGAAGATCCCATTTTATTGGATAATCCATCGTATGGTTATATACGAACTCGAAAGGAACTTGTTCCAGTTCGGGGATGGATCCTGGTTCAGGAGAAATAGGAATAAAGTACATTCAGATGTCTTTTATCTTCACCTTCTCTCGCGTTGCGAGTGCTCCTAGGATTAGGACAGTACACCCTTTATGCTTTTTGGATAGTCTTCTTCCAAACCATAGGCTGGTGCCGAACGGTAGGGAAGGAAGAAAACCAATTGGCCTAAAGGGGTGTGCAGAAGGTAAAGACTAAAGACATATGAAGGGATATGGAGAGGTGGCAAAGAATTATACGGTTATAGTTGTGAATCTGGATGATGGAAGATGCATTACTAGGAATACCAGAATACCCCATCGGAACATTTCAATGTTTCAGTTTCACTGTGTAATGTTAAAGGAAAACTGATTTCCCGATTAGATACTTATTCCAGGGTATGTATTTACCAAGTATGATTCTCACATCTGTATGGTTTTACAGATGATGAGTGGGAGTAAGTTATTGGGAATTGGGTGATCATCCTCATTATATCGGGATTCGTTGTAATCGGTGATATTTGAGGAAATCACCTGGGTTGTTTGCCGGTCGGCAAATATTTGGTTTTGAATATCCGCTGTTATGCACCAATTTCAAATTGATATATCTGTACGTCTATTTTCATAGAGTGAGATATACCTTTTGATATTATGTCGATGACATTTACCTATATATTAGTGGATGGTTAGGTAAGGAGCATTAAACAGCGGTGTAATTCTTCTTAACCATAAGTACAGTTTTCAACCTACGACACACAGTGAATGAGTTATTAGACTCAAGGGACTTATACAGAGTATTGTATGTTGTCCAGGGTCCATCAGGACAGAGGGGTTGGTCCTCGTACTATATTCGGTTTACTTATGACTTCTCTAGTTTTTAGACAGGTGTTTCGTGGAAACACAGGGTCCGAATTTGGAGAAGTTATTGGTATTTGAATAGAGTAGAGAACCAGGTATAGCAAGTATCGGGATTCTTCAAAGAGATCGAAGATGTAGATACTTGTGTATGGTATTCAGTTGATAGTAATGATTAAGAGATCTTGCTTCTCTTTCAGGTTACTCATAATTGGAAGTATTCCTAAGTTGAGTAACGCTGATCGGCCTCCTTCCATTTAGTTGACATGCGCTGGGGACAGCTGCATGATTTGAATCTGGTTCAATTAAATCAGTGCCTCTGTTTTATATTGGATATAGAACAGTTCATATCTTAACGATGTTAAGGTACGGGGAGTTGTCCGGTTTATGATTAAAACCAGACACTGGATAACTCAAGGCACGTTTCTGTAATGGCTGTTTGTGGGTTGACCCAGGCTATGACGAGGGTTGACTTTCTACCATCTGGATGAACGATAGCAATATTGTTCTAGACTCGCCACAGTTTTATTAAAAATGGATTTTTTCAGAAAAACAGTAGTGGGAGTATGGTAGAACTGGAAGTGATTCCAGAACCACAAACGATTACTGAAGATTTGATAAGGAACCTAAAGATTCAATCTGGATTGACATTCCATTGGCCACTCCGCAGATAAGGTGGGTAACTTCAGGCACCCGAGAGGTACTCCGGTAGCCTCAAGGACGGTGACAGGGAAGTTCTAGTTTACCCACAATTGCCATTGCTGTTGTTCCAGGTTACGAGACCCGGCGGGAGGATGAGTATAGCGTCGTTCTAAACCAGTTTTAGAAGTGTATGTCTATATGACTCTGCCAGAGGGTTGTCGTAGTCAGTGGGAGCAGCGGAAGCATTGGTGGACAGGTAGCTTATGTCTATTTATAGACTGAAGCACCAGTAGCGGAGATAGATCATCTATTTCTGACGTGACGGTCATGGGTTTGACTTCATCAGAATAGAGGATGGATCTGTTGAGAAGGTAGTAGGGTGTGATATCCTGGTATTTGGATGATATACACAGAGTAGGAAAAGAAACTCCTACACTACGATCGGTTATACTTTGGTTGTCACACAGTTGTTTCTCCACAAAGGAAATGGATTTTATATCAGACATACTGGTTACTAGATCTATGGTTTTAGATCTGGATTTGGGTGGTTTCCCAATCAGGGTACTTGACAGCATTCTAAGAGTATTTAGGATGGACGACTCCTGGCACGGTAGTGTACCTGCAGGTAATGGAGTCACCTTCTCCAAAGGTGTCTTACAGACTAAAGGGGAGAGGGACGGGCATGATTGGCAGATCACTTGCTCAGGCAATTGAGTCAATCGTGAGATGTCAAGTACCACACCAGATGTTGTTCTTGCACTGGATGCAATAAGTTGACATTAATCCAATCCTGGAGAAACAGTCGGAAGCAGTTTTAGAACATAAGTGGATGTTCTAGGGAGATGATAACGACAGCCTCATTCAGGAGACAGTTATCATTCCAGGCTTCCAAGGTGACATGGACGACAAGGAGGTTGTCAGAGTTATAGTTTTCCTTCTGATGAGGGGCAGTATTTTGGACAGGTGGTCCAAGGCAATACTGAGGGAGGCATGGCGCGCATGATACTGATTAAGTTCAGTTGACGATACAGTCTAAGAAGTTTGGATTTGGAGTTCAGTTATGAGCTATGTCCCATCAGACATCCAGACACATTCTAAGACAGGTATTGCTCATTTCGGGAGATGGGTTTCTCCGCGAACTTGAGATTTAGAGAGACATAGAAAGAAACAACTTAGCGGATCCACTCACTGAGGCTATTCCTCGAACGCAATAGTTCCGCAAACGAGCTTTGTGAGACTGACTAGTAGAGGAGTTGGGTGTTCGGTATCACACGGGCTGTGAGTATGCGACATCGCAATAATTAGCCTTGAGTGCAAGTGGGAGATTGTTGGAGATAGTGCCCTCAGAGTCAATTATTAGGTCACAGGTACGTGATTGTAATGATTGAGGGAGGACCTATCCCAGTAGGACAGTCTTGCTCGAGATGATAGTATGCTATCTGGTTTACCTTTATCATCGTGTACTGCTTTAGGTGACATGACACGTCGCTATTACACGTTGATAGAGCCCCTAGGATTCTTGCTTGACCACCAGCAGTATGAGGGCGATCATATAAGTGGGAGCTGGGGGTCTATAAGCTTATCCTTAAAAGGTCCCTAGTCGTGGGAGTTTCGAGACTGGGCATCGATACTCCATTAGTAGACTAGTGTATACAGTCGAGACCCCGACGAGGGGCGGTGGCCGGTCTCACAAGCCACTGGTGTCAGTTGGATCACCTAAGATGTATACAGGTGCTCATTGGGTTATGAGTACACCGGACAGGACTCGCCGGGAACATGCTAGTTGGTCATATACCAGACGTCAGATGGCAGTTCCCTGGTGACATGTGTGCAGGTTAGTTCATCGACCTGGGGATCGTCATTTGTCTCGTGTGAGTTCCCACTGTACTTTGATTACTACCCTACCACGGCTCAAAGGAGTCGTGCAAACAGGTTTTAGTTGGGTACAGTCCCGAGCCACATGGAGGCAGTGAGCGTATCTTCAGGGGTTCGTCTCTCCCGGTATTGGGGGTGAGGTCGTGCTGTGTCTAGGAGAGCCATTACACAAAGTCCTTGGCCAAGGCAAGGAGATTTACTGGTAGGTATTCCAGTAGTATCTCAGGGTGTTCTGGGCTACACTCCGACACGACTTGTACCGCTTTTGGGGGTCTGACTTTTACCAACCCCCTAGGCCCGCCATGCGATGCTCATAGACGAACGGACCGGACTGCACGGATATTGTCACTGACAGGCTCAGTTGGGTGTCGGGGTGAGCTTCCTCATCGACGTCCCTTTTGGTCAATAGCTGGTGGCCCGTCACGTATTGGCATATACCTCTGACGTGCTAGTGGTTAAATCCACAGCCATAGTATTGACGAGTCTTTAGAGTCCCCCACATTCAGTTACTCAGCTTTCGGGCGAAAGGTTGTAGAGGCCGTATGGAGATATGGCAGGGTCCGATCAGATACGTGCGGTATTGCACGGATCAGGATCGGACAGTTTGTACTATAGGCCGTATGGTTATATGGCAGGGTTCGATCAGATACGTGCGGTATTGCACGGATCAGGATCGAACAGATATTACTATCCGGTTTTTGGTATAAGCCGGATTCTAGTATAGTACAGTGTAGATTTTGTCTCATTGCATTTGTATTTCGGTCGGAATACAAATGCGGGTGTGTATGCACAGTATCGGGGTTTTCCTGTAATTTATTACGGGACCAGTTTTCTGGAGTTGCCAGTTTGCTTTCCGTTTCGGCCAATTTCTATTGTTCCGTTCATTGGCCGAAGATTGGTGGAGGAGGGTTTATTTGCATTGTTGCAAATAGGCTTTTTGTGAAGGGGGTCTTTGCTTATTGTAGCATCATGATGGTTTTCATGATATGCACCATTCCTTGACCTTGATTTCTTCATGATGGCATGACTTTTTGAGTCATCATGGTTCATGATGGTTGGACTTCATGAGTTGATGGTTGTGTGGAGTGTTGGCTTAGTTTTGTGATCATGGTTGCTTATGATAACCATTCCTCTCTCTCTCTCTTGTTTGATGGATTTGGTCACCTCCCCTTTGACTTTTCCCTCTCTCCAATCACACAAGAGAAATGGGGGGGGCCGGCCACTTTTCTTGGATGGTTGATTGATTCATTTGGTGTGGCATTTTTGGTTCATATATATATTGTGCTAAGAAAAGAGCTCTCAAGTTGATCTCCAAAAAATCCTTTCTTTCCTCCACAAAAAATGGCAACCTCCACTACCCCAAATGAGACACAAGTTCTACTACACATTCTACAGCGAATCTTGGGCACGTCGAGTAGCCGGCTTCGTGCCCGAGTTGCCTCGGCATTGAGGTGGGAGCCCGTAAACAAAGTAGGCGATGTGGTGCACTTCCGGCGACGAGGAGGAGACGGGACATTTCCGCAGGAGATCGGGAGCATGACGAGAAGACCGGAGGACTTGGATCGTCGGTATATCTCTATTCCCATTCTTGTAGATAGCCTAGACTAGTTAATGGTTCGATCCGGAGTTTAGTGCGCGGTGGTGCCGGTTTGCAAAGTCCGCAAAATTTTAGTTATTCACCGCTTCCGCATTCCGGCGTCGGATTGACGGCCGGGGCGCCGCCGTGCACTTACAGGGAGAGCCCAGCTGTTGCTAGATTCTCGGAGTGTTCCTTCAGGCTTGTTTGTGTTGACTCCTAGGTCTTGTAGTTACGAGAGACGGTTTTTGTATGGTCCCGAGGAAGATCGAGGTCGTACAGCTTTGGCCCAGGCTTGTGTACGGACGAAGGTCCGCAGATTTTGGGCTTAGCAGGTTTCTACTGCCGTTTCGTGCAGGATTGCCTGTGTATCGCTGCACAGTTGACTGGACTGACCGGAAAGGAGGTTCTTTTTCCTTGGACTGAGGCATGTGTGCGGAGTTTTTGGCAGTTGAAGACTCGGTTAACAACTGCACCGGTTCTTCTTGCTTTTTGGTTCGGGCAACTTTGTTGTTTTAACTGTGATGTTTCGCGAGTGGGGCTCGATTGTGTACTGAGGTGACACTATAGAGTTATCACTTTTGCTTCCCTACATTTGTAGGAAGTACTAGAAGGATATTCCACTCACGATCTGGAGATGGTCGCGGTGGTCTTGCATTGGAGATTTGGAGACACTACTTGTTCGAGAGTCATGTCAGATTTTCACGGACTATCAGAGCTTAATGTACATCTTCCTGCAGCGGATTTCGATTGTTGAGACAGTCTTCTGCAGATTCACAGTTCTTGTGCAATCGTTGAGCACAGCTTAAGCTCGCCTCTACTGAGGGGACAGCTTGCTCATGTCAGCGCCCGACCACTTTTCCTTAATCGCTTTCGCGAGACACTGCCCGCCGATACTCGTTCGTCAGATATACTTGAGCATACTCAGCTGGGTAATGGTTCGGAGTCCTTGATTTGTGACAAGGGTGTTGTAGGGTTCCTAGGCACTCTAATGAGGTCTCACAAGGCATCAACCACGCCAATTTCAAAAATTACATGTGCCGAGAAACCCTAATACGGATCGTTAACTAGATTTTTAGGCGACAAAAGCGAATAGTTAACAACTTAACTACAAGAACGGAAATACAACATTTGTAGATCCGGTGCTCCACCTCCATAGCTCCGCGATGAAGTCCCCTTGCGGTCCAAAATAAATCCCGGGCTCTAGCGTTGGCTTCATCGGAGAAATGGGCGGGCAAGGTCGTCGGCTTCGTGCCGAAGATGATCTACGTCGAGGCATCACAAGATCAAGCTCCCACTTCACCAAGTCATGAAACTTGTGAAGAAAACACACTCTACTACTTGGCAAGAGGTAGAGGATGAAGAAATAGGAAGTGGGTTCACTTTAGAATTGGATTTCTCACTCATTTGCTCAAGTTGCCATTGTTGAAGCAAGCTTTCTTCAAGTGAAGAAGAAGAAGAAGCAAGAAAGAATATGATAAGTGTTAATTAAAAATGGAAAAGAAAATCAAACCTTATCATATTCAAACCATGGTTATGTGTAGAGACTAAACTAGGGTTAGTGGGAATGGTTAGGGTTAAGCATGAGACAAAATGGTGACTTAGTCAAAGCTTCATGAAGTTTCAACATACAAACAAACAAAGCCACCATTTTCCTTTATGCTTTTCATTTTCCAAAAAGAATAAATAAATAAATAAATGAATAAGAAAATGAAAACCCTAACCAATCTACAACCATGGTTTAATCTTCACACAAACCCTAGTGAGCATGTATCATCAAACATGATACAAACTTGTGTACAAAAGTATATCACATATACAATGTGCACAATCCAAGTGAGAAAACCATTTAAAAGTGAACCGATACTAGTTAATGCAAAGTAATATATCAAATATATAATTATACATTAAATCATTAAATCAACACTTGATTTAACGATCCGGTCATATCGCATATGACCGACTAATATCCAATGTATCGATCTATCGAATCAATCCTCGATTCGATAACTAGGTTATATCGCATACAACCATTCGACACATTCATCGCGAGAATAGAATACGGTATCACATACACGCATTATTCTCGGTCCCGCACATATCTCATATGCGCTCCTATTTCGTTTCGCTTGAGCCAGGAAACCTCTGTGTAGGACTCTAAAGACTCGTCAATACGCCGGCAGCAGGTGATGATCATATCAAACACCCACAAGCCGCAAGCGGTCTGCTAAACGTAACGGCCACCCGGGTATTGAGCGATCAGAAGATCGACGAGCAAGCCCGCTCACACTCCTGTGAATCCAACCAGTAACACTTACCGTACAGTCCGGTCTGATAGTCTGATCTGTCGCATATCTCGCCTAGGGGTGGTAAACGTCAGACCCCAATAGCTCGATAAGTCGTGTCGATATGAGGTCTATAACAATTCGAGAAACTACTGGTAACACTTACCAGTAAATCTCAGCAACCCTGGCCAGGGATTTCCGGTTATAGCCAATCGAACACAGCGCAACATCAACTCCCTATACCGGGAGAGACGAATCCCCTCCTATCGCTCATTGCCTCCATGTGACTCGGGACTGTACCCAAAAACCACCGTTTTTCATGCCCTCTTGGACGTGGTAAGGTGGAAATCAAAGCACAGTGGGAACCACACAAGACTCTATGACGATCTCGGGTCAACAGACTACTCTGTACCAGTGTCACCAGAGAACTGCCATCTGACGTAAGGTATAATACCATCTGGGAGTTCTCGGCGAGTCCGTCCAGTGTACCCAGTCTCCACTGAGCACCCGTATATCATCTCTGATGTCAAACACCAATGGATATGGGATCATCCATCGCCTATCTGAATGGGTCGAGAAGGTATACGCTAGTCTACTCTGGTATATCGATGCCCCGTCTCGATATACCCACGACTAGGGACTTTGAAGGATGTACTTATGGACTACCATGTCCCCACTAGTATGATCCGCATCATAGTCCAGGTAGTCAAGCACACATCCTAAGGGCTTTACCAACATGTATCGGAGAGACAATCAGTATACACGTTAAGGTAAAGAGTAACCAGATAGCATACTATCATGTCGAGCGAGAAAGTCCTCCCTATATATGTCCAAGCATCCACTACAATATACATCCTATGTATAGTAATGGCCTCTAGGGCATACATATAACTAACAATCTCCCACTTGCACTAGGGCCATCTGTAGCAGTGGTTGTAGTATCTCATACTCAACCATCCCATGAAAGTCTCTCTCTAGGAATAGGCCTTCGTGAGTGGATCCGCCGTGTTGTCCTCTGAGTCTACTCTCCTAACCTCGATCCCCTGGAGATCAACCATCTCCATGATGAGGTAATACTGCCTTAGAATATGTCTGGATCACTGATGGGACGGACGTTCCTTGGCATAAGCCACAACTCCATTGTCACACAATGGGAGGAACTAAGTTCATCTCATGAACTAATATACACCCAGACAGCCTCTTTGGTAGCATCTTAAGTAGCGATGTATCCAGCCTTTATCGTCTAGTATGCCACGGTATCTAGCTTGGAACTTTTCCAACATACCGTCCCTCCACTGAGGGTAAAGACAATGCCTGTGACTGACATTCAGTCGTCTTTATCACCCTGGAACCATTCCAGTGATTCTCCCCAGGGTCGATTGATACCTTCTCACTACAACTAGTGAGAATCCTAACATCCATTTAGATCTATCTCATAGATCCACAACCCAGGATTTAGTAGGTATCACTTTGATCCTATATAGAGAATTATTGTGATAAGCGGAGATTGATCGAGCGTAGTATAGGAAACTCCTTCCCTATCAAGAGTATGTCATCCACGTACTCTACGAGGATCACTACCATACTCCCTACTACCTTTTTGTGTATACAAGGTTCATCTACCATTTTGATGAAGTCAAACTCTTTGACTACCACAACAAAACGGATGTTCCAACTCCGCGATGCCTGTTTTATCACATAAAACATCTTGCACACGTTTCCGCTGCTCCCACTGTCTACGAAGCCCTCTGGCTGTGTACTTATAGACGCCCTCTTCTAAAACATCATTTAGAAGAGCAGTCATGACACCCAACCACCAGATATCATAGTCATGGTATGTAGCCGTGGCAAGTAGGATCTGGATGGACTTAAGCATAGCTCCTTAGAAAAGGTTTCATCATGATCCATACCTGGTCAATGATGCAAACCTTTAACAAGTCTAGCTTTGAAAGTCTCAACTTTTCCATGTACACCAAGTAATCTTCTCAAGATATACTTGCTCCTGATGGGGATTTAACCCTTCAGATATAGCAACCAAAGTCCATACTTTGTTGGTGTATAAGGATTCCATCTCAGATCGCTAAGCATCCAGCCATTCTTACAGAGTCCCACTCTTGATGGCCAGGTCGAAACTAGTTGGGTCATCATCTCATGACGCAATCCTCACTCCCACTATCATCGAGAAACTAAAGTATCTCTCAGGCGGATGAGGAACCCTACTAGATCGGCGGAGAGGCTGAGGTTCGTTGGAATCTACCGAATCCTTTGGTTCTATCAAATCATCTGCTGTAATTTGTATAGCTGGAACCTTTCCAGTTGTACATAACAACCTTGCCTCGAGCTTGTCTGGATTTTGCCTTTAGACATAGGCCAGACAACCCCAAATCTTAACTAACTTAAGATATGGGCTCTTCCCTTTCCATATCACATATGAAGTGGTAGGCAACTGATTTGATCGAAACCCTATTCAATAGGTATGCAACTTCATAAGTGCATAACTCCCAAAAGGAAATAGGTAACTCAGTAGTACTCATCATAGAGCACACCTTATCATATAGGGTGTGATTGCTCCGCCCCGATATACCATTGTGCTATGGTGTATACAGAGGAGCAATGCTGAGAGAGAATTTCATTCTCCTTTAGAATAGTCCAGGATTTCCGTGCTCAAGTATTCTCCTCCTTGATCTCATCAAAGGACATAATACTTATACCCGTATTTTGGTTCTCTACTTCTAACTTATATTCTGTGAATATCTCAAAAGGTTCGGACTTGTGTTTCAACAGGAACATATGTCTGAATCTTGAGAGATTATCAGAGAATGTAACGAAGTACAAAGAACCGGTCTTGGCATGTGTAGACAGGGGACCTACATACATCAACATGTATCATCCCAAGAGTTCACTAACTCTTTCTCTATTTCCAATAAACAGAGCTGGTGTCATTATATCTTTGTGACATGACTGGCAAGTTTCACAAGATGTAAATTCAAACTGATTTAAATATGCATCTAAATGTAACTTCAGCTAGTCGGGTCGCATTGATATGACCTAGTCTACAATACCTCAAGAAGGATTCGTTCATTTGTGAACTCTTCCTCTTGTGTGTGTTGCATATACTAAGAACTGTAGTTTGATTTAGAACATCAACGCTTTTAGATAACGTGCCTGAACCGATCAACTTTTGATATAGGAAATGTTCAAAACATTATCCAACAATACAAAATTTTATCATTTCTTTACTAATAAAGAGAGTGATATGATTTTGTATATCAGGTTCGGTATCTAATAACATTCGTTCAGAATCAATGTATTGGTAATACAGGGTGACAGTGACCAACAGACTTGGCTGCAACACTTGCCCCGTTTTCTGCCTCATGAAACTTATCACCCGTTCTCAGTTCTCTACCTATCTGTAGCCCTATGTAACAGATTACATATTTGGGATCCTGATCTGGTATCACATACCCAGGACGTAGAGGATACAGAGAAATAGTTCTTTGTAATGAACACACCCGAAGATGATGCATCAGTATGCACTCTCTTCGTTTGGGCAGCACGGAAATTCTGGTAATCCCCAATTTCCTGCTCGGTCTTATAACAATTATAAGTTGGAGCGGGACCAACGTTCCCCAGCACAGTATAACAAGCGGGTTCGGTCAATTATCCGTATTATTATCTTGATTAAGGCGTGATATGGTCGCTACCAGGAGAGAGAGAGAAGAAAACACTCAGCGTGCGCTCTTGCAAGATCAGATTAGTTTTTATTCTATCTAATCAGGATGGCTCCCACTGCTTTTTATCAAATCTTCCTTCAAACCCTAAAAGGAAAGACCAGCCGGGATTAATTACACACTACAAGTTCGCCAATCTTTCAGCCAGGCCAGTGTCGGTACTTTGAGGGAGGTCCCCCGTGCTTTCGCACGAACCTAATTACAGTAAACCTCATTTTCCCAGAGGCGTAACCTCGTTGACACCTTTCTAGACACCTACTTGATCGGCTAATTGTAATATGTAAAACTCTCCCAGGAGTAACTCTTACTCGCAGTGGGTATCGGGATCCAACTATCTCATAGAAGGTATGCAATCTCATTGCAAATTTCAACACTTGAAATTCCCGATAATATTTTGCCCCGAACGATCTATGACCTTGACAAGGTCAACAAACCATAGACCACAAGTCAAGTTCAACCCGTCATTTCTTGATTGAATCAAACCCACCCGCACGACCCTTGACAAGGTCAACAAGGCCGCACGACTACCCTAACCCAATCTGCATCATATGCATAAGCAGATAAATACTGGTTAGCTACCGCACATTGCGCCTTGACAAGGCCAACAAACGCAGCACGAATGCTAAACAGGACTTATCTGAAATGACGGAGGGCTACGACAGGTTTTTCTGAAAACCTATTGCGTAATGAACTTGATATCGTTGTAGAATCAAATGATTTTAAAATGGAGTGCTTTTGAGGCTTTTCTATTTTTGCTAAAGGAGTCACTCCCGGTGAAGGGATCGTCGGTCCTTTCCTCGTCGAATGAGGTGCGGGATATATCATACATATCACTGTGCAAAGCAAAAATCCTTAAAAGCAATCAAAAGACAAACCGAGTGTGTAGCATCTGCCAGTTATTGCTAAAAGAGTCACTCCCGGTGAAGGGATCTCGGTACTTTCCTCATCGAATAAGGTGCAGGATATATCTCATATACCGCTATGCAAAGCAAGAACTGTAGCTACCTGTTTTATTTTTGAAATTTGATTCTACAACATCTTAGGTTTCTTTTTATTTCATTAATCACATTAATGAAGTCCCATCATTTAAGTACCTAAACATCACAGATAAATACGACGTACACTTATGTCATCCGCATTTGCCTCGATGTCCCCTCGTGCACCGTTAGGTTAGGTAACTAACGGCAGAGCGGGGCAGGGCTAGCGCGGGTGTAAAACATAAGTAACGTCCATATAATATATCATATATACGATATACAGTATCTATCACAGAACATCACATGATCACATCACAGATATCGCAGCAGAAGAATCATATGAAATATTGGATATACTAGGACGTCCGTGTTTTCAATACGAGCCAGTATAAAACACGGATTCCACGGTCGTGATGAATAGCCAAACCCACACCCTTAGACCCCTACGAGAGCGGCAAGCAACCCTACCAATTCTAGAGCTAGGAGACCCGGACTCGACTCCTCGAGTTGGTCTCCCACTGGACTCCAGAACCCGGTTACTTGTGCTCCCCTCCTTGGGTCTATCCTAGTGCGGAAAAGTAAATAATATACAAAGGGTGACAACTTCCGCAACCTGGAAGTGCCCCAATAAAAGAATATTACATACAAGTTTTTACATGAATGAAAATGAAAAACACTCATCTCACATAAAAACCCCCGGCTATTCAAACACGACGATCCAATATAACATATCCAGCAACACATAACATCACATGTCATCAACGTAAGTAAATATACGCATCCCAATTGTCGTTGACATATAGCAACGAAACCGGCGATATCACATATTACACTTACGGTCACAAAAAAGAAAATGTAAAACTACAACAGTTGGAATCCGCAACCACCTCAGACATCGCATGCCTGACCAAATGAATTCTTTAGACATCGCATGCCTAACAATTATAAACCCCGCATTTTAGTCTCAAAATCGAAAACTCTTTTCAATATCAAGTCGGGCAATTCAACAAGATTCCCGACATCCTGATCGAATGCTCGTCGCAAACTTCAGTAGACGGCCGCACCCCCGATACCGTCGACGAAGTGCACCAAGGCGGAACACCGCTACCGCGAGCACCCGAACGGATGCTTTCGGCGACGGGGTTCTCCTACAGTCACTTGGTCGGGGCTATGGAGTGAGGCTGTCTATTAAGTTTACCCGGCGAGTATCGGCGTACACTACGTGATTGCGATGGACTTTTGATCACATCAAAATTCCGTGGCAACCGATCAAGTGAGACTAAACCGCTAGATTTATAACATTCATTCAGTTATCTCATAACTGTTTGTGAATTCCAAGTATTGTATCCCATTCCGGATAAATAGAAAATGTTAAACTTTTCGATCGAACAATCGAACACCCAAGTTTTCCCGATACAGCTCAACACATGAAATAAGTCTAATGACATTCAGTTCGTGCCTCAGTACCAACGGTCCAGCCGTAGAAGGGTCAAGCCAACGCCTCACATGTGGCACGCCGTACTGCCCCAAACCCTAAGGTTCAAAGGGCAGTTCAAGACGGCCACATAATCGAGTTAAGGTTTGTTGTCTTCTAGAGGGACCATCGCGTTACTTGCACTACTCAGAACGTCCTTAAACCACAGAAAAATCCAACACTTGGAAATTTTCCGGCAGGGGAAAAAGTGGGTATTTATATCCGGTCGAACTTTTTAACATATTCTTAAATATCCGGAAAAACACATAGACAAAGTCTGATAATCCGATCGAATCTACGAACTCCCAATACAACCCAAAATACTCAACTCTTGATTTCAGATTAAAAATTCCCAGGAAAACCAGCACTGCCAAGTAGGAATTACTGTGCAAAATTTAATGGGAGAAGAGACAAAAGGGCCGCGGAACCGCCGCATTAGCATGCTAATGCCGCGGTTCCGCCGCACTTTTATGGAATTAGGTCATCGAACTTCACGGTAATTCTTATAATTTCCTGCTAGTTTTTCTGCATATTTTTAATTCTGAAAAATCCCCGAATTTCAAAAATGTCCAGAGAGCAAATTCCAATTAGGGTTTCGGTTCGATCGGACTTCAAACGTCGTCTGGACTTCGCCTAAGGCTCTAGCTAGGCTCTGATACCACTGTAGGGTTCCTAGGCACTCTAATGAGGTCTCACAAGGCATCAACCATGCCAATTTCAAAAATTACAAGTGCCAAGAAACCCTAATACAGATCGTTAACTAGATTTTTAGGCGACAAAAGCGAATAGTTAACAACTTAACTACAAGAACGGAAATACAACCTTTGTAGATCCGGTGCTCCACCTCCATAGCTCCGCGATGAAGTCCCCTTGCTGTCCAAAACAAATCCCGGGCTCTAGCGTTGGCTACATCGGAGAAATGGGCGGGCAAGGTCGTCGGCTTCGTGCCGAAGATGATCTACGTCGAGGCATCACAAGATCAAGCTCCCACTTCACCAAGTCATGAAACTTGTGAAGAAAACACACTCTACTACTTGGCAAGATGTAGAGGATGAAGAAATAGGAAGTGGGTTCACTTTAGAATTGGATTTCTCACTCATTTGCTCAAGTTGCCATTGTTGAAGCAAGCTTTCTTCAAGTGAAGAAGAAGAAGAAGAAGCAAGAAAGAATATGATAAGTGTTAATTAAAAATGGAAAAGAAAATCAAACCTTATCATATTCAAACCATGGTTATGTGTAGAGACTAAACTAGGGTTAGTGGGAATGGTTAGGGTTAAGCATGAGACAAAATGGTGACTTAGTCAAACCTTCATGAAGTTTCAATATACAAACAAACAAAGCCACCATTTTCCTTTATGCTTTTCATTTTCCAAAAAGAATAAATAAATAAATAAATGAATAAGAAAATGAAAACCCTAACCAATCTACAACCATGGTTTAATCTTCACACAAACCCTAGTGAGCATGTATCATCAAACATGATACAAACTTGTGTACAAAAGTATATCACATATACAATGTGCACAATCCAAGTGAGAAAACCATTTAAAAGTGAACCGATACTAGTTAATGCAAAGTAATATATCAAATATATAATTATACATTAAATCATTAAATCAACACTTGATTTAACGATCCGGTCATATCGCATATGACCGACTAATATCCAATGTATCGATCTATCGAATCAATCCTCGATTCGATAACTAGGTTATATCGCATACAACCATTCAACACATTCATCGCGAGAATAGAATACGGTATCACATACACGCATTATTCTCGGTCCCGCACATATCTCATATGCGCTCCTATTTCGTTTCGCTTGAGCCAGGAAACCTCTGTGTAGGACTCTAAAGACTCGTCAATACGCCGGCAGCAGGTGATGATCATATCAAACACCCACAAGCCGCAAGCGGTCTGCTAAACGTAACGGCCACCCGGGATTGAGCGATCAGAAGATCGACGAGCAAGCCCGCTCACACTCCTGTGAATCCAACCAGTAACACTTACTGTACAGTCCGGTCTGATCGTCTGATCTGTCGCATATCTCGCCTAGGGGTGGTAAACGTCAGACCCCAATAGCTCGATAAGTCGTGTCGATATGAGGTCTATAACAATTCGAGAAACTACTGGTAACACTTACCAGTAAATCTCAGCAACCCTGGCCAAGGATTTCCGGTTATAGCCAATCGAACACAGCGCAACATCAACTCCCTATACCGGGAGAGACGAATCCCCTCCTATCGCTCATTGCCTCCATGTGACTCGGGACTGTACCCAAAAACCACCGTTTTGCATGCCCTCTTGGACGTGGTAAGATAGAAATCAAAGCACAGTGGGAACCACACAAGACTCTATGACGATCTCGGGTCAACAGACTACTCTGTACCAGTGTCACCAGAGAACTGCCATCTGACGTAAGGTATAATACCATCTGGGAGTTCTCGGCGAGTCCGTCCAGTGTACCCAGTCTCCACTGAGCACCCGTATATCATCTCTGATGTCAAACACCAATGGATATGGGATCATCCATCGCCCATCTGAATGGGTCGAGAAGGTATACGCTAGTCTACTCTGGTATATCGATGCCCCGTCTCGATATACCCACAACTAGGGACTTTGAAGGATGTACTTATGGACTACCATGTGTAGGTTTCCTAGGCACTCTCAGGAGGTCTCAAAAGGCATCAACCATGCCAATTTCAAAAATTATGATGCCGAGAAACCCTAGTATACGGATCGTTGGCTAGATGTCTAGGCGAAAAAGCAATTAGTTAACTACTTTAACTAAATGAACGGAAATACAACCTTTGTAGATCCGGTTCTCCACCTCCATAGCTCCGCAACGAAGTATCCTCGCTGTCCAAATGGAAATCCGGGCTCTTGCGTCGGCTTCATCGGAGAAGAAGCGGGCTAGGTCATCGACGACGTGCCGAAGATGATCTACGTCGAGGCATCTCTAGATCAAGCTCCAACTTCACCAAGTCATGAAAACTTGAGAAGGAAACACACTCTACTACTTGGCAAGAGGTAGAGGATGAAGAAATAGGAAGTGGGTTCACTTTAGAATTGGATTTCTCACTCATTTGCTCAAGTTGCCATTGTTGAAGCAAGGTTTCTTTATGAAGAAGAAGAAGAGGAAGAAGATGATAAGTGTTATATTTTCTATATTCTAAAAAGAATATTATATGAATACTTATCATCAACCAACCATAGTTTGGTGTAGAGAATAAACCATGGTTTGAATGAAGGGTTAGGGTTAAGCATCAAGACAAAATGGTCACAAGGTCAAAGCTTCATGAAGCTTCAATGTACAAACAAAGAAAGCCACCATTTTCCTTTTATGCTTAAGATTTTCCAATAAGAATAAATAAATAGATAAAGGAATAAGAAAATGAAAACCCTAACCAATCTACAACCATGGTTTAATCTTCACACAAACCCTAGTGAGCATGTATCATCAAACATGATACAAACTAGTGTACAAAAGTATATCACATATACAATGTGCACAACCGAGTGAGAAAATCCATCTTAAGTGAACCGATACTAGTTAATGCAAAGTAATATATCAAATATATAATTATGCATTAAATCTTTAAATCAACACTTGATTCAATGATCCGGTCATATCGTATATAACCGACTAGTATCCAATGTATCGGCTTATCGAATCAACCCTTGATTCGATAACTAGGTTATATCGCATACAACCAATCGATACATTCATCGCGAGAATGAAATACGGTATCACATACACGCATTATTCTCGGTCCCACACATATTTCATATGCGCTCCTATTTCGTTTCGCTTGAGCCAGGAAACCTCTGTGTAGGACTCTAAAGACTCGTCAATACGCCGGCAGCAGGTGATGATCATATCAAACACCCACAAGCCGCAAGCGGTCTGCTAAACGTAACGGCCACCCGGGTATTGAGCGATCTGAAGATCGACGAGCAAGCCCGCTCACACTCCAGTGAATCCAACCAGTAACACTACCGTACAGTTCGGTCTGATCGTCTGATATGTCGCATATCTCGCCTAGGGGTGGTAAACGTCAGACCCCAATAGCTCAATAAGTCATGTCGATATGAGGTCTATAACAATTCAAGAAACTACTAATAACACTTACCAGTAAATCTCAGCAACCCTGACCAGAGATTTCCTGTTATAGCCAATCGAACACAGCGCAACATCAACTCCCTATACCAGGAGAGACGAATCCCCTCCTATCGCTCATTGCCTCCATGTGATTCGGGACTGTACCCAAAAACCACCGTTTTGCACGCCCTCTTGGACGTGGTAAGATGGAAATCAAAGCACAGTGGGAACCACACAAGACTCTATGACGATCTCGGGTCAACAGACTACTCTGTACCAGTGTCACCAGAGAACTGCCATCTGACGTGAGGTATAATACCATCTGGGAGTTCTCGGCGAGTCCGTCCAGTGTACCCAGTCTCTACTGAGCACCCGTATATCATCTCTGATGTCAAACACCAATGGATATGGGATCATCCATCGCCCATCTGTATGGGTCAAGAAGGTACACGCTAGTCTACTCTGGTATATCGATGCCCCGTCTCGATACACCCACGACTAGGGACTTTGAAGGATGTACTTTTGGACTACCATGTCCCCACTAGTATGATCCACATCATAGTCCAGGTAGTCAAGTACACATCCTAAGGGCTTTACCAACATGTAACAGAGAGATAAACAGTATACACGTTAAGGTAAAGATCAACCAGATAGCATACTATCATGTCGAGCAAGAAAGTCCTCCTTATATATGTCCCAGCATCCACTACAATATACATCCTATGTACAGTAATGGCTTCCAGGGCATACATATAACTAGCAATCTCCCACTTGCACTAGGGCCATCTGTAGCAGTGGTTGCAGTATCTCATACTCAACCATCCCATAAAAGTCTCTCTCTGGGAAAAGGCCTTTCGTGAGTGGATCCGCTGTGTTTGTCCTCTGAGTCTACTCTCCTAACCTCGATCCCTTGGAGATCAACCATCTCCATGATCAGGTGATACTGCCTTAGAATATGTCTAGATCACTGATGGGACGGACGTTCCTTGGCATAAGCCACAACTCCATTGTCACACAATGGGAGGAACATGGTTCATCTTATGAACCAATATATACCCAAACAGCCTCTTTGGTAGCATCTTAAGTAGCGATGTATCCTGCCTTTATCGTCTAGTATGTCATGGTATCTAGCTTGGAACTCTTCCAACATACCGTCCCTTTACTGAGGGTAAAGACAATGCCTGTGACTGACACTTAGTCGTCTTTATCACCCTGGAACACTTCCAGTGATTCTCCCCAGGATCGAATGATACCATCTCACTACAGCTAGTGAGTAGCCTAACATCCATTTAGATCTATCTCATAGATCCAAAGTCCAGGATTTAGTAGGTATCATTTTGATCCTATATGGAGAATCACAGTGATAAGCGGAGATTGATCGAGCGTAGCATAGGAAACTCCTTCCCTATCAAGAGTATGTCATCCACGTACTCTACGAGGATCACCACCATACTCCCTACTACCTTTTTGTTTATACAAGGTTCATCTACCATTTTGATGATGTCAACTTCTTTGACTAATCCATCGAAACAGATGTTCCAACTCCGCGATGCCTGCTTTATCCTATAAAGCATCTTGCACACGTTTCCGCTGCTCCCACTGTCTACGAAGCCCTCTGGCTGTGTACTTATAGACGTACTCTTCTAAAACATCATTTAGAAAAGCAGTCATGACACCCAACCACCAGATATCGTAGTCATGGTATGTAGCCGTGACAAGTAGGATCTGGATGGACTTAAGCATAGTTGCTTGAAAAAGTTTCATCATTATCTACGCTTGGTTGATGACGAAAACCTTTAACAAGTCTAGCTTTGAAAGTCTCAACCTTTCCATATACACCAAGTAATCTTCTCAAGATATACTTGCTCCTGATGGGGATTTAACCCTTCAGATATAGCAACCAAAGTCCATACTTTGTTGGTGTATATGGATTCCATCTTAGATCGCTAAGCATCCAGCCATTCTTACAGAGTCTTACTCCTGATGGCCAGCTCGAAGCTAGTTGGGTCATCATCTCATGATGCAATCCTCGCTCCCACTGTCATAGAGAAACCGAAGTAACTCTCAGGTGGGTGAGGAACCCTACTAGATCGACGGAGAGGCTGAGGTTCGTTGGAATCTACTGAATCCTTTGGTTCTACCAAATCATCAGCTGCAGTTTGTATGGCTGGAACATTTCCAGTTCTGCATTACAGACCTTGCCTCGAGCTTGTCCGGATTTTGCTTTTAGACATAGGCCGGACAACCCCAAATCTTAACTAGCTTAAGACATGGGCTCTTCCCTTTCCATATCTCATATGGAGTGGTAGGCAACTGATTTGATTCGAACCCTATTCAATAGGTATGCAGCTTCTCAAGCGCATAACACCCAAAAGGAAATAGGTAACTCAGTATTACTCATCATAGAGCACACCTTATCACATAGGGTGTAATTGCTCCACCCCGATATACCATCGTGCTATGGTGTATACAGAGGAGTAATGCTGAGAGAGAATCTCATTCTCCTTTAGAATAGTCCAGGAATTCCATGCACAAGTATTCTCCTCCCTGATCTCATCATAGGACATAATACTTATACCCTTATTTTGGTTCTCTACTTCTAACTTATATTCTGTGAATATCTCAAAAGGTTCGTACTTGTGTTTCAACAGGAACATATGTCCGAATCTTGAGAGATTATCAGAGAATATAATGAAGTATAAAGAACCAGTCTTGGCATGTGTAGACAGGGGACCTACATACATCAACATGTATCATCCCAAGAGTTCACTAACTCTTTCTCCGTTTCCAATAAACGGAGCTATGGTCATCTTATCTCTGTGACATGACTGGCAAGTTTCACAAGATGTAAATTCAAACTGATTTAAATATGCATCTAAATGTAACTTAGCTAGTCGGGTCGCATTGATATGACCTAGTCTACAATACCTCAAGAAGAATTCGTTCATTTCTGAACTCTTCCTCTTGTGTGTGTTCTGTATACTAAGAACTGTAGTTTGATTTAGAACAGCAATGCTTTTAGATAACGTGCCTGAACCGATCAACTTTTGATATAGGAAATGTTCAAAACATTATCCAACAATACAAAATTTTATCATTTCTTTACTAATGAAGAGATAGATACGATTTTGTATATCAGGTTCGGTATCTAATAACATTCGTTCAGAATCAATGTATTTGTAATACAGGGTGACAGTGACCAACAGAATTGGCTGCAACATTTGCCCCGTTTTCTGCCTCATGAAACTTATCACCCATTCTCAGTTCTCTACCTATCTGTAGCCCTATGTAACAGATTACATATCTGGGATCCTGATCTGGTATCACATACCCAGGATGTAAAGGATACTGAGAAACAGTTCTGTATAATGAACACACCCGAAGATGATGCATCAGCATGCACTCTCTTCGTTTGGGCGGCACGGGAATTCTGGTAATTCCCAATTTCCTGCTCTGTCTTATAACAATTATAAGTTGGAGCGGGACCAACGTTCCTCAGCTCAGTATAACAAGCGGGTTCGGTCAATAATCCGTATTATTATCTTGATTAAGGCGTGATATGGTCGCTACCTGGAGAGAGAGAGAAGAAAACACTCAGCGTGCGCTCTGTCAAGAATAGATTGGTTATTATTTTATCTAATCAGGACGGCTCCCACTGCTTTTTATCAAATCTTCCTTCAAACCCTAAAATGAAAGACTAGCCGGGATTAATTACACACTACAAGTTCGCCAATCTTTCAGCCAGGCCAGTGTCGGTACTTTGAGGGAGGTCCCCCGTGGTTTCGCACGAACCTAATTAATGTAAACCTCATTTTCCCAGAGGCGTAACCCCGTTGACACCTTTCTAGACACCTACTTGATCAGCTAATTGTAATGTATAAAACTCTCCCAGGAGTAACACTTACTCGCAGCGGGTATCGGGATCCAACTATCTCATAGAAGGTATGCAATCTCATTGCAAATTTCAACACTTGAAATTCCCGATAATATTTTGCCCCTAGCGTCCTATGACCTTGACAGAGGTCAATAAACCATAGGCTGCTAGTCAAGTTCAACCCGTCATTTCCTGATTGAAGTAGACCCACCCGCACGACCCTTGACAGAGGTCAACAAGGTCGCACGACTACCCTAAATCAATTACATCATATGCTTATGCAGATAAGCACTAATCAGCTACCGCACACTACGCCTTGACAGAGGTCAACAAACGCAGCACGAATACTAACCAGTACATATCTGAAATGACGGAGGGCTACGACAGGTTTTTCTGAAAACCTATTGCGTAATGAACTTGATATCGTTATAGAATCAAATGATTTTAAAATGGAGTGCTTTTGAGGCTTTTCTAGTTTTGCTAAAGGAGTCACTCCCGGTGAAGGGATCGTCGGTCCTTTCCTCGTCGAACGAGGTGCGGGATATATCACATATATCACTGTGCAAAGCAAAAACTCTTAAAAGCAATCAAAAGACAAACCGAGTGTGTAGCATCTGCCAGTTATTGCTAAAGGAGTCACTCCCGGTGAAGGGATCTCGGTCCTTTCCTCATCGAATAAGGTGCAGGATATATCACATATACCGCTGTGCAAAGCAAGAACTGTAGCTACCTGTTTTATTTTGAAATTCGATTCTACAACATCTTAGGTTTCTTTTTTATTTTATTAATCACATTAATGAAGTCCCATCATTTAAGTACCTAAATATCACAGATAAATACGACGTACACTTATGCCATCCGCATTCGCCTCGATGTCCCCTCGTGCACCGTTAGGTTAGGTAACTAACGGCAGAGCGGGGCAGGGCTAGCGCGGGTGTAAAACATAAGTAACGCCTATATAATATATCATATATACTATATACTGTATCTATCACAGAACATCACATGATCACATCACAGATATCGCAGCAGAAGAAACATATGAAATATTGGATATACTAGGACGTCCGTGTTTTCAATACGAGCCAGTATAAAACACGGATTCCACGGTCGTGATGAATAGCCAAGCCCACACCCCTAGACCCCTACGAGAGCGGCAAGCAACCCTACCAATTTCAGGGTTAGGAGACCCGGACTCGACTCCCCGAGTTGGTCTCCCACTGGACCCCAGAACCCGGTTACTTGTGCTCCCCTCCTTGGGTCTATCCTAGTGCAGAAAAGTAAAAAATATACATCAACTGTGACAACTTCCGCAACCTGGAAGTGCCCCAATAAAAGAATATTACATACAAGTTTTTACATGAATGAAAATGAAAAACACTCATCTCACATAAAAAAAACCCGGCTATTCAAACACGACGATCCAATATAACATATCCAGCAACACATAACATCACATGTCATCAACGTAAGTAAATATGCGCATCCCAATTGTCGTTGACATATAGCAACGAAACCGGCGATATCACATATTACACTTACGGTCACAGAAAAGAAAGTGTAAAACTACAACAGTTGGAATCCGCAACCACCTCAGACATCGCATGCCTGACCAAATGAATTCTTTAGACATCGCATGCCTAACAATTATAAACCCCGCATTTTAGTCTCAAAATCGAAAACTCTTTTCAATATCAAGTCGGGCAATTCAACAGGATTCCCGACATCCTGATCGAATGCTCGTCGCAAACTTCAGTAGGCGGCCGCACCCCTGATACCGTCGACGAAGTGCACCAAGGCGGAACACCGCTACCGCGAGCACACGAACGGATGCTTTCGGCGACGGGGTTCTCCTACAGTCACTTGGTCGGGGCTATAGGGTGAGGCTGTCTATTAAGTTTACCCGGCGAGTATCCGCGTACGCTACGTGATTGCGACGGACTTTTGATCACATCAAAATTCCGTGGCAACCGATCAAGTGAGACTAAACTGCTATGTTTATAACATTCATTCAGTTATCTCATAACTTGTTGTGAATTCCAATTATTGTATCCCATTCCAGATAAGTAGAAAATGTTAAACTTTCCGATCGAACAATCGAACACCCAAGTTTTCCCGAAACAGCTCATCACATGAAACAAGTCTAACAACATTCAGTTCGTGCCTCAGTACCAACGGTCCAGCCGTAGAAGGGTCAAGCCAACGCCTCACATGTGGCACGCCGTACTGCCCCAAACCCGAAGGTTCAAAGGGCAGTTCAAGATGGTCACATAATCGAGTTAAGGTTTGTTGTCTTCTAGAGGGACCATCGCGTTACTTGCACTACTTAGAACGTCGTTAAACTACGGAAAAATCCAACACTTGGAAATTTCCCGACAGGGGAAAAATTGGGTATTTATATCCGGTCGAACTTTTTTAACATATTCTAAAATTTATCCGGAAAGCCACATAGACAAAATCTGATACTCCGATCGAAACACCAAATCCCCAAAACAACTCCAGAAAATTCAACTCTTGAATAAATTTTAAAAATACCCAGAGAATATAAAAACCAGAGACATGAATTACTGTGCAAAGAACCGTCGCAAATACCATAAATATGCCGCGGAAACGCCGCTAAAGTGGGGTCAACGCCGCGTTTCCGCGGTCAAGTAGAGGAATTAGAGGCTCCGTTTTGCACAGTAATTCATAGAAAACCCTGCTTAATTTTCTGCATATTTCTAATTTCGAAAAATCCACAATTTTCAAAAAAGGACAGAGAGCATGGAAATTTTGGACTTTCGGGTTCGATCGGACTTCAAATGTCGTCTAGACTTCGCCTAAGGCTCTAGCTAGGCTCTGATACCACTGTAGGTTTCCTAGGCACTCTCAAGAGGTCTCAAAAGGCATCAACCATGCCAATTTCAAAAATTATGGTGCCGAGAAACCCTAGTGTACGGATCGTTGGCTAGATGTCTAGGAGAAAAAGCAACTAGTTAACTACTTTAACTAAGTGAACGGAAATACAACCTTTGTAGATCCGGTTCTCCACCTCCATAGCTCCGCAACGAAGTATCCTCGCTGTCCAAATCAAAATCCGGGCTCTTGCGTCGGCTTCATCGGAGAAGAAGCGGGCTAGGTCATCGACGACGTGCCAAAGATGATCTACGTCGAGGCATCGCTAGATCAAGCTCCAACTTCACCAAGTCATGAAAACTTGTGAAGGAAACACACTCTACTACTTGGCAAGAGGTAGAGGATGAAGAAATAGGAAGTGGGTTCACTTTAGAATTGGATTTCTCACTCATTTGCTCAAGTTGCCATTGTTGAAGCAAGGTTTCTTTATGAAGAAGAAGAAGAGGAAGAAGATGATAAGTGTTATATTTTCTATATTCTAAAAAGAATATTATATGAATACTTATCATCAACCAACCATAGTTTGGTGTAGAGAATAAACCATGGTTTGAATGAAGGGTTAGGGTTAAGCATCAAGACAAAATGGTCACAAGGTCAAAGCTTCATGAAGCTTCAATGTACAAACAAAGAAAGCCACCATTTTCCTTTTATGCTTAAGATTTTCCAATAAGAATAAATAAATAGATAAAGGAATAAGAAAATGAAAACCCTAACCAATCTACAACCATGGTTTAATCTTCACACAAACCCTAGTGAGCATGTATCATCAAACATGATACAAACTAGTGTAAAAAAGTATATCACATATACAATGTGCACAACCGAGTGAGAAAATCCATCTTAAGTGAACCGATACTAGTTAATGCAAAGTAATATATCAAATATATAATTATGCATTAAATCTTTAAATCAACACTTGATTCAATGATCCGGTCATATCGTATATAACCGACTAGTATCCAATGTATCGGCTTATCGAATCAACCCTTGATTCGATAACTAGGTTATATCGCATACAACCAATCGATACATTCATCGCGAGAATGAAATACGGTATCACATACACGCATTATTCTCGGTCCCGCACATATCTTATATGCGCTCCTATTTCGTTTCGCTTGAGCCAGGAAACCTCTGTATAGGACTCTAAAGACTCGTCAATACGCCGGCAGCAGGTGATGATCATATCAAACACCCACAAGCCGCAAGCGGTCTGCTAAACGTAACGGCCACCCGGGTATTGAGCGATCTGAAGATCGACGAGCAAGCCCGCTCACACTCCAGTGAATCCAACCAGTGACACTACCGTACAGTCCGGTCTGATCGTCTGATATGTCGCATATCTCGCCTAGGGGTGGTAAACGTCAGACCCCAATAGCTCAATAAGTCGTGTCGATATGAGGTCTATAACAATTCGAGAAACTACTGATAACACTTACCAGTAAATCTCAGCAACCTTGGCCAGGGATTTCCTGTTATAGCCAATCGAACACAGCGCAACATCAACTCCCTATACCGGGAGAGACGAATCCCCTCCTATCGCTCATTGCCTCCATGTGATTCGGGACTGTACCCAAAAACCACCGTTTTGCACGCCCTCTTGGACGTGGTAAGATGGAAATCAAAGCACAGTGGGAACCACACAAGACTCTATGTCGATCTCGGGTCAACAGACTACTCTGTACCAGTATCACCAGAGAACTGCCATCTGACGTGAGGTATAATACCATCTGGGAGTTCTCGGCGAGTCCATCCAGTGTACCCAGTCTCTACTGAGCACCCGTATATCAACTCTGATGTCAAACACCAATGGATATGGGATCATCCATCGCCCATCTGTATGGGTCAAGAAGGTACACGCTAGTCTACTCTGGTATATCGATGCCCCGTCTCGATACACCCACGACTAGGGACTTTGAAGGATGTACTTGTGGACTACCATGTCCCCACTAGTATGATCCACATCATAGTCCAGGTAGTCAAGTACACATCCTAAGGGCTTTACCAACATGTAACAGAGAGATAAACAGTATACACGTTAAGGTAAAGATCAACCAGATAGCATACTATCATGTCGAGCAAGAAAGTCATCCCTATATATGTCCCAGCATCCACTACAATATACATCCTATGTACAGTAATGGCCTCTAGGGCATACATATAACTAACACCATGTCCCCACTAGTATGATCCGCATCATAGTCCAGATAGTCAAGCACACATCCTAAGGGCTTTACCAACATGTATCGGAGAGACAATCAGTGTACACGTTAAGGTAAAGAGTAACCAGATAGCATACTATCATGTCGAGCGAGAAAGTCCTCCCTATATATGTCCAAGCATCCACTACAATATACATCCTATGTATAGTAATGGCCTCTAGGGCATACATATAACTAACAGGTGTGATGAGTTTAGGGATGCGTTTGTGTACCTGATACTATTGGGTAGAGACGTGAAATCCTAGAGCAGGCACATCTGTCAACTCTCTGTACTCATTCGAGTTCCACCAGCATTTGACGTGACTTGTGAGATAGTTATGGGTGGGCAAGGATGTAAAGAGAAGTTTCGGATTTCGTTTCAAGGTGTTGTCTTGTTGTGTATTTTGGTTGAGCATCTGAGACCGGCTAGAGAGTTGCAATCTTTAACTGTTCCGAAGTGGGAATGGGAACAGATCTCTATGAAATTCGTTACGGTGTCTACCCAGGTTTAGTCAGGATGTGACTCCATTCGGATGCTTGTTGTCCGGTTTTTCTCAGTCTGCTCAGTTGTTCTTTGTTAAGTTTGTGCGTTGCATGGAGTTCCTTCGAGGGTCGTATCCAATGAAGGCACCCTGCTCGCTTGCCGCCTTGGGCAGGAGCTTCAGGGAGCCTTGGGTACTGGTTGAGCTTTAGCTCCGTCTTTCCATCCGCAGGATGATGGTTTTGTGAGAGCGGGCTATACCGACTCTAGAGGTTATACTCGTGCATACGTATTAATTGTTTTCGGCAGTTGGGATCGTCACTTGCCATTGTTCGGATTCTCCTTCGATAACAGTTATCAGGAGACATTCCGATTGGCAACCTTTAAGTTTTGTTTGTTAGGTGGTGTCGATCTCCAGTCTGTTTTTCTGACTCTGCGTAATAGGATTTTTGGACCCCAGCTTGTCTAGAGACTTCGGAAATGATCCAGCTGTTTCAGGTGAGGATGATGACAATCCTGTGCGGACAGAGGTCTTATGCCGACCATGGTGATCGCAGGCTCGAGTTCGCTGTAGGAGATCATGTATTCCTACGGATTTTTCCGATGAAGGACGTGTTGAGTTTTGGGAAGCTTACCCAGAATTGTAGGTCCTTTCGAGATCCTTTAAGCGAGTTAGTTCGTTGCCTTTAATTTGGTACTTCCTCCCAGATTATTGAGTTTTCACCCCGTATTCCTTGTGTCGATACTTTGCAATTACCTTCATGACCTTTCTCACATGATTCAGCACCAGACCATTTAGCTTGGACGCGGTCTTGCGTTCACCAGCAGCCAATTGTGTTAATGGCCCGGCAGGTGGAGAAACTTCGGTCAAAGGTCTTGCTATCTGTGGAAAGTTTTCTTGGACGTAGCTGTATAGTGAGATGATCACTCGGGAGGCTGCGAGCGAGAATTGGGAGTTTTGTACTCTTCTTTTTGAAGGTGCGCTTAGTGAAAATTTTAAATTCGGGGATGAATTTTTATAAGGGGGGAGATCGTAACGTTTCAGAAATCGTTTTGCGAATTTTTCCGTTTTAGGGCAAAATTGTCGGTTTTTCCCGTTTTAACCTGATTTCGATCAAACGTCCGTATAACCTTACCGGCACCTTTTTTAGCTAAAACAAAGCTTGTACGCGAACTTTAGGGGTATTTGGGAGGTTTTTGTTCAGATAGAATTTTTCCCAAATAAAATATTATTTTAACCGGTGTTTGGTGCACGTAAATCGGGAAATTTCTTCTCTTGAGAATAAATTATTTTTTTGTCACTAGAATATTTTGGAAACTTCTTTTTAAATATCTAGATATTTTTTGGAGTGCAAAAGGTTTTATTTTAAAAAGAAAAGAAAATGAATAAAAGGTGGCATTTTTGCATTAAATGTGCATTAATTGTTTTCTTTTGCTAGAAAATTCCACACACTTCACCAAAAATCCCCCCATTCATCTCTTGGCTGGCCCTTCCCTTCCCCTTGCTGCCTCAATCATTTCCACCCATTTTCAACTCATTTTTCATCAAATAAATCATGAAAAATCCAAATAAAATCACAATAACTCAAATATATTCATTTTCCTTCTTTCTTCTTCACAAAAGTAGCTTGGATCTTCATTCAAAACATCATTTTTGAGGAAAAGATGATGGTTTGGTTTCTTGGTTTTGATCTTTTGTGGAGGTATAAAACCCTAACCCTAATCCTTTTTGTTGTTTCTAATTTTCTAATTAGTATATTAATTGTTTATTTAAGCTTTTAATTTCATGTTTGAAATTCATGACCTGATTTTTATGATAATATAGTTAGGGTAAAACTTGATTTATGTGTTTAATATTTATTTGAAGTGGTAATTTGTGTTTTGGAGAAGATTAACCTAGTAGAAAATGTTAATTTTTGCTAATGAACACTTTGTTTAATTATGCAATTTTGCTTACTAGGTTTTTGCTAAAATTTATTTAGCAAGTGTTAAAAATATAGAAATGGTTTTTATAGCTTAGTTAAGCTATTTTAAGGTGTTTATAATCGCTAGATATGCGTTAGCTTGAAACTAGTGCGAAATATTGCGATAGGTTGCTTACTAGATTTCGGGGTTTTTCCGACGTGGGTTCGATTGGTCGTTGCGAGCTTATATCTATTGTATTCCTCGTAATTTTTGTGTTTTGAATGCGCGATCGGGACGATCGGAATCTAGACTAGGTGTTTCGTAGTTTGGCGACCCTACTTAGGATTTTTGGCCGATGTCGTGCGCGTTAGATGCGCTAAGCGCGCAGTGTAATTTTCAGGGCGTTATTCTTACGTTTCGATGTCTTTTCGTCGATGTAGGATATTTGCTTATGTGTTGTGTTTGTGATATTTTAGGTTCGCAAGCGGGGACTTCGGACGCTACGATAAGGGGAAAATAGGTGGTAGGCTTCACCTAGCTTGGAGCGTTGGTGAGTAGATTTAACATCTACAGGAGAATCGCCCGCATGGCGTTATGCGTCTGGGCTAGAGATGTTATTTCTGTCTCATATTCTATGTCATATTTAGAATTGCGCATTTACCCTATTTCTTAGATATTGTTGTGCTTGGACTAGTATCCTTAGGACACTGCACATATTATTGACGATTCATGTTGCACGAGCACTGATTGTATGCTACACACACCGTCAATAATTGCCATGTCACGCACAACCCACTTATAGATATGATATTGCTTGGTTAAGGACATTGAGACTTTGATTCATATTTCTTTACGCATTGACTTATAGCATACCTGTATACCTATATGCTTACACATATGTTCTGACATAGTTACATGCTAGTTATCTGCATACCTATATGGTATCGTACCATTAGTGATAGATGCATATACACTTTACGATACAACTACAGGTATACTTTGCATATATGTTACTTATACCCGGGGGGTACCCTACATATTTTACTTATACCTAGGGGGGTATACTACATCATTTTTTTATAGGTAGACACCTATACTTAGCTGTACCATATTGATTTCGCATATATCTGGTTTCAGCTACATATTTTCCTTTATATGCTCGCATTTCAGATATATCGCACATATTTATTCCTGGATTTGCGCAATGTTATTTGGATTTTACATGATGTTTTCTGGATTTGGGAACCGCGGGAGTTCATGAAATTATGCAATAATTGAAAAACCCGGTTTCCTTGATATGATATTTGCGCAGCCACCATGAGATTTATCGGTTCTGATTATATACTCCATACTAGGTGTGGATGCCGTATGAGGGTACATAGTGGGGCCCGGTATGGTTCCCCTCGGCAAGAAGATCGATGGACTTTGCCGATTGAGCTTGGAGGCGGGCGAGTACCTACTGGTGACAGTACCAATGACTCGGCGGGGATCGTGGGGATACCGTTGGGAGTCATGTACGTATAGATACGTCGAGAGGCGAGGGTCAAAGCTAGGCACTCGAGCTTTCGGGATAGCGTATGATACGTAACTATCAGGGGGCCAGTCGTGGTGACAGCACCTGATAGATCAGTATTTCTGTGTCGATATTTGGCACATTGGTTTCATGATATTTCTAATTACTCTTTTGTATATATAACCGGGGATTGAGCCGCTGTTATATATACCCTTACACCAATATTAGTGGAATGGGACACTAATATATGTGTATTGACCTCATCATATTTATTTATGTCATTATATTTAGGATGTTAGAATTTTGCTGGAGATTTGATTCGGGATATAAGAGATTCATTTGAGATTGGATACTGGATAGATATGTGAGATCTACTTGATATTGTACATTCGAGATATATGAGATCTACTTGCTGTTGTACATTCGAGATATGTGAGATATACTTGATATTGTACATACGAGATATGTGAGATCCACTTGATTTTGTACATTCGATATATACGAGATATATCTGATGATTGTACATTCGATATATGTGAGATATACTTGAGATTGTACATTCGGGATATATGAGATATACTTGATATTGTGCAATTGAGAAGATGTGCTACTTAGATAATATGAGAGCCAATTTGGGGGCTGATTCGAGGAATTGGTATTTAAATTGTCTTGCTAGATTGCGATCCTACCACGATGTCAGGATTCCGTGGAAATGACATACTTCATACCATACCTCACCTTATCTGTTGTGTATTACTTCATGTACTAGTAGTACATGTTAGTGTACCTTTCATGATTGTTGCACATTTACATTCTCATATCCCTATCGCATGATTATTGCATACTGTTGTCATATCATTATTGCTTTATATATATTGATTGTACCTGCTAGTGTACTTTCCATTATTCTGCATTCATATTACATGTTATTACTGTTAATTGCATATCTTAGATTCACGCTTTACGTGCATACTTGCGATTACCTGCATATGTCATTTACTATTCACGAGTTGGCAACTCACCCCGTTGTGCCACAGTGTTTGCAGGTGTTCCTTAGGATAGTCAGAGGCAGGCTATTATCACACATCTTATCATCTTTTGCTACGGATACCGCATCAGCTCACAGTGTGCAGTTTGCTTAGGTGGGTTTTGTGGTTATTCGTTGTGTTGTATATTCGTTGAATCTCTGTACTCTCCATCTACTATTTTCATATTGACTTAGAGACTTGGTGAGGACGATATTGTATATTATGTTGGATTTGTTGTCTTTTATACAGTTTCCTTTCTATCGTCTTCTATTTCTTCGCTACGGCGTCGTATATTTGTTGTGGTGGTTGTTTTCCGCCTTTGGGCGTGGTTTTGCTCCCGTTGGGGATGCTTTACTTTATATTTATGTTGTACCCATTTTTGGGGTTGGTTTTTATAAAGGAGGTGCTGCCGAAATTTTCAAGAAAGAAAATTGGACTTAAAGAATTTATACTTGAGATTTTTTTTAAAGGTTTAAACAATGTTTCTTATCCTTTCTTGTCTTTTAATAGTTTAGATTTCTGGGTTTTGGCTTTCTTTTACTACGTTACGCCTGCAGACGTTGCGTAGTATTAGGGCCGTCACGTGCCAATTTCGGGTCATGACAAAGTTGGTATCAGAGCGCTAGGTTTTTACCTTACGGAGTGTAGGATGACCTTGATATGATGGAGTGGGTAGCTTAAGCAGAGTAACGTAGTGTGTGTATGTCTGCAGCATACTCACGATGCAGTACTCCGTCTAAAGTGACCTAAGTACAATTACTTGAAATTCCCTTGATGATTCATATCCTTGTGGTTCGATTTCCGTGTTCATATCGAATCCTATTCCAATTTATAGCCTTTGCCGACGACGACTATGGGGACTCAGTGAGGTGCAGCGAGGGCCGAGGTCAGTATTGACTCGGAGAGAGCGAGGACAGACCAGGATGGCACGCTCGTTGCATAGGTGCAGACGGATCCGCCTTTAACAGATAGTATCGCTAGGCTTGTGGCAGAGATGCTGGACTTGCGCCAGACGATGAGTTCTTTGATGTAGACCATTCGAGCGCAGCGACAGGAGGTTGTCACCCCTGTTACCCAGTTGTTCCTTGCGATCAGCACACAGCTTTCCGTCAGTTACATAGCACCAGTGGATGCAGCCCTAGTTGACGAGACACGTATTCCAGAGACTTCGGGAGTTCCGGAACCGTGGAGGACTCATACCGGGGTATCAGCTCAGAGACAGAGGCTTAGTCATCGAGACAGCTTTCGTGACCATTGCGGGAGTAGCAGAGATTTGGGACGAGAGGATTCGTGTTAGCTAGATCAGCCGTTTGTTGTGTTAATTTCTGTCAGCGATTCTTTTGTTGCGCGACACGTATTTCAGTCGTATGCCAATCAGTTAGGAGATTCATCCATCACTTGATCCTTCTAGAGATGTCGGATTTGACGTTCTCCTGGGCACGGACTGGTTAGTTACGTGCTAGGCGTCTGGGGACTACCGCGAGGAAACAGTCAGGTTTATTTTCCCGGCAAGTCAGTTCTTGTTGTGCAGGGGGAAAGTGGTGTCGCCTCTCACGGCTCGAATTCATCCTTTTTTGCTAGTCGGCTTTTGAGGAGAGGATGTCGAGGATTCTTTGCGTTCATTTATGATACCGGAGCCATAGTGGGATTGTTGGACCGGGTTCTTATCGTGCGAGAGTTTTCCGACGTTGTTCCAGATGAGCCGGCGGGGCTTAGGGAGCATAAGGATCAGCTGCAGAATTGTTTGTCAGGGGGTTCGTGCGTCTGTGTGTTTCGCCTTGAGGAGCTCCTATTTCTGTTCGTCAAGGAGAAGGACGGCAGTTGAGGTTATGTATTGATAGATCGTCAATTGAACCGGCTTACGGTGCGGATAGGTATCATTTACCTCGCATTGACGGTTTCTTCGATCGACTCCTAAGTGCGAGACTTTTTCTAAGTTGTTGGGATCAGGTCATCATTGTTGCGGGTTCGGAGTGATGGCATTCCGAAGGCTTCCTTGTGCATGCTACAACTTTGTGTGTTTTGGTGGTGTCTTTAGACTCGCCAATGCCCTAGCAGCATTCGTAGACATGATGCACCAGATTTCTTCAGGCCATTCCTCGACCAGTTATTGTTATGTTATTGACGACATTCTGGTCTATTCAATGTGTCGTGGGGAACAGGAGTAGCACTTGAGGATTTGTTTTGCAGACATTAGGAGAGCCCAGTTGTTGCTAGATTCTCAAAGTGTTCCTTCAGGCTTGTTTGTGTTGACTCCTAGGTCTTGTAGTTACTGTAGGGTTCCTAGGCACGCTAATGAAGTCTCACAAGGCATCAACCATGCCAATTTTAGATTTTACGGGTGCCGAGAAACCCTAATACGGATCGTTGACTAGAAGTTTAGGCGATATACGAATCTAGTTAACAACTTAACTAAAGATAAGAAGCTACAACCTCTGTAGATCCGGATATCCACTTCCTTGGCTCCACGTAGGCGTCCTCTCGCTGTCCATCTCGAATCCCGGACTCAATCGTCGGCTTGATCGGAGAAATGGGCGGACTAGGTCGTCGGCTTCGTGCCGAAGATGATCTACGTCGAGGCATCACAAGTTCAAGCTCCGACTTCACAAATTTGTGAAACTTGTGAAGAAAACACCCAAAACAACTTGGCAAGAGGTAGAGGGTGAAGAAATAGGAGGTGGGTTCACTTTAGAATTGGATTTCTCACTTTAGAACTCAAGTTGCCATTGATGGCATCAAGCTTTCTTTCTTGAAGAAGAAGATCAAGAAGAAGGAAATATTATGATATGCTTTTTTAAAATGAAAAAGAAATGAATACTTATCATAATAGGAACCATGGTTAGGTGTAGAGAATTGACCAAGGTTAGAAGAGTGCTTAGGGTTAAGCATGAAGACAAATTGGTCACTTTGGTCAAAGCTTCATGAAGCTTCACAAAGGTTCAAGAATGAAAGCAACCATTTTGTATTCTTATCCCATTCTTTTTCCAAAATAAATAAATAAAAGAATGGATAATTAAAACCCTAATTACTTTCTTAACCTAGGTTTAATTCTTTACACTTAACCAAATGAGCAAGCATCATCAAACATGATACAAAGATGTGCACAAAAGTATATCACATATACAACTTGCACATCAAGTGAGAAAATCCATTTAAAGTGAACCAATACTAGTTAATGCAAAATAATATATCAAATATATAATTATACATTAAATCATTAAATCAACACTTGATTCAATGATCCGGTCATGTCGCACATAACCGACTAGTATATAATGTATCGACTTATCGAATCGATCTTCGATTCGATAACTAGGTTATATCGCATAGAACAAATCGAAACATTAATCGCGAGAATGAAATGCGGTATCACATACACGCATTATTCTCGGTCCCGCACATATCTCATATGCGCTCCTATTTCGTTTCGCTTGAGCCAGGAAACCTCTGTGTAGGACTCTAAAGACTCGTTAATACGCCGGTAGCAGATGATGATCATATCAAGCACCCACAAGCCGCAAGCGGTCTGCTAAACGTAACGGCCATCCGGGTATTGAGCGATCAGAAGATCGACGAGCTAGCCCGCTCACACTCTTGTGAATCCAACCAGTAAACTTACCGTACAGTCCGGTCTGTTCGTCTGATATGTCGCATATCAAGTCTAGGGGTGGTAAACGTCAGACCCCAATAACCGATAAGTCGTGCCGATATGAGGCTCATAACGGGTCGAGAAACTACTGGTAACACTTACCAGCAAATCTCTGATCAGCCCTGGCCAGGGACTTCCCTGTTACGGCCAATCGAGCACAGCACAACATCAACCCCAATACCGGGAGAGACGAAACCCCTCCTATCGCTCATTGCCTCCATGTGACTCGGGACTGTGCCCAAAGACCACCGTTTTGCACGCCCTCATGGACGTGGTAAGGTGGAGATCAAAGCACAGTGGGAATCACACAAGACTCTATGACGATCTCGGGTCTACAGACTAACCTGTACAAGTGTCATCTGAGAACTGCCATCTGACGTGAGGTATAATACCATCTGGGAGTTCTCGGCGAGTCCGTCCAGTGTACCCGGTCTCCACTGAGCACCCGTATACCATCTCTGATGTCAAACACCAATGGATATGGGATCATCCATCGCCCATCTCATGGGTCGAGAAGCGTATACGCTAGTCTACACTGGTATATCGATGCCCTGTCTCGATACACCCATGACTAGGGACCTTGAAGGATGTACTTATGGACTACCATGTCCCCACTAGTATGATCTGCATCATAGTCCAGGTAGTCAAGTACACATCCTAAGGGTTTTATCAACATGTAACTATAAGACAGTTTAAAGAGACTAGTATACATGTTAAGATAAAGAGTAACCAGATAGCATACTATCATATCGAGCAAGAAAGTCATCTCTATATATGTCCAAGCATCCAATATAATATACATCATCTGTACAATACTGGCCTCTAGGACATACATACAACTAACAATCTCCCACTTGCACTAGGGCCAGCTGCTGTAGTATCGCATACTGAGCATCCCGAAGAGTCTCTCAAACTGTATCTGGGGAATGGCCTTCATGAGTGGATCCGCCGTGTTGTTCTTCGTGTCAACCCTCCTGACCTCGATCTCCCGGCGATCAACTATCTCCCGGATCAGGTGATACCGCCTCAGAATATGCCTGGATCGCTGATGGGACCTAGGTTCCTTGGCCAAAGCCACCGCTCCATTGTTATCGCAATACAAAGGCATTGGATGCTCAATGGATGGAACCACTCCAAGTTCAATAATGAACTTCTTGATCCAGACAGCCTCTTTAGCAGCATCGTTGGCAGCGATGTATTCAGCCTCCATCGTCGAGTCTGCCACGGTTTCCTGCTTGGAACTCTTCCAGCTAACCGCCCCTCCGTAAAGGGTAAAGACAAATCCCGACCGCGACTTAGAGTCGTCCTTATCACTCTGGAAGCTCGAATCGGTAAAGGACTCCACTTGGAGTTCTCCGTTACCATACACCAAGAGCATCTCTTTAGTCCTTCGCAAGTACTTGAGAATGCTCTTCACAGCTGTCCAGTGACTCTCTCCAGGATCAGCTTGATACCTGCTCACTACACTTAGTGAGTATGCTATATCGGGTCTGGTACATAGCATCGCGTACATGATAGAGCCTACTGCCGAAGCATAGGGTATCCCTTGCATGCGAGCTCTCTCCAAATCAGTCTTGGGAGACATCTCTTTGGAGAGAGTGACTCCAGAGATCGTGGGCAAGTTCCCACGCTTGGATTCTTCCATACTAAACCTCTTTAGTATGGTGTCAATGTACCTGGATTGGGACAATCCCAATATCCGTTTGGATCTATCTCTATAGATCCTGATTCCCAATATGCAGGAGGCATCACTAAGATCTTTCATCGAGAATCTTTGTGATAAGAAGAGCTTGACCGATTGCAGCATAGGAATATAATTTCCTATCAAGAGTATGTCGTCCACGTACAATACGAGGAAGACAACCTTACTCTCTGCTACCTTCTTGTAGATACAAGGTTCATCTGGGTTTTTGACGAAATCAAACTCTTTGATAACGACGTCAAAGCAGATGTTCCAACTCCGCGATGCTTGCTTTAATCCATAAATGGATTTAAGCAGCTTGCACACCTTCCCGCTGCTCCCACTGTCTACGAAGCCCTCTGGCTGAGTCATGTACACGCACTCTTCTAAATCACCATTTAGAAAGGCGGTCTTAACATCCATTTGCCAGATTTCGTAATCATGATATGCAGCGATGGCAAGCATGATCCGGATGGATTTAAGCATAGCCACTGGAGAAAAGGTTTCATCATAGTCCACACCTGGTCTTTGACGAAAACCCTTTGCAACAAGTCTAGCTTTGAAAGTCTCCACTTTCCCATCTACACCAAGTTTTTTCTTGAAGATCCACTTGCTCCCAATGGGTTTTACCCCTTCAGGAGCAACATCCAAAGTCCATACTTTGTTGGTGTACATGGATTCCATCTCGGACCGCATAGCATCCAGCCATTTCACTGAGTCCCTACTCGTGATGGCCTGCTCGAAGCTAGTTGGGTCATCATCCTCCATGATGCAATCCTCGCTCCCACCATCCATGAGAAAACCGTAGTATCTCTCAGGTTGGCAAGGAACCCTACTAGATCGGCGGAGAGGCTGAGCTTCATTGGGAGCTACTGAATCTTCTGGTTCCACTAAATCTTCAGTTTGAGTTTGTGTAGCCGGAATTTCTTCCAGTTCTACCTTATCCCCACTAATTTCTTTTGCAAGAAATTCATTTTCCAAAAAGGTGGCATGTCGAGAAACAAACACTTTTTGTTCCTCTCCATGGTAGAAAAGATATCCATGTGAATGTTTGGGATATCCCATAAACTTGCATAGAACTGACCGTGCCTCGAGTTTGTCCGGATTTTGCCTTTTGACATAGGCCGGGAAACCCCATATCTTAACTTGTTTAAGACATGGTCTCTTCCCACTCCATATCTCATATGGTGTGGTAGGTACAGATTTAGTTGGAACTTGATTCAATAGGTATGCTGCTGTCTCCAGCGCATAACCCCAGAAGGAAATAGGTAACTCAGCTGTGCTCATCATAGAGCGCACCATATCTAATAGGGTGCGGTTCCTCCGTTCTGATACACCGTTGTGCTGTGGTGTATAGGGAGGAGTCAACTGAGAGAGAATCCCATTCTCTTTTAGGAAGTCCAGGAATTCATTGCTCAAGTATTCACCTCCTCGATCAGATCGAAGGATTTTAATATTTTTTCCGGTTTGGTTCTCAACTTCTTGTTTATATTCTCTAAATTTCTCAAAAGCTTCTGATTTGTGTTTCATCAGGAACACATACCCGAACCTAGAGAGATCGTCAGTGAATGTAATGAAGTATGAAGAACCATCCCTGGCATGTATAGACATAGGACCGCATACATCACTATGTATCAGTCCTAAGAGTTCAGTAACTCTTTCTCCGTGTCCTGTAAACGGAGTTTTGGTCATCTTGCCTTTGAGACATGACTGGCAAGTGTCATAAGATGAAAATTCAAACGGATTCAAATATCCATCCTTATGCAACTTAGCCAGTCGTGTCGCATTGATGTGACCCAGTCTACAATGCCACAAGAAGGATTCGTTCAGTTCAGAACTCTTCCTCTTGTGTGTGTTTGTTATGCTCAGAACTGTTGATTGATTTAGAACATAAATGCCATTGCACAACGTGCCTGATCCAACCAACTTTTGGTTACGGAAAATGTTCATAACATTTTCCTGTAATACAAAATTATATCCCTCTTTACTCAATAAAGAAACCGATATAATGTTGCATATCAGGTTCGGCATGTAATAGCATTCGTTCAGAACCAATGTATTACCAGTTGGTAACACAAGGTGATATTCCACGACAGTCTTAGCTGCAACAATTGCACCATTTCCAACTCTAATGTCTTTATCACCTTCTCCAAGTTCTCTACCTTTCCTAAGCCCATGTAACTGATTACATATATGGGATCCTGATCCGGTATCTAATACCCAGGACGTAGGGCAAATGGAGAAACAGTTCTCTGTAACGAACACACGCGTAGAAAATGCATCAACATGTACTTTCTTCATTCGGGTGGCATGGGAATCCTGGTATTCCCCTATATCCTGCTCAGTCCTATAACTCTTATAGGAAACAACGGAACCAACGTTCCCCAGCACAGTATAACATGCGGGTTCGGACAATACATCCATATTATTATCTTTATTAGGGCATGAAATGGTCGCTACCTGGAGAGAGAGAGAAGAAAACACTTTAGCGTATGCTCGTGCAAGATCAGATTGGTTATTATCTTATCTAATCAGGATGGCTCCCACTGGTTTTTATCAAATCTTCCTTCAAACCTTAAAAGGAAAGACTAGCCGGGATTAATTACACACTATAAGTTCGCCAATCTTTCAGCCAGGCCAGTGTCGGTACTTTGAGGGAGGTCCCCCGTGCTTTCGCACGAACCTAATTAATGTAAAACCTCGTTTTCCCAGAGGCGTAACCCCGTTGACACCTTTCTAGACACCTACTTGATCGGCTAATTGTAATGTGTAAAACTCTCCCAGGAGTAACTCTTACTCGCAGTGGGTATCGGGATCCAACTATCTCATAGAAGGTATGCAATCTCATTGCAAATTTCAACACTTGAAATTCCCGATAATATTTTGCCCCTAGCGTCCTATGACCTTGACAAAGGCCAACAAATCATAGCATGCTAGTCAAGTTCAACCCGTCATTTCTTGATTGAATCAAACCCACCCGCACGACCCTTGACAAAGGCCAACAAGGTCATACGACTACCCTGAAACAATCTGCATCACATGCACAAACAGATAATCACTATTCAGCTACCGCACACTACGCCTTGACAAAGGCCAACAAACGCAGCACGAATACTAAACAGTTCTTATCTGAAATGACGGAGGGCTACGATAGGTTTTTCTGAAAACCTATTGCGTAATGAACTTGATATCGTTGTAGAATCAAATGAAGTTTTGAAATGGAGTGATTTTGAGGCTTTTCTAGTTTTGCTAAAGGGGTCACTCCCGGTGAAGGGATCGTCGGCCCTTTCCTCGTCGAATGAGGTGCGGGATATATCATATATATCACTGTGCAAAGCAGAAACTATAGAAGCAATCAAAAGCAGACCGAGTGTGTAGCATCTGCCAGTTATCGCTAAAGGAGTCACTCCCGGTGAAGGGATCTCGGTCCTTTCCTCATCGAATAAGGTGCAGGGTATATCATATATACCGCTGTGCAAAGAAAGAACTGTAGCTACCTGTTTTGTTTAAAATTTGATTCTACAACATCTTAGGTTTCTTTTCTTTCATTAATCACATTAATGAAGTCCCATCATTTAAGTTACCTAAACATCACAGATAAATACGACGTACACTTATGCCATCCGCATTCGCCTCAATGTCCCCTCGTGCACCGTTAGGTTAGGTAACTAACGACAGAGCAGGGCAGGGTTGGCGCGGGTGTAAAACATAAGTAACGTCTATATAATATATCATATATACTATATACTGTATCTATCACAGAACATCATATGATCACATCACAGATATCGCAGCAGAAGAAACATATGAAACATTGGATATACTAGAACGTCCGTGTTTTCAATACGAGCCAGTATAAAACACGGATTCCACGGTCGTGATGAATAGCCAATCCCACACCCTTAGACCCCTACGAGAGCGGCAAGCAACCCTACCAATTCTAGGGTTAGGAGACCCGGACTCGACTCCTCGAGATGGTCTCCCACTGGACCCTAGAACCCGGTTACTTGTGCTCCCCTCCTTGGGTCTATCCTAATGCGGAAAAGTAAATAATATACAAAAGGTGACGACTTCCGCAACCTGGAAGTGCCCCAATAAAAGAATATTACATACAAGTTTTTACATGAATGAAAATGAAAAACACTCATCTCACATAAAAAAACCCCGGCTATTCAAACACGACGATCCAATATAACATATCCAGCAACACATAACATCACATGTCATCAACGTAAGTAAATATGCGCATCCCAATTGTCGTTGACATATAGCAACGAAACCGGCGATATCACATATTACACTTACGGTCACAGAAAAGAAAGTGTAAAACTACAACAGTTGGAATCCGCAATCTCTTTAGACATCACATGCCTAATCAAATGAAATACTTAGACATCACATGCCTAACAATTATAAACCCCGCATTTTAGTCCCATTATCGAAAACTCTTTTCAATATCAAGTGAGACTAAACTGCTAGATTTATAACATTCATTCAGCTATCTCATAACTGTTTGTGAATTCCAATTATTGTATCCCATTCCAGATAAATAGAAAATATCAAAATTTCCGATCGAACATTCGAACACCCAAGTTTTCCCGAAACCGTTCAACACATGAAATAAGTTCAAGGACGTTCACTTCATGCCTCAGTACCAACGGTCCAGCCGTAGAAGGGTCAAGCCAACGCCTCACATGTGGCACGCCGTACTGCCCCAAACCCTAAGGTTCAAAGGGCAGTTCAAGACGGTCACATAATCGAGTTAAGGTTTGTTGTCTTCTAGAGGGACCATCGCGTTACTTGCACTACTCAGAACGTCATTAAACTACGGAAAAGTCCAACAATTGGAAATTTCCGGGCAGGGGAAAGATTGGGTATTTACATCCGGTCGAACTTTTTAACATATTCTAAAATTATCCGGAAAAATCACATAGACAAAGTTTGATAATCCGATCGAATCTACGATTCCCAAAGCAACCCCAGAATACTCAACTCTTGAGTCAAATTAAAAATTCCCAGAAAACTCAGCATCCAGAAATAGGAATTACTGTGCAAAAAGGGGAGGATGACGTCATCATCTGGCCTCGGAACCGCCGCAGAAGCAAGGCTTCTGCCGCGGTTCCGCCGCCGATTTTACTGTTCATAAGTTAAATTTTGCACCGTAATTCTTATAATTCCCTGCTGAATTTTTTAAGCATTTTTAATATGGAAAAATCCCAGATTTTAGAAAAAGTCCAGAGAGCATGAAAAAGTTAGGGTTTCGGGTTCGATCGGGTTTCAAACATCGTCTAAGCATCGCCTAAGGCTCTAGCTAGTCTCTGATACCACTGTAGGGTTCCTAGGCACGCTAATGAAGTCTCACAAGGCATCAACCATGCCAATTTTAGATTTTACGGGTGCCGAGAAACCCTAATACGGATCGTTGACTAGAAGTTTAGGCGATATACGAATCTAGTTAACAACTTAACTAAAGATAAGAAGCTACAACCTTTGTAGATCCGGATATCCACTTTCTTGGCTCCACGTAGGCATCCTCTCGCTGTCCATCTCGAATCCCGGACTCAATCGTCGGCTTGATCGGAGAAATGGGCGGACTAGGTCGTCGGCTTCGTGCCGAAGATGATCTACGTCGAGGCATCACAAGTTCAAGCTCCGACTTCACAAATTTATGAAACTTGTGAAAAAAAACACCCAAAACAACTTGGCAAGAGGTAGAGGGTGAAGAAATAGGAGGTGGGTTCACTTTAGAATTGGATTTCTCACTTTAGAACTCAAGTTGCCATTGATGGCATCAAGCTTTCTTTCTTGAAGAAGAAGATCAAGAAGAAGGAAATATTATGATATGCTTTTTTAAAATGAAAAAGAAATGAATACTTATCATAATAGGAACCATGGTTAGGTGTAGAGAATTGACCAAGGTTAGAAGAGTGCTTAGGGTTAAGCATGAAGACAAATTGGTCACTTTGGTCAAAGCTTCATGAAGCTTCACAAAGGTTCAAGAATGAAAGCAACCATTTTGTATTCTTATCCCATTCTTTTTCCAAAATAAATAAATAAAAGAATGGATAATTAAAACCCTAATCACTTTCTTAACCTAGGTTTAATTCTTTACACTTAACCAAATGAGCAAGCATCATCAAACATGATACAAAGATGTGCACAAAAGTATATCACATATACAACTTGCACATCAAGTGAGAAAATTCATTTAAAGTGAACCAATACTAGTTAATGCAAAATAATATATCAAATATATAATTATACATTAAATCATTAAATCAACACTTGATTCAATGATCCGGTCATGTCACACATAACCGACTAGTATATAATGTATCGACTTATCGAATCGATCTTCGATTCGATAACTAGGTTATATCGCATACAACCAATCGAAACATTAATCATGAGAATGAAATGCGGTATCACATACACGCATTATTCTCGGTCCCGCACATATCTCATATGCGCTCCTATTTCGTTTCGCTTGAGCCAGGAAACCTCTGTGTAGGACTCTAAAGACTCGTCAATACGCCGGTAGCAGATGATGATCATATCAAGCACCCACAAGCCGCAAGCGGTCTGCTAAACGTAACGGCCATCCGGGTATTGAGCGATCAGAAGATCGACGAGCTAGCCCGCTCACACTCTTGTGAATCCAACCAGTAACACTTACCGTACAGTCCGGTCTGTTCGTCTGATATGTCGCATATCAAGTCTAGGGGTTGTAAACGTCAGACCCCAATAACCGATAAGTCGTGCCGATATGAGGCTCATAACTGGTCGAGAAACTACTGGTAACACTTACCAGCAAATCTCTGATCAGCCCTGGCCAGGGACTTCCCTGTTACGGCCAATCGAGCACAGCACAACATCAACCCCCAATACCGGGAGAGACGAAACCCCTCCTATCGCTCATTGCCTCCATGTGACTCGGGACTGTGCCCAAAGACCACCGTTTTGCACGCCCTCATGGACGTGGTAAGGTGGAGATCAAAGCACAGTGGGAATCACACAAGACTCTATGACGATCTCGGGTCTACAGACTAACCTGTACAAGTGTCACCTAAGAACTGCCATCTGACGTGAGGTATAATACCATCTGGGAGTTCTCGGCGAGTCCGTCCAGTGTACCCGGTCTCCACTGAGCACCCGTATACCATCTCTGATGTCAAACACCAATGGATATGGGATCATCCATCGCCCATCTCATGGGTCGAGAAGCGTATACGCTAGTCTATACTGGTATATCGATGCCCTGTCTCGATACACCCACGACTAGGGACCTTGAAGGATGTACTTATGGACTACCATGTCCCCACTAGTATGATCTGCATCATAGTCCAGGTAGTCAAGTACACATCCTAAGGGCTTTATCAACATGTAACTATAAGACAGTTTAAAGAGACTGGTATACATGTTAAGATAAAGAGTAACCAGATAGCATACTATCATATCGAGCAAGAAAGTCATCTCTATATATGTCCAAGCATCCAATATAATATACATCATCTGTACAATACTGGCCTCTAGGGCATACATACAACTAACAGTTACGGGAGACGGTTTTCGTATGGTCCCGAGGAAGATCGAGGTCGTACAGCTTTGGCCCAGGCTTGTGTACGGACGAAGGTCCGCAGATTTTGGGTTTAGCAGGTTTCTATCACCGTTTCGTGCAGGATTGCCTGTGTATCGCTGCACAGTTGACTGGACTGACCGGAAAGGAGGTTCTTTTTCCTTGGACTGAGGCATGTGTGCGATGTTTTTGGCAATTGAAGACTCGGTTAACAACTGCACCAGTTCTTCTTGCTTTTTGGTTCGGGCGACTTTGTTGTTTTAACTGTGATGTTTCGCGAGTGGGGCTCGATTGTGTACTGAGGTGACACTATAGAGTTATCGCTTTTGCTTCCCTACATTTGTAGGAAGTACTAGCAGAATATTCCACTCACGATCTGGAGATGGTCGCGGTGGTCTTGCGTTGGAGATTTGGAGACACTACTTGTTCGAGAGTCGTGTCAGATTTTCACGGACTATCAGAGCTTAATGTACATCTTCCTGCAGCGGATTTCGATTGTTGAGATAGTCTTCTACAGATTCACAGTTCTTGTGCAATCATTGAGCACAGCTTAAGTTCGCCTCTACTGAGGGGACAACTTGCTCATGTCAGCGCCCGACCACTTTTCCTTAATCGCTTTCGCGAGACACTGCCCGCCGATGCTCGTTCGTCAGATATACTTGAGCATACTCGGCTGGGTAATGATTCGGAGTCCTTGATTTGTGACAAGGGTGTGATGAGTTTAGGGATGCGTTTGTGTACCTGATACTATTGGGTAGAGACGTGAAATCCTAGAGCAGGCATATCTGTCAACTCTCTGTACTCATTCGAGTTCCACCAGCATTTGACGTGATTTGTGAGATAGTTACAGGTGGGCAAGGATGTAAAGAGAAGTTTCGGATTTCGTTTCAAGGTGTTGTCTTGTTGTGTATTTTGGTTGAGCATCTGAGACCGGCTGGAGAGTTGCAATCTTTAACTGTTCCGAAGTGGGAATGGTAACAGATCTCCATGAAATTCGTTATGGTGTCTACCCAGGTTTAGTCAGGGTGTGACTCCATTCGGATGCTTGTTGTCCGGTTTTTCTCAGTCTGCTCAGTTGTTCTTTGTTAAGTTTGTGCATTGCATGGAGTTCCTTCGAGGGTCGTATCCAATGAAGGCACCCTGCTCGCTTGCCGTCGTTGGTATTTAAATTGTCTTACTGGATTGCGATCCTACCACGATGTCAGGATTCCGTGGAAATGACATACTTCACACCATACCTCACCTTATCTGTTGTGCATTGCTTCATGTACTAGTAGTACATGTTAGTGTACCTTTCATGATTGTTGCACATTTACATTCTCATATCCCTATCGCATGATTATTGCATACCGTTGTCATATCATTTTTGCTTTATATATATTGGTTGTACCTGCTAGTGTACTTTCCATTATTCTGCATTCATATGACATGTTATTACTGTTAATTGCATATCTTAGATTCACGCTTTACGTGCATACTTGCGATTACCTGCATATGTTATTTACTATTCACGAGTTGGCAACTCACCCCGTTGTGCCACAGTGTTTGCAGGTGTTCCTCAGGATAGTCAGAGGCAGGCTATTATCACACATCTTATCATCTTTTGCTACGGATACCGCATCAGCTCACAGTGTGCAGTTTGCTTAGGTGGGTTTTGTGGTTATTCGTTGTGTTGTATAATCGTTGTATCCCTGTACTCTCCATCTACTTTTTTCATATTGACTTAGAGACTTGGTGAGGACGATGTTGTATATTATGTTGGATTTGTTGTCTTTTATACAACTTCCTTTCTATCGCCTTCTATTTCTTCGCTACGGCGTCGTATATTTGTTGTGGTGGTTGTTTTCCGCCTTTGGTCGTGGTTTTGCTCCCGTTGGGGATGCTTTACTTTATATTTATGTTGTACCCATTTTTGGGGTTGGTTTTTATAAAGGAGGTGCTGCCGAAATTTTCAAGAAAGAAAATTGGACTTAAATAATTTATACTTGAGATTTTTTTTAAAGGTTTAAACAATGTTTCTTATCCTTTCTTGTCTTTTAATGGTTTAGATTTCTGGGTTTTGGCTTTCTTTTACTACGTTACGCCTGTAGACGTTGCGTAGTATTAGGGCCGTCACGTGCCAATTTCGGGTCGTGACAGTTCCGCGGCGCTACAGTGGCATTAGGGTTTGAATTTTCTTCAGTAATGCCCGTATGTATTTCCTGATGCTTCTGGGAATTTTTAATTTTACTCAAGTGTTGAGTTTTCTGGGTTGTATTGGGAGCTCGTTGATTCGATCGGAAAGTTTAATTTCATTTAATTTTTCCCGGGTAATTTTAGAACGTGTTAAAAAGTTCGAACGGATATCAATAACTCACTTTTTTCCCTGTCGGAAATTTTTTCAAAAGTTGGATTTTTTCTCGAGTTTGAAACTTCCGGAAAATCATGCAAGTAACGCGGTGGACCCTCTAGAAGAACACAAACCTTAACTCGATTATGTGACCGTCTGAACCGCCTCTGAATCTTAGGGTTTGGGGCAGTACGGCGTTGCCACATGTGAGGCGTTGGCTTGACCCTTCTACGGCTGGACCACTGGTACTGTGGCATGTGATGGATAATTTTTGAACTCCGCTCAAGTGTTGAACTATTTGGGAAATCTTAGGTGTTTGTTTATTCGATCGGAAAGTTTAACATTGTCTATTTATCTGAATGTGACACAATATTTGGATTCCACAAGTAGTTATGAGATAACTAATTTGAATGTTATAAATCTAGCAGTTTAGTCTCATTTGATCGGTTGCCATGGATTTTGATGCGATCAAAAGTCCGTCGCAATCACGTAGCATACGCAGATACTCGCCGGGTAAACTTAATAGATAGCCACGCTTTATAGCCCCGACCAAGTGACTGTAGGAGAACCCCATCGCCAAAAGCATCCGTTCGGGTGCTCGCGGCAGCGGTGTTCCGCCTTAGTGCACTTCGTCGACGGCGTCCGGGGGTGCAGCCGTCTACTAAAGTTTGCGACGAGCATTCGATCAGGATGTCGGGAATCTTGTTGAATTGCCTGACTAGATATTGAAAAGTGTTTTCGATAATGAGACTAAAATGCGGGGTTTATAATTGTTAGGCATGCGATGTCTAAGGAATTCATTTGGTTAGGCATGCGATGTCTAAGAAGGTTGCGGATTCCAACTGTTGTAGTTTTACACTTTCTTTTCTATGACCGTAAGCATAGTATGTGGTGTATCGCCGGCTTCGTTGCTATACATTAACGACAATCGGAATACGCATACTTGCTTACGTTGATGATACGAGATATTATGTGTTGCTGTGATATATTATATTGGATCGTCGTGTTTTGAATAGCCGGGGGTTTTATGTGAGATGGGAGTTTTTCTTTTTCATTCATGTAAAATTCATTTGTATGTAATATTCTTTTATTGGGGCACTTCCGGGCTGAGGATGATGTCACCATTGTATATTATTTACTTTTCTGCATTAGGTAGACCCAAGGCGGGGAGCACAAGTAACCGGGTTCTAGGGTCCAGTGGGAGACCATCTCGAGGAGTCGAGACCGGGTCTCCTAACCCTAGAATTGGCAGTGTTGCTTGCCGCGCTCATAAGGGTCTAGGGATGTGGGTTTGGCTATTCATCGCGACCGTGGAATCCGTGTTTTATACAGGCTCGTATTAAAACACGGACGTCCTAGTATATCCAATATTTCATATATGTTCTTCAACTGCAATGTTCTGTGATGAGATCATATTACTGCCTGAGACAAATGTTTATATTATATATATGAGATATATGCTATATTGCAGATTTCGTTTCAAATGTGATGCTTGTGAAGCATATTAAAATGGGACTTCATTAATGAGATTAATGAAACTAAAAGAAACCTAAAGATATTGTAGAAACTTGTTTAAAAACTGGTAGCTCTAGTTCTTACTTTGCATAGCAGTGTTCCTTGTAGAACATCCAGCACCTTATTCGATAAGGAAAGTGCCGAGATCCCTTCACCGGGAGTGACCTCTTTAGCGAAACTAGAAGATGCTACAAACTCGGTTTGTCTTTTGATTGTTTCTATAGTTTTTGCTTTGCATAGTGATATTTGTGAAATATCCCGCACCTTATTCGATAAGGAAAGAGCCGACGATCCCTTCACCGGAAGTGACCTCTTTAGCAAAACTAGAAAAGGCCTCAAAAACATTCCATTTAAAATCACTCGATTCTACAACGATATCATGTTCATTACGCAAAGGGTTTTCTTAAAAACCTGTCGTAGCCCTCCGTCATTTCAGATAAGTCCTACTTAGTATTCGTGCTACGGTAGTTTGACATTCGTCAAGGCGTGGTGTACGGTAGCTAACTAGTGCTTATCTTCTAGCATACGATGCGATTGGATTAGGGTATTCGTACGGCGTTGTTTGGCATTCGTCAAGGGTTGTGCGGGTGGGTTTAATTCAATCAGGAAATGTACGGGTTGAACTTGACTAGCGGACTATGGGTGGTTTGGCATTCGTCAAGGTCATAGGACGTTAGGGGTAAAATATTATTGGGAATTTCAAGTGTTGAAATTTGCAATGAGATTGCATACCTTCTATGAGATAGTTGGATCCCGATACTCGCTACGAGTAAGAGTTACTCCTGGAAGAGTTTTACACATTACAATTAGCCGATCAAGTAGGTGTCTAGAAAGGTGTCAACGGGGTTACGCCCCTGGGAAAACGAGCTTTACCTTAATTAGGTCCGTGCGAAAGCACGGGGAACCTCCCTCAAAGTACCGGCACTGGCATGGCTGAAAGATTGGCGAACTTGTAGGGTGTAATTAATCCCGGCTAGTCTTTCTTTTTAGGGTTTGAAGGAAGATTTGACTAAAACAGTGGGAGACATCCTGATTTGATAAATTGATAACCAATCTAATCTTGTAAAAGCATACGCTGAGTGTTTTCTTCTCTCACTTTCCTGGTTACGACTATGTCACGCCTTAATCAAAATAACAATACGAATGTATTGACCGAACCCGCTTGTTATACTGCGTTAGGGAACGTTGGTCCCGCTCTAACTTATAATTGTTATAAGACAGAGCAGGAAATAGGGGATTACCAGAATTCCCGTGCCGCCCAAACGAAGAAAGTGCATGTTGATGCATCATCTTTGGGTGTGTTCATTACCGAGAACTGTTTTCTTAGTATCCTTTGCGTCCGGGGTATTAGATACCGGATCAGGATCCCACAAATGTAATTTGTTACATGGGCTACAGATAGGTAGAGAATTGAGAACGAGTGATAAATTTCATGTGATAGAAACGGTGCAAGTGTTGCAGCCAAGTCTGTTGGTAGTTATCACCCTGTATTACCAGAATACATTGATTCTAAACGAATGTTATTAGATACCGAACCTGATATGCAATATCATATCAATCTCTTTATTAGTAAAGAAGGATATAATTTTGTATTATTGAATAACATTTTAAACATTTCCTATATCAAGAGTTGATCGGTTCAGGTACGTTATCTAAAAGCATTGACGTTCTAAATCAAACTACAGTTCTTAATATACAGTACACACACAAGAGGAAGAGTTCAAAAATGAACGAATCCTTCTTGAGGCATTGTAGACTAGGTCATATCAATGCGACCCGACTAGCTAAGTTACATTTAGATGCATATTTAAATTAGTTTGAATTTACATCTTGTGAAACTTGTCGGTCATATCACAAAGATAAGATGACCACAGCTCTGTTTATTGGAAACAGAGAAAGAGTTAGTCAACTGTTGGGATTGATACATGCTGATGTATGAAGGTCCCTTGTCTACACATGCCAAGACTGGTTCTTTGTACTTCATTACATTCACCATTTATCTCTCAAGATTCAGACATATGTTCCTATTGAAACACAAGTCCGAAACTTTTGAGATAATCACAGAATATAAGTTAGAAGTAGAGAACCAAAAACGGGTATAAGTATTATGTCCTTTGATGAGATCAAGGAGGAGAATACTTGAGCACGGGATTCCTGGACTATTCTAAAGGAGAATGAGATTCTCTCTCAGCATTACTCCTCCGTATACACCACAGCACGTCGGTGTATCGGGGCTGAGCAATCACACCCTATTTGATATGGTGCGCTATATGATGAGTACTACTAAGTTTCCTATTTCCTTTTGGGAGTTATGCACTTGTAAAGCTACATACCTATTGAATAGGGTTCCAATCAAATCAGTTGCCTACCACTTCATATGTGATATGGAATGGGAAGAGCCCATATCTTAAGTAAGTTAAGATTTGGGGTTGTCCGGCCTATATCTAAAAGCAAAATCCGGACAAGCTCGAGGCAAAGTCAGTTCTGTGGAAGTTTGTTGGATATCCCAAGCATTCGCAAGGGAATATCTTCTACCAAACCGAGGAACAAAAGATATTTTGTTTCTCAACATGCCACCTTTGTGAAAGGGAATTTCTTGTGAAGAAATTATTGGTCATGAGGTAGAACTGGAAAGAGTTCCAGCTATACAGACTGCAACTGATGATTTGGTAGAACCAAAGGATTCAATAGTTTCCAACGAACCTCAGCCTCTCCGTCGATCTAGTAGGGTTCTTCACCCACGTGAGAGATACTTTGGTTTCTCTATGACAGTGTGAGTGAGGATTGCATCATGAGATGATGACCCAACTAGTTTCGAGCAGGCCATCAGGAGTGGGACTCTGTAAGAATGGCTGGATACTTAGCGATCTGAGATGGAATTCTTATACACCAACAAAGTATAGACTTTGGTTGCTTTATCTGAAGGGTTAAATCCCCATCAAGAGCAAGTATATCTTGAGAAGATTACTTGGTGTACATGAAAAAGTTGAGACTTTCAAAGCTATGCTTAAAGTCTATCCAGATCCTACTTGCCACGGCTACATACCATGACTACGATATCTGGAGGTTGGGTGTCATGACTGCTTTTCTAAATACTGATTTGGAAGAGAGCGTCTATAAGTACACAGCTAGAGGGCTTCGTAGACAGTGGGAGCAGCGAAAACGTGAGCAAGATGTTTTATAGGATAAATCAGGCATCGCGGAGTTGGAACGTCTGTTTTGATGTGGTAGTCAAAGAGTTTGACTTCATCAAAATGGTAGATGAATCTTGTATATACAGAAAGGTAGTAGAGAGTATGGTGGTGATCCTCGTAGAGTACGTGGATGACATACTCTTGATAGGGAAGGAGTTTCCCATGCTACGCTCGGTCAATCTCCTCTTATCACAAAGATTCTCCATATAGGATCAAGGTGATACCTCCTAAATCTAGTGTTATGGATCTATGGGATAGATCTAATTGGATGTTCGGAATCTCACTAGTTGTAGTGAGATGGTATCAATCGATCCTGGGGAGAATCACTGGAAAGGTTCCAGGGTGATAAGGACGACTGAATGTCAGTCGCAGGCATTGTCTTTACCCTCAATGGAGGGACGGTATGTTGGAAGAGTTCCAAGCTAGATACCATGACTTACTAGACGATTAAAGGCAAGATACGTCGTTACCAAGGATGCTATCAAAGAGGCAGTCTGAATATATATAAGTTCATAAGATGAACTTCGTTCCTACCATTGTGTGACAATGGAGTTGTGGCTTATGCCGAGGAACCCCGTCCCATCAGAAATCCAGATATAATTCTTAGGCAGTATCACCTGATCATGGAGGTGGTTGATCTCCAGGGAGATCGAGGTTAGGAGAGTAGACGCAGAGGACAACAGCGCGGATCCACTCACAAAGGCCTTTTTCCCAGTAGAGACTTTTATGGGATGGTTGAGTATGAGATACTTCAACCACAGCTAATTGTTGGGTATGCGATACCACAACAGATGGCCCTAGTGCAAGTGGGAGATTGTTAGTTATATGTATGCCTTAGAGGCCATTACTGTACATACGATGTATATTGTAGTGGATGCTTGGACATATATAGGGAGGACTTTCTTGCTCGACATGATAGTACGCTATTTGGTTGCTCTTTATCTTAACATGTACTCTGATTGTCTCTATGTTACATGTTGATAAAGCCCTTAGGATATGTACTTGACTACTGGGACTATGATGAGATCATACTAGTGGGGCCACAGTAGTCAATGAGTACCATCCTATAACTATTCCTAATCGAGGGTGTATCGAGACAGGGCATCGATACAACAAAGTAGACTGGCGTATACGCATCTTGACCCATGTGATGGGTGATGGATGATCTCATATCCATCGGTGTTTGACATCAAGGATGGTGTACGGGTGCTCAGTGGAGACTGGGTACACTGGACGGACTCGCCGAGAATTCCCAGATGGTATTATACCTCATTTCAGATGGCAATTCTCTGGTGACACTGGTACAGAGTAGTCTGTAGACCCGAGATCGTCATAGAGTCTTGTATGATTCCCACTGTGCTTTGCTTTCCATCATACCACATCCAAGAGGGCGTGCAAAAAGGTGGCTTTTGGGTACAGTCCCGAATCACATGGAGGCAATGAGCGATAGGAGGGGATTCGCCTCTCTCGGTATAGGGAGTTGATATTGTGCTGTGTTCGATTGGCTATAACTGGAAATTCCTGACCAGGGTTGCTGAGATTTACTGGTAAGTGTTATCAGTAGTTTCTCGAACTATTATAGACCTCATGTCGACACGATTTATCAAGCTACTGGGGTCTGACGTTTTCCACCCCTAGGCGAGATATGCGACATATCAGACGAAGAGACCGGACTGTACGGGAGTTTTACTGATTGGATTCACGGGAGAATGTACAGGCTTGCTTGTTGATCTTCTGATCGCTCAATACCTGGGTGGCTGTTACGTTTAGCTGACCGCTTGCAGCTTGTGGGTGTTTGATATGATCATCACCTACTGCCGGCGTATTGACGATTCTTTAGAGTGCTACACAGAGGTTTCTTGACTCAGGAAAAACGGAGTAGGAGCACATATATGATATGCGCGGGACCGAGAACAATACGTGTATGTTATACCGTATTAGATTCTCACGATATGAGATATCGGCCGGGTATATGTGATATAGCCGGGTCATCGGATCAAGTGTTGATTCGATGAACTGATACAGATTATATGTAAGTGCACGGCGGCGCCCCGGCCGTCAATCCGACGCCGGAATGCGGAAGTGGTGATTTACAATAACTTTTCATACCGGCACCACCGCGCACTATAAACCCGGATCGTGCCATTAAACTAGTCCTAGCTAACTATAAGATGGGAAGAGAGATATACCGAGTGATCCGTGTCCTCCGGTCTTCTCATCGTCGTCCCGATCTCCCCGCAGAATATCCGGTAGCCACTTCATCGCCGGAAGGGCACCACGTCGCCTGCTTCTTTTATGGGCTCCCACCTCTATACCGAGGCAACTCGGGCACGAAGCTGGCGAGTCGACGTGCCCAAGATTTGTTGTAGAATGTGTGTAGAACTCATGTCTCATTTTGGGGTAGTGGATGTTGCCATATTTGGTGGTGGAGAATTGATATATACTTTTGGAGGAGGAGCAATATGGTTTTTCAAAGCCAATGAGATACCAAAAACCTCACTCTAAAAACTGGGACAGCCCTATACATGGCCAGCCATGGCTTGGGGGATGAAACAAAAATGAGAGAGTGAGTGAGAGAGAGAAGTCCAAGGGGATGTGTATCAATCATGATGCAAGAAAAGAATGATGATCAAAAGCAATGATCACAACCACATCCACACTCAACCACAACCATCATCAAAACCATGTCACACAAAAGTCAAGCTATGATGGATAAATCAAGTCAATGGATGGTGCACCCATCATGATGCAACAAAATGTAAAGAACACCCTCCATAAATGCTTATTTGCACAAATGCAAATAAGCCCTCCTCCACCAATCTTCGGCCAATGAAAGATACAAAGAAATATGGTCGAAACGAAAAACAAACTGGCAACTCCAGAAAACTGGTCCCGTAATAAATTACAGGAAAAACCCCGCTACTGTGCGCACACACCCGCATCTGTATTCCGACCGAATACAAATGCAATGAGACAAAATCTACACTGTACTATACTAGGATCCGGTTTAAACCAAAGCCCGCTAGTATTAATCGTCCGATCCTGATCCGTGAAATACCGCACGTATCTGATCGAACCCTGCCATATCTCCACACGGCCTCAACAGCGTTTCGCCCGAAAACTTGAGCAACTGAATGTGGGGGACTCTAAAGACTCGTCAACACCATGGTTGTGGATTTAACCACTAGCACGTCAGAGGTATAAACCAATACGTGACGGGCCACCAGCTATTGACCAAAAGGGACGTCGATGAGCGAACTCATCCTGACACCCTACTGAGCCTGTCAGTGACAATATCCGTACAGTCCGGTCCGTTCGTCTATGAGCATCGCATGGCGGGCCTAGGGGGTTGGTAAAATTCAGACCCCTAAAAGTGGTACAAGTCGTGTCGGAGTGAAGCCCAGAACACCCTGAGATACTACTGGAATACCTACCAGTAAATCTCCTGCCTTGGTCAAGGACTTCATGTAATGGCTCTTCTAGACACAGCGCGACCTCACCCCCAATACCGGGAGAGACGAACCCCGGAAGATCCGCTCACTGCCTCCATGTGGCTCGGGACTGTACCCAACTAAAACCTGTTTGCACGTCTCCTTTGAGCGTGGTAGGGTAGTAATCAAAGTACAGTGGGAACTCACACGAGACAAATGACGATCCTCAGGTCGATGAACTAACCTGTACACATGTCACCAGGGAACTGCTATCTGACATCAGGTATAAGACCAACTAGCATGTTCCCGGCGAGTCCTGTCCGGTGTGCTTATAACCCAATGAGCACCTGTATACATCTTAGGTGAACCAACTGACACCAGTGGCTTGTGAGACCGGCCATCGCCCCTCGTCGGGGTCTCGAATGTATACACTAGTCTACTCTGGAGTATCGATGCCCTGTCTCGAAACTCTCACGACTAGGGACCTTTTAAGGATGTACTTATAGACTACCAGCTCTCACGTATATGATCGCCCTCATACTGCTGGCAGTCAAGCAAGAATCCTAGGGGCTCTATCAACGTGTAATAGCGACCTGTCAGGTCACCTAAAACAGTACATGATGATAAAGATAAACCAGATAGCATACTATCATCTTGAGTAAGACTGTCATACCGGGATAGATCCTCCCTCAATCATTGCAATCACATGCCAGTGATCTAATAATTGACTCTGAGGGCACTATCTCCAACAATCTCCCACTTGCACTCAAGGCTAATTATTGCAATGTCGCATACTCACAGCCCGTGTGATACCGAACACCCAACTCCTCTACTAGTCAGTCTCACAAAGCTCGTTTGCGAAACTATTGCGTTCGAGGAATAGCCTCAGTGAGTGGATCCGCTCTGATGTTTCTTTCTATGTCTCTCTATATCTCAAGTTCGCGGAGAAATCCATCTCCCGAAATGAGCAATACCTGTCTTAGAATGTGTCTGGATGTCTGATGGGACCTAGCTCATAAATGAACTCCAAATCCAAACTTCTTAGACTGTATCGTCAACTGAACATAATCAGTATCCTGCGCCATGCCTCCCTCAGTATTGCTTTGGACCACCTGTTCAAAATACTGCCCCTCGTCAGAAGGAAAACTATAACTCTGACAACCTCCCTGTCGTCCAGGTCACCTTGGAAGCCTGGAATGATAACCGTCTCCAGAATGAGGCTGTCGTTATCATATCCCTAGAACATCCACTTATGTTCTAAAATTGCTTCCGACTGTTTCTCCAGGATTGGATTAATATCAACTTATTGCATCTACTCCAAGAACAACATCTGGTGTGGTACTTGACATCTCCTGATTGATTCAATTGCCTAAGCAAGTGATCTGCCAATCATGCACATCCCTCTCCTCTTTAGTCTGTAAGACACCTTTAGAGAGGGTGACTCCATCACCTGCAGGTACACTACCGTGCCAGGAGTCGTCCATTCTAAATACTCTTAGAATGCTGTCTAAGTACCCTTAATTGGGAAACCACCCAAATCTAGATCTAAAACCATAGATCTAGTAACCAGTATGTCTGATATAATGTCCAAGTCCCATGTGGAGAAACCACTGTGTGACGACCAAAGTATAACCGATCGTAGTATAGGGATATCACTTCCTACTCTGTGTATGTCATCCAAATACCAGGACATCACACCCTACTACCTTCTTAACTGATCCATCCCCTATTCTGATGAAGTCAAACATATGACTGTCACATCAGAAATAGATGATCTATCTTCGCTATATCTGCTTTAGTCTATAAATAAACATAAGCCACATGTCCACCAATGCTTCCGCTGCTCCCACTGACTACGACAATCCTCTGGCAGAGTCATATAAACGTACACTTCTAAAGCAAGTTTAGAACGACGCTATACTCATCCTCCTGCCGGGTCTCACGGTCTGGAACAACAGCAATGGCAAGTCTGGGTAAACAAGAACTTCCCTGTCACCGTCCTTGAGGCTACCGGAGTACCTCTTGGGTGCCTGAAGTTACCCACCTTATCTACGGAGTGGCCAATGGAATGTCAAACCAGATTGAATCTTTAGGTTCCTATCAAATCTTCAGTAATCGTTTGTGGTTCTGGAATCACTTCCAGTTCTACCATACTCCCACTACTGTTTTCTGAAAAAATCCATTTTTATTAAAACTGTGGCTAGTCAAGAACAATATCACTATTGATCTTCCAGATGGTAGAAAGTCAACCCTCGTCATAGCCTGGGTCAACCCACAAACAACCATTACAGAAACGCGCCTCGAGTTGTCCAGTGTCTGGTTTTAATCATAAGCCGGACAACTCCCCGTACCTTTACATCGTTAAGATATGAACTGTTCTATATCCAATATAGAACCAGAGGCACTGATTTAATTGAACCAGATTCAAATCATGCAGCTGTCTCCAGTGCATGTCTACTAAATGGAAGGAGGCCGATCAGCGTTACTCAACTTAGGAATGCTTCCAATTATGAGTAACCTGAAAAGAGAAGCAAGTTCTCTTTATCATTACTATCAACTGAATACCATACATAAGTATCTACATTTTCGATCACTTTGAAGAATCCAGATACTTGCTACACCTGGTTCTCTACTCTATTCAAATACCTATAACTTATCAAAATTCGGACCCTGTATTTCCACGAAACACCTGTCTAAAAACTAGAGAAGTCATAAGTAAACCGAATATAGTACGAGGACCAACCCCTCTGTCCTGATGGACCCTGGACAACATACAATACTCTGTATAAGTCCCTTGAGTCTGATAACTCATTCACTGTGTGTCGTAGGTTGAAAACTGTACTTATGGTTAAGAAGAATTACACCGCTGTTTAATGCTCCTTACCTAACCATCCACTGATATAGGTAAATGTCACAGACATAATTTCAAAAAAAAGTATATCTCACTCTATAAAAATAGACGTACAGATATATCAATTTGAAATTGGTGCATAACAGCGGATATTCAAAACCAAATATTTGCCGTCCGGCAAACAACCCAGGCTATTTCCTCAAATATCACCAATTACAACGAATTCCGATATAATGAGGAAGATCAGCTAATTCCCAATAACTTACTCTCACTCATCATCTGTAAAACCATACAGATGTGAGAATCACACCTGGTAAATACATACCCTGGAGTAAGTATCTAATCGGGAAATCAGTTTTCCTTTAACAGTACACAGTGAAACTGAAACATTGAAATGTTTCGATGGGGTATCCTGGTATTCCTAGTAATGCCACTTCCATTATCCAGATTCACAACTGTAACCGTGTAATTCTTTGCCACCTCTCCAAATCCCTTTATATGTCTTTAGTCATTACCTTCTGCACACCTCTTAGGCCAAATGGTTTTCTTCCTTTCCTACCGTTCGGCACCAGCCTATGGTTTGGAAGAAGACTATCCAATAAGCATAATGGGTGTACTGTCCTAATCCTAGGAGCACTCGCAATGCGAGAGAAGGTGAAGATAAAAGACAACCTAAACCTTATTCCTATTTCTCCTGAACCAGAATCCATCTCCGAACTGGAACAAGTTCCTTTCGAGTTCATATATAACCATACGATGGAGTATCCAATAAACTGTGGATCTTCGTAGTGATACGGAGTGTCCTGGAGAAATACAAAGGTGAAGTGGGAGTGGTAATGAAATACTTGGTTTGGTCGTGAATATCAGTCGCAATTTACTTTGCCCTCTTACTAATCCCTTTCTTTGTCTTAACTTAATACCTTCTGTACACCATCGTTATGCTAATTGGTTTTCTTCATTCCCTACCGGTCGGCACCAGCCTAAGGTTTGGAAGAAGACTATCCAATTTGCGTAATAGGTGTACTATCTCCTAAGCCAAGGAGTACTCGCAATCTGAGAGAGAAGGTAAAAGGAAAAGACAACTGAATAGTCCTATTCGTTTTCTCCAGAACCGGAAACCATCCTCGAATAAATTCCTTCGAGTTCGTATCTAACCATACGATGGTTTTGTCCAATGGAAGTGGACGTTCGTAGTAATATGGGGTGTCCTGGAGAAAAAGGTAAAAGTAGGAGTGGCAATGAGGTTTCCAACTCTGACAATCCAAAAGCCAGTGTTTAAGAAGGTTCGATCAACTTGGTCACTGAGTCATAGTCTTAGGGTCGGGTCAATGGTCGCTGCCAAAGAGAGAGAGAAAGAAACACTCAGCGTGCACTCTAACCTAGATCAGAATGGTTATCACTTTATCTAATCAGGAAACCTCCCACTGTACCGTCAAATTCTCCTCCAAACCTAAAAGAGGAATTAGTCGGGATGTCCCGAGGAGTAAACCAACTCATCAATGGGAATCGGGATCCAGCTATCATCGCATGATAACGTGACGGAATCCGCTCACGTCATCACACTCCAGAAAGTATGCGCATATCTGGCAAGTTTCAGTTTCTTTTGAAACTCCCGATGTGATTTCTGCCCCATGCTCTTATGACCTTGACTTTGGCCAACATATCATAAGTCACATATCAAGTTCTACCGGTCATTCTCCAGGTTAATTTGAGCCCACCCGTACATACCCTTGACTTTGGCCAAAATAGTAGTACGACTGCCCCAAACCAACGCATCTATCTATGCTGCATATGAATACCCAATAGCTACCGATCATTGTGCCTTGACTTTGGCCAACATACACAGCTTGAATACTATTGACCACCCATATGAAACGACGGAGGGCTACGAATGGTTTCTGGCGAAAACCTTTAACGTAATGAACTTGATATCGTTGAAGGAACGGATAGCTTTTTAGAAAAATATAGTAACGAAAACCTTTGCTAAAGAGGTCACTCCCGGTGAAGGGATCTCGGCTCTTTCCCCGTAGAATGAGGTGCAGGATATTCCAACTGAATACCACGATGCAAAGCAAAAGTAATCGGCTATAGCGAAGTTAATGCCCTGACGCAAACTTCTGTCCAAGGGGTCACTCCCGGTGAAGGGATCTCGGCCCTTGCCTCGTCGACTGAGGAGCAGGATATTCCAACTGAATACCACGATGCAAAACAAAAGTGAACGTCCTTGCAAGTAACAGCTTTTTGAAAAATGTTCCAACAACATCAGATTAGGTTTGTTTTTAACTTGCATTGATCCGAATCAACGCAGTCCCATCAATTGATCACACCAAAAAGAACGAAAATATACTGATGTACGTATATGCCATCCGCATTCGCCACTGGGTCCCGTCATTACCCTTTAGGTTAGCTAACTAACGACAGTGCGGGGACTGGACTAGCGCGGATGCAAAACATATACAACATCTACCAGTATATATATCAATATATAATATTTCGCTCAAGGCGTGATAAAAATGCAACATCACATAAATGTACAGCATCCAGATATCTGGGATCCCCGGGTTTCACAGAGCCGCTGAAACCCGACGTTCCCCTGGTCGTGTGGATAGCCTGTGCAATGAAAATCCTAGACCCCTACGGGCGCAGCAAGTCACCCGCCAAAACCTGAAGCGAGGCAGCCCCCTTCAGCAACGTGAATGGACCACCCAGCACTTCACGGAATCCGGTAACTTGGGCACCCCTCTTGGGTCAACCTGTACCCCCTACGAGTGCGGCGAATAGCCCGCCAATTCTAGAGTGAAGCCCCCTCCGTCTCAATGCCATGAGATGCGGACTCGTTGCCCTCTAGAACCCGGCTATCCGTACACCCCTCTACGGGGCAATCCTAGTACAGAAAGTAAAATATACATACAACGGGTACATCGACCGCAACCTGGTCGTGCCCCAAAAGAATAATACAAACAGGCAGTGACGGCAGTCCACATGTCGGACGCTCGCCCCGCAATATCAAATGTACATAATACAACAAAAACTGTACTAGCATTGCATCCAGGCTATCCCCCACGACCAATCCGCAACATCACAGCAATATACAGAACATCAACGTGAAGGTCACGTTCGCAAATCCGTCTAACCGGGCTATAGCAGTTAGACAGGATTTACCGATCAAGTGACATTCACGGTCGCAGATATAATGTAAATACTGTGAACTAATGTGTTTAAAATATCCGATCGAACAAATTTTACCAAGTGGGCCCCCAAGCATTACTGTAGCAGTTAAAGAAATTCTGGGCCCAAAATTAATATTCCAAAACCCCTAGTTTCAGCCCAAAAGCCCACTGCAAAAAACTAGTGAAATGAAGCCAACAATCTGCGGCGGAACCGCGGCCAAAGAGGGGTTACGGCCGCGGTCCCGCGGTCATATGGAAGTATCACGTCACCAAAATTTTACAGTGTTCTTATAATTCTCTGCACATCACTCTGCAACATACTGAAAAAATTTTGGAGCCAAAAAAATTTCGACAAAAAACTGATATGCATGAAAACGCGGTTTTTGGAATTTTGTTCGATCGGAAATGTAAAACACATTAGACAAAGCTAGACTATGTTAATGGCGAGGCTTTGATACCACTGTAAGTGCACGGCGGCGCCCCGGCCGTCAATCCGACGCCGGAATGCGGAAGCGGTGATTTACAATAACTTTTCATACTGGCACCACCGCGCACTATAAACCCGGATCGTGCCATTAAACTAGTCCTAGCTAACAACAAGATGGGAAGAGAGATATACCGAGTGATCCGTGTCCTCCGGTCTTCTCGTCGTCGTCCCGATCTCCCCGTGGAATCTCCGGTAGCCACCTCGTCGCCAGAAGGGCACCACGTCGCCTGCTTCTTTTACGGGCTCCCACCTCTATACCGAGGCAACTCGGGCACGAAGCTGGCGAGTCGACGTGCCCAAGATTTGCTGTAGAATGTGTGTAGAACTCATGTCTCATTTTGGGGTAGTGGATGTTGCCATATTTGGCGGTGGAGAATTGATACATACTTTTGGAGGAGGAGCAATATGGTTTTTCAAAGCCAATGAGATACCAAAAACCTCACTCTAAAAAATGGGACAGCCCTATACATGGCCGGCCATGGCTTGGGGAATGAAACAAAAATGAGAGGGTGAGTGAGAGAGAGAAGTCCAAGGGGATGTGTATCAATCATGATGCAAGCAAAGAATGATGATCAAAAGCAATGATCACAACCACATCCACACTTAACCACAACCATCATCAAAACCATGTCACACAAAAGTCAAGCTATGATGGATAAATCAAGTCAATGGATGGTGCACCCATCATGATGCAACAAAATGTAAAGAACACCCTCCATAAATGCTTATTTGCACAAATGCAAATAAGCCCTCCTCCACCAATCTTCGGCCAATGAAAGATACAAAGAAATATGGCCGAAACGGAAAACGAACTGGCAACTCCAGAAAACTGGTCCCGTAATAAATTACAGGAAAACCCCCGCTACTGTGCATACACACCCGCATCTGTATTCCGACCGAATACAAATGCAATGAGACAAAATCTACACTGTACTATACTAGGATCCAGCTTAAACCAAAGCCCGTTAGTATTTGTAAGTGCACGGCGGTGCCCCGGCCGTCAATCCGACGGCCAAATGCGGAAGCGGTGATAAACTTTAATTTTGCGAACTTAGCAAACCGGCACCACCGCGCACTAAACCCCGGATCGGGCCATTAAACTAGATCTAGCTAACCACAAGACGGGTTAGAGATATACCGAGTGATCCGAGTCCTCCGGTCTTCTCGTCGTCGTCCCGATCTCCCGCGGAAACTTCGGTCGTCGCATCCTTGCCGGAAGGGCACCACATCGTCTGCATCTTTTACGGGCTCCCACCTCAATACCGAGGCAACTCGGGCACGAAGCTGGCTAGTCGACGTGCCCAAGGTCTGCATCTATCTCCGCTATATTTGCTTTAGTCCATAAATAGACATAAGCTACTTGTCCACTATACTTCCGCTGCTCCCACTGACTACGACAACCCTCTGGCAGAGTCATATAGATGTGCACTTCTAAAGCTAATTTAGAACGACGCTATACTCATCCTCCTGCCGGGTCTCGCAGCCTGGAACAACAACAATGGCAAGTGTGGGTAAACAAGAACTTCCCTGTCACCGTCCTTGAGGCTACCGGAGTACCTCTCGGGTGCCTGAAGTTACCCACCGTATCTGCGGAGTGGCCAATGGAATGTCAAAACAGATTGAATCTTTAGGTTCCTTATCAAATCTTCAGTAATCGTTTGCGGTTCTGGAATCACTTCCAGTTCTACCATACTCCCACTACTGCTTTTGAAAAAATCCATTTTTATTAAAACTGTGGCGAGTCCAGAACAATATTACTATTGATCTCCCAGATGGTAGAAAGTCAACCCTCATCATAGCCTGGGTCAACCCACAAACAGCCATTACAGAAACGTGCCTTGAGTTGTCCAGTGTCTGGTTTTAATCATAAGCCGGACAACTCCCCGTACCTTAACATCGTTAAGATATGAACTGTTCTATATCCAATATAGAACCAGAGGCACTGATTTAATTTAACCAGATTCAAATCATGCAGCTGTCTCCAGTGCATGTCAACTAAATGAAAAAAGGCTGATCAGCGTTACTCAACTTAGGAATGCTTCCAATTATAAGTAACCTGAAAGAGAAGCAATTTCTCTTTATCATTAATATCAACTGAATACCATACACAAGTATCTACATCTTCGATCACTTTGAAGAATCCCGATACTTGCTACACCTGGTTCTCTACTCTATTCAAATACCTATAACTCCTCAAAACTTAGACCCTGTGTTTCTACGAAACACATGTCTAAGAACTAGAGAAGTTAAAAGTAAACAGAATATAGTATGAGGACCAACCCCACTGTCCCAATGGACACTGGACAACATACAATACTCTGTATAAGTCCGCTGAGTCTAACAACTCTTTCACTGTGTGTCGTAGGTTGAAAACTGCACTTTTGGTTAAGAAGAATTACACCGCTGTTCAATGCTCCTTACCTAACCATCTACTGATATAGGCAAATGTCACAGACATAATTTCAAAAGGTATATCTCACTCTATGAAAATAGACGTACAGATATATCAATTTGAAATTGGTGCACAACAGCGGATATTCAAAACCAAATATTTGCCGACCGGCAAACAGCCCAGATGATTTCCTCAAATATCACCGATTACAACGAATCCCGATATAATGAGGATGATCACCCTATTCCCAATAACTTACTCCCACTCATCATCTGTAAAGCCATACAGATGTGAGAATCAAACCTGGTAAATACATACCCTGGAGCAAGTGTCTAATCAGGAAATCAGTTTTCTTTTAACAGTACACAGTTGAACTGAAACATTGAAATGTTTCGATGGGGTATCCTGGTATTCCTAGTAATGCCTCTACCATTATCCAGATTCACAACTATGACCGTATAATTCTTTGCCACCTCTCCAAATCCCTTTATATGTCTTTAGTCGTTACCTTCTGCACACCCCTTAGGCCAAATGGTTTTCTTCCTTCCCTACCGTTCGGCACTAGCCTATGGTTTGGAAGAAGACTATCCAATAAGCATAATGGGTGTACTGTCCTAGTCCTAGGAGCACTCGTAATGCGAGAGAAGGTGAAGATAAAAGACAACCGAATAAACCTTATTCCTATTTCTCCTGGACCAGAATCCATCCCCGAACTGGAACAAGTTCCTTTCGAGTTCGTATATAACCATACGATGGATTATCCAATAAACTGTGGATCTTCGTAGTGATACGGAGTGTCCTGGAGAGATACAAAGGTGATTTAGGATTGGCGAAGAAATACTTGGTTTGGTCGTGAATATCAGTCGCAATTTACTTTGCCCTCTTACTAATCCCTTGCTTTGTCTTAATCTTAATACCTTCTGCACACCGTTTAGGCTAATTGGTTTTCTTCATTCCCTACCGGTCGGCACCAGCCTAAGGTTTGGAAGAAGACTATCCAATTTGCATAATAGGTGTACTATCTCCTAAACCAAGGAGTACTCACAACTTGAGAGAAGGTAAAAGGGAAAACACAACTGAATAATCCTATCCGTTTTCTCCAGAACCGGAAACCATCCTCGAATTCCTTCGAGTTCGTATCTAACCATACGATGGTTTTGTCCAATGGAAGTGGACGTTCGTAGTAATACGGGGTGTCCTGGAGAAAAGGGTAAAAGTAGGAGTGGCAATGAGGTCTGCAACTCTGACAATCCAAAAGCCAGTGTTTAAGAAGGTTCGATCAACTTGGTCACTGAGTCATAGTCTTGGGTCGGGTCAATGGTCGCTGCCAAAGAGAGAGAGAAAAGAAACACTCAGCGTGCACTCTATCCTAGATCAGAATGGTTACCAATTTATCTAATCTGGAAACCTCCCACTGTACCTCAAATTCTCCTCCAAACCTAAAAGAAGAATTAGTCGGGAATACCCGAGGAGTAAACCAACTCATCAGTGGGAATCGGGATCCAACTATCATCGCATGATAACGTGACGGAATCCGCTCACGGTGTCATACTCCAGAAGGTATGCGCATATCTGGCAAGTTTCAGTTCTTTTGAAACTCCCGATGTGATTTTTACCCCATGCTCTTATGACCTTGACTTTGGCCAACAAATCATAAGTCACATGTCAAGTTCTACCCGTCATTCTCCAGGTTGTTTTGAATCCACCCGTACCTACCCTTGACTTTGGCCAACAAGGCAGTACGACTGTTCCAAACCAACGCATCTATCTATGCTGCATATGAATAACCAACAGCTACCAAACACTGTGCCTTGACTTTGGCCAACAAACACAGCTTGAATACTATTGACTACCCATATGAAACGACGGAGGGCTACGAATGGTTTCTGGCGAAAACCTTTAACGTAATGAACTTGATTTCGTTGAAGGAACGGATAGCTTTTTTTTTTTTTAAAATATAGTAACGAAAACCTTCGCTAAAGAGGTCACTCCCGGTGAAGGGATCTCGGCTCTTTCCCCGTAGGATGGGGTGCAGGATATTCCAACTGAATACCACGATGCAAAGCAAAAGTAATCGGCTATAGTGAAGTTAATGCCCTGACGCAAAATTCTGTCCAAGGGGTCACTCCCGGTGAAGGGATCTCGGCCCTTGCCTCGTCGACTGAGGTGCTGGATATTCATAACCGAATATCACTGTGCAAAACAAAAGAGAATGTCCTTGCAATAACAGCTTTTTGAAAAGTGTTCCAACAACATCAGAATAGGTTTGTTTATCTTGCATTGATCCGAATCAATGCAGTCCCATCAATTGATCACACCACAAAGAACGAAAATATACTGACGTACGTATATGCCATCCGCATTCGCCACTGGGTCCCGTCATCACCCGTTAGGTTAGCTAACTAACGGCAGAGCGGGGACTGGACTAGCGCGGATAAAAAACATATACAACATCTACTAATATATATACCAATATATAGTATTTCGCTCAAGGCGTGATAAAATGCAACATCACAGAAATGTACAGCATCACAGAACAATACAGATATCTGGGATCCCCGGGTTTCACAGAGCCACTACTGAAACCCGACGTTCCCCTGGTCGTGTGGATAGCCTGTGCAATGAAATCCTAGACCCCTACGGGCGCGGCAAGTTACCCGCCAAAACCTGAAGCGAGGCAGCCCCTTTCAGCACCGTGAATGGACCACCCAGCACTTCACGGAATCCGGCAACTTGGGCACTCCTCCTGGGTCAACCTGTACCCTACGAGTGCGGTGAATAGCCCGCCAATTCTAGAGTGAAGCCCCCTCCGTCCCAATGCCATGAAATGCGGGCTTGTTGCCCTCCAGAACCCGGCTATCCGTGCACCCCACCGTGGGGCAATCCTAGTACAGAAAGTAAAATATACATACAATGGGTACATCGACCGCAACCAGGTCGTGCCCCAAAAGAATAATACAAACAGGCAGTGACGGCAGTCCACATGTCGGACGCTCGCCCCGCAATATCAAATGTACATAATACAACAACACTGTACTAGCATTGCATCCAGGCTATCCCCCACGAACAATCCGCAACATCACAGCAATACATAGAACATCAACGTGAAAGTCACGTTCGCAAATCCGTCTAACTGGGCTATAGCAGTTAGACAGGATTTACCGATCGAGTGACATTCACGGTCGCAGATATAATGTAAATACTGTGAAATAATGTGTTTAAAATATCCGATCGATCAAAAATTAACAAGTGGGCCCCCAAGCAATACTGTAGCACTCACAGAAATTCTAGGCCCAATTTTAATATTCCAAAACCCCTATTTTCAGCCCATCAGCCCATGGGAAAATTTTGACGCATTGATCCCTCAACACGGCGGCAGAACCGCGGCAACAAGGGGGGTTTTGCAGCGGTTCCGCACTCTACCTGAGAGATCAATGTCTCGAATTTTTCCAGAACTCTTAGAACTTCTTGTACATCAGTTTTCTACAACCTGAAAAATTTTTAGAGCCAGAAAAAATTCGACAGAAAACTGATGTGAGGAAAATGTGGTTTTTTGGAATTTTGGTCGATCGGAAATGCAAACACATCAAACAAAGCTAGATGAAGTTAATGGCGAGGCTCTGATACCACTGTAAGTGCACAGCGGCGCCCCGGCCGTCAATCCGACGGCCAAATGCGGAAGCGGTGATAAACTTTAATTTTGCGAACTTAGCAAACCGGCACCACCGCGCACTAAACCCCGGATCGGGCCATTAAACTAGATCTAGCTAACAACAAGACGGGTTAGAGATATACCGAGTGATCCGAGTCCTCCGGTCTTCTCGTCGTCGTCCCGATCTCCCGGGGAATCTCCGGTCGTCGCATCCTTGCCGGAAGGGCACCACATCGTCTGCATCTTTTACGGGCTCCCACCTCAATACCGAGGCAACTCGAGCACGAAGCTGGCTAGTCGACGTGCCTAAGGTTTGCTGTAGAATGTGTAGTGCTTTGTCTCTTTGGGGTTATGTTGCCTTGATGGAGGAATGGAATTTTTAAGTGGAACTTGTTAGTTATATGTATGCCCTAGAGGCCATCACTGTACATACGATGTATATTGTAGTGGATGCTAGGACATATATAGGGAGGACTTTCTTGCTCGACATGATAGTATGCTATCTGGTTGTACTTTATCTTAATATGTACTCTGATTGTCTCTATGTTACATGTTGATAAAGCCCTTAGGATATGTACTCGACTACTGGGACTATGATGAGATCATACTAGTGGGGCCACGGTAGTCGACGAGTACATCCTATAACTGTTCCTAGTCGAGGGTGTATCGAGACAGGGCATCGATGCACCAGAGTAGACTAGCGTATACGCATCTTGACCCATATGATGGGCGATGGATGATCCCATATCCATCGGTGTTAGACATCAGAGATGGTGTACGGGTGCTCAGTGGAGACTGGGTACACTGGACGGACTCGCCGAGAACTCCCAGATGGTATTATACCATACGTCAGATGGCAGTTCTCCGGTGACACTGGTACAGAGTAGTCTGTTGACCCGAGATCGTCATAGAGTCTTGTGTGGTTCCCACTGTGCTTTGATTTCCATCATACCACGTCCAAGAGGGCGTGCAAAAAGGTGGCTTTTGGGTACAGTCCCGAATCACATGGAGGCACTGAGCGATAGGAGGGGATTCGTCTCTCCCGGTATAGGGAGTTGACGTTGTGCTGTGTTCGATTGGCTATAACCGGAAATCCCTGGCCAGGGTTGCTGAGATTTACTGGTAAGTGTTATCAGTAGTTTCTCGAACTGTTATAGACCTCATATCGACACGACTTATCGAGCTACTGGGGTCTGACGTTTACCACCCCTAGGCGAGATATGCAACATATCAGACGACGAGACCGGACTGTACGGGAGTGTTACTGTTTGGATTCGCAGGAGAATGTACAGGCTTGCTTGTTGATCTTCTGAGCGCTCAATACCTGGATAGCTGTTACGTTTAGCTGACCGCTTGCAGCTTGTGGGTGTTTGATATGATCATCACCTACTGCCGGCGTATTGACGATTCTTTAGAGTCCTACACAGAGGTTTCTTGACTCAGGCAAAACGGAGTAGGGGCACATATGTGATATGTGCGGGACCGAGGATAATGCGATATGTGATACCGTATTCTATTCTCGCGATATTTGATATCAGCCGGGTCATCGGATCAAGTGTTGATTCGATGAATCGGTACGGATAAATATTAGCCGGTTATATGCGATATAGCCGGATTGTCGGATCAAGTGTTGATTCGATGATTTAATGTATAATAATATATATGATATATTAAATTGCATTAACTAATATTTGCTCACTAAAAGATTCTTTTTCTCACTCGGGTAATACATTGATATATATGCGATATATGTTAAATGTATTATTTTATTTTGTTACGATAAATATTATATATGTGATATATAATATTGTAACATGATATGATAACTAATGCAACTTGTTTTGTGGAGTTTAAACATGATTAGGGTTTGGATTAGGGTTAAGCTTTCTAGATGTTTCTAGAAGGTTTTCTTTTTGTCATGATAAAGATATTTACAAGTGACTCATGCTTTAACCCAACCCAAACCCTAACCCTAGTCAATTCTCTACAATGGTTAAGTCAACCATGGTTGCATTATTCTTCATATTAATCCTTTCTTATTCATTACAAAAGAAAATGGATCACTATTCTTCTTCTTCCTTCATTCTTTCATGAAAAAGCTTGCTTGATTTTTCCAAAGTGATGAATAAATATGAGAAAAAGATAAATAAAGAGAGCAAAAATCCTACTTCATCATCCTCATCTTCCCTTGCCATTTAGATGAGGGTGTTCACATCATTTCATGAGTGTTAGCTTGTGTTAAAGAAACTTCAAGGTAGATCATCTTAGTATCGAAAATCGGAAGCAAAGGTTGCATCTTTCTCTTCGTGGAACCTCTCGAGAGTCCGGATCCCGATGATCGCAGCGAAGGGACCACAACACGGAGCATATGAAGTGAAGGACCGGATCTACAAAGGTTGTAATCCCTCACACTTAGATAAAAGTTATCTTCTTGCATGTTAAACCCTAATAATCTAGCAAAGATCCCGGCTTTGGGTTGTTCGGCACGTCTAAATTTTAATCCGGGCATGTTTGATGCCTTATGAACCTTCAAAAGAGTGCCTAGGAACCCTACAGTGGTATCAGAGCCTAGCTAGAGCATTAGGCGATGTGTTTAAGAAGTTAAAACTCCGATCGAACCCAAAACGACGAAACTAGACCCCTCTATGGAAATTTTTTAAATTTTGGGATTTTTCTGAATTAAAAATATGTAAAAAAATCAGCAGGGAATTCTAAGAATTACCATAAAACCCGAGCCCCCAATTCGACTAAACGGCGGCGGAACCGCGGCGCAAGCATGCTTGCGCGGCGGTTCCGCGGCGGAACAGTGGATTTGTGACACGTGGATTTTATGGAAATGTCCGTAGGTACTTGTTGATGCTTCTGGATATTTTTAACAGTGATTCCAGTATTGTTTAAATCTGGGGTTTATTTTGTAATAGTAGATTCGATCGGAATATTTAAGTTCGTATTTCTTTCCGGATATTTAGAAACTGTTAAACTATTTGAACGAATATCATTAACTCACTGTTTCCCGGTACGGCAAACTTTCAAGTGTTGAAATCTTTTTCGGTTTTAAATCTTTCGGAAAAATTGTACAAGTTAAGCGGTGGACCCTCTAGAAGACAACAAACCTTAACTCGATTATGTGACCGTCTTGAACTGCCTTTTGAACCTTCGGGTTTGGGGCAGTACGGCGTGCCACATGTGAGGCGTTGGCTTGACCCTTCTACGGCTGGATCACCGGTACTGTGACATATTCTGGGATTATTTGAACTCCGCTCAAGAGTTGAGCACTTTGGGAAGTTTTGGGTGTTTGATTATCTGTTCGGAAAGTTTAATATTGTCTATTTATCTGGAATGTGATACAATATGTGGAATTCATAGAGTTAGGCATGAAATGCGAAGTATGTGATATTTCGGATTTACGATGTCCAAAGTGATTGTGGATTCCAAATGTTGTAGTTTTACACTTTCTTTTCTGTGACCGTAAGTGTAATATGTGATATCGCCGGCTTCGTTGCTATACATCAACGACAATCGGGATACGCATACTTGCTTACGTTGATGATATGAGATATTATGTGTTGCTGTGATATGTTGTATTGGATCGTCGCGTTTGAATAGCCGGGGGTTTTATGTGAGATGAGAGTTTTTCTTTTTCATTCATGTAAAATTCATTTGTAATGTAATATTCTTTTATTGGGGCACTTCCAGGTAGCGGAAGATGTCACCGTTGTATATTATTTACTTTTCCGTATTAGGTAGACCCAAGGCGGGGAGCACAAGTAACCGGGTTCTAGGGTCCAGTGGGAGACCATCTCGAGGAGTCGGGACCAGGTCTCTTAACCCTAGAATTGGCAGTGTTACTTGCCGCTCTCGTAGGGGTCTAGGGATGTGGGTTTGGCTATTCATCGCGACCGTGGAATCCGTGTTTTATACAGGCTCGTATTAAAAACACGGACGTCCTAGTATATCCAATATTTCATATATGTTCTTCTGCTGCAATGTTCTGTGATGAGATCATATTACTGCCTGAGACGAATGTTTATATTATATATATATGAGATATATGTTATATTGCAGATTTCGTTTCAAATGTGATGCTTATGAAGCATATTAAAATGGGACTTCATTAATGAGATTAATGAAATAAAAGAAACCTAAGATGTTGTAGAAACTTGTTTAATAAAAACTGGTAGCTCTAGTTCTTGCTTTGCATAGCGGTGTTTCTTGTAGAACATCCAGCACCTTATTCGATAAGGAAAGGACCGAGATCCCTTCACCGGGAGTGACTCCTTTAGCAATAACTGGCAGATGCTACAAACTCGGTTTGTCTTTTGATTGCTTCTATAGTTCTTGTTTTGCATAGTGGTATATATGATATATCCTGCACCTTATTCGATAAGGAAAGGGACGACGATCCCTTCACCGGGAGTGACCCCTTTAGCAAAACTAGAAAAGCCTCAAAAACACTCCATTTAAAATCACTCGATTCTACAACGATATCAAGTTCATTACGCAAAGGGTTTTCTTAAAAACCTGTCGTAGCCCTCCGTCATTTCTGTAAGTCTACGCTAGCGCCCCGGCCGTCTACAGACGCCAAATGCGGAACAAAAACTTTTTATCTGGCGCTATCGTATACTTTAACCCGGATCTGCCATTTTTGCTAAACTAACAAACTGTAAAGAGTGTAGAAAGGTTATACCGAACGATCCGAGTCCTTCGTTCTTTAACCATCATCCCACGCTCCGTTGCGACTGCTCTGATCTCTTCGATCTCCGATCTGCACGTTCAGGTGGCACCACATCACTGATTCTTTAAACGGGCTCCCGCCTCTGACTCGAGGCAACTCGGTCGTCAAGTTTGCTAAAAGAGACGACCAAGAATGATGTAGAGAATGAGTAGATGACTTTGTCTCACTTCGACCAAGTCCGTGGACGATCGGTTAATGAAGTTGCCGATGGAAATGAAATGGAACAAGAATGAACTGTGAAATTTCCATACACTTTAAACCATAGTCTTTTTACCAAAAATGAAATCAATCTCTCTCTTCCTTCTCAAGGGGGCCGGCCACTATTTAAGGAGGTGGAGGGTGAGTGTAGGAGAGAGGGGAGAGTAACCTTAAGCAAAAGATCTTTAACAAATATCTATCATGCAAACAAAAGGAATTAATGGTAAAGGGTGACTCATAAAACACATCATCAAAAAACCATTAATGCACTAATGAGTCATGAAGCCTAGTCATCATCTAGAAGCTCCTAGAACCTTCCACACACTCATGACTCACCTCAGAGAAGAAAAGATAAATCCGCATTTAACCAAATGTTAAAAGACGGCTGATAGAAAACTGGAAACTGGCAACTTCCAAAAGTGATCCTGAAACAACTTTCAGGATAACCCCGTATCTGTATAAATATACCCGCACTTGTATTACGACCGAATACAAATGCAACTGAGACAAAGATATTATATCTACTCAATATAATACTCGGATCCGGCTTAAACCAAAGCCGACCAGTATCATCTGCCCGAAAACTGACACGTGCGTAAACGCACGTGCATTTTCCGAACCCTGCCATAAAACCATACGGCCTCTACAACGTTTCGCCCGAACTTGGGAAACTGTCTGTGGGGGACTCTAATGACTCGTCAGTACCCAGGCAGTGGGTTTAACCATAAACCGTCAGCGGCACTAGCAATGCGTAACGGCTGCCCATGGACTGACCTCAAGGGAGGCCGATGAGCGAACTCATCCGGAAACCCTACTGAGCCTAACAGTGACAATGTATATACAGTCCGGTCCGTTCGTCTATGAGTATCGCATATCTGCCTAGGGGGCTAGAAACGTCAGACCCCCAATAGCAGTATAAGTCGTGTCGGAGTGTAGCCCAATAACACCCTGAGATACTACTGGAGTACCTACCAGTAAATCTCCTACCATGGCCATGGACTATGTGTAATGGCTCTCCTAGACACAGCACGACCTCGCCCCCAATACCGGGAGAGACGAATCCCCTGCCGATCCGCTCACGTGCCTCCATATGGCTCGGGACTATACCCAAAAGCTACCTGTTTGCACGACTCCTTTGAGCCGTGGTAGGGTAGAAATCAAAGCACAGTGGGAACTCACACGAGACAAATGACGACCTCAGGTCGATGAACTAACCTGTACACATGTCACCAGGGAACTGCTATCTGACGATAGGTATAGTACTAACTAGCAGATTCCCGGCGAGTCCTGTCCGGTGTACTCATAACCCAATGAGCACCTGTATACATCTTAGGTGATCCAACTGACACCAGTGGCTTGTGAGACCGGCCACCGCCCCTCGTCGGGGTCTCGACTGTATACACTAGTCTACTCCGGAGTATCGATGCCCTGTCTCGAAACTCCCACGACTAGGGACCACAATTAAGGATATGCGTATAAACCACCCAACTTTCACGTATATGATCGCCATCATACTGTTGGTGGTAAAGCAAGATCCTAAGGGCTCTATCAAAGTGTAACATGTAATCAGTCACCTGAACATGTACACGACTGATAAAGGCAAACCAGATAGCATACTATCATCTCGAGTAAGACTGTCCTACCGGTATAGGTCCTCGGCAATCATTGCAATCACGTACCTGCGATCCAATAATTGACTATGAGGGCACTATCTCCAACAATCTCCCACTTGCACTCAAGGCTAATTATTGCGATGTCGACTACTCACAGCCCGTGTGAAACTGAACATCCAACTCCTCTACTAATCAGTTCACAAAGCCCGTTTGTAAAACTATTGTGTTCGAGAAATAGCCTCAGTGAGTGGATCCGCCTAGATGTTTCTTTCTATATCTCTCTTAATCTCATGTTCGCGGAGAAAGCCATCTTCCGAATTGAGTAATACCTGTCTTAGAATATGTCTGGATATCTGATGGGACCTAGTTCATAAATGAACTCCAAATCCAAACTTCTTAGACTGTATCGATCACTGAACCTAATCAGTATCCGGCACCATGCCACCCACAGTATCCTCTTGGACCACCTGTCCATAATACTGTCCCTCTTCGTCAGAGGGAAAAACTATAACTCTGACAATCTCTCTGTCAACTATGTCACCTTTGAAGCTTGGAATGATAACCGTCCCCCGAAGGAGGCTGCCATCATCAAATCCGTAGAACATGTACTCATGTTCTAAAACTGCTTCCTTATGTTTCTCCAGGATTGGATTAATACAAACTCATTGCATCTAGTGCAAAAACAACATCTGGTGTGGTACTTGACATCTCATGATTGACTCAATGGCCTAAGCAAGTGATCTGCCAATCATGCACTTCCCTCTCCCCTTTAGTCTATACGACACCTTTAGAGAGGGTGACTCCATCACCTGCAGGTACACCACCATGCTAGGAGTCAACTATTCTAAAAACCATTAGAATATCTGTCATAGTACCCACATTGGGAAACTACCCAATTCCAGATCTAAAACCATAGATCTAGAAACTAGAATGTCAAATATTATATCCATATCCTGTCTGGAGAAACAACTGTGTAACGACCACAGTACAACCGATCGTAGTATAGGAATTTTACTTCCTACTCTGTGTATGTCATCCAAATACCATGACATCACACCCTACTACCTTCTTAACAGATCCATCCCCTATTCTGATTGAAGTCAAACCCATGACTGTCATATCAAAATTAGATGATCTATCTCCGCTATAACTGCTCTAGTCTATAAATAGACATAAGCTACTTGCCCACTATTCTTCCGATGCTCCCACTGACTACGACAACCCTCCTACCGGGTCTCATATCCTGGAACAACAGTAGTGTCAAGTCTGGGTAGATAAGAACCTCCCTGTCACCGTCCTTGAGGCTACCGGAGTACCTCTCGGGTGTCTGAGGTTACCCATCATATCTGCGGAGTGGCTATTGGAATTGTTAGTTATATGTATGCCCTAGAGGCCATTACTGTACATAGGATGTATATTGTAGTGGATGCTGGGACGTATATAGGGAGGACTTTCTTGCTCGACATGATAGTATGCTATCTGGTTGATCTTTACCTTAACGTGTATACTGATTGTCTCTCTGTTACATGTTGGTAAAGCCCTTAGGATGTGTGCTTGACTACCTGGACTATGATGCGGATCATACTAGTGGGGACATGGTAGTCCATAAGTACATCCTTCAAAGTCCCTAGTCGTGGGTGTATCGAGACGGGGCATCGATATACCAGAGTAGACTAGCGTATACCTTCTCGACCCATACAGATGGGCGATGGATGATCCCATATCCATCGGTGTTTGACATCAGAGATGATATACGGGTGCTCAGTAGAGACTGGGTACACTGGACGGACTCGCCGAGAACTCCCAGATGGTATTATGCCTCACGTCAGATGGCGGTTCTCTGGTGACACTGGTACAGAGTAGTCTGTTGACCCGAGATCGTCATAGAGTCTTGTGTGGTTCCTACTGTGCTTTGATTTCCATCTTACCACGTCCAAGAGGGCGTGCAAAACGGTGGTTTTTGGGTACAGTCCCGAGTCACATGGAGGCAATGAGCGATAGGAGGGGATTCGTCTCTCCCGGTATAGGGGGTTGATGTTGCGCTGTGTTCGATTGGCTATAACAGGAAATCCCTGGCCAGGGTTGCAGAGATTTACTGGTAAGTGTTACCAGTAGTTTCTCGAACAGTTATAGACCTCATATCGACACGACTTATCGAGCTATTGGGGTCTGACGTTTACCACCCCTAGGCGAGATATGCGACATATCAGACGATCAGACCGGACTGTACGGTAGTGTTACTGGTCGGATTCACTGGAGTGTGAGCGGGTTTGCTCGTCGATCTTCAGATCGCTCAATACCCGGGTGGCCGTTACGTTTAGCAGACCGCTTGCGGCTTGTGGGTGCTTGATATGATCATCACCTGCTGCCGGCGTATTGACGAGTCTTTAGAGTCCTACACAGAGGTTTCCTGGTTCAAGCGAAACGAAATAGGAGCGCATATGAGATATGTGCGGGACCGAGAATAATGCGTGTATGTGATACCGTATTTCATTCTCGCGATGAATGTATCGATTAGGTTATATGCGATATACCCTAGTTATCGAATCAAGGATTGATTCGATAAGCCGATACATTGAATACTAGTCGGTTGTGTGCGACATGACCGGATCATTGAATCAAGTGTTGATTTAATGATTTAATGTATAATTATATATTTGATATATTACTTTGCATTAACTAGTAATGGTTCACTTTAAATGGATTTTCTCACTTGGATTGTGCAAGTTGTATATGTGATATACTTTTATGCACTTGTATGTATCATGTTTGATGATGCATGCTAACTTGTGTTTTGTGTGAAGATTAAACCATGGTTGTGAGAGTGGTTAGGGTTTTATTTTCCATTACTTATTTATTCATTTATTTATTTGTTTATGCATTTTGGAAAATAAATGGAAAAGAGAAAAGAATGGTGGCTTTATTTGTTCTTTAGTTGAAGCTTCATGAAGCTTTGATCAAGTCAACCATTCTTATCTCATCCTTAACCCTAACCATTCCCACTAACCCTAGTTTAGTCTCTACACTTGACCATGGTTAATTTTATGATAAGAATTGATTTTCTTTTCTTTTTCAATTAACTTATCATAACTATTTCCTTCTTCTTCTTCATCTTCTTCACATGAAGAAAGTTCACTTCATCAATGGTGATTGATGAAAACAAGTGAGAAATCCAATTCTAAATTGAACCCACTTCCTATTTCTTCATCCTCTACCTCTTGCCAAGTAGTAGAGTGTGTTTTCTTCACAAGTTTCTTGATTTGGTGAAGTCGGAGCTTGATTTAGCGATGCCTCGACGTAGATCATCTTCGGCATGGACATCGACGACCTAGCTTGCCCATTCTCCGACGAAGCCGACGCGAGAGCCCGGGAACTCTTTTGGACAGCGAGGAGACATCGTTGCGGAGCTATGGAGGTGGACCACCGGATCTACAAAGGTTGTATTTCCGTATTCCATTAGTTAAGTGTTAACTAGTTAGCTTTTTCGCCTAGAATTCTAGCCAACGATCCGTAGTCGGGTCTCTCGGCACCTAGATTTTTTGAAAATGGCATGGTAGATGCCTTGTGAGACCTCATTAGGGTGCCTAGGAACCCTACAGGAATGTTAAACTTAATTGAATATATAGGTCCTATTAAATTTTCCGTAATCGTTCGCGGTTCTGGAATCACTTCCAGTTCTACCATACTCCCACTACTGTTTTCTGAAAAAGATCCATTTTACTAAAACCGTGGCGAGTCAAGAACAATATCACTATTGATCTTTTAAATGGTAGAATATCAACCCTCGTCATAGCCAGGGTCAACCCACAAACAGCCATTACAGAAACGTGCCCTGAGTTATCCAGAGTCTGGTTTTAAGCAAAAGCTGGACAACTCCCCGTACCTTAACATCTTTTAAGGTACGATCCATTCTATATTCAATACAGAAACTTTGGCACTTATTTAATTGGAACCATATTCAATCATGCAGCTGTCTCCAGTGCATATCAACTTAATGGAAAAAGGCTAATCAGCATTACTCAACTTAGGAATCCATCCAATTATGAGTAACCTGAAAGAGAAACACGTTTCTCAAAACCATCACTATCATCTGAATACCAATCACAAGAATCTACATCTTCGATCTCTTTGAAGAATCCCGACACTTGTGACACCTGGTTCTCTACTTTATTCTTATACCCATAACTTCTCAAAACTTAGACCTTATATTTCTACGAAACACTTGTCCAAATACTAGAGAAGTTATAAGTAAATAGAACATAGTACGAGGACCTACCCCTATGTCCTGATGGACACTGGATAACATACAATACTCTGTATAAGTCCGCTGAGTTAAACAACTCAAAATCTGTGTGTCGTAGGTTGAAAACCGTACCCTGGCGATTTCCTCAAATATCACCAATTACAACGAATTCCGATATAATGAGGATGATCACCTAATTCCCAATATCTTACTCCCACTCATCATCTGTAAAACTATACAGATATGAGAATGAAACCTGGTAAATACATACCCTTGGAGTAAGTGTCTAATCGGGAAAACAGTTTTTCTTTAACAATGCACTGAAACATGAAAATGTTTCGTAGGGGTATCCTGGTATTCATAGCAATGCCTCTTCCATAATCCAATTCATGACTTCAACCGTATATTTTATTGCTATCTCTCCAAATCCCTTTATTTGTCTTTAGTCGTTACCTTCTGTACACCATCGTTAGGCTAAATGGTTTTCTTCCTTCCCTACCGTTCGGCACCAGCCTATAGTTTGGAAGAAGACTATCCAGTAAGCATAATAGGTGTACCCTCTTAAACCAAGGAGTACTCGCATCTCGAGAGAAGGTGATGATAAAAGACAACTGAATAATACCTTATTCTTTTTAAAGGTGAAAATAGGAGTGGCGACGAAGTACGCGGTTTCGGTCGTGAATGATAACAGTCGCAATTTACTTTTCCCTCTTTCTAATCCCTTTATTTTGTCTTTACATATTACCTTCTGCACACCCTACTTAGGCTAATTGGTTTTCTTCATTCCCTACCTTTCGGCACCTGCCTATGGTTTGGAATAAGACTATCCAATAAGCGTAATAGGTGTACTCTCCTAAACCAAGGAGCCCTCGCAACCTGAGAGAAGGTGATAATAAAAGACAACTGAATAAACCAATTCTATTTCTCCTGAACCTTGATCCATCCTCGAAGAAGTCCCTTCGAGTTCGTATATAACCATACGATGGATCTATCCAATGGAAGTGGATATCCGTAGTAATATGGGTGTTCTGAGAAATGCAAAGGGTAAAAGAAGGAGTGGCAATGACTTATGCAACATAGACAATCCAAAAGCCAGTATTTTTAAGAAAGTTCGGTCAACTTGGTCACTGAGTCATAGTCTAGGGTCGGTCAAAGGTCGCTGCCAAAGAGAGAGAGAAAAGAAACACTCTGCGTGCACTCTAACCTAGATCAGAATGGTTATCACTTTATCTAATCCGGAAACCTCCCACTGTCCTGTCAAATTCTTCTCCAAACCTAAAGAAGAATCAATCGGGATCACCCGAAGAGTAAACCAACTCATCAGTGGGAATCGGGATCCAACTCTCATCGTATGATAACATGATGGAATGCATCCACGTTACTCATACTCCAGAAGGTATGCGCATACTTGGCAAGTTTCAGTTTCTTTAGAAACTCCCGATACGATTTTTGCCCCATGCTCTTATAACCTTGGCGTTAGGTCAAAATGTCATAAGTCACATGCCAAGTTCTACCCATCACTATCTTGTTAATTTGAACCCACCCGCACATGCCCTTGGCGTTAGGTCAAAATGGCAGAACGGCTGTCCCAAACCAACTCATCTATCTATGCAACAATTGAATACCCAGCAGCTACCAAACACTATGCCTTGGCGTTAGGTCAAAATACATAGCTTGAATACTACTGAATACCCAAAAGAAGTGACGGAGGGCTACGGCTGGTTTTTGGCGAAAAACCTTTAACGTAGTGAACTTGATATCGCTGAAGGAACCTGATAGCTTTTTAAAATATAGTGGCGAAAACCTTTGCTAAAGAGGTCACTCCCGGTGAAGGGATCTCGGCTCTTTCCTCGTGGAATGAGGTGCAGGATATTCCACTGAATACCGCGATGCAAAGCAACTTGTAATCGACTATAGTGAAGTTATTACCCTGACGCAAACTTCTGCCCAAGGGGTCAGTCCCGGTGAAGGGATATCGGCCCTTGCCCCGTCGAATGAGGTGCAGGATATTCCACTGAATGCCGCTATGCAAAACAAAAGAAAACGTCTTTGCAATAACACTTTTTAAATTTGTTCCAACAACTGAAAACAGGTTTGTTTAACTTTTTGCATTGATCAGAATCAATGCAGTCTCATCAATCAATCACACCAGAAAAGAACGAAAATAAAATGTACGTATATGCCATCCGCATTCATCACTGGGTCCCGTCATCACCCGTTAGGTTACTTAACTAACGACAGAGCGGGGACTGGACTAGCGCGGGTGTAAAACATATACAACATCTAATAGTATATAAACCAATATACAATAATCGCTCCAGGCGTGATAATATGCAACATTACAGAAAAGTAATAAGCATCACAGAACAATACAGATAATCTGGGATCCCCGGGTTTCACAGAGCCGCTGCTGAAACCCGACGTTCCCCTGTCGTGTGGATAGCCTGTGCAATGAAACCTAGACCCCTACGGGTGCGGCAAGTTACCCGCCAAAACCTGAAGCGAGGCAGCCCCCTACAGCATAGTGAATGGACCACCCAGCACTTCACAGAATCCGGTAAGCTTGGGCACCCCTCCTTGGGTCAACCTGTACCCCCTACGAGTGCGGCGAATAGTCTGCCAATTCTAGAGTGGGACCCCTCTGCCTCTCAAAGCCATAAGATGCGGACCCGTTGCCCTCCAGAACCCGGCTATCCGTGCACTCCGTCTCGGGGTAAAACCTAGTACAATAATGAAAAATAGTACAACAGGTACATCGACCGCAACCTGGTCGTGCCCTAAAAGAATATTATACAACAGGCAGTGACGGCAGTCCACATGTTGGACGCTCGCCCCGCAATATCAAATGTACAAATAAACTCAAACAGCACTATCATTGCACACTGCTATCCACCACGACAAATCCGCAATATCACAGCACAACACAGAACATCAACGCGAATGTCACGTTCGCAAACCCGTCTAAAAGAACTATAGCAATCGGACGCGGTTTACCGATCAAATGACATTCCCAGTCGGAGATATAATGTAAGCACTGTAAACTATCGTGTTTAAATTTCGATCGACAAAATATCACAAAGTGGGCCCCACGCAAATCTGTTGAACAGTAACAAAATCTGGGCCCAAAAGATATATACCAAAACCCCCAAATTCCAGAGAAGAATACACTGTGCAAATTTGGGGGCATGATCGCTCAGAACGGCCGCGGATGCGCGGCCAAACCATGGGTTTGGCCGCGTTTCCGCGGCTATCTTGTCGATTCACGTGCTCAAATTTGTACGGCGTTCTTAAAAAACCCTGCACAGATTTCTGAGATGTGTGGAATATTTTTAGGACACCATTTAAAATCAACAGAAACTGTCAAATTGAAAAATGCGGTTTTTGATTTCCGGTTCGATCGATGTTTTAAACGCGTTAGCACAAGTTAGTATAGCAAAATGGTGAGGCTCTGATACCACTGTAAGTCTACGCTAGCGCCCCGGCCGTCTACAGACGCCAAATGCGGAACAAAAACTTTTTATCTGGCGCTATCGTATACTTTAACCCGGATCTGCCATTATTGCTAAACTAACAAACTGTAAAGAGTGTAGAAAGGTTATACCGAACGATCCGAGTCCTTCGTTCTTTAACCATCATCCCACGCTCCGTTGCGGCTGCTCTGATCTCGTCGATCTCCGATCTGCACGTTCAGGTGGCACCACATCACTGATTCTTTAAACGGGCTCCCGCCTCTGACTCGAGGCAACTCGGTCGTCAAGTTTGCTAAAAGAGACGACCAAGAATGATGTAGAGAATGAGTAGATGACTTTGTCTCACTTCGTCCAAGTCCGTGGACGATCGGTTAATGAAGTTGCCGATGGAAATGAAATGGAACAAGAATGAACTGTGAAATTTCCATACACTTTAAACCATAGTCTTTTTACCAAAAATGAAATCAATCTCTCTCTTCCTTCTCAAGGGGGCCGGCCACTATTTAAGGAGGTGGAGGGTGAGTGTAGGAGAGAGGGGAGAGTAACCTTAAGCAAAAGATCTTTAACAAATATATATCATGCAAACAAAAGGAATTAATGGTAAAGGGTGACTCATAAAACACATCATCAAAAAACCATTAATGCACTAATGAGTCATGAAGCCTAGTCATCATCTAGAAGCTCCTAGAACCTTCCACACACTCATGACTCACCTCAGAGAAGAAAAGATAAATCCGCATTTAACCAAATGTTAAAAGACGGCTGATAGAAAACTGGAAACTGGCAACTTCTAAAAGTGATCCTGAAACAACTTTCAGGATAACCCCGTATCTGTATAAATATACCCGCACTTGTATTACGACCGAATACAAATGCAACTGAGACAAAGATATTATATCTACTCAATATAATACTCGGATCCGGCTTAAACCAAAGCCGACCAGTATCATCTGCCCGAAAACTGACACGTGCGTAAATGCACGTGCATTTTCCGAACCCTGCCATAAAACCATACGGCCTCTACAACGTTTCGCCCGAACTTGGGAAACTGTCTGTGGGGGACTCTAATGACTCGTCAGTACCCTGGCAGTGGGTTTAACCACAAACCGTCAGCGGCACTAGCAATGCGTAACGGCTGCCCATGGACTGACCTCAAGGGAGGCCGATGAGCGAACTCATCCGGAAACCCTACTGAGCCTAACAGTGACAATGTATATACAGTCCGGTCCGTTCGTCTATGAGTATCGCATATCTGCCTAGGGGGCTAGAAACGTCAGACCCCCAATAGCAGTATAAGTCGTGTCGGAGTGTAGCCCAATAACACCCTGAGATACTACTGGAGTACCTACCAGTAAATCTCCTGCCATGGCCATGGACTATGTGTAATGGCTCTCCTAGACACAGCACGACCTCGCCCCCAATACCGGGAGAGACGAATCCCCTGCCGATCCGCTCACGTGCCTCCATATGGCTCGGGACTATACCCAAAAGCTACCTGTTTGCACGACTCCTTTGAGCCGTGGTAGGGTATAAATCAAAGCACAGTGGGAACTCACACGAGACAAATGACGACCTCAGGTCGATGAACTAACCTGTACACATGTCACCAGGGAACTGCTATCTGACGATAGGTATAGTACTAACTAGCAGATTCCCGGCGAGTCCTGTCCGGTGTACTCATAACCCAATGAGCACCTGTATATATCTTAGGTGATCCAACTGACACCAGTGGCTTGTGAGACCGGCCACCGCCCCTCGTCGGGGTCTCGACTGTATACACTAGTCTACTCCGGAGTATCGATGCCCTGTCTCGAAACTCCCACGACTAGGGACCACAATTAAGGATACCCAACTCTCACGTATATGATCGCCATCATACTGTTGGCGGTAAAGCAAGATCCTAAGGGCTCTATCAAAGTGTAACATGTAATCAGTCACCTGAACATGTACACGACCGATAAAGGCAAACCAGATAGCATACTATCATCTCGAGTAAGACTGTCCTACCGGTATAGGTCCTCCGCAATCATTGCAATCACGTACCTGCGATCCAATAATTGACTATGAGGGCACTATCTCCAACAATTTCAGATAAGGACTATTTAGTATTCGTGCTGCGTTTGTTGGCCTTTGTCAAGGCGTAGTGTGCGGTAGCTGAATTGTACTTATCTGCTTATGCATATGATGCAGATTGGATTAGAGTAGTCGTGCGACCTTGTTGGCCTTTGTCAAGGGCCGTGCGGGTGGGTTTACTTCAATCATGAAATGACGGGTTGAACTTGACTAGCAGCCTATGGTTTGTTGGCCTTTGTCAAGGTCATAGGAGGCTTGGGGCAAAATATTATTGGGAATTTCAAGAGTTGAAATTTGCAATAAGATTGCATACCTTCTATTAGATAGTTGGATCCCGATACCCGCTGCGAGTAAGAGTTACTCCTGGGAGAGTTTTACACATTACAATTAGCCGATCAAGTAGGTGTCTAGAAAGGTGTTAACGGGGTTACGCCTCTGGGAAAACGAGGTTTACATTAATTAGGTTCGTGCGAAAGCATGGGGGACCTCTCTCAAAGTACCGACACTGGCCTGGCTGAAAGATTGGCGAACTTGTAGCGTGTGATTAATCCCGGCTAGTCTTTCCTTTTAGGGTTTGAAGGAAGATTTGATTAAAACAGTGGGAAACATCCTGATTAGATATATTAGATAACCAATCTAATCTTGCAAGAGCATACGCTGAGTGTTTTCTTCTCTCTCTCTCCAGATAGCGACCATATCACGCCTTAATCAAGATAATAAAACGGATATATTGACCGAACCCGCTTGTTATACTGAGCTGGGGAACGTTGGTCCCGCTCCAACTTATAATTGTTATAAGACAGAGCAGGAAATTGGGGAATACCAGATTTCCCGTGCCACCCAAACGAAGAAAGTGCATGCTGATGGATCATCTTCGGGTGTGTTCATTATAGAGAACTGTTTCTCAGTATCCTTTACGTCCTGGGTATGTGATACCGGATCAGGATCCCGCATATGTAATCTGTTACATGGGCTACAGAAAGGTAGAGAACTGAGAACGTGTAGCGTCTTGAAAAGTCGTTTTGGTGTTTTCCTGAAATTCGGTGAAAATTCGGTATTTTTCCGAAAACCGTCTTTCTTGTTATTTTGCAGTTTAGGGCTAATTATACCTTAAATGGATAGGTAATTACTTGTTTTTAGTAACTAATGAGTTAATTATGAAATTTTGGTCATTTAAAAAATTTTCCCTATTTTTCAATTTTTTAATATTATTTTAAGCCGGTAAGAAAATACATTAAATAAGCGATAAATACAAATTTTTCCGGGCTAATTTTAATCTCTAAAATTATGATAATTATATTCTAGTGATAACATGAATTTTTAGTAATTTATTTTGATTTTTTCAAATTTTTATGAATTGAAACGAAATTATTGAATATTTGGGCTAAAACTTGCAATTTTTGAGTTGTAGGGGGCCTTTTTGCATAAAATTTCTTTTGTAACACCCCTCTATCTTTTCCCTCAGCCCAAGAACAGCCCAAACCTTGGCCAAGACCAGAAATTTCTGGCCTCTCTCTTCTTGGTTTCTTTCTTGAGTTAAATTGTTGGTTTATGGATTAATTTAAATATATTGGATAAAAGTATGATACATTGACTTTGGAACTTGACCCTTGACCTTCCCACTCACCCCACACCCTCCCCCATACCTCCTACCTGGCCGAAACCTGCACCCCTCTTCCTCATCTCTTTTCTTTGCATTTTTCTTCATTTTCCTTCAAGAAAATACATCAAAATCCATGAATTAATTCCAAAAATCCAAACAAAATCCTTATGCTATCATTATCCTTAGCCATTCTTGCTTGAATCATGGAGCTAGGAAGCCATTCTTTGGAGCAAACTTCTTGCTTGATCCATTGATCAAGAGGTATAATTCCATCATAGTTACTTTCTTTTGTTGCTAATTCCTTTAATTGTATGGTTAGTGTTAAAAGTTAGCTTATTTCTAATCTAGTTAAAATGAGTAGTTTGTTTAAACTAGGGTTTTGAACCATGATAATTAATTAAGTTGTTTATTAGTTAATCTAGTTGTTAGTGAACTAATCTATATGGTTACCTTGTTATGTAGTCTTTAATTATGCTAATTTAGGTAATTTTAGAAGTTGATTTTAGTTGTAAAATTGTTGTTTTAAGGTTTTTCAAGAGAGGGTTATGTATGGAAAATGATATTTGAAGCTTGATTAGTGAGTGGATTAAGTTTTAGAAAGCATTATTTAGTTAATTGAACCTAAATTGTTATCTAGTGTTTTGCTAACCTAACCTAATAGGTTAATTTCCTTAAGTGGGCTTTTGTAGTGTTAAATTAAGTTTTTCAAGTGTGGATTTTATTTGCAATTGCTATTTATAAAAATCAAGAAAGGGTTTGGTTGTGGAATATAGGTTTTGGAGCATGGTTAATGTGTTGTAATTAGTGGGTGTGGATTGCTTGTAGTGTGCTTGGGTGAGTATGCTTTATTGTAGTCGTTTTGTCGCAAATCGGCGATTTTTGCACCGATTTTTGGAATGTATATGCTTACTAGATTTTTATATAAATTATGTGATGGACTATTTTTGATATCTTGATGATTGTAATGGCTTGTCCTACGACTTTTAGGATGCGTGAGTGCGGTTTTTGGGTAGTCGGGTTTTAGTTTTGCCGGGTGACCCAAATCGGCGTTTTTGGCAGTTTTTGCGATTTTCGCGTGTGTTCCGCGCACTTTGTGCACGTTGTACCTAGCTAGCGAACTTTAGTAGTTTCGTTGGGGTTTGCGTCGTTCTTGATATGTAACCTTATAATTGGTAATGATGTAAATTCCAGGTTCGGTCGCGGAAACGTCAGACGCGGCGCGAAAGGGAAAGGCGGTGATTGGACACAGCTAGCCAGGGATCCCGGTGAGTAGATTTAACATCTACGGGGGACGATCGTTTGGATGGCGCAAGTCGCCCGATAGAATTAGTAAACTGAAAATAAAATAGTAAACTGGATAACCACTTGTGACATTAGAATAATAATACTGGCATGATAATTGCTGCAATTAGATCAATATGTTATACCCATATACGCAAACTCAATTGTAGGACACATGCACCATTACCAGGTTTTTATATGCAGCACGAGCACTATTCATGTTTACACACACACCCTGGTAATTGCCATGCCACCACACTAGATAACATTTAAATTTAAACCTTTTACTAATTGATACTTAAACTGGTGCTATTGCCTTTAATTCCTTAAAATGAAACCGTAGAATTGCTATTCATGTGCATGTACTTCATCATATTAATTGTTCATGCTTAATCCATTAATCACACATCGCAACTTGATTATTGATATCATATGCATTCATTATCACTGATATATGCACTTATGAGGATTTCTTGAGATTTTATGATATTGCTGGATTTCGGGGGAAAGCCGCAAAATTTCCAAACTTATGATATTTTTAAAACATGTAAATTGCGGTTTTCTAGTGATGTAAGTGTCGTCCACCATGAGTTTGCTGTGGCTTTGGAAATCCGTGTCGAGGAGTGGAGGAACCGGCACGGGTACATGGTGGGCCCGGTAAGGTACCCCGGGGCAAGAGGAATGTGGTGATGACGTTGAGCCTGGCAGGGGACGGATTACCTACCGGTGACTGTTTGGGACGGCGGATATCCAGAGGATACCGACCGTGGCCGCTAGATGATGAGATATTGATATTTGAGATGGGTCAGCCGGACGGCTGAGGCCAGCGATACATTTATGAGATTTGAGACAGCTTTTGGGGTGTCGTTGCTGGACACCGGTTTTCGTCGATTCATTGACATTTGCTGGCATTCTAAAAGAGTTTCAAAAACAACATCTGATAAAATATTTTTATATATAAACCTATTGAGACCTCAGATATTCATGTTGCATACATATTCGTACACTGATGTTGTATACACACCTGCTAGTATATCCATATTGCATACATACTCGCCATTATGTCCTGCCTTACCTGTATATAGATGCTAGGATGCTTGTGTGCATGCATTCGATAGCCTGTGTAAATGTTATTTATTACTCACGAGTTGGCAACTCACCCCCGTTGTGCCATAGCCTGTTGCAGGTCCGCTCCGTCAGTTCAGTAGCGGCGGGTGCGCTTGCTTCTTTTGCCTCTTTTGCCTGGACTCGAGATTTGCTCATAGGTGGGTTATGTTAATATTTTTGTACCACCTTGTATATTCTTTGCATCTAGTGTACTCCATCTACTGTTTCTACCAGATTATTGTATATTGACCTAGAGATGAGACTGTGAGGTTTGTGGATTTTATGCTGTATTTTGGGGGTCGAGCTCACTTGAGCCGACATGCTACTTTTTCATGCTTCCTTATGCTTTATTATGATTATTATGCTTGCTGTCATTTACATTGCGTGGGATTTGTGACCGCCTTATGGCGAAGAGCTAGCTCCCGCTTGGGGATGCCCTATTTTGTTGGATTCATGTATATATTTTGTTGTACCCATTTTTGGGGGTCAGTATTTACAAAGGAGACTCTGCCGAAATTTTCGGGAAAAATTGGTATTGTTTTTAAAAAGGGTTTTACATGACTTATTTGATAACTCGCTTTCAATTGATTGGGTTTTCTTCACTCTTTTGCTTAATTGGTTTTGTTTTCTGGGCTTTGGCTTACTTATTTTATGGACGTCTTTAGACGTTTCGTAAACTTAAGTGCCAGTCACGTTCCGTACCCTGCGGGTCGTGACAGAACGGGTGATAAGTTTCATGAGACAGAAAACGGTGCAAGTGTTGCAGCCAAGTCTGTTGGTCACTATCACCCTGTATTACCTGAATACATTGATTCTGAACAAATGTTATTAGATACCGAACCTGATATACAAAATCATATCAGTCTCTTTATTAGTAAAGAAAGGATATAATTTTGTATTGTTGGATAATGTTTTGAACATTTCCTATATCAAGAGTTGATCGGTTCAGGCACGTTATCTAAAATCATTGACGTTCTAAATCAAACTACAGTTCTTAGTATACAGAACACACACAAGAGGAAGAGTTCAGAAATGAACGAATCCTTCTTGAGGCATTGTAGACTAGGTCATATCAATGCGACCCGACTGGCTAAAGTTACATTTAGATGCATATTTAAATTAGTTTGAATTTACATCTTATGAAACTTGCCAGTCATGTCACAAAGATAAGATGACCATAGCTCTGTTTATTGGAAATAGAGAAAGAGGTAGTTAACTCTTGGGATTGATACATGTTGTGTATGTAAGGTCCCCTGTCTACACATGCCAAGATCGGTTCTTTCTACTTCATTACATTCTCTGATAATCTCTCAAGATTCAGACATATGTTTCTGTTGAAACACAGGTCCGAAGCTTTTGAGATATTCACAGAATATAAGTTAGAAGTAGAGAACCAACAAATACGGGTAAAAGTATTATGTCCTTTGATGTGATCAAGGAGGAGAATACTTGAGCACGGAATTCCTGGACTATTCTAAAGGAGAATGAGATTCTCTCTCAGCATTACTCCTCCGTATACACCACAGCACGTCGGTGTATCGGGGTGGAGCCATAGCACCCTATGTGATATGGTGTGCTCTATGATGAGTACTACTGAGTTTCCTATTTCCTTTAGGGAGTTATGCACTTGAGAATCTGCATACCTATTGAATAAGGGTTCAAATCAAATCAGTTGCCTACCACTTCATATGTGATATGGAAAGGGAAGAGCCTGTATCTTAAGCTTGTTAAGATTTGGGGTTGTCCGGCCTATGCCTAAAAGCAAAATCCGGACAAACTCGAGGCAAGGTCTGTTATGTACAACTGGAAAGGTTCCAGCTATACAAAATGCAGCTGATGATTTGGTAGAACCAAAAGATTCAATAGTTTCCAACGAACCTCAGCCTCTCCGCCGATCTAGCAGGGTTCCTCACCACCTGAGAGATACTTCGGTTTCTTTATGACAGTGGGAGCGAGGATTGCATCATGAGATGATGACCCAACTAGTTTCGAGCTGGCCATCAGGAGTGGGACTCTGTAAGAATGGCTGGGTGCTTATCGATCTGAGATGGAATCCTTATACACCAACAAAGTATGGACTTTGGTTGCCTTATCTAAAGGGTTAAATCCCCATCAAGAGCAAGTAAATCTTGAGAAGATTACTTGGTGTACATGGAAAGGTTGAGACTTTCAAAGCTAGACTTGTTAAAGGTTTGCATCATAAATCAGGTATGGATTATGTTGAAACCTTTTCTAAGGATCTATGCTTAAGTCCATCCAGATCCTACTTGCCATGGCTACATACCATGACTACGATATCTGGTGGTTGGGTGTCATGACTGCTTTTCTAACTGATGTTTTAGAAGAGAACGTCTATAAGTACACAGCCAGAGGGCTTCGTAGACAGTGGGAGCAGCGGAAACGTGTGCAAGATGTTTTATATGATAAAACAGGCATCGCGGAGTTGGAACATCTGTTTTGATGTGGTAGTCAAAGAGTTTGACTTCATCAAAATGGTAGATGAACCTTGTATATACGAAAAGGTAGTAGAGAGTATGGTGGTGATCCTCGTAGAGTACGGGGATGACATACTCTTGATAATGAAGGAGTTTCCTATGCTACGCTCGGTCAATCTCCGCTTATCACAAGGATTCTCCAAATAGGATAAAAGTGATACCTCCTAAATCCTGGGTTTTCGATCTATGAGATAGATCTAATTGGATGTTAAGATACTCACTAGTTGTAGTGAGATGGTATCAATCGATCCTAGGGAGAATCACTGGAAAGGTTCCAGGGTGATAAGGACGATTGAATGTCAGTCGTAGGCATTGTCTTTACCCTCAGTGGAGGGACGGTATGTTGGAAGAGTTCCAAGCTAGATACCGTGACATACTAGATGATTAAAGGCAAGATACATCGTTACCAAGGATGCTACCAAAAGAGGCAGTCTGGATATTTATAATTTCATAAGATGAACTTCGTTCCTACCATTGTATGACAATGGAGTTGTGGCTTCAGCCAAGGAACTACCGTCCCATCAGAAATCCAGATATAATTCTTAGGCAGTATCACCTGATCATGGAGATGGTAGATCTCCAGGGAGATCGAGGTTAGGAGAGTAGACACAGAGGACAACAGCGCGGATCCACTCACAAAGGCCTTTTTCCCAGTAGAGACTTTTATGGGATGGTTGAGTATGAGATACTTCAACCGCAGCTAATTGTTGGGTATGCGATACCATAACAGATGGCCCTAGTGCAAGTGGGAGATTGTTAGTTATATGTATGCCCTAGAGGCCATCACTGTACATACGATGTATATTGTAGTGGATGCTAGGACATATATAGGGAGGACTTTCTTGCTCGACATGATAGTATGCTATCTGGTTGTACTTTATCTTAATATGTACTCTGATTGTCTCTATGTTACATGTTGATAAAGCCCTTAGGATATGTACTCGACTACTGGGACTATGATGAGATCATACTAGTGGGGCCACGGTAGTCGACGAGTACATCCTATAACTGTTCCTAGTCGAGGGTGTATCGAGACAGGGCATCGATGCACCAGAGTAGACTAGCGTATACGCATCTTGACCCATATGATGGGCGATGGATGATCCCATATCCATCGGTGTTAGACATCAGAGATGGTGTACGGGTGCTCAGTGGAAACTGGGTACACTGGACGGACTCGCCGAGAACTCCCAGATGGTATTATACCATACGTCAGATGGCAGTTCTCCGGTGACACTGGTACAGAGTAGTCTGTTGACCCGAGATCGTCATAGAGTCTTGTGTGGTTCCCACTGTGCTTTGATTTCCATCATAACACGTCCAAGAGGGCGTGCAAAAAGGTGGCTTTTGGGTACAGTCCCGAATCACATGGAGGCAATGAGCGATAGGAGGGGATTCGTCTCTCCCGGTATAGGGAGTTGATGTTGTGCTGTGTTCGATTGGCTATAACCGGAAATCCCTGGCCAGGGTTGCTAAGATTTACTGGTAATTGTTATCAGTAGTTTCTCGAACTGTTATAGACCTCATATCGACACGACTTATTGAGCTACTAGGGTCTGACGTTTACCACCCCTAGGCGAGATATGCAACATATCAGACGACGAGACCGGACTGTACGGGAGTGTTACTGTTTGGATTCGCAGGAGAATGTACAGGCTTGCTTGTTGATCTTCTGAGCGCTCAATACCTGGGTAGCTGTTACGTTTAGCTGACCGCTTGCAGCTTGTGGGTGTTTGATATGATCATCACCTACTGCCGGCGTATTGACGATTCTTTAGAGTCCTACACAGAGGTTTCTTGACTCAGGCAAAACGGAGTAGGGGCACATATGTGATATGTGCGGGACCGAGGATAATGCGATATGTGATACCGTATTCTATTCTCGCGATATTTGATATCAGCCGGGTCATCGGATCAAGTGTTGATTCGATGAATCGGTACGGATAAATATTAGCCGGTTATATGCGATATAGCCGGATTGTCGGATCAAGTGTTGATTCGATGATTTAATGTATAATAATATATATGATATATTAAATTGCATTAACTAATATTTGCTCACTAAAAGATTCTTTTTCTGACTCGGGTAATACATTGATATATATACGATATATGTTAAATGTATTATTTTATTTTGTTACGATAAATATTATATATGTGATATATAATATTGTAACATGATATGATAACTAATGCAACTTGTTTTGTGGAGTTTAAACATGATTAGGGTTTGGATTAGGGTTAAGCTTTCTAGATGTTTCTAGAATGTTTTCTTTTTGTCATGATAAAGATATTTACAAGTGACTCATGCTTTAACCCAACCCAAACCCTAACCCTAGTCAATTCTCTACAATGGTTAAGTCAACCATGGTTTCATTATTCTTCATATTAATCCTTTCTTATTCATCACAAAAGAAAATGGATCACTATTCTTCTTCTTCCTTCATTCTTTCATGAAAAAGCTTGCTTGATTTTTCCAAAGTGATGAATAAATATGAGAAAAAGATAAATAAAGAGAGCAAAAATCCTACTTCATCATCCTCATCTTCCCTTGCCATTTAGATGAGGGTGTTCACATCATTTCATGAGTGTTAGCTTGTGTTAAAGAAACTTCAAGGTAGATCATCTTAGTATCGAAGATCGGAAGCAAAGGTTGCGTCTTTCTCTTCGTGGAACCTCTCGAGAGTCCGGATCCCGATGATCGCAGTGAAGGGACCACAACACGGAGCATATGAAGTGAAGGACCGGATCTACAAAGGTTGTAATCCCTCACACTTAGATAAAAGTTATCTTCTTGCATGTTAAACCCTAATAATCTAGCAAAGATCCCGTCTTTGGGTTGTTCGGCACGTCTAAATTTTAATCCGGGCATGTTTGATGCCTTATGAACCTTCAAAAGAGTGCCTAGGAACCCTACAGAACTCTCATTTATCAAGCATGGAATGAGATGATAAATTTTCCTCACCAAAAATGAACTCTCTCATTTTTCATCCTCTCATCTAAATATGGCCGGCCCTCTTCAAATGTGAGAATGGTGGAGTGGATAATACAAGGGAGGTGATGGTAGTATAAAGCAAGAGGTGACCATAGCCAAACATCATCATAACAAATTCACATCAAACCCATATCCTTTCAAATCTCATTAATGCACCATCATGGATGAAAAAGCAAAGATGCTTAACATATCATAATGAATACATTTGCAAGAAACCCCCTCCACAAATGTTATTTGCACAATTGCAAATAACCCCCTCCATCGGAAAAGTCCGGCCGGGAAAGAACAAAGGAAAACCGGCCGGAACGGAATGCAAAATGGCAACTCCAGAAAACTGGTCCCGTAATAAATTACAGGAAAACCCCGATACTGTGCATACACACCCGCATCTGTATTCCGACCGGATACAAATGCAATGAGACAAAACCTACACAGTACTATACTAGGATCCGGCTTAAACCAAAGCCGGCTAGTAATATCCGTTCGATCATGATCCGTGCAATACCGCACGTATCTGATCGAACCCGGCCATATAACCATACGGCCTCCAGTGCAAACCGTCCGATCCTGATCCGTGCAATACCGCACGTATCTGATCGGACCCTGCCATATCTCCATACGGCCTCTACAGCGTTTCGCCCGAAAGCTTGAGTGACTGAAAGTGTGGTGGACTCTAAAGACTCGTCAATACTATGGTTGTGGATTTAACCACTAGCACGTCAGAGGTATAAGCCAATACGTGACGGGCCACCAGCTATTGACCAAAAGGGACGTCGATGAGCAAACTCATCCTGACACCCTACTGAGCCTGTCAGTGACAATATCCGTACAGTCCGGTCCGTTCGTCTATGAGCATCGCATGGCGGGCCTAGGGGGTTGGTAAAAGTCAGACCCCCAAAAGCGGTACAAGTCGTGTCGGAGTGTAGCCCAGAACACCCTGAGATACTACTGGAATACCTACCAGTAAATCTCCTGCCTTGGCCAAGGACTTCGTGTAATGGCTCTCCTAGACACAGCGCGACCTCACCCCCAATACCGGGAGAGACGAACCCCCGAAGATCCGCTCACTGCCTCCATATGGCTCGGGACTGTACCCAACTAAAACCTGTTTGCACGACTCCTTTGAGCCGTGGTAGGGTAGTAATCAAAGCACAGTGGGAACTCACACGAGACAAATGACGATCCCCAGGTCGATGAACTAACCTGTACACATGTCACCTGGGAACTGCTATCTGACATGAGGTATAAGACCAACTAGCATGTTCCCGGCGAGTCCTATCCGGTGTACTCATAACCCAATGAGCACCTGTATATATCTTAGGTGAACCAACTGACACCAGTGGCTTGTGAGACCAGCCACCGCCCCTCGTCGGGGTCTCGACTGTATACACTAGTCTACTCTGGAGAATCGATGCCCTGTCTCGAAACTCCCACGACTAGGGACCATTTAAGGATGTGCTTATAGACTACCAGCTCCCACGTATATGATCGCCCTCATACTGCTGGCAGTCAAGCAAGAATCCTAGGGGCTCTATCAACGTGTAATAGCGACCTATAAGGTCACCTGAAACAGTACACGATAATAAAGGTAAACCAGATAGCATACTATCATCTCGAGTAAGACTGTCGTACCGGGATAGGTCCTCCCTCAATCATTGCAACCACGTGCCTGTGATCCAATAATTGACTCTGAGGGCACTATCTCCAACAGTATTAACCTCCGATCCTGATCCGTGCAATAACGCACGTATCTGATCGAACCCTGCCATATCTCCACACGGCCTCTACAGCGTTTCGCCCGAAAACTTGAGCAACTGAATGTGGGGGACTCTAAAGACTCGTCAACACCATGGTTGTAGATTTAACCACTAGCACGTCAGAGATATAAGCCAATACGTGACGAGCTACCAGCTATTGACCAAAAGGGACGTCGATGAGCGAACTCATCCTGACACCCTACTGAGCCTGTCAGTGACAATATCCGTACAGTCCGGTCCGTTCGTCTATGAGCATCGCATGGCGGGCCTAGGGGTTGGTAAAAGTCAGACCCCCAAAAGCGGTACAAGTCGTGTCGGAGTGAAGCCCATAACACCCTGAGATACTACTGGAATACCTACCAGTAAATCTCCTGCCTTGGCCAAGGACTTCGTGTAATGGCTCTCCTAGACACAGCGCGACCTCACCCCCAATACCGGGAGAGACGAACCCCCGAAGATCCGCTCACTGCCTCTATGTGGTTCGGGACTGTATCCAACTAAAACATGTTTGCGCGTCTCCTTTGAGCGTGGTAGGGTAGTAATCAAAGTACAGTGGGAACTCACACGAGACAAATGACGATCCTCAGGTCGATGAACTAACCTGTACACATGTCACCAGGGAACTGCTATCTGACATCAGGTATAAGACCAACTAGCATGTTCCCGGCGAGTCCTGTCCGGTGTGCTCATAACCCAATGAGCACATGTATACATCTTAGGTGAACCAACTGACACCAGTGGCTTGTGAGACCGGTCACCGCCCCTCATCGGGGTCTCGAATGTATACACTAGTCTACTCTGGAGTATCGATGCCCTGTCTCGAAACTCCCACGACTAGGGACCTTTTAAGGATGTGCTTATAGACTACCTGCTCTCACGTATATGATCGCCCTCATACTGCTGGCAGTCAAGCAAGAATCTTAGGGGCTCTATCAACGTGTAATAGCGACCTGTCAGGTCACCTAAAGCAGTACACGATGATAAAGATAAACCAAATAGCATACTATCATCTTGAATAAGACTGTCCTACCGGGATAGGTCCTCCCTCAATCATTGCAATCACGTGCCTGTGATCCAATAATTGACTCTGAGGGTACTATCTCCAACATTATATTAGTCAGTTATTTGTGAAATAGCTGGATTATCAGATCAAGTATTGATTCGATAATTTAATGTATAATTATATATTTGATATATTAAATTACATTAACTAATATAAGCTCACTAAAAGATTCTTTTTCTCACTCGGGTAATACATTGATATATATGTGATATATGTTAATTGTATTATTTTCTTTTGTTACAAAATATATTATATATGTGATATATAATATTGTAACATGTTATAATTACTAATGCAATAAGATTAGTGGAGATTAAACATGGTTAGGGTTTGATTTGGGTTAGTTCTTTCTTGAACCTTCTAGAAGGTTTTCTTTTGTTTTGAACTAAGATATTATGGTTGATATTTTAGTGACTCATTCTTGAACCCAACCCAAACCCTTAACCCTAATTAACTCTCTACAATGGTTAGCCTTCTCATTATCAACCATGGTTGCATTTGTAATTATCACTTGAATTTCATTATTCATCACAAAAGGAATTTCCTTCTTCTTCTTCTTCCTTGGGCTTTGAGAAAGCTTTCTAGGTTTTCTTTATGTGATGATTTAGTGTGAGAAATAGAAAATAAATGAGAGCATAAATCCTACTTCATCATCCTAATCTATCCTAACCATTTAGATTAGGGTGTTCACTTCATTTAGTGAGTGAGAGCTTGTGTTAAAGAAACTTCAAGGTAGATCATCTTTGTTATCGAAGATCGGAAGCAAGTTTGCATCATTCTCTTCGTGGAGCCTCTCTAGAGTCCAGGTACATGATGATCGTAGCGAAGGGACCTCAACACGGAGCTTTAGAAGTGAAGGACCGGACTACAAAGATTGTAATCCCAAACTCTTAGTGTTAAAGTGTGTAACATGCTTTGTTTCGCCTAATCTCTAGTTTAAAGATCTTGGTAAGGGTTTTTCGGCATGTCTAAATTTTAAATCGGGCATGGTTGATGTCTTATAGACCCTTATGAGAGTGCCTAGTAACCCAACAACATGTACACTTGTATTATTATACTGTCTCTCTGATACTGTTGATAATGTTAGTTATATGTATGCCCTAGAGGCCATTACTGTACATAGGATGTATATAGTAGTGGATGCTGGGACATATATAGGGAGGACTTTCTTGCTCAACATGATAGTATGCTATCTGGTTGCTCTTTACCTTAACGTGTATACTGATTATCTCTCTGTTACATGTTGGTAAAGCCCTTAGGATGTGTACTTGACTACCTGGACTATGATGCAGATCATACTAGTGGGGACAGATAGTCTATAAGTACATCCTTCATAGTCCCTAATCGTGGGTGTATCGAGACGGGGCATCGATATACCAGAGTAGACTAGCGTATACCTTCTCGACCCATACAGATGGGGGATGGATGATCCCATATCCATTGGTGTTTGACATCAGAGATAATATACGGGTGCTCAGTGAAGACTGGGTACATTGGACGGACTCGCCGAGAACTTTCAGATGGTATTATACCTCACGTCAGATGGCAGTTCTCTGGTGACACTGGTACAGGTTAGTCTGTAGACCCGAGATCGTCATAGAGTCTTGTGTGATTCCCACTGTGCTTTGATTTCCACCTTACCACGTCCAAGAGGGCGTGCAAAACGGTGGCTTTTGGGTACAGTCCCGAATCACATGGAGGCAATGAGCGATAGGAGGGGATTCGTCTCTCCCGGTATAGGGGGTTGATGTTGCGCTGTGTTCGATTGGCTATAACCGGAAATCCCTGGCCAGGGTTGCTGAGATTTACTGGTAAGTGTTACCAGTAGTTTCTCGAACTGTTATAGACCTCATATCGACACGACTTATCGAGCTATTGGGGTCTGACGTTTACCACCCCTAGGCGAGATATGCGACATATCAGACGATCAGACCGGACTGTACGGTAGTGTTACTGGTTGGATTCACTGGAGTGTGAGCGGGCTTGCTCGTCGATCTTCTGATCGCTCAATACCCGGGTGGCCGTTACGTTTAGCAGACCGCTTGCGACTTGTGGGTGCTTGATATGATCATCACCTGCTGCCGGCGTATTGACGAGTCTTTAGAGTCCTACACAGAGGTTTCCTGGCTCAAGCGAAACGAAATAGGAGCGCATATGAGATATGTGCGGGACCGAGAATGATACCAGTATGTGATACTGTATTCGATTCTCGCGATTTGTGACATTGATCGGTTATATGTGATATAGCCGGATTATCGGAACAAGTGTTGATTCGATAAGTTGTTACTGTTGATATTAGTCGGTTATATGCGATATGACCGGATCATTAAATCAAGTGTTAATTTAATGATTTAATGCATAATTATATATTTGATATATTACTTTGCATTAACTAATATCGGTTCACTTTAAATGGATTTTCTCACTCGGGTGTGCACATTGTATATGTGATATATTTTTGTGCACTTGATTGTATTATGTTTGATGATACATGATTGCTAGGGTTTGTGTAAAGAGTTAAACCATGGTTAAGTAAATGGTTAGGGTTTTTATTCATTTATTCATTTATTTATCTTTTAATTTGGATTAAAAGAAAAAGTGAAAAGAAAATAAAAAGGTTGCTTTCTTACATGAAGCTTCTTGAAGCTTCATGCAACTTTGACTCATGTAACCTTTTTTGTCTTCTTCTTAAAACCCTAACCATTCATCTAACTTGAGTTAACTCTCTACATCTAACCATGGTTCAAGTTATGATAAGAATAATTCTTATTCAATTATTCTACAACACTTATCATAAGATATTCCTTCTTCTTCTTCTTCTTCTACACATGAAGAAGCTTGACTTCATCAATGGTGGATTGATGAAATGAGTGAGAAATCCAATTCAAAAGTGAACCCACTTCCTATTTCTTTATCCTCTACCTCTTGCCAAGTAGTATAGGGTGTTTCCTTCACAAGTTTTCATGGCTTGGTGAAGGTGGAGCTTGATCTTGTGATGCCTCGACGTAGATCATCTTCGGCACGAAGCCGACGACCTTGCCTGCCCATTTCTCCGATGAAGCCGACGCTAGAGTCCGGGATTGCATTTGGACAGCGGAGAGGACTTCATCACGGAGCCGTGGAGGTGGAGGACCGGATCTACAAAGGTTGTATTTCCGTTCTTTTAGTTTAGTTGTAAACTAGTTGCTTTGTTTCGCCTATTTATCTAGCCAACGATCCGTATTAGGGTTTCTCGGCACCGTAATTTTTGAAATTGGCATGGTTGATGCCTTGTGAGACCTCTTAAGAGTGCCTAGGAACCCTTCAGTGGTATCAGAGCCTAGCTAGAGCCTTAGGCGAAGTGTAGACGACGTTTGAAATCCGAACGAACCGAAACCCTAACTCCATAGATGCTCTCTGTACATTTTTCGAAAAATGGGTTTTTTCCAGATTAAAAATATGCAGAAAAATCAGCAGGGAATTTGATGAATTACTGTGGAGCCCGTACTCCTGAATCCACAAATACGCGGCGGAACCGCGGCATTAGCATGGCTAATGCGGCGGTTCCGCGGCCGTTTAGGATCTTTGTGCTTTGAATTTTACACAGTAACTCCTAATTTCTGGTTCTGGTTTTCCTGGGAATTTTTAAAACTGACTACAGAGTTGAGTTTTCTGGGTTGTATTAGGAGTTCGTCGATTCGATCGGATTATCAAACTTTGTCTAAGTGTTTTCCAGATATTTTTTGAATATGTTAAAAAGTTCGACCGGATATAAATACCCACTTTTTCCCCTGTCGGAAAATTTCCAAGTGTTGGATTTTTCCGTGGTTTAAAGACGTTCTAAGTAGTGCAAGTAACGCGATGGTCCCTCTAGAAGACAACAAACCTTAACTCGATTATGTGACCGTCTTGAACTGCCCTTTGAACCTTCGGGTTTGGGGCAGTACGGCGTGCCACATGTGAGGCGTTGGCTTGACCCTTCTACGGCTGGACCGTTGGTACTGAGGCACGAACTGAATGTTGCTAGACTTATTTCATGTGTTGATCTATATCGGCAAAACTTGGGTGTTCGACTGTTTGATCGAAAAGTTTAACATTTTCTATTTATCCGGAATGTGATACAATAATTGGAATTCACAATAAGTTATGAGATAACTGAATGAATGTTATAAATCTAGCAGTTTAGTCTCACTTGATCGGTTGCCACGGAATTTTGATGTGATCAGAAGTCCGTCGCAATCACGTAGCGTACGCGGATACTCGCCGGGTAAACTTAATAGACAGCTACACCCCATAGCCCCGACCAAGTGACTGTAGGAGAACCCCATCGCCGAAAGCATCCGTTCGGGTGCTCGCGGTAGCGGTGTTCCGCCTTAGTGCACTTCGTCGACGGCATCGGGGGTGCGGCCGTCTACTGAAGTTTGCGACGAGCATTCGATCAGGATGTCGGGAATCTTGTTGAATTGCCCGACTTGATTTTGAAAAGAGTTTTCAATAATGAGACTAAAATGCGGGGTTTATAATTGTTAGGCATGCGATGTCTAAGGAATTCATTTGATTAGGCATGCGATGTCTATGCAGGTTGCGGATTCCAACTGTTGTAGTTTTACACTTTCTTTTCTGTGACCGTAAGTGTAATATGTGATATCGTCGGTTTCGTTGCTATATGTCAACGACAATTGGGATATGCATATTTACTTACGTTGATGACATGTGATGTTATGTGTTGCTGGATATGTTATATTGGATCGTCGTGTTTGAATAGCCGGGGGGTTTTATGTGAGATGAGTGTTTTTCATTTTCATTCATGTAAAAACATGTATGTAATATTCTTTTATTGGGGCACTTCCAGGTTGCGGAAGATGTCACCCGTTTGTATATTATTTACTTTTCCGCACTAGGATAGACCCAAGGAGGGGAGCACAAGTAACCGGGTTCTGGAGTCCAGTGGGAGACCAACTCGAGGAGTCGAGTCCGGGTCTCCTAACTCTAGAATTGGTAGGTTTGCTTGCCGCTCTCATAGGGGTCTAGGGGTGTGGGTTTGGCTATTCATCACGACCGTGGAATCCGTGTTTTATACTGGCTCGTATTGAAAACACGGACGTCCTAGTATATCCAATATTTCATATGTTTCTTCTGCTGCGATATCTGTGATGTGATCATGTGATATGTTCTGTGATAGATACTGTATATAGTATTTATGATATATTATATAGACGTTACTTATGTTTTACACCCGCGCTAGCCCTGCCCCGCTCTGCCGTTAGTCACCTAACCTAACGGTGCATGAGTGGACATCGAGGCGAATGCGGATGGCATAAGTGTACGTCGTATTTATCTGTGATGCTTAGGTACTTAAATGATGGGACTTCATTAATGAGATTAATGAAATAAAAGAAACCTAAGATGTTGTAGAATCGAATTTCAAAATAAAACAGGTAGCTACAGTTCTTGCTTTGCACAGCGGTATATGTGATATATCCTGCACCTTATTCGATGAGGAAAGGACCGAGATCCCTTCACCGGGAGTGACTCCTTTAGCAATAACTGGCAGATGCTACACACTCGGTTTGTCTTCTGATTGCTTTTAAGAGTTTTTGCTTTGCATAGTGATATATATGATATATCCCGCACCTCATTCGACGAGGAAAGGACCGACGATCCCTTCACCGGGAGTGACTCCTTTAGCAAAACTAGAAAAGCCTCAAAAGCACTCCATTTTAAAAATCATTCGATCCTACAACGATATCAAGTTCATTACGCAATAGGTTTTCAGAAAAACCTGTCGTAGCCCTCCGTCATTTCAGATAAGTACAAGTTAGTATTCGTGCTGCGGTAGTTTGGCCTCCGTCAAGGCGTAGTGTACGGTAGCTAACTATTGCTTATCTGCTAGCATATGATGCGATTGGATTAGGGTATTCGTACGGCGTTGTTTGGCCTCCGTCAAGGGTCGTGCGGGTGGGTTTGATTCAATCAAGAAATGACGGGTTGAACTTGACTAGCGGACTATGGGTAGTTTGGCCTCCGTCAAGATCATAGGACGCTAGGGACAAAATATTATCGGGAATTTCAAGTGTTGAAATTTGCAATGAGATTGCATATCTTCTATGAGATAGTTGGATCCCGATACCCACTGCGAGTAATTGTTACTCCTGGGAGAGTTTTACACATTACAATTAGTCGATCAAGTAGGTGTCTAGAAAGGTGTCAACGGGGTTACGCCTCTGGGAAAATGAGGTTTACATTAATTAGGTTCGTGCGAAAGCACGGGAGACCTCCCTCAAAGTACCGACACTGGCCTGGCTGAAAGATTGGCGAACTTGTAGTGTGTAATTAATCCCGGCTAGTCTTTCCTTTTAAGGTTTGAAGGAAGATTTGATAAAAAGCAGTGGGAGCCATCCAGATTAGATAAAATAATAACCAATCTGATCTTGCAAGAGCATACGCTGAGTGTTTTCTTCTCTCTCTCTCCAGGTAGCGACCATGTCACGCCTTAATCAAGATAATAATACGGATTTTTGACCGAACCCGCTTGTTATACTGAGCTGGGGAACGTTGGTCCCGCTCCAACTTATAATTGTTATAAGACAGAGCAGGAAATTGGGGATTACCAGAATTCCCGTGCCGCCCAAACGAAGAGAGTGCATGCCGATGCATCATCTTCGGATATGTTCATTACAAAGAACTGTTTCTCAGTATCCTTTACGTCCTGGGTATGTGATACCAGATCAGGATCCCAAATATGTAATATGTTACATAGGGCTACAGAAAGGTAAAGAACTGAGAACGGGTGATAAGTTTCATGAGGCAGAAAACGGGGCAAGTGTTGCAGCCAAGTCTGTTGGTCACAGTCACCCTGTATTGCCAATACATTGATTCTGAACAAATGTTATTAGATACCGAACCTGATATGCAAAATCATATCTGTCTCTTTATTAGTAAAGAAACGATAAAATTTTGTATTGTCGGATAATGTTTTGAACATTTCCTATATCAAAACTTGATCGGTTCAGGCACGTTATCTAAAAGCATTGATGTTCTAAATCAAACTACAGTTCTTAGTGTATGGAACACACACAAGAGGAAGAGTTCAGATATGAACGAATCCTTCTTGAGGCATTGAAGACTAGGTCATATCAATGCGACCCGACTAGCTGAAGTTACATGAAGATGCATATTTAAATCAGTTTGAATTTACATCTTGTGAAACTTGCCAGTCATGTCACAAAGATAAGATGACCATAGCTCCGTTTACTGGAAACAGAGAAAGAGTTAGTAAACTCTTGGGACGATACATGTTGATGTATGTAGGTCCCCTGTCTACACATGCCAAGACTGGTTCTTTGTACTTCCTTACATTCTCTGATAATCTCTCGAGATTCAGACCTATATTCGTGTTGAAACACAAGTCCGAACCTTTTGAGATATTCACAGAATATGATTTAGAAGTAGAAAACCAAAATACGGGTATAAGTATTATGTCCTTTGATGTGATCAAGGAGGAGAATACTTGAGCACGGAATTCCTGGACTTTTCTAAAGGAGAATGAGATTCTCTCTCAGCATTACTCCTCCGTATTCACCATAGCACGATGGTATATCGGGGCGGAGCAATCACACCCTATATGATAAGGTGTGCTCTATGATGAGTACTACTAAGTTACCTATTTCCTTTTTGGGAGTTATGCACTTAAGAAGATGCATACCTATTGAATAGGGTTCAAATCAAATCAGTTGCCTACCGCTTCATATGTGATATGATAAGGGAAGAGCCCATATCTTAAGTTAGTTAAGATTTAGGGTTGTCCGGCCTATGTCTAAAAGCAAAATCCGGACAAGCTCGAGGCAAGGTCTGTTATGTAGAACTGGAAATGTTCCAGCTATACAAACTGCAGCTGATGATTTGATAGAACCAAAGGATTCAATAGTTACCAACGAACCTCAGCCTCTTCGCCGATTTAGTAGGGTTCCTCACCCACCTGAGAGATACTTCGGTTTCTCTATGACAGTGGGAGCGAGGATTGCATCATGAGATGATGACCCAACTAGTTTCGAGCTGGCCATCAGGAGTAGGACCCTGTAAGAATGGCTGGATGCTTAGCGATCTGAGATGGAATCCATGTATACCAACAAAGTATGGACTTTGGATGCTATATCTGAAGGGTTAAATCCCCATCAGGAGCAAGTATATCTTGAGAAGATTACTTGGTGTAGATGGAAAAGTTGAGACTTTCAAAGCTAGACTTGTTAAAGCTTTTTCGTCATCGACTAGGCGTGGATAATGATGAAACCTTTTCAAGTGGCTATGCTTAAGTCCATCCAGATCCTACTTGCCACGGCTACATACCATAACTACGATATCTGGCGGTTGGGTGTCATGGCTGCTTTTCTAAATGATGTTTTATAAGAGAAAGTCTATAAGTACACAGCCAGAGAGCTTCGTAGACAGTGGGAGCAGCGGAAACGTGTACAAGATGCTTTATAGGATAAAGCAGGTATCGCGGAGTTGGAACATCTGTTTTGATGTCTTAGTCAAAGAGTTTGATATCATCAAAATGGTAGATGTACCTTGTATAAACAAAAAGGTAGTAGGGAGTATGGTGATGATCCTCGTAGAGTACGTGGATGACATACTCTTGATAAGAAAGGAGTTTCCTATGCTACGCTCTGTCAATCTCCGCTTATCACAATGATTCTCCATATAGGATCAAAGTGATACCTCCTAAATCCTGGGTTTTGGATCTATGAGATAGATCTAATTGGATGTTAGGATTCTCACTAGTTGTAGTGAGATGGTATCAATCGATCCTGGGGAGAATCACTGGAAGGGTTCCAGGGTGATAAAGACGACTGAATGTCAGTCGCAGGCATTGTCTTTACCCTCAGCAAAGGGACGGTATGTTGGAAGAGTTCCAAGCTAGATACCGTGGCATACTAGACGATTAAAGGCTGAATATGTCGCTACTTAAGATGCTACCAAAGAGGCTGTCTGGGTGTATATTAGTTCATGAGATGAACTTAGTTCCTCCCAATGTGTGACAATGGAGTTGTGGCTTATGCCAAGGAACGTCCGTCCCATCAGTGATCCAGACATATTCTAAGGCAGTATTACCTCATCATGGAGATGGTTGATCTCCAAGGAGATCGAGGTTAGGAGAGTAGACTCAGAGGACAGCACGGCGGATCCACTCACAAAGGCTTTTTCCCAGAGAGAGACTTTTATGGGATGGTTGAGTATGAGATACTACAACCACTGCTACAGATGGCCCTAGTGCAAGTGGGAGATTGTTAGTTATATATATACCCTAGAGGCCATTACTGTACATAGGATGTATATAGTAGTGGATGCTGGGACATATATAGGGAGGACTTTCTTGCTCAACATGATAGTATGCTATCTGGTTGCTCTTTAACTTAACGTGTATATTGATTGTCTCTCTGTTACATGTTGGTAAAGCCCTTAGGATGTGTACTTGACTACCTGGACTATGATGCAGATCATACTAGTGGGGACAGATAGTCTATAAGTACATCCTTCATAGTCCCTAATCGTGGGTGTATCGAGACGGGGCATCGATATACCAGAGTAGACTAGCGTATACCTTCTCGACCCATACAGATGGGCGATGGATGATCCCATATCCATTGGTGTTTGACATCAGAGATGATATACGGGTGCTCAGTGAAGAATGGGTACACTGGACGGACTCGCCGAGAACTCCCAGATGGTATTATACCTCACGTCAGATGGCAGTTCTCTGGTGACACTGGTACAGGTTAATCTGTAGACCCGAGATCGTCATAGAGTCTTGTGTGATTCCCACTGTGCTTTGAGTTCCACCTTACCACGTCCAAGAGGGCGTGCAAAACGGTGGCTTTTGGGTACAGTCCCGAATCACATGGAGGCAATGAGCGATAGGAGAGGATTCGTCTCTCCCGGTATAGGGGGTTGATGTTGCGCTGTGTTCGATTGGCTATAACCGGAAATCCCTGGCCAGGGTTGCTGAGATTTACTGGTAAGTGTTACCAGTAGTTTCTCGAACTGTTATAGACCTCATATCGACACGACTTATCGAGCTATTGGGGTCTGACGTTTACCACCCCTAGGCGAGATATGCGACATATCAGACGATCAGACCGGACTGTACGGTAGTGTTACTGGTTGGATTCACTGGAGTGTGAGAGGGCTTGCTCGTCGATCTTCTGATCGCTCAATACCCGGGTGGCCGTTACGTTTAGCAGACCGCTTACGGCTTGTGGGTGCTTGATATGATCATCACCTGCTGCCGGCGTATTGACGAGTCTTTAGAGTCCTACACAGAGGTTTCCTGGCTCAAACGAAACGAAATAGGAGCGCATATGAGATATATGCGGGACCGAGAATGATACCAGTATGTGATACTGTATTCGATTCTCGCGATTTGTGACATTGATCGGTTATATGCGATATAGCCGGATTATCGGAACAAGTGTTGATTCGATAAGTTGTTACTGTTGATATTAGTCGGTTATATGCGATATGACCGGATCATTAAATCAAGTGTTAATTTAATGATTTAATGCATAATTATATATTTGATATATTACTTTGCATTAACTAATATCGGTTCACTTTAAATGGATTTTCTCACTCGGGTGTGCACATTGTATATGTGATATATTTTTGTGCACTTGATTGTATTATGTTTGATGATACATGATTGCTAGGGTTTGTGTAAAGAGTTAAACCATGGTTAAGTAAATGGTTAGGGTTTTTATTCATTTATTCATTCATTTATCTTTTAATTTGGATTAAAAGAAAAAGTGAAGAAAATAAAAAGGTTGCTTTCTTACATGAAGCTTCTTGAAGCTTCATGCAACTTTGACTCATGTAACCTTTTTTGTCTTCTTCTTAAAACCCTAACCATTCATCTAACTTGAGTTAACTCTCTACATCTAACCATGGTTCAAGTTATGATAAGAATAATTCTTATTCAATTATTCTACAACACTTATCATAAGATATTCCTTCTTCTTCTTCTTCTTCTACACATGAAGAAGCTTGACTTCATCAATGGTGGATTGATGAAATGAGTGAGAAATCCAATTCAAAAGTGAACCCACTTCCTATTTCTTTATCCTCTACCTCTTGCCAAGTAGTATAGGGTGTTTCCTTCACAAGTTTTCATGGCTTGGTGAAGGTGGAGCTTGATCTTGTGACGCCTCGACGTAGATCATCTTCGGCACGAAGCCGACGACCTTGCCCGCCCATTTCTCCGATGAAGCCGACGCTAGAGTCCGGGATTGCATTTGGACAGCGGAGAGGACTTCATCACGGAGCCGTGGAGGTGGAGGACCGGATCTACAAAGGTTGTATTTCCGTTCTTTTAGTTTAGTTGTAAACTAGTTGCTTTGTTTCGCCTATTTATCTAGCCAACGATCCGTATTAGGGTTTCTCGGCACCGTAATTTTTGAAATTGGCATGGTTGATGCCTTGTGAGACCTCTTAAGAGTGCCTAGGAACCCTACAGATAAAGCCCTTAGGATGTTTGCTTGACTACCAGGACTATAATGTGGATCAACTACTGGGACTTCTGTAGTCCACAAGCTCATCTTTTAATAGTTCCTATTCGAGAGGATATCCAGACAGGGCATCGATATTCCAAAGTAGAATGGTGTGTACGTTTCTTGACCCTGTAGGGGCGATGGTTGATCTCATAACCATTGGTGTTTGACATCAAAGATTATACACAGATACTCATTAGAGAATAGGTACACCAAATAGGACTCGCCGAGAACTCCTAGATTGTACCATACCTATCGTCAGATAGAAGTTCTCTGGTTACACTGGTACAGGTTAGTCTGTAGATCCGAGATCGTCATAGTGTCATATATGGTTCCCATAGTGCTTTGATTTCCTCCCTACCACGGCTCAAAGGAGTCGTGCAAACAGGTGGATTTTGGGTACAGTCCCGAGTCACATGGAGGCAGTGAGCGATAGGAGGGGTTTCGTCTCTCCCGGTATAGGGAGTTGATGTTGCACTATGCTCGATTGGCTATAACAGCAAGTCTCTGGCTAGGGCTTATGAGATTTACTGGTAAGTGTTATCAATAGTTTCTCGAACCGTTATGAGCCACATATCGGCATGACTTATCAAGTTACTGGGGTCTGACGATTCCACCCCTAGACTCGATATGCGACAGATCAGACGAAGAAACTGGACTGTACAATAAGTGTTACTTATAGGCTTCATAAGAGTTTGGATAAGCTTGCTTGTTGATCTTCTAATCGCTCAATACCTGGGAAGCCGTTACGTCCAGCTAGTACCTCTGACGGCTTGTGTGTAACTGATGTGATGATTATCTATTGCTGACGTATTAATGAGTATTTAGAGTCCCACACAGAAATTTCCTAGTTCAAGCGAAACGAAGTAGGGCACATATGCTGATATGTGCGGGAGCCTGATTAAATACGAGTATGTGATACCGTATTCTAATCTGGCAATAAATGTTATCGGTCAGGTTATATGTGATATAACCGGATTATTGAATCAAGTGTTGATTTGATAATTTGATATACAGATAAATGATATTAGTCGGTCATATATGAAATAACCGGATTATTAAATCAAGTGTTAATTTAATAATTTGATATATATTTATATTTGATACAATTGTATGTTAACTAATATCAATGCTCACTTAAGTTATTATTATCTTAATATATATTTATATGTATATATGTGATATATATATATATATATGTATATATATGTATACATATACACACACATATATGTATACATATACATATACATATACATGTGTGTGTGTGTGTGTGTGTGTGTGAGAGTATATATATATTGGATTTTCTATTTTAAGAAAATAGAAAAGATGAGGTGGAAAATGGGAGATATTTGTGGAATGGGTGAAGCATGACATTTTCATTTGTTTATTAGTCTTGATTCACTATTGAAGTATGGTTGGAATCATTTATTTGTAAATAATCCATACTACAATAAGTGAGGTTGATGAGAAGCCATTCGTCACTTCACATTTTTCCTTAGCTCATTCATCTTGCTCTCTCCCATTATCTTCTTCTTCTTCAAACAAGCCATAACCCTCACATGAGTTGTGAACCCTAGGGCTTGTGAGAATCCTCAATGAGCTAAAAAACCCTACTTCATCAACCTACAATATATTAGCCATTAAGTATAGGTTGTTTCCTTCACTAATGAAAGATTAGTGAAGAGGTAGTTTGAATTAGAAAAGCTTCAAGGTGGATCATTTTCGACACGAAGATCGCGAAGCAAGCTTGTTCCTTCTTCAAGTGGAGCTACGAGTAGTCGTAGGGACTACTACCCGGAGTTTTAGAAGTGAAGGACTTGGTCTACAAAGGTTGTAAACTCTTTAACTTAGCTTAGAAAGTTTTTGTATCATAGTTTAAACCCTAATACTCTAGTTAAGATTCTAGGTTAGTGTAGCTTAGCACACCAAATAAAAATAGCATGCTTGATGCTTGTGAAAACCCAGTGGTAGTGCTAGGATACACTTTCAAAATCATCACTCCAGATGGTATGCAAAACTAGCAAGTTTCCGTTTCCTTTTCTTTTGAAACTCCCGATGTGGATTTTTGCCCTAGGCGCTTATGACCTTGACGAAGGCCAAAAATCATAAGACGCAAGTCAAGTTCTACCCGTCATTGTCCAGGTTAATCTGAACCCATTCGTACAAACCCTTAACAAAGGCCAAAATAGTTGTACGCCTGTCCCAGATTAACACATCTATCTATGCTACAGATGAATACCCAGCAGTTACTGTTCATATCAGAATTGTGCACTTTTATAACGCCCATTCTTGATCGCATTGCATATAGGTAGGTACTCTTGATCCGTGTTTGCTAAATAATTGCAGGTTACATGTTCTCAGCTCTAAACAATGAAAATCAAGAACAGTCGCGACAAATTCAGGACAACTGCCAACAACAAATAAAAATACGGGTCTCCGCTCACCATCCGTCAGATGCCGCCTACCAATTCGAGGGACAAAATGGCAATCAAAGGTCATTCATGCACAAATCACAAGGAGGCAGCACAAGAATCGAGTTTATAACGCGGAGCTCAAGAAGATCAAGGCAAAAGTCCACATTCTTTCATCTTTTTGGACTGTTGAGAATCTGGGAGAAAAATGAAGTTATTCTGAAAAACTAAGTATATTAAACAGAGAAGAACGGCAACATGGAAAACCCCAGAAAAAATGGCATAACAACTCACCCAAAGGGCCGCGGAACCGCGGCCGATGTGGCACTTATGCGGCGGTTCCGCGGCCAAGTTGACTCGGATCCAGTAAATATTTTTAGGGTTGTTTTGTAATTGTGTAAGGGCTCAGATTTTGGCTCTACGGTTTTATCTATCTACCTATAAATAGCCCAGTTTCAAGCCAAGATGAGGATGGTTATTCTTGTGTTAGGATTTAGTATAGTAGTTTGCAACTTCCTCTTCCTCTTCACCTATTCTCCATTAATATTGTAATGAGCTTTTGAGTGAATAATGAATAAAGAAGAGTTCTTTTCATATGCATGTCTTATAATTGAGTTCTTATATTTTGCTTGTAATTCTCTTTGTTAAAGTAGTTGTTGTTATTTGTTTGTTTGTTTTTTTTTCTCTTTTCTTTTATCTTTACAACAATGATGCTTAAGTGTGATCATTGCTTAAGTGAGGTCCCAAATAGCTAGTTGTGATTCTCTACCTCATTTCTTTCTATCCTCTTTGTTTGTTTTATTTTCTTTTCCTTTATAATGGGTGAGTAGTTTCTCCCTTGTTAGGGTAGGGTAAGGGAAGTTTGAAAGAAGAAAATCTCTCACTCTTTTGTTTGCCCAACATCTTGATTCGATCCTGTCAATTCAACCACAGTCCGCTCCTTATGGCACCCTATCCTACATGATAGTGATAACACCCTAGTGAGACCGGTTATAGTTGAATTGACCGGAGGTTATGGCTAAGAGCCAAGAACAGACGGACAAGGACCAAATGGAAGGAACTAAGCATTGGAAAGCCTAGTTTATACTCGCAAGTTTCCTTCCTAGTCGTGCTAATCACCGTTGTTGCCGATTACCATAACATCGATATTAAGAGTGGTAACGAAAGAAGTAAGCGAACTCCTAACTCAAACTAACCTAATCCTAACCCTATCAAGCTCTTTTTTTTATACATAATTAGCACATAGTTAATCTTAAACAAATCTGGACAATTTGGACTTAACTCGTTAAAACATTAAGAAAAAGATTCTCATCTCTCCGTGGACCGACCCGTACTCATCCGGCTAGCTACCAAGCGACACCGTCTTGATTGCGGTAATTAAAACTAAGCACACCGAAAAAAACTATCAATCAAATGGCGTCGTTGCCGGGGAGACGGTAGTTTATTTCTTTGTGTCATTTCGGGTTAATTTGTGAATAAAAAAACAAAACTGTAAAAATCATCTTGTTATTTTTTATTCTTTTTGTGCAAGTGTGCAGAATAGGGAGAAGATCAAATTCAGTGCCAAAGTCATGGGGAGTTAGACCCATATCGCGCGGCTACACCGCGGTGGATCAAGACGAAGCCACGGTTAACTGTACAATTCTGGAGCAAATTCAGTGACCAATCCAAAATTCAGGGGCTCTAACTAAGAAGAGGAGATTACAATTAGCTCAGTGAAGAATTTTTAAGCTCCCAATCGTCTATCAAGCCGCGGAACCGCGGAAAAAGTGTAGATTTTACCGCGAAACCGCGGTCAACCAGTGACATCAGCATCCAAAAACTTTTGTGAGTATTCCAATCTTCTTTTCACCCCCTCTGAACTCCACTGAACTATTTTTTCTGCAATATTCTTTGCGCAAACTCTCTTCCCCTCTCCAATAAAACTGTTTTTATGCAGAATTCTTTACGCCGTCGCCAAATAAAATTTTTTTTGTAAGTGTTTTAGATTTTTGTTTGTTACTGTTTTGCATAAATAATACGGACTTTAAGGGGCTATAACACCAATTCAGATTGTGTGGGGATTTCATCACCCTTCCTAAGACCCCAAAAATCACTAAAAGCATACGCATTACCCTTGAGCTTAATTAAAAAATATCTAGACTCAGCCAACTAAGGACTTGTCGTGCTCAATAGGACAGAGAAAGGTTATGATCATTCGGTCGTTTATCTAAACTTGACTTTGTGGTGCCCAGGCTAGACAAGTGAGGAGGTAATTTTAAAAGACCCGTCTCACGGTGATTCATGAGCGGAACCCTCCTTACCCCGCTTGTGCTTAGCTGATCACAATTGGCAGTGAACGGACGATTTGAGGGATATCTCACGACTTGTCACTTTGGAACAGTTAGGAGCAGTCTAGTGGACTTTGAAGACCATGTCTCTAGGTGTGATTGTGCATGTTGTGACTGTGATTGTTTGAAGTGTGTCATAAATCCGTATATATTTTGCAAAACTCTTTCTAAAAAAACAAAAACAAAACAAAACAAAAACTTTTATAAAAACTTCCCATTTGTCACCAAATTTCTCATTCACCAACATTTCTCCATTGACGTTTTCTTACCCTCACATTCTACACTTTGACTATACTAAACTCGTTTAGTGTATGTCCGGTTGGACTCAGGACACTAGTGCCCGCCTAGTCCGCGTTACGTTAGTCGCTACCGACTATGCGATCGACTCCGACGTCGAAACTCCTTCCACGCCTCTTTCACCCTTACCTTTGCCGGCCAACTCCGACATTGACCGCGATTCTGTTCATACATCTTCACCTTCACTTTCACCGTCACCAAATTCTACTTACGAGATGTCGGGATTTCCTTCTAACATCACTTTACCTCCCCCGGGAATAATTCCACCTCCATTAAGTGCGAATAACCCACGACCACCTCTTGTTGAAGCGCCACAGCGAATCGCGCTCCAGGATCGTTTCTATCCTACCCGCGCTGCACTTCCGACTTGTTTTTCACATCCACCGGCCAATGAGGATAATTTCGAAATTAAACACCACTTCATAAACTTGTTGCCCAAATTTCACGGGCTTGAATCCGAAGATGCCTACATCTTCATCAATAAATTCCAGAATGTTTGTGTGATGATGAAGACAGCCTAACTGTCTGATGATGCTATACGGCTATGAGTTATTCCTTTCACTTTGTGTGACCTTGCTGAAAAGTGGCTGTATAGAACCGCATCTCATTCGATAAACAGTTGGGATGAGTTTGTAAAAGCGTTTTTGAAGAAATTCTACCCAAATCATAAGACCGCACGGATTCGAAACGAAATTAACCATTTCACCCAGCTTCCTACCGAACCTTTTTGAAAGTGCTGTGACAGGTACAAGGACCTCCTTGTTCAGTGTCCTCATCACGGTATAGAGAAATGGAAACTTTGCCAAACTTTATATGAGGACCTGAATCCAGCAACTAAGCAGTTGTTGGAAACCATTTGTCAAGGCCACTTCCAATCCAAATCCGATGAAGAGGCTTGGTAATTCTTTGACGATCTTGCGGAGCAAACGCTGCAGTGGGAGAGCACCCGACCGAACACCTCTTCTTTTTCTTCTTCTTCAGGTCTCTCTGGGGAAGGAGTTCATTAACTCGACATCTCAATTGCAATGAAGGCCGGGATGGCTGCAATTACGCGGAAACTGGAAGCAATCGAGAGCAAATTCTCATCTCCTTCTCCTATCCCTGTTCCTCCCCCTCGAACCATTTGCGCTTGTTGTTCGGATCCATCTCATTTGACCGAATAGTGTCCTTACAACCCACCATCTCAAAGACAGGATCAGGTTAATGCTGCATTTCAGCAAAGACCAAGAAACGATCCATACTCTTCCACATACAACCCCGGCTGGAGGAACCATCCAAATTTCGCCTGGAATCAGAACCAGCATCATTTCCAAGGCCAAAACAACTTTCAAAGGCCTCCTCCTCCTGCTCAACAACAACCTCAACAACAACCTCAACAACAATTTCAGCAGCCTTTCTAACCCCAACCTTTTCAAAATCCGACGCACAACTTTGCACCTTGCAGCAATTCTTTTCCTCAAAACAACTTTATTCCGTCAAATAACGATAAGGTTTCCTCGCTAGAATGAAGTCTGGAGGCTTTTGTGAAGCAATCGATTCAATCCACCGCAAATATCCAGTCTTCTATTCAGTCTATGGTACAACACACCGCTGCACACGGGCAAAGCATCAAGACCATCGAAGCCCAGATTGCACAGCTAAACGTGGCTTTAAGCGAGTGAGAGAAAGGAAAGCTTCCATCTCAACCACTCCCAAATCCTGGTCACCCACATAATATGTTAGTTATATGTATGCCCTAGAGGCCATTGCTATACATAGGATGTATATTGTTGTGGATGCTGGGACATATATAGGGAGGACTTTCTTGCTCGACATGATAGTATGCTATCTGGTTACCCTTTACCTTAACGTATACACTGATTGTCTCTCTGTTACATGTTGGTAAAGCCCTTAGGATGTATACTTGACTACCTGGACTATGATGCGGATCATACTAGTGGGGACAGATAGTCTATAAGTACATCCTTCAAAGTCCCTAGTCGTGGGTGTATCGAGACGGGGCATCGATATACCAGAGTAGACTAGCGTGTACCTTCTCGACCCATACAGATGGGCGATGGATGATCCCATATCCATTGGTGTTTGACATCAGAGATGATATACGGGTGCTCAGTAGAGACTGGGTACACTGGACGGACTCGCCGAGAACTCCCAGATGGTATTATACCTCACGTCAGATGGCAGTTCTCTGGTGACACTGGTACAGAGTAGTCTGTTGACCCGAGATCGTCATAGAGTCTTGTGTGGTTCCCACTGTGCTTTGATTTCCATCTTACCACGTCCAAGAGGGCGTGCAAAACGGTGGTTTTTGGGTACAGTCCCGAGTCACATGGAGGCAATGAGCGATAGGAGGGGATTCGTCTCTCCCGGTATAGGGGGTTGATGTTGCGCTGTGTTCGATTGGCTATAACAGGAAATCCCTGGCCAGGGTTGCTGAGATTTACTGGTAAGTGTTACCAGTAGTTTCTCGAATTGTTATAGACCTCATATCAACACGACTTATCGAGCTATTGGGGTCTGACGTTTACCACCCCTAGGCGAGATATGCGACATATCAGACGATCAGACCGGACTGTACGGTAGTGTTACTGGTTGGATTCACAGGAGTGTGAGCGGGCTTGCTCGTCGATCTTCTGATCGCTCAATACCCGGGTGGCCGTTACGTTTAGTAGACCGCTTGCGGCTTGTGGGTGCTTGATATGATCATCACCTGCTGCCGGCGTATTGACGAGTCTTTAGAGTCCTACACAGAGGTTTCCTGGCTCAAGCGAAACGAAATAGGAGCGCATATGAGATATGTGCGGGACCGAGAATAATGCGTGTATGTGATACCGTATTCCATTCTCGCGATGAATGTATCGAAAGGTTGTATGCGATATAACCTAGTTATCGAATCAAGGGTTGGTTCGATAAGCCGATACATAGAATACTAGTCGGTTATATGCGATATGACCGGATCGTTAAATCAAGTGTTGATTTAATGATTTAATGCATAATTATATATTTGATATATTACTTTGCATTAACTAGTATTGGTTCACTTTAAGATGGATTTTCTCACTCGGATGTGCGCATTGCATATGCGATATGATTTTGTGCACTTGCTTGTATCATGTTTGATGATACATGCCTTTTGGTTAAGTGTAAAGAATTAAACCTTGGTTAATGAAATGGTTAGGGTTTACTATTTCCTTATTCATTTTATTCATTTATTTATTCTTTTGGAAAAAGAAAAGCAAATGAGAAAATGGTGGCTTGTTTTGTTTTGTTCATGAAGCTTCATGAAGACTTTGACCAAGTGACCATTTTGTCTCATGCTTAACCCTAACCATCCCACTAACCATGATTCATTCTCTACACTTGACCATGGTTTGGTTATGATAAGTATTCTTTTATTTTTCTTTTTGGAATTAACTTATCATAACACTTTCTTCTTCTTCTTCATTTTCTTCAAGTGAAGAAAGCTTGCCTCCATCAATGGCAAGTGATGAAAAAGAGTGAGAAATCCAAATCTAAAGTCTACCCACTTCCTATTTCTTCATCCTCTACCTCTTGCCAAGTAGTAGAGTGTGTTTTCTTCACAAGTTTCATGACTTGGTGAAGTGAGAGCTTGATCTTGCGATGCTTCGACGTAGATCATCTTCGGCATGGACATCGATGACCTAGCTCGCTCTTTCTCCGATGAAGCCGACGCTAGAGCCCGGGACTTGCATTTGGACAGCGGAGAGGACTTCATCACGGAGCCGTGGAGGTGGAGGAACGGATCTACAAAGGTTGTATTTCCGTACTCTTAGTTAAGTGTTAACTAGTTTGCTTTTCGCCTAGACATCTAGCCAACGATCCGTATTCTAGGGTTTCTCGGCACCGTAATTTTTGAAATTGGCATGGTTGATGCCTTGTGAGACCTCTTGAGAGTGCCTAGGAACCCTACAGTGGTATCAGAGCCTAGCTAGAGCCTTAGGCGAAGTCTAGACGCAATTTGAAGTCCGATCGAACCGAAATTTAGAACCCAAAATAGCTCCCTGTCCTTTTTTCAAAAACTGGGATTTTTCCAAATTAAAAATTGCTAAAAAATTTAGCAGGGAAATATAAGAATTACGGCGCAAAAATATTTTCATGAACAGTATAAACGGCGGTGGAACCGCGGCAGAAGCCTTGCTTCTGCGGCGGTTCCGCGGCAACATGGTGACGTCATCCTCCCCTTTCTGCACAGTAATTCATGTTTTCAGATGCTGATTTTTCTGGGAATTTTTAATATTTATTTAAGAGTTGAATTTTCTGGAGTTGTTTTGGGGATTCGGTGTTTTGATCGGAGTATCAAATTTTGTCTGTGTGGCTTTCCGGATAAATTTTAGAATATATTAAAAAGTTCGACCGGATATAAATACCCAATTTTTCCCCTGTCGGGAAATTTCCAAGTGTTGGATTTTTCCGTAGTTTAACGACGTTCTAAGTAGTGCAAGTAACGCGATGGTCCCTCTAGAAGACAACAGACCTTAACTCGATTATGTGACCGTCTTGAACTGCCCTTTGAACCTTCGGGTTTGGGGCAGTACGGCGTGCCACATGTGAGGCGTTGGCTTGACCCTTCTACGGCTGGACCGTTGGTACTGAGGCACGAACTGAATGTTGTTAGACTTATTTCATGTGTTGATCTGTATTGGGAAACCTTGGGTGTTCGATTGTTCGATCGGAAAGTTTAACATTTTCTATTTATCTGGAATGGGATACAATAATTGGAATTCACAAGAAGTTATGAGATAACTGAATGAATGTTATAAACATAGCAGTTTAGTCTCACTTGATCGGTTGCCACGGAATTTTGATGTGATCAAAAGTCCGTCGCAATGACGTAGTGTACGCGGATACTCACCGGGTAAACTTAATAGACAGCCTCACTCCATAACCCCGACCAAGTGACTGTTGGAGAACCCCGTCGCCGAAAGCATCCGTTCGGGTACTCGCGGTAGCGGTGTTCCGCCTTGGTGCACTTCGTCGACGGTATCGGGGGTGCGGCCGCCTACTAAAGTTTGCGACGAGCATTCGATCAGAATGTCGGGAATCCTATTGAATTGCCCGACTTGATATTGAAAAGAGTTTTCGATAATGAGACTAAAATGCGGGGTTTATAATTGTTAGGCATGCGATGTCTAAGGAATTCATTTGATTAGGCATGCGATGTCTATGCAGGTTGCGGATTCCAACTGTTGTAGTTTTACATTTTCTTTTCTGTGACCGTAAGTGTAATATGTAATATCGCCGGTTTCGTTGCTATATGTCAACGACAATTGGGATGGACATATTTACTTACGTTGATGACATGTGATGTTATGTGTTGCTGGATATGTTATATTGGATCGTCGTGTTTGAATAGCCGGGGGTTTTTATGTGAGATGAGTGTTTTTCATTTTCATTCATGTAAAAATCTGTATGTAATATTCTTTTATTGGGGCGCTTCCAGGTTGCGGAAGTTGTCACCGTTTGTATATTATTTACTTTTCCGCACTAGGATAGACCCAAGGAGGGGAGCACAAGTAACCGGGTTCTGGAGTCCAGTGGGAGACCAACTCGAGGAGTCGAGTCCGGGTCTCCTAACTCTAGAATTGGTAGGGTTGCTTGCCGCTCTCGTAGGGGTCTAGGGGTGTGGGTTTGGCTATTCATCGCGACCGTGGAATCCGTGTTTTATACTGGCTCGTATTGAAAACACGGACGTCCTAGCATATCCAATATTTCATATGATTCTTCTGCTGCGATATCTGTGATGTGATCTTATGATGTTCTGTGATAGATACAGTATATAGTATATATGATATATTATATAGACGTTACTTATGTTTTACACCCGTGCTAGCCCTGCCCCGCTCTGCCGTTAGTTACCTAACCTAACGGTGCACGAGGGGACATCGAGGCGAATGCGGATGGCATAAGTGTACGTCGTATTTATCTGTGATGTTTAGGTACTTAAATGATGGGACTTCATTAATGAGATTAATGAAAATAAAAGAAACCTAAGATGTTGTAGAATCGAATTTCAAAATAAAAAGGGGTAGCTACAGTTCTTGCTTTGCACAGCGGTATATGTGATATATCCTGCACCTTATTCGATGAGGAAAGGACCGAGATCCCTTCACCGGGAGTGACTCCTTTAGCAATAACTGGCAGATGCTACACACTCGGTTTGTCTTTTGATTGCTTTTAAGTGTTTTTGCTTTGCACAGTGATATATATGATATATCCCGCACCTCATTCGACGAGGAAAGGACCGACGATCCCTTCACCGGGAGTGACTCCTTCAGCAAAACTAGAAAAGCCTCAAAAACACTCCATTTCAAAATTCATTTGATTCTACAACGATATCAAGTTCATTACGCAATAGGTTTTCAGAAAAACCTGTCGTAGCCCTCCGTCATTTCAGATAAGTACTAGTTAGTATTCGTGCTGCGGTTGTTTGGCATGCGTCAAGGCGTAGTGTACGGTAGCTAACTAGTGCTTATCTGCTTGCATACGATGCGATTGGATTAGGGTATTCGTACGGCGTTGTTTGGCATGCGTCAAGGGTCGTGCGGGTGGGTTTAATTCAATCAAGAAATGTACGGGTTGAACTTGACTAGCAGACTATGGGTTGTTTGGCATGCGTCAAGGTCATAGCGAGCTAGGGGCAAAATATTATCGGGAATTTCAGGTGTTGAAATTTGCAATGAGATTGCATACCTTCTATGAGATAGTTGGATCCCGATACCCGCTGCGAGTAAGAGTTACTCCTGGGAGAGTTTTATACATTACAATTAGCCGATCAAGTAGGTGTCTAGAAAGGTGTTAACGAGGTTACGCCTCTGGGAAAACGAGGTTTACATTAATTAGGTTCGTGCAAAAGCACGGGGGACCTCCCTCAAAGTACCGACACTGGCCTGGTTGAAAGATTGGCGAACTTGTAGTGTGTAATTAATCCCGGCTAGTCTTTCCTTTTAGGGTTTGAAGGAAGATTTGATAAAAAGCAGTGGGAGCCATCCTGATTAGATAAAATAATAACCAATCTATTCTTGCAAGAGCGCACGCTGAGTGTTTTCTTCTCTCTCTCTCCAGGTAGCGACCATATCACGCCTTAATCAAGATAATAATACGGATTATTGACCGAACCCGCTTGTTATACTGAGCTGGGGAACGTTGGTCCCGCTCCAACTTATAATTGTTATAAAACAGAGCAGGAAATAGGGGATTACCAGAATTCCCGTGCCGCCCAAACGAAGAAAGTGCATATGATGTATCATCTTCGGGTGTGTTCATTATATAGAACTGTTTCTCAGTGTCCTTTACGTCCTGGGTATGTGATACCAGATCAGGATCCCAGATATGTAATCAGTTACATAGGGCTACGGAAAGGTAGAGAACTGAGAACGGGTGATAAGTTTCATGAGACAGAAAACGGGGCAAGTGTTGCAGCCAAGTCTGTTGGTCACTGTCACCCTGTATTACGAATACATTGATTCTGAACGAATGTTATTAGATACCGAACCTGATATGCAAAATCATATCTGTCTCTTTATTAGTAAAGAAACGATATAATTTTGCATTGTCGGATAATGTTTTGAACATTTCCTATATCAAAAGTTGATCGGTTCAGGCACGTTATCTAAAAGCATTAATGTTCTAAATCAAACTACAGTTCTTTAGTATACGGAACACACACAAGAGGAAGAATTCAGAAATAAACGAATCCTTCTTGAGGTATTGTAGACTAGGTCAGATCAATGCGACCCGACTGGCTAGAGTTACATAAAGATGCATATTTAAATTAGTTTGAACTTACATCTTGTGAAACTCGCCAGTCATGTCACAAAGATAAGATGACCATAGCTCCGTTTAATGGAAACAGAGAAAGAGTTAGTAAACTCTTGGGATGATACATGTTGATGTATGAAAGGTCCCCTGTCTACACATGCCAGGACTGGTTCTTTTTACTTCATTACATTCTCTGATGATCTTTCGAGATTCAGACCTATGTTCCTGTTGAAACACGAGTCCGAACCTTTTGAGATATTCACAGAATATGATTTAGAAGTAGAGAACCAAAACACGGGTATAAGTATTATGTCCTTTGATGTGATCGAGGAGGAGAATACTTGAGCACGAAAATCCTGAATTATTCCAAAGGAGAATGAGATTCTCTCTCAGCATTACTCCTCTGTATACACCATAGCACGATGGTATATCGGGACGGAGCAATCTCACCCTATATGATAAGGTGTGCTCTATGATGAGTACTACTGAGTTTCCTATTTCCTTTTGGGAGTTATGCACTTGAGAAGCTGCATACCTATTGAATAGGGTTCAAATCAAATCAGTTGCCTACCACTTCATATGTGATATAGAAAGGGAAGAGCCCATATCTTAAGTTAGTTAAGATTTGGGGTTGTCCGGGCTATGTCTAAAAGCATAATCCGGACAAGCTCGAGGCAAGGTCTGTAATGTAGAACTGGAAAGGTTCCAGCTATACAAACTACAGCAGATGATTTGATAGAGCCAAAGGATTCAGTAGATTCCAACGAACCTCAGCCTCTCCGCCGATCTAGTAGGGTTCCTCACCCACCTGAGAGATACTTCTGTTTCTCTATGACAGTGGGAGCGAGGATTGCATCATGAGATGATGACCCAACTAGTTTCGAGCTGGCCATCGAGAGTAAGACTTTGTAAGAATGGCTGGATGCTTAGTGATCTGAGATGGAATCCATATACACCAACAACGTATGGACTTTGGTTGCTATATCTGAAGGGTTAAATCCCCATCAGGAGCAAGTATATCTTGAGAAGATTACTAGGTGTAGATGGAAAAGTTGAGACTTTCAAAGCTAGACTTGTTAAAAGTTTGCATCATTGACCAGGTGTGGATCATGAGGAAACCTTTTTCTAAGGAGCTATGCTTAAGTCCATCCAGATCCTACTTGCCACGGCTACATACCATGACTACGATCTCTGGTGGTTGGGTGTCTTGACTGCTTTTCTAAATGATGATTTGGAAAAGAGCGTCTATAAGTACACAGCCAGAGGGCTTCGTAGACAGTGGGAGCGGCGGAAACGTGTGCAAGATGTTTTATAGGATAAAGCAGGCATCGCGGAGTTGGAACATCTATTTTGATGGATAAGTCAAAGAGTTTGACATCATCAAAATGGTAGATGAACCTTGTATGAACAAAAAGGTAGTAGGGAGTATGGTGGTGATCCTCGTAGAGTACGTGGATGACATACTCTTGATAGGGAAGGAGTTTCCTATGCTACGCTCGATCAATCTCCGCTTATCACAATGATTCTCCACATAGGATCAAAGTGATACCTCCTAAATCCTGGGTTTTTGGATCTATGAGATAGATCTAAATGGATGTTAGGATTCTCACTAGTTGTAGTGAGATGGTATCAATCGATCCTGGGAAGAATCACTGGAAGGGTTCCAGGGTGATAATGACGACTGAATGTCAGTCGCAGGCATTGTCTTTACCCTCAGTAAAGGGACGGTATGTTGGAAGAGTTCCAAGCTAGATACCGTGGCATACTAGACGATAAAGGCAGGATACATCGCTACTAAAGTTGCTACCAAAAAGGCTGTTTGGATGTATAATGGTTCATGAGATGAACTATGTTCCTACCATTGTGAAACAATGGATTTGTGGCTTATGCCAAGGAACGCCGGTCCCATCAGTGATCCATACATATTCTAAGGCAGTGTCACCTGATCATGGAGATGGATGATCTCCAGGGTGATCGAGGTTTGGAGAGTAGATTCAGAGGACAAACACAGCGGATCCACTCACAAAGGCCTGTTCCCAGAGAGAGACTTTTATGGGATGGTTGATTATGAGATACTACAACCACTGCTTCAGATGGCCCTAGTGCAAGTGGGAGATTGTTAGTTATATGTATGCCCTAGAGGCCATTGCTATACATGGGATGTATATTGTTGTGGATGCTGGGACATATATAGGGAGGACTTTCTTGCTCGACATGATAGTATGCTATCTGGTTACCCTTTACCTTAACGTATACACTGATTGTCTCTCTGTTACATGTTGGTAAAGCCCTTAGGATGTATACTTGACTACCTGGACTATGATGGAGATCATACTAGTGGGGACAGATAGTCTATAAGTACATCCTTCAAAGTCCCTAGTCGTGGGTGTATCGAGACGGGGTATCGATATACCAGAGTAGACTAGCGTGTACCTTCTCGACCCATACAGATGGGCGATGGATGATCCCATATCCATTGGTGTTTGACATCAGAGATGATATACGGGTGCTCAGTAGAGACTGGGTACACTGGACGGACTCGCCGAGAACTCCCAGATGGTATTATACCTTATGTCAGATGGCAGTTCTCTGGTGACACTGGTACAGAGTAGTCTGTTGACCCGAGATCGTCATAGAGTCTTGTGTGGTTCCCACTGTGCTTTGATTTCCATCTTACCACGTCCAAGAGGGCGTGCAAAACGGTGGTTTTTGGGTACAGTCCCGAGTCACATGGAGGCAATGAGCGATAGGAGGGGATTCGTCTCTCCCGGTATAGGGGGTTGATGTTGCGCTGTGTTCGATTGGCTATAACAGGAAATCTCTGGCCAGGGTTGCTGAGATTTACTGGTAAGTGTTACCAGTAGTTTCTCGAATTGTTATAGACCTCATATCAACACGACTTATCGAGCTATTGGGGTCTGACGTTTACCACCCCTAGGCGAGATATGCGACATATCAGACGATCAGACCGGACTGTACGGTAGTGTTACTGGTTGGATTCACAGGAGTGTGAGAGGGCTTGCTCGTCGATCTTCTGATCGCTCAATACCCGGGTGGCCGTTACGTTTAGCAGACCGCTTGCGGCTTGTAGGTGCTTGATATGATCATCACCTGCTGCCGGCGTATTGATGAGTCTTTAGAGTCCTACACAGAGGTTTCCTGGCTCAAGCGAAACGAAATAGGAGCGCATATGAGATATGTGCGGGACCGAGAATAATGCGTGTATGTGATACCGTATTCCATTCTCGCGATGAATGTATCGAAAGGTTGTATGCGATATAACCTAGTTATCGAATCAAGGGTTGGTTCGATAAGCCGATACATAGAATACTAGTCGGTTATATGCGATATGACCGGATCCTTAAATCAAGTGTTGATTTAATGATTTAATGCATAATTATATATTTGATATATTACTTTGCATTAACTAGTATTGGTTCACTTTAAGATGGATTTTCTCACTCGGATGTGCGCATTGCATATGCGATATGATTTTGTGCACTTGCTTGTATCATGTTTGATGATACATGCCTTTTGGTTAAGTGTAAAGAATTAAACCTTGGTTAATGAAATGGTTAGGGTTTACTATTTCCTTATTCATTTTATTCATTTATTTATTCTTTTGGAAAAAGAAAAGCAAATGAGAAAATGGTGGCTTGTTTTGTTTTGTTCATGAAACTTCATGAAGACTTTGACCAAGTGACCATTTTGTCTCATGCTTAACCCTAACCATCCCACTAACCATGATTCATTCTCTACACTTGACCATGGTTTGGTTATGATAAGTATTCTTTTATTTTTCTTTTTGGAATTAACTTATCATAACACTTTCTTCTTCTTCTTCATTTTCTTCAAGTGAAGAAAGCTTGCCTCCATCAATGGCAAGTGATGAAAAAGAGTGAGAAATCCAAATCTAAAGTCTACCCACTTCCTATTTCTTCATCCTCTACCTCTTGCCAAGTAGTAGAGTGTGTTTTCTTCACAAGTTTCATGACTTGGTGAAGTGAGAGCTTGATCTTGCGATGCTTCGACGTAGATCATCTTCGGCATGGACATCGATGACCTAGCTCGCTCTTTCTCCGATGAAGCCGACGCTAGAGCCCGGGACTTGCATTTGGACAGCGGAGAGGACTTCATCACGGAGCCGTGGAGGTGGAGGAACGGATCTACAAAGGTTGTATTTCCGTACTCTTAGTTAAGTGTTAACTAGTTTGCTTTTCGCCTAGACATCTAGCCAACGATCCGTATTCTAGGGTTTCTCGGCACCGTAATTTTTGAAATTGGCATGGTTGATGCCTTGTGAGACTTCTTGAGAGTGCCTAGGAACCCTACATAATATACATGTTGCTCTTGAACAACAGAACCATAATGTGAGTTCCATGACTACATTGAGATCTGGAAGAATACTGAACAACATCGGCACACAAATTGATGATGATGATGATGATGATGACACCCCGATCGTTTCTTCCTCTACACCTTCTTCTTCTTCTTCAGAGTTTATTCTCCATTCTTCAAAAGGCTCTTCTTCTTCACACGCTGCTCCGAATGGATCCACATCTCATTCCACTCAAACTCTAGTTTTGGGTTCCGTTCCAACTCCACAATCTCTTCCACAAGCATTAGGCTCAACCAATTTCAAAAATGTTCCATTTCCAAACCGGTTGAGGTCCAATAAACAAAATCCACAAATGGAGAAGATTCTGGAGTTGTTCAAACAGGTTAACATCAACATTCCCCTCTTAGATGCAATTCAGCAAGTCCCGTCTTACGTAAAAATCTTGAAAGATTTATGCACTAAGAAGAGGAAATCTCAGGTACCCAAGAAAGTTTTCTTGGCTAGTAATGTGAGTGATGCTCTTACCCAAGATTTACCACAAAAACGGAAAGACCCTGGCTGTCCTGCGATTTCAATAACCATTGGGGATAAGAACATCAACCGCGCTCTTTTGAATCTTGGTGCCAGTGTTAACCTGCTTCCATATTCTGTATATGAGCAACTAGGTGTAGGAGAACTGAAACCTACACATTGTACTCTTCAAATGGTCGACCGATCAATCACCTATCTTAAGGGTGAGCTAGAGGATGTGTTAATAAAGGTTGGGGACTTTATATTCCATGTTGACTTCATTGTTTTAGATACACAACCTCTAGCTAACCCCCGGAATCAAATTCCAGTGATACTCGGTCGCTCATTCCTTACAACCTCAAATGCTGTGATCAATTGTCGAAATGGTTCGATGAACCTATCTTTTGGCAACATGACAATTGAACTTAACATTTTTAGGTTAGGGAATCAGCCATCCGAACCAAGTGCTCATATACTAGATGTTTGTTCCATCCAGGAGATCGCCCCAGAGGACTGTGAATTTGAGGAATTCTTGTTTGATCACAGTAATCTTGACGCCACTAGTGCAATCCTCTTTGAACCTGCTGCTGCTTCCGCTTCCAACAACGATTACGAGTGTTTCAATTTTTCAAATGATCTTGGCTTGTCGCCGCCCGAGTTTGAATCTTTCGAATTTTCGGATGCGTTAGTTGAACCATCCGACTCGGTCCCATACACTCACTTTGAGCCCCTGTTGGAATCTTTTGAGTTCCAGACATTTTCTCCAATCTTTCCTTCAGTCGTTTCACCTCCGACACTCGAACTCAAGCCTCTGCCGCCTTACCTCAAGTATGCTTACTTAGGTGAGAACGAGACCCTCCAAGTCATCATTTCGGCTTTTCTAGCTATAGAGCAAGAGAAAGCTCTTCTAACGGTCTTACAATCCAATCAGCAAGTTTTCGGCTGGACGATGGCGGACATCAAGGGATTAGTCACCTAATCGTTGAACATCACATTCATATGATGAATGATGCCAAACCAGCTAGGGATCCACAGAGGCGACAAAATCCAGTCATGAAGGAGGCTGTGAAAAAAGAGATCGTCAAATGTCTGGATAGTGGTATCATTTACCCTATCTCAGACAGCCAGTGGGTCAGTCCTATACACGTTGTCGCTAAGAAGTCATGCATTACAGTCATCATGAACGAGGCGAATGAGTCGATCCCTACCCGCACCCAGACAGGGTGGCGAGCATGCATTGATTGTCGAAAACTCAACGCCGCAACACGGAAGGATCACTTTCCGCTACCATTCATTGACCAAATGCTCAAAAGATTAGCTGGACATGAGTATTACTGTTTTCTGGACGGCTACTCAGGCTACAACCAGATTCCCATCGCCGAGAAAGACCAGGACAAAACCACTTTTACTTGTCCTTTCGGCACGTTCGCATATCGCCGCATGCCCTTTGGGCTATGCAATGCTCCCGCTACCTTCCAGCGGTGTATGATGGGAATTTTCTCTGATATGGTTGAGAAATTTTTGGAGATATTCATGGATGATTTCTCCATCTTTGACGATTCTTTCGACGAGTGTCTGCAACATCTTGACACTGTCCTTACCCGATATAAGGATAAAAATCTTACTTTAAATTGGGAAAAATGCCACTTCATGGTACGTGAAGGTATTCTCCTAGGACATATCATTTCGCGAAATGGCATTGAGGTTGACAAAGCAAAGATTGAACTCATTTCCAATCTCCCTCCTCCCAGATGCGTCAGAGATATCCGAGCTTTCCTTGGCCACGCCGGTTTTTACAGATGGTTTATCAGGGACTTTAGCAAGATTGCTAGACCCTTGACTCTTCTTCTGGCCAAGGAAATGTTAGTGTATATGCCCTAGGGGTCATTATTGTATCATACTAGTTTGTATATTACTTAATGGAAGCTTGGGATATTCATATGTATATAACAGTCTTGCTAAACATGGTAGTATACTACTTGGTTATTCTATCTTAATATGTGAGTATACGTATTGATAGAGCTCTTAGGATCTTGCTTGACTACCAGCGTTCGGATGGCAGTCACACTAGTGGGGGCTGGGTAGTCTACAAGCACATCCTTTTTCAGGTCCCTAGTCGTAGGATTATCGAGACAGGGTATCGATACTCCGGAGTAGACTAGTGTGTACGCTTCTCATCCCAGTTGGGGAGATGGTCTGTCCCACAGCCATTAGTACGTCATACTGGAGATAGTATACAGGTGCTCGTTGGGTTACGGGTACACCGGACAGGACTCGCAGGGAACTGTTGGTTGGTTTTATACCAGTCGTCAGTTAACAGTTCCTAGGTGACATGAGTACAGCATAGTCCGCAGACTTGACACTGCTATTTCGCCTCGAGTGTGTCCCACTGTTCTTAGATTGCTACCCTACCACGGCTCAAAGGAGTCGTGCAAACAGGTAGCAGTTGGGTGCAGTCCCGAGTACTTGGAGGCAGTGGCGGTTAGACAGGATTCGTCTCTCCCGGTATTGGGAGTTGATATCGCGCTGTGTCAGAGAGCCATTACCAAAGTCCCTGGCCAGGGCAAGCGAGATTTACTGGTAGGTTCCAGTAGTTTCTCAGGGTGTAATGGGCTTCACTCCGACACGACTTATACCGCTATTAGGGGACTGACGCTTGCCGTCCCCTAGGCCCGATATGCGATAGTCTTAGACGAACAGACTGGACTGTACGGAGATTGTCACATCAGGCTCAGTAAGAGTTCGGATGGGTTTCCTCATCGGCCTTCTTATCGACATCTACCTGGGGACCATTACGTACAGCTAGTGCCGCTTGCGGTCTGTGGTTAAACCCACTGCCAGCGTATTAGAGATCAGATGATTGATGATTCTCTTTGCTAGAGGCTAGATTTGAATGATGATCGATGAAAAGACAAGGGATAGTGAAGGAGAAACCCTAGTTTCTTCAATAGATCCCTAATCTTTCATTCATCATCATCGATCTAACTACAATTCATCAATAGATAAGATTCGTAATTTTTAGTATTCATCATTGCTACTAATTCGATCGATTCCTACAAGCTATTCTTGATAATACAATTTGATTTTGGACACACACTTGATTTCTAATTCTTGATCATGTTCTTGATTTTTTTGAAATGACAACTCAATTAAATCTTGAATTACTTTCTTGAATATTCTTTTATATTTTCTTTCGACTCATCTAAAACAAGATCGAATAAAACACGCATCTCAGTGGACGATCCGTATTCATTAACGAGCTACATCGACACCGTTAATTGATTGCGGTTACAAATTCCTTGGTTGTGACTATATTTTCAAAACACGATCCGAAATTTAGATCAATCAAATGGCGCCGTTGCCGAAGATCGCGTGCTATTTTGTTCGTTCTTGTTATTTGAATTGAAAATTTATTATTCCATCAAAAATTTGAATCAAAATCGCATCAAATGCTTAACGATTAGTTGTGAATTTTGTAAGGAAATCTGGAATCTCTGCAGCAAGGGAAAAATATTCAGATCATTTCAATTAGGACAGAGGAGCAATAGGAGCATCAGTACCAAATTTCGTGCAAGGAACCGTTCATGCTACCGCGGAAGCGCGGCAATATGCAGCTTTTAGCGGCGGATCCGCGGTGATCTTGACGAATTGGAGCTTCAGTTCTCTGTGGTATATTTCTTACTTTCTTATATTCTCCCTGCTCTTGTCCAATAACCATTTTCTGCAGTATTTTTTGCAAAAATTCGCAGCGCCGCTAAAAAGAAATTTGTTGCGTATTTTGATTAGTCGTTTGCATATTTTAACACAGAAATTAAGGGGAAAAGACCAAATTCAGATTAGGTAGGGATTTCATTACCCTTCCTAAGCCCCAAAAAATTCACAAAACTAGCATCCGCATCACCCTCATTAACTAAAAAAATATCTAGACAAGACTCTAAGGACCGTCGCGCTCAATTAAGACAGAAGAAGGTCGTGGATATTGTATTGCTTATCCGCATTTCTTTTGTGGTGTCTAAGACAAGTGTGTTTAAGGCAAGTGGTTACTTAATTAGGCCCGCTACTTACGTAGCGGAGAACCTCCCACTTACCTGGCACTTAGCTGGCCACAGAAGGGATAAAGAGGCAGTAGAGAATTTATCCTGCGATTTGTCTTCTGGAAGTCTAGGAGCGGTCTAGTGACTTGACCTAGGTGACCATTAGATCTAGGGTTGCTTGTGCATTTTTTGTGTGATTTTTCAAAATCCGTCTTTTTCAAAACCAAACACCAAAACAAATCACTTTTCTCTAATTATCACTTACGCTGCCACTTGTGCTAAACCCTTTAGTGCATACTTGGCTGGACATGGGATTCTAGTGCTCGTCTTGTCCGCGTTTCTCCTATCGACTCAGAAGTCGGTAATTCTACATCTTCATCTTCTTTTTCCTCACCACACACCACATCCACTTCGATGGACAGATCTCCATCGAACTTTCATAATACCACTTTGCCACCGCCCGCAGGTGCGCAAACTCTACCGCGTATATCTCTCTAAGAGAGATGTTACCCGATACGTGGTCCTCTTTCTACTTGTCTTTCCATTCCACCAGCCAATGGAGATAATTTCGAAATCAAACCTCAATACATCAATCTTTAACCCAAATTTCACGGAGTCTGAAGACGCATACATTTTTATTATCAAATTTGAAAACGTATGTGTTATGATGGGTACTTCACAACTTTCTGTGGATGCTATGCGTCTACGTCTTCTCCCATTCACCTTGTGCGATTTAGCCGAGAAGTGGCTTTATAATACAACTGCACACTCTATTTCAAACTGGGGTGAATTCGTCATAGCTTTCTTTAAGAAATTTTATCCCAATCATAAGACCGCTCGAGTCCGTAGCGAAATAAATCAATTTACCCAGTTTCCCAATGAACAATTTTTGAAGTGTTTTGAATGCTTCAAGGATCTGTTAGTTCAATGTCCTCATCACGGAATCCATCGATGGGATCTGTGTCGAATCATATATGAGGGCATTAATCCTACAACAAAACAGATACTTGAATCCATGTGTCAAGGCAACTTCATGTCTAAAGACAATGGTGAAGCTTGGAAATTTTTAGATGATTTCACTGAAAAAACCTTGCAATGGGAGAGTGTAAGTCAACCATCGTCTAGGGGTGGTATCCATCAACTAGATGTTTCCATAGCAGTCAAAGCTGAAATGGCAGCAATACAAAAGAAACTTGACGCTATGGAACACAAATTTTTATTAGCCTCCCTAAATCAGATGACACTCCTTAAAACTGCTTGTGGATGCTGTTCTGATCCATCACATTTGACGGAAGAATGTCCTTTGAATTCTCCGTTTCAAGGTCAAGAACAAACTAATGCTGCTTTTCAGCAAAGACCGAGAAACGATCCGTATTCTTCCACTTATAATCAGGGTTGGAGGAATCACCCTAATTTTTCTTGGAACCAACACCAAACTCAAAACACGGTTCCAAACCAAAACAACTTTCAAAGGTCCCTCCACAACAACAGCAACCACTACAATTGACTCAGCACCCCTATCAACCAAAAAATTTTCAAAATTCGGCCAACACTTCTGCACCGTACAATAATTCTTTGCAATTGGCCGGTACTGATAACTCCTCTTCACTCGAGTAAACCATGAATTTGCTTCTGAATAATTTCATGCAAGTTTCGGCTGAGATGAAGTCTTATGTCGATGATATAAAGAAAAACTTCACCTCCCAAGGTGAGAGTATTAAATCGATGGAAGCACAAATTGCACGATTAAATGCCGAAATGAATGCTAGAGAGAAAGGGAAACTTCTGTCTCAACCCCTACCGAATCCTGGGCATTCACAACACTACAATGTGAATGCTATTACAACGTTGAAGTCTGGAAGAGTGCTGAATAATCAAGTCGGGGAAGAGATTGATAATAATGATGAATCTATCAATAACACCCCGTCTTTCCTTTCTACTTTTCCTTCCACTTTTCCTTCCACTTCCATTTCTGACCCTAGTTCGTCTACACCACCACCTTCTTGCAAGCCTATTCTTCGTTTTTCTCAAGGCTCGAACCCTCAGCACACTTGTTCTAGTCAACCAAAGACGATCCCCACTCCAATTTTGGGATCTGTTCCACTCACACAACCTTCTCCAATAGTGGACCCAGCTTTTATAGCTAAAGCTCCTTATCCGAATCGGTTAAGGGGAAACAAACCGAGTCTACATATGGAGAAGATTATGAAAATGTTTAAACAGGTTAACATCAATATCTCTCTCCTAGATGCTATACAACAAGTTCCCTCTTATGCGAAAATTTTAAAGGACTTGTGCACTAGGAAGAGGAAGACTCAGGTGCCCAAAAAGGTATTCATGACAGATAATGTTAGAACTGCTTTTACCCCACAATTACTAAAGAAACGTAAGGACCCTGGCTGTCCTACAATCTCGATTTCTATTAGGGGTAAAAATATTATCCATGCTTTACTTGACCTTGGCGCAAGTGTTAACCTGCTTCCATACTCTGTTTATGAGCAGTTAGGGATTGGAGAGTTGAAACCAGCTCATTGTACTATCCAAATGGCAGACCGATCAATCACCAAACCTAGGGGTGAACTTGAGGATGTGTTGATAAAAGTTGGGGAATTTATATTCCCTGTGGACTTTATTGTTTTGGATACACAGCCTGTAGCAAACCCACGGAACCAAATTCCGGTGATTCTTGGTCGACCCTTCCTAACCACTTCCAATGCTGTCCTTAATTGTCGAAACGGCTCTATGACCCTATCCTTCGGGAAGATGTCAATTGAGCTGAACATTTACAAGATTGGAAGTCAGCCGTCTGACCCCCCTGCTCACATTCTTGATGTCTGTTATGTCCACGAGATAGCCCCGAAAGCTGCAAGGCTGATGAACTTTGCTTTGATAATCTCGACGACATTAGCACGTCATTGTTTGATCTTGCACATCTTAGTGAAGACACTTTTGACGAGTCCACTCCTGAGTCTGAAACTTTTGACTCATCACTTTCCGAGATTGTATCATTTGCAGGCTACGAACTTCTTCAAGAATCAGAATGTCATTCACTGACCCCACCTTCTATTGTTTCTCCGCCGACATTAGATCTCAAATTGTTACCTTCTCATCTTAAATATGCATATTTATGTGAGAATGAGTCTTTGCCCGTGATCATATCTGCTTCTCTAGCCTTAGAGCAAGAGAACGCTTTTTTGATGGTCTTGAGATCTAATAGGCAAGCTTTTGGTTGGACAATAGCTGACATCAAAGGGATTAGTCTCTTGATTGTTGAACATCATATACATCTGATGGATGAAGCCAAGCCAACCCGAGAACCACAAAGACGGTTGAATCCCATCATGAAGGAGGCAGTGAAGAAAGAAATTGTCAAATGCCTTGACAGTGATATCATTTACCCAATCTCTGATAGCCAATTGGTAAGTCCTATTCATGTAGTCCCTAAGAAATCTGGCATCACGGTCATAACAAATGAAGCTAATGAGTTAATCCAGACACGCGCTCAAACTGGGTGGCGTGTATGTATTGATTATAGAAAACTCAATGCCGCAACGAGAAAAGATCACTTCCCTCTACCTTTCATTGACCAGATGTTAGAACGATTAGCTGGACATGAATATTATTGTTTCATGGACGATACTCTGGCTATAACCAGGTCCCTATGAAAAGGACCAAGATAAAACCACATTTACTTGTCCTTTTGGTACTTTTGCTTATAGACGCATGCCCTTTGGGTTATGCAATGCTCCCGCTACATTTCAGCGGTGTATGATGGGGATATTCTCGGACATGGTCGAGAATTTTCTGGAGATTTTCATGGACGATTTCTCAATATTCGGAGATTCTTTTGATGACTTCCTATCTCATCTTGACGTGGTTCTTACTCGTTGTAAAGATAAGAACTTAACTTTGAATTGGGAAAAATGCAATTTCATGGTCCAAGAGGGTATTATGTTTAGACATGTCATTTCACAAAAAGGTATTGAGGTCGACAGAGCTAAAATAGATGTCATTCATAACCTTCCTCATCCCAAATGCGTCAAAGATATACGATCTTTCCTTGATCATGCAGGATTTTACAGGAGATTCATTAAGGATTTTAGTAAAATTGCTAGACCCTTAACTCTTCTCTTGGCCAAGGACACAACCTTTCACTTTGACTCGGATTGTGAGGATGCATTTGACTCACTTAAGAATTCCCTCACTACAGCCCTTGTTCTATCATCTCCTGATTGGAACCACCCGTTCGAGCTTATGTGTGATGCATCAGATTTTGCTGTTGGTGCAGTCTCTGGACAGCACATTGATAAGATACCACATGTGATTTATTATGCAAGTAAGACCCTGAATGATGCCCAAATTAACTATACAACTACCGAGAAAGAACTTTTGGCAGTCATATTTGCATTAGAAAAATTCAGGTCTTACTTGATTGGCTCACCTATTGTGGTTTACACTGATCACTCCGCCCTAAAACATTTTTTATCGAAGAAGGATGCTAAAGGCAGGTTAATACGTTGGATCCTATTATTAGAAGAATTTAATCTTGTCATACGTGATAAGAAAGGATGTGAAAACGTAGTAGCCGACCATCTTTCACGCATCCCTTCTTCACCTGTGACCCTGCCAATTAATGACTTTTTTCCGGACGAACAGCTCTTGACTGTATCCGGCGAACCTTGGTTCAGGGATATTATGAATTATCTTGCAACGGGACTTATTCCCAGCGAATGGTCGAAATAGGACAATTATTGATTTCTATCTCAAGTAAAGCATTTTTACTAGGATGAACCTTATTTGTTTAAATATTGTCCTGACCAAATCATTCGCAAATATGTCCCCAATGATGAATTCAAGAGCGTTCTATCTTTTTGTCATGATCAGGCATGTGAAGGTCACTTTGGTCTACGAAAGACGGCGGAGAAGGTTTTGCAATGCAGTTTTTACTGGCCAACTTTCTTCAAAAATGCATTTGATCATTGCAAAACATGTCCACAGTGTCAACACACGGGTCGGATTTCTCAAAGAAAATGAGATACCACTTCAACCGATCTTGGTTGTTGAAAATTTTGACGTTTGGGGTATTGATTTTATGGGTCATTTTCCCAACTCTTTTGGTAATTTGTACATCTTGTTAGCGGTTGATTATATCTCGAAATGGGTGGAAGCTATTCCTTGTCGCACTAATGACAACAAGGTTGTCATTAAGTTCCTTAAAGAAAATATCTTTTCACGATTTGGACACCCGCGTGCTATCATTAGCGACAACGGGACGCATTCTGTAATCGGTCTTTCAAGATTTTGATACGGAAATATGCAACCAATCACAAACTTTCCACGCCCTATCATCCCCAAACGAGCGGGCAAGATTTGATTTCAAATAGACAAATAAATTTTTTTTGAAGAAAACAGTTTCTAAAAACCGGAAAGATTGGTCAACCAAATTGACGAATACTCTTTAGGTATTTCGTACTGCTTTTAAAACCGATCTCGGTATGTCTCCTTAGTCTAGTGTTTGGTAAGCCTTGCCGCCTTCTAATTGAGATTGAACACAAAGCAATGTGGGCCATTAAAGAACTGAATTTTGACTTGAATCAAGCCTGCAACTTTCGGAAGCTGCAATTAAACGAGCTAAGCGAACTCCGCGATGAAGGTTACGATAATACTGTGATAGTAAAGAATCGGACTAAGGTATTTCCCGATAAAAACATTTTGAGAAAAACTTTTACCCCAGGTCAACAAGTCCTTCTTTACGATTCCCGTCTCCATCTTCATGCGGGTAAGCTACGTTCTCGTTGGAAATGACCATTTGTTGTGCGGTATGTCTACCCACACGGGGCAGTTGAGGTTGAAAATATTAAAAACGGTACAATTTTTAAAGTGAATGGACACAGACTAAAACCGTATTTTTCCACTGACCCCTCGGAGGAGCTCCTGTTTTTACAGGAGCCGCTTTATCTTAACTAAATTTCCTCCGTCTCACCTCCATATCTCGGTAATATTATCTCATCATAAGAATGGAGGTGATTGATAAGAATAAGTTTTGGGGAGATTTTCACGTTCATTCATTATTACCCCCATTAATAAATTTTTCCTCCCAAGTTTACAGGTTTCTGAGATTTAACAGATGGCAACGGTGAGGACACTGTTGTAAACAACTTTGGGGGAGGTTTGTGCTTATTTACGCATCACTTTGCATCATACTTTGCATAAGCACAAAACATAAATAAATAAAATAAAATAATAATAATAATAAATTTATAAAAATTCTTTTATAATAAAAGATTAGAAAGTGAAAAATTACATCTAAAAGATTGGAAAAGTTTAAGAAAACCAAGAAAGTTAAATGTTTTCTTAAACGAACTAGTAATAAGTAGTTATGAGCCGTTGTCCCAAGGGTTAGTAAGATGAAGGAAGTCACTAATCTGAGAATAAAAATAAGTCTGAAAAATAGTTTCTATTCTAGAAGCCAAACATTTGAATATTGATACCCTATTATACGCACTTACACACGTCTTGAAACTCGGGATAGTAGAGGATACCTTGAAACGCTCTTGTCTAAAAGCCAAAGCACGAAGAAAATAAATGAAGCATAAAAGTATAAAATTGTGAAGAAAAATGAACATTGATTTTGTAATCACCAAGGCAGCATAAAAAAAATATAGCGAGGGTGCTTCATCACCTAGTGCCTTAGACCAACTGGTTTGGGAGTCACTGCTAAGTCTTAGGTGTTGCGAGACAAGAAAATTATTAATTACGCCTAATATGTGAGCACATTTAGTAATCGGTCAGTTAGTACCTCAAGAAGTATTAACGGTCGCATGAAGAATGTGTGAGCAAATCCATCTAAATATTCATCGATTAAAAAATACTGAGGTAGATGGACAAGAGTACGATAGCTTGAATTGAATTCTCCGAATGTAGAATGTCTTCTACACACACGTAGGGGTATATGATTAGTGTTTGGAAGAAAGGTAGGACTAGAGAATAAAGGCGATGTTTTATTGAGGTATGATGTGGTTTCTAACATTTTTCATGACTATTAAGATAGGGCTCATGACAACTGAAAAGCTAGTGTAGTTGGAAACTCTGATTTTCAAAGTCTTTCTTTTACAATTCTTATTTTTATATGTAACTTTCACAGTCTTTGTTTTATTATGGGATTTGATGGGTGCAATCCGCTGAAAACCCTCAGGGGACAACACTCCTCCTATTAGGGACACCAAGAGGTTTAAAGGCTTGTTGCACGTGCTCGGTGCAATCGTGTTGTCTACGAAAATGTGCTAGTTAGTTTTTCTTTTTTCTTAATAAATTTCTCCTTCTCCTAAATAAAATAAGTTTGCTCGAGACAATCAAAGTCAAGTTTGGGGGAATTTGTTCAGTCGTAAATAATGCAATCTATAACACATCAATTTCCTCATTACTCTAATCATCTAAGGATAGTTGATATAAATATAACACGTATTACAAATTCATCTGAAAAATATCAAATACCACATGTTATATATATTCAACATTCTTTATAGGAAATTGTGTGTTTATTATTTCATGCGTAATATATCTCGACAATCTTCAGTGAGATTTTGTGCAGAAAGTTGCAGATATCGGAATTACAAAATTGCCGATAAAACGCGGCAAGTCAAAGACTTAGAATCTGGCAGAGATTCAGAAAAGAAACTAAGATTCCAGATATCAGAAGAAGACCTAAAGACTTACACCAAAACACCCCAGAAAAATAACACAGAGATCTCATCATATGGCCGCGGAACCGCGGCCGATTCAGCCCGATCCGCCGTGGATCCGCAGCCGAGTTGGGAGCGCCGGTGACGAAACTTCTCCAGAACCTTCTCTGTAACCTCCTAGCTTCCTCAACATGCTTCATAACCACGTGGCTTCTTCTGGAAGGCTCTGCATAACAACCAAGCTTCTTCTGAAAGCTTGATTTGGGGGCTATAAAAAGGCATCTAGATCTTAATTTTTGGGGTTGTTCAATAGGTAGCCAATTAGTTACACAATTGAGCCACACTTTAATTCAATTCAAGTTGAGTGACACAACTTGAGATCCAATCCAAATCAAGATCCATTGAGAGCAAAATCAAGCGACAATCAAAGATCCTTTATCGCAACGCCGATCATCATCAAGAGCAAGAGATCCGCAACCGATCCACGTCTCACGAAGATCGAGCCGAGCAAAGATCAACGACAAATTCCCTTTCAAAGGAGCGATCGAGAGCTAGTCTTGTAACTCGAATTGAGAGGTGTAATTTGAAGGAGATTTAATAAAGGTGATAATTGTAATTCTTGCTTTCTTTACATTCTTACACTATGAAATTTTCAATTCTTGATTCTTTAATTTTCATGATGCGTGAGTGAAATCTCCGCTTGTAAAGGAATCGAGAGAATCGGTAGATCAAATGATGATGAAATTCTAAAACTAATCTTAAGTTTTATGAGAATAGTGGATTTTAGGAAAAAGAATCGTCAATGACCTAATTTAGAGCGAGATCATGTTCTTGATTATTTCGTTGCAAATTAGGGATCAAATGATTGATGATTCTCTTTGCTAGAGGTTAGATTTGAATGATGATCGATGAAAAGACAAGGGATAGTGAAGGAGAAACCCTAGTTTCTTCAATAGATCCTTAATCTTTCATTCATCGTCATCAATCTAGCTACAATTCATCAATAGATAAGATTCGTAATTTTTAGTATTCATCATTGCTACTAATTCGATCGATTTCTACAAGCTATTCTTCATATTTTTGATAATTCAATTTGATTTTGGACACACACTTGATTTCTAATTCTTGATCATGTTCTTGATTTTCTTGAAATGACAACTCAATTAAATCTTGAATTACTTTCTTGAATATTCTTTTATATTTTTTTTCGACTCATCTAAAACAAGATCGAATAAAACACGCATCTCAGTGGACGATCCGTATTCATTAACGAGCTACATCGACATCGTTAATTGATTGCGGTTACAAATTCTTTGTGACTATATTTTCAAAACACGATCTGAAATTTAGATCAATCACCCATCATTTAACCCTATCATTGCAGAAAAAACGAAAATAGAACGTATACTTATTTCATCCGCATTCGCCAAGGGACCCTATCATGTACTGTTAGGTTACTTAATTAACGGCAGAACGGGGGCTGGACTAGCGCGGGTGCAGAACATAAGCAACATTTATTATATATATATAATATATATATAGCCATTCGTCTCACGCAATAATAGTCATTCTAGATCACAGATCACTGCAACACAAATGAATATATTGGATATACTAGGATTTCCGTGTTTCGTTTTAGCCTAGAACGAAATACGGATTCCACGGTCGTGATGAATAGCCATACTCCACCCTAGACCCCTACGGGTGCGGCAAACAACCCGCCAAATTCCCGAAGTGAAGCAACCTCCTCAATGAAATGAGTAGGCCACTCGGCACTTGATCAGTCGAAAATATTGCATTTTTAACACGAAAATTTTCCTACCATTTGCACTCATCTAGAGGTGTTCAGTATTAATATAGCACACATTAGCAAAACAGCCATAAAATACTAAATTACTTGTGTTATATATTAAAATAAACATTTCTGAGGGAAATTGAGTGTTTATCATTGCATCGCATATTCTTTGTATAGCGCAACACTTGTCTCGAGAATCTGTGCAGGATATTCCAGGAAAAGAGCCAAAATTGTCAAAAGTGCTGAGAAATTACGCCAAGTCCAAGACTTGAGATCTGGCAGTGATCAAGGAAGAATTATGAAATTCCACACATCATAAATGTTCTAAAAAGCCAACAACAAACAGCACAAAAAATTTCATTCACAGAGGGCTCTAAAGCGCCGCGGATCCGCGGCCAAAGGCCCATTCCCGCCGCGGATCCGCGGCACAATGATGACATCATCACTCCAGATTTTCTCCACGTGGCTCCTGTAACGGCCTCAGCTTCCAGAAAATTCTAGAAACACCACGTGGCTTCATCCAGAAGGCTCGGCCTAACAATCTAGCTCTAGAATATTCTCTCCAACTAACTTCTTCTAGAAGCCTCTCTCTAACAAAGTTTTGGAGGGAAATTTGAAATTTGAATTCTAGATCTAAGGTTGAGGGGATTATAAAAGGAAACCTAGATCTAGAGTTTTGAGTTGTTGTTCATTAACCATTACACACACAAGTTGAGTGACACAACTTGTGCATTCAAACCCTAACCCTAATCCAATCAAATCCAAAGCCAAATTCAAGATCCCCGAGTACAATTCAAGCAAGAGGCCTTCAACCTTTTAGGAGCAAAGCCGATCTTCATCCGAGCAAGTGATCCAAGACGATCCGCGACTCACGAAGACGAGCGAAGCCAAATCGACGATCGAGTTCTTTCCTCATTGTAGTTCTTGAGAGAATTGTAACGAAATTGTTGATAAATAAAAGGTGAAATTCTTTTATCTTGCTTTCTTTACATTCTTGCATCATGATTCGATCTCAATTCTTGATTGTGTTTCTTGTTATGATGTTTGAGTAAAACTCCGCTTGTGAAGGGGTCGAGAGAATCAATAGATGATGATTTTACAAATCTTGAAACGATTCTCAAGTCCTATGAGTTCTGTAAACTCTTGTAAATTGAAGAATCGACGACTTAGTTTCGAGCGATACTTTCTTGATTGTGTTCGCTCTTAATTAGGGATCCACGATCGATTCTTGAATTTACTAGAGGCTAGAATGTGAATGAAATCAACGAAAGGAAAAGGGATAGATGATGAAACCCTAGTTTCCGCAAGAAATCCCTAATTCTCGTTGATCATCATCGATCTAGTATCAAATCATCGATGGATAAGAAAACGTAATCAATAGATTTCATCACGTCTATAGATTCGATCGATTCCTACGAGCCTCACTTCGATTCTTGATTACTATTTGGATTGGATATCATCAATTCTTAATTCTTGATTTTTAATGTTTTCTTGATTTTAGATTTAGATCTAGATAATTCTTGAACTTCAATTTTATAAATCTTGAATTGAATTGTCTTTTCTTTTCTTTCTTTAATCTTCAATTCATCTAATTCAATTACGAACGGATCACACTTTCCCTGTGGACGATCCGCACTCGCTAACGCGCTACAATCGACATCATTATTGATTGCGGTCAAAAAATTTCTTTGGTTGTGATTTCTATACATTTTCTACACACGAACCGAGAATTCATTCAATCAAATGGCGCCGTTGTCGGGGATCGTGTGCTAATTTGTTCGTTTTTGAAATTTGAGTTGAAAAATTTATTCCATCAAAAATTTTAGATCTAAATTCGCGCAAACATTAAACGATTTGTTGTGATTTGTAGCGAGAAAATCTGGAATCTGTGGAGCAAGTGAAATTTTTTTCAGAATAATCCAGAAAGCTCAGTGAGGCAACAGAAGCAGTTGCCTAAATTTTTGTGCAGAGATCTACAGAGCCGACCGCGTTACCGCGGCCATAAGGCGTTTCCCGCTGCGTTTCCGCGGTGGGCCTAGGGCTTCAGTGCAACTAAAAGTCTCTGGTATCTCCTGTACTTTCTTATCTCTTTCTCAATCTGCTCCAATAACAAATTTGCTACAGGTTTCTTTGCAAAATTCGCAGTGCCGCAAAAAGCTAAAATTGTGCGTGTTTGATCTTGGTTGTTTGCATTTTTAATACGGAAATTAAGGGGCAAAGACCAAATTCAGATTAGGTAGGGAGTTCATTACCCTTCCTAAGCCCCGAAAATCACAAAACTGCATCTGCATTACCCTCATTAACTAAAAAATATCTAGACTTGACTCTAAGGACCGTCGCGCTCACTTAGGACAGGAGAAGGCCGTGGGTAATCTATTGCTTATCCGCGTTTCTTTTGTGGTGTCTAAGGCAAGTGTATCTAAGGCAAGTGGTTACTTAATTAGGCTCAGTACTTACGTAGTGGAGAACCTCCCACTTACCTGGCACTTACCTGCCCACAGGAGAGACAAAGAGGCAGTGGAGGATTGATCCTGCGACTTGTCTTTTGGCAGTTAGGAGCGGTCTAGAGCCTTGACCTAGGTGACCACTAGACTTAGGGTTGCTTGTTGCATTTTTTTGTGATTTGCATATTTTTTCAAAAATCCGTATCTTTTTCAAAACAAACACCACTTCATCTTTCCCCTAATTATATCAACGCTGCCACTTGTACTAAACCCTTTAGTGCAAGCTCGGCTGGACACGGGATTCTAGTGCCCGTCTTGTTCGCGTTTTCCCTTATCGACCCCAAAGTCGGTATTTCTACCTTTTCTTTTTCCCACCACCACCGCGATGGACGGTTATCCATCAAACTTTTACACCACTCTACCACTGCCCGCAGGTGCGCAAAATCCTCCACGCATTTCTCTTCAAGAGAGATGCTATCCTTCACGTGTTCCCCTTCCCACCTGTCTTTCTATACCACCAGCCAACGGGGAAAATTTTGAAATCAATCCCCAATTCATCAAACTATTACCCAAATTTCACGGTCTTGATTCTGAAGACGCATACGTTTTTATCTCCAAATTTGAAAACGTATGCGCAATGATTGGAACGTCACAACTGTCTGTGGATGCTCTGCGTTTACGTTTTCTCCCATTCACTTTGTGCGACTTAGCCGAGAAGTGGCTTTACAATACAACCGCACATTCTATTTCAAAATGGGATGAATTTGTTACAGCATTCCTTAAGAAATTTTATCCCAATCACAAGACCAGCAGTGTTCGGAGCGAAATCTTCAAATTTACCCAACTTCCAAATGAACCATTTTAGAAATGCTTTGAACGATTCAAGGATCTTCTTTTACAATGCCCTCATCACGGAATCTCCAGATGGGATTTGTGTCGAATTATCTATGAGGGTATTGATCTCGCTACTAGACAGATGCTTGAAACCATGTGTCAAGGCACTTTCATGACCAAAGATGATGGTGAAGCTTGGGAATACCTAGAAAATTTAGCTCAAAACACTTTACAATGGGAAAGTGTTAGACTATCACCGCCTAGGGAAGATGTCAATCAGCTCGATGTTTCCGTCATAATGAGAGCCGAAATGGCCACAATACAAAGGAAACTCGACGCTATAGAAAACAAAATCTCTTCGGTCTCCCTAAACCAATACACACTTTCCAAAACCGTGTGTGGCTGCTGTTCAAACCCATCACATTTGACGGAAGAATGTCCTTTGAATGTACCGTTTCAAGGTCACACTAATGCTGCATTTCAGCAAAGACCTGGAAACGATCCTTCTTCTTCCTCATATAATCAAGATTGGAGGAATCACCCTGATTTTTCTTGGATCCACCACCAACCTCAATACACGGATCTAAATCAGAACACTTTCCAAAGGGTCCCTCCATAGCAACAGCAACCACCACAACCGAGTCAGCACCCCTTCCAACCATAAAATTTTCAAAACCCGGCCAACAACTTTGATCCTTTTTCTGCCGGAACCAATAACACCTCCGCACTCGAACAAACCATGAATTTGTTTATGACAAATTTCATGCAATTTACGGCAAATTTTCAATCTTCCGTCGATAAAATCCAGAAAAACTCTGACTCCCAAAGTGAGAGTGTTAAATCGATGGAAGAACAAATTGCACAATTAAAAGCCGAATTGAGTGCAAGAGAGAAAGGGAATTTTCCAGCTCAACCCCTACCCGATCCTGGACCTTCACATTACACTAATGTGGATGCACTTGTTAGTGTATATGCCCTAGGGGCCATTATTGTATCATACTAGTTTGTATATTATTTAATGGAAGCTTGGGATATTCACATGTATATAACAGTCTTGCTAAACATGGTAGTATGCTACTTGGTTTTTCTATCTTAATATGTGAGTATACGTATTGATAGAGCTCTTAGGATCTTGCTTGACTACCAGCGTTCTGATGGCAGTCACACTAGTGGGGGCTGGATAGTCTACAAGCACATCCTTTTTCAGGTCCCTAGTCGTAGGATTATCGAGACAGGGCATCGATACTCCAGAGTAGACTAGTGTGTACGCTTCTCATCCCAGTTGGGGAGATGGTCTATCCCACAGCCGTCAGTACGTCGTACTGGAGATAGTATACAGGTGCTCGTTGGGTTACGGGTACACCGGACAGGACTCGCAGGGAACTGTTGGTTGGGTTTTATACCAGTCATCAGTTAACAGTTCCCAGGTGACATGAGTACAGTATAGTCCGCAGACTTGACACTGCTACTTCGCCTCGAGTGTGTCCCACTGTTCTTAGATTGCTACGTTACTACGGCTCAAAGGAGTCCTGCAAACAGGTAGCAGTTGGGTGCAGTCCCGAGCACTTGGAGGCAGTGGCGGTTAGACAGGATTCGTCTCTCCCGGTATTGGGAGTTGATATCGCGCTGTGTCAGAGAGCTATTACACAAAGTCCCTGGCCAGGGCAAGCGAGATTTACTAGTTGATTCCAGTAGTTTCTCAGGGTGTAATAGGCTACGCTCCGACACGACTTATACCGCTATTAGGGGACTGACGCTTGCCGCCCTTTAGACCCGATATGCGATAATCTTAGACGAACAGACCGGACTGTACGGAGATTGTCACATCAGGCTCAGTAGGAGTTCGGATGGGTTTCCTCATCGGCCTTCTTATCGACATCTACCTGGGGACCGTTACGTACAGCTAGTGCTGCTTGCGGTCTGTGGTTAAACCCACTGCCAATGTTGTAGTCGAGTCATTAGAGTCCCACACAGAGAGTTTCCCTGCTCCAGGCGAAACGATATAGAGGTCGTATGGTTTTACGAAAAGGGTTCGGACGCATACGTGTGTTTACGCACGTACGACTTTCGGACAGTTTTTACTAGTCGGCTTTGGTTTAAGCCAGATTCTAGTATCGGGATATTGGATTTATACTGTCTAAAGTTTTTCCGTGTTTTCATGGATAGGAGGGGCGTTCTCGTAATTTCATGAGAAGCTTCTAGAAGATGGTAACTTGGGGGTTTAGGTAGCATATGCATTAAAGGTGATTAGTGACTCATTTGTGTGATTCATCCATGTCATTAATGCATCATAAATGCTTAATGACTCATGGAGATGAATCACCCATTTGTATTTATGAAGCATGGTTGTTAAATCCATTATTCTATTTATTTGATAAAGATAAATGCTTCATATATATCATGATAGATCACAATCTCATTCTCATTCTCATGCTCACCTTCTCTCTCCTCAAGCTCTCTCTCTTCAAACCCTAATCCTCCCCTCTCATGTGTTGAGATCAAGGATTAGAGTAGACTAATCACTCTATAATCCAACTCTATATCATCTAGGTTACTTAGATTAGCACTTTAAGAAACCTAGTTACCTCTAGTTTGAGGTGAAGCTTGAAGTATAGCTCTCGGGTGGATTGTCTACTACTTGGAGAAGGCCGAGGCGGAGGTGGAGAACGAAAAGACGAAGGACACGGTTCATTAGGTATAATCACTTCACATAGTAGTTTAGAACTCCTATGTTTTTGTTAGTTATCGTTTAGCACCGATTCTTGCGGTTAGTCGATGTTATTGCATAGAACAAGATCGTTTTTTAAATTTCCGCCTCCCCGCAAGTCGTGGGGTGTAGTACATCGACTTACAGTGGTATCAGAGCCTCGCTAAACAATAATTAACTCATTAGCAAAGTCGTATGAATTTCGAACGCAAAACGAACCGAAAAAGACATCGATATCACATGTTTCTGTCGAATTTAAAACAGCCTCTAAAAATTTTTCAGGTTGCTGCAGAATAACAAGCATAGAAAGATAAGAACACTGGAGAAAAATGGGTTAGTGAATCGGCCATACAGCCGCGGAACCGCGGCCGATCCCACCGATCCGCCGTGGATCCGCGGCCGAGTTGGGGCCGATTCGACCCAGTTTGCTCCAATTATTCTTTTGTGATATTTTTGTGTTTTCTGGAATGTTTATTTTCTGCTCAAAGTCTCAGGTGCACAGAGAAGTTTTGGGAGCAGAATCTGAAATGTTTGCTCGATCGAAATTATATGATGTTTGCTAATTTGATTATATCTGTGATTGTATAATGTGTTCGTAAACCTCCCCTAACTGCTAGTATGTCGGTTGGCAGGGGGTTGCACATTTCTGTAATGGATTTAACTGTTTGTGATTATGAACTGTATTGGACTGTTGTGATGATTAGCCGGGGTTTTGTAATGGGTTATTATTTTAATTCATTCAATGTAATTGTAATATGTTGTAATATTATTTTGCGGGGCGCATCCAGGTTGCGGTTGTAGCCACCGTTGTATTATTTCATTTTACTGTTTTTGCTCCTAGGACAGACCCAAGGTGGGGTGCACAAACTACCGGGTACTTTGAAGTGTTTAGTGGCCTACTCACTTTGTTGAGAGAGACCGCTTCACTTCGGGTACTTGGCGGGTAGTTTGCCGTACCAGTAGGGGTCTAGGGTGGGGTAATGACTATTCATCACAACTGTGTAATCCGTCTTTTGTTGCAGGCTCAAAGCAAACACGGATTGCTAGCAAATCCAATAATGTTCATCTGTGATCTGGAATGCCTATTATTGCGTCTGACGAATGTACTATATCTATATATGATAGCTATTTAGACGTCACTTATGTTTTACACCCGCGCTAGCCCAGCCCCCGCTCTGCCGTTAGTTAAGTAACCTAACGGGTGATGACGGGACCCAGTGGCGAATGCGGATGGCATAAGAGGACGTTATATTTTCGTTGTTTTCTGCAATGATAGGTTAATGATGGGACGCATTATTATTAATGCAAAGAAAATAAACCAAAAGTTTAATCGTTGGAACAATTTAAAAGAAACCACTCGGTTATTTTTAAAACAGAAGATATTTTTAATTACGGAGCTTTAACCACTCCTTTTAAAAGCTATCAGGTTCCTTCGGTTATATCAAGTTCACTACGTTCACGGTTTCGCCAAAACCATTCGTAGCCCTCCGTCATTTCATTTGGGTATTCAGTAATATTCAAGCTATGCATTTTGACCAACACCAAGGCATAGTGTTTGGTAGCTGTTGGGTATTCATTTGTTGCATAGATAGATGAGTTAGTTTGGGACAGTCGTATTATCATTTGGCCAACGTCAGGGATATGTACGGATGGGTTCAAATTAACAAGATAATGATGGGTAGAACTTGACATGTGACTTATGATATTTTGACCAACGCCAAGGTCATAAGAGCATGGGGCAAAAAATTTATATCGGGAATTTCTAAAGAAACTGAAATTTGCAAAGAAATGCATACCATTTAGAGTTTGATGAATGTTGGTAGGATTCCTTCAGCATTATCAGACGATGATATTTGGATCCCGATCCTACTGTGAGTATATGCTACTTATCAGGATATTCGTCACTTAACGATCAATGTTATAAACCAAGTAGGTGTCAAGAAAGGTGTCAGCGGGGCTATGCCCCCAGAGAAAAGAGGTTATTTAATTAAGGAACTTCGCGAAAGCGTTGGAAAACCTCCCTCGAAGTATCAACACTGGCCTGGCTGAACAGTAAAGCAAGTATTGTACGGTAAGAATAGTCCTGGCTAATTCTTCTTTTATGGTTTGGGGAAGGATTCGAGAAACAGTGGGAGCCATCCAGTTTAAATAAACTAAAAACCACTCTAAACTTGCAAGAGCATCATGCTAAAGTGTTTTCTTCTCTCTCTCCTAATTGCAGCGACCCTGAAAATGACTGGACTTAAGTTACTTTTAGAGAAAAATATACTGACAGGGCCAAACTATAAAGATTGGCTGCGGAATGTCAAAATGGCTTTGACCTATGACAAATTGGGGTACGTCCTCACCGCTAAAGCACCTGCTGTCCCTGGTCCCAAATCCAGTAATGCGGATAAGGAAATCCGCAAAACCTGGGATTTCGATTGCGCGAAGGCCAAGTGCATCGTGCTTGCCTCGATGAACAATGAACATCAGAGGAGGCACGAGGATATGGAACTAGATGCCATATTTCTCCATACAAAGGAACTTTATGGAGAGCAATCTCGTATAGCAAGATACGAGACCTCAAAGAATTTGTTTCGAGCGAGGTTGGCCGTCGGATCATCGGTAGGAGAACATGTCCTAAAGATGATAGGCTATATAGAAGAGCTCGCAGACCTTGGGACGACTTTGGATAATGAGCTCTGTACAGACCTTATTCTCCAGTCCCTTCCTTCCACCTACGCCCAGTTTATTCTGAATTTCAACATTCAAAGAAAAGAAGTTGAACTTCCAGAACTCCTTAACATGTTGAGGAGTGCAGAGGGCACCTTGCAGAAGGCAAGGGAAACACCCGCTATGTTTGTTAGCGGTGGTTCTTCTTCCGGGTCCAAGGCTAGGGCCAAAGGAAGGAAGAAGAAGGCCGCCACCAAACCTAGAGGAGGTGTTAGTAAGGTAGGAGGGAAGGGAAAGAAAAAGATTGCGGTGCCAGTAGTGGCCCAGGATGAGTGCTTCCATTGTCACAGGAAAGGGCACTGGAAGAAGGATTGTAAGGCGTGGAACGCCAAGAACCAGGGACCGAAGAAAGCTGTGGCTTCGACTTCTGGTGTGTTTGTAATTGAGAATTGTCTGTCAATCAACTCTACTTCCTGGGTATTGGATACCGGATCAGGATCTCATATATGCAATTCATTGCAGGCACTGAGAAACCGTAGAGTGCTGAAGGAAGGTGATATGACCCTAAAGGTTGCTAACGGAGCTAGCGTGGGAGCTGTGTCCGTCGGGGATTATCACCTAGGATTGACAAGTGGACACATTTTGGTTTTACATAACTGTTTTTTATGTACCTAGCTTAACGTGTAATATCATATCAGTTTCCTTGTTATCAAATAAAGGTTATGATTTCACGTTTGTAAGTGATGTTGTTAACATCCACCTTAATCATGGTTTGATTGGGTCCGGTACACTAAATAACGGTATATATGTCTTAAACCAACTCCAGATTTTCAATGTCCAGAACACACTAAAAAGAAAGTCTCCAGATTTAAATAAAGCTTTCTTATGGTATTGTAGACTAGGTCACATCAATGAGACAAGGTTAACTAAGTTACATAGAGAAGGATATTTGGACTCGTTCGAATATCAAACTTATGCCACTTGTGAATTATGTCTCAAAGGAAAGATGACAAAGACTCCATTCACTGGACATGGAGTAAGAGCGAGCGAGCTCTTAGGACTCGTACACAGCGATGTATGCAGTCCAATGTCTACATATGCAAGAGGTGGTTTTTCCTATTTCATTACTTTTACGGATGATTATTCAAGGTACAGATTCATTTATCTGATGAAACATAAATCCGAGGCTTTTGAAAAATTCCAGGAGTATAAGAATGAAGTAGAAAACCAAACCGGCAAAAGTATCAAGACACTAAGATCTGATCGAGGTGGTGAATACTTAAGTGTCGAGTTCCTAGGTTACCTAAAAGAGAAAGGAATTCTCTCTCAGCTTACTCCTCCATACACTCCACAGCATAACGGTGTATCGGAGAGACGGAATCGAACCCTATTGGATATGGTACGATCCATGATGAGTAACGCTGAGTTACCGCGATCTTTCTGGGGTTATGCGCTAGAATCAGCGGCATATCTTCTTAACAGGGTTCCTACCAAGACTGTGCCTACCATGCCATATCAGATGTGGAGTGGGAAGAAACCCTATCTTCAGTATCTGAGGATATGGGGATGTCCAGCTTTTGTTAAAAAGCAGCATGTGGACAAGCTCGAGGCACGATCAGTACAGTGTAAATTTATGGGATATCCAAAGAACTCCAAGGGGTATCTATTCTATTACGCATAGGAACAAAATGTTTTTGTTTCTCGTAATGCCCATTTTCTAGAACAGCAGGTTTTAGAAAAGGATACAAGTGGGAGAAAAATAGAACTGGAAGAAATTCCGGAACCACAAACTACTACTGAAAGTTTGGTAGAACCAGTAGTTCAAGAAGAACAGGACATTCCCGCACCCCTCCGCAGGAGTAGTAGGCCGCCTCATCCGCCTGAGAGATACTACGGTTTTCTCATAGATGGGGATAGAGAGGATTGCATCATTGATGATGATGAACCTACTAACTTCCAGCAGGCCATCCAGAGCGGCGACTCGGTACGATGGCTAGATACAATGCGGGCCGAAATGGAGTCCATGTACACCAACAAAGTGTGGATTTTGGACTTTGCTCCAAATGGGGTAAAACCCATAGGATGTAAATGGATCTTCAAGAAAAAGATTGGTGTAGATGGACATGTGGAAACCTATAAGACTAGACTTGTTGCAAAGGATTTTCGTCAAAGACCTGGTTTGGACTATGACGAAACTTTTTCTCCAGTGGCTATGCTCAAATCCATTCGGGTCCTTCTTGCTATTGCTGCCTTCCATGATTATGAAATCTGGCAGATAGACGTAAAGACGGCTTTTCTGAATGGTAATTTAGAAGAATGCGTCTATATGGATCAGCCAGAGGGTTTCAATCAGAGTGGGAGCAGCGGTAGAGTATGCAAGTTGCTTAAGTCCATTTATGGACTAAAGCAAGCATCGCGGAGTTGGAACATCTGTTTTGATGAAACAGTCAAAGAAAATGACTTTATCAAAAATCCAGATGAACCATGTATATATAGTAAAGTTGTAGCCAGAAGTGTCGTATTCCTCGTCTTATACGTGGATGACATTCTATTGATAGAAAATGACATTCCTATGCTACAATCTGTCAAAGGATTCTTGTCACACAGGTTCTCCATGAAAGACCTGGGTGATGCCTCTTGCATTCTGGGGATCCGGATCTATCATGATAGATCCAAGAGGATGTTGGGACTTTCGCAGTCCAGGTATATCAACACTATACTGAAAAGATTCAGTATGGAAGATTCTAAGGGCGGTAATCTACCGGCTTGTCACGGAATCACCCTCTCCAAAGAGATGTCTCCCAAGACTAATTTGGAAAGGGAACGTATGTCTATTATACCCTACGCTTCTGCGGTAGGCTCTATAATGTATGCGATGTTGTGCACCAGACCAGATGTAGCTTACGCGCTCAGTGTGGTAAGCCGGTATCAGTCAGACCCAGGGGAGAATCACTGGATAGCAGTAAAGAACATTCTCAAGTACTTGAGAAGGACTAAGGAGATGTTCTTGGTTTACGGCGGAAAAGACCTCAAGTTAGAGGCCTTTGCTGATTCCGGCTTCCAGAGTGATAAGGACGATTCCAAGTCCATGTCGGGTTATGTCTTTACCCTCAATGGAGGGGCGGTGTGCTGGAAGAGCTCCAAGCAGGACACCGTTGCTGACTCGACGATGGAAGCGGAGTATATTGCTGCTTGCGATGCCGCAAAAGAAGCGGTCTGGATGAAGAAGTTCCTAACAGAACTTCAGCTGGTTCCTACCATAGTTGATCCAATACCTCTGTATTGCGACAACAACGGAGCTATAGCTTTAGCGAAGGAACCAAGGTCCCATCAGAAGTCCAGACACATCTTAAGGCGGTATCACCTGATCAGGGAGATCATTGATCGTCGGGAGATCGGGGTTCGGAGAGTTGCTACTGAAGAGAACATTGTTGATCCATTCACGAAAGCCCTACCACAGATTCAGTTCGAGAGGCTACTCGAGATCATCGGTCTTCGATACGCCAGTACATGGCCCTAGTGCAAGTGGGAGATTGTTAGTGTATATGCCTTAGGGGGCATTATTGTATCATACTAGTTTGTATATTACTTAATGGAAGCTTGGGATATTCACATGTATATAACAGTCTTGCTAAACATGGTAGTATGCTACTTGGTTTTTCTATCTTAATATGTGAGTATACGTATTGATAGAGCTCTTAGGATCTTGCTTGACTACCAGCGTTGTGATGCAGTCACACTAGTGGGGGCTGGGTAGTCTACAAGCACATCCTTTTTCAGGTCCCTAGTCGTAGGATTATCGAGACAGGGCATCGATACTCCGGAGTAGACTAGTGTGTACGCTTCTCATCCCAGTTGGGGAGATGGTCTGTCCCACAGCCGTCAGTACGTCGTACTGGAGATAGTATACAGGTGCTCGTTGGGTTACGGGTACACCAGACAGGACTCGCAGGGAACTGTTGGTTGGGTTTTATACCAATCATCAGTTAACAGTTCCCAGGTGATATGAGTACAGCATAGTCCGCAGACTTGACACTGCTACTTCGCCTCGAGTGTGTCCCACTATTCTTAGATTGCTACCCTACCACGGCTCAATAGAGTCGTGCAAACAGGTAGCAGTTGGGTGCAGTCCCGAGCACTTGAAGGCAGTGACGGTTAGACAGGATTCGTCTCTCCCGGTATTGAGAGTTGATATCGCGCTGTGTCAGAGAGCCATTACACAAAATCCCTGGCCAGGGCAAGCGAGATTCACTGGTTGATTCCAGTAGTTTCTCAGGGTGTAATGGGCTACGCTCCGAGACGACTTATACCGATATTAGGGGACTGACGCTTGCTGCCCCCTAGGCCCGACATGCGATAGTCTTAGATGAACAGACCGGACTGTACGGAGATTGTCACATCAGGCTCAGTAAGAGTTCGGATGGGTTTCCTCATCGGCCTTCTTATCGACATCTACCTGGGGACCGTTACGTACAGCTAGTGCCGCTTGCGATCTGTGGTTAAACCCACTGCCAGCGTAGTAGTCGAGTCATTAGAGTCCCATACAGAGAGTTTCCCTGCTCCAGGCGAAACGATATAGAGGTCGTATGGTTTTACGACAAGGGTTCGGACGCATACGTGCGTTTACAGTCGGCTTTGGTTTAAGCCAGATTCTAGTATCGGGATATTGGATTTATACAGTCTAAAGTTTTTCTGTGTTTTCACGGATAGGAGGGGCGTTCTCGTAATTTCACGAGAAGCTTCTAGAAGATGGTGACTTGGGGGTTTAGGTGGCATATGCATTAAATGATATTAGTGACTCATTTGTGTGATTCATCCATGTCATTAATGCATCATAAATGCTTAATGACTCATGGAGATGAATCACCCATTTGTATTTATGAAGCATGGTTGTTAAATCCATTATTCTATTTATTTGATAAAGATAAATGCTTCATATATATCATGATAGATCACAATCTCATTCTCATTCTCATGCTCACCTTCTCTCTCCTCAAGCTCTCTCTCTTCAAACCCTAATCCTCCCCTCTCATGTGTTAAGATCAAGGATTAGAGTAGACTAATCACTCCATAATCCAACTCTATATCACCTAGGTTACTTAGATTAGCACTTTAAGAAACCTAGTTACCTCTAGTTTGAGGTGAAGCTTGAAGTATAACTTTCGGGTGGATCTTCTACTACTTAGAGAAGGCCGAGGAGGAGGTGGAGAACGAAAAGACGAAGGACACGGTTCATTAGGTATAATCACTTCACATAGTAGTTTAGAACTCCTATGTTTTTGTTAGTTATCGTTTAGCACCGATTCTTGCGGTTAGTCGATGTTATTGCATAGAACAAGATCGTTTTTTAAATTTCCGTCTCCCCGCAAGTCGTGGGGTGTAGTACATCGACTTACAGCATTTACCACGTTGAGATCTGGAAGAGTGCTAGACAATCATGTGGGTGGACAGATTGATGTTGAGGAATCAAGTGAACCCCAGGCCTCCACTTCCACTTCCAATCACACTTCTACTTCTTACCCTATTTCGTCTAATTTACCGTCTTCTTCCGAGCCTATTCTCCGTTTTCCCAAAGGCTCGAACCCACCACCCACTTCATCCTTCCCACCCCCACAACCTTCTCCACAAATAGTGGACCCAACACTTATTGATAGAGCTCCATTTCCAAATAGGTTGAGGCCCAACAAACCCAATGACCAAATGGAGAAGCTTGTGAACATGTTTAAGCAAGTTAACATCAACATCCCTCTCCTAGATGCTATCCAACAAGTTCCGTCCTATGGGAAAACTTTTAAGAACTTGTGCACTAGGAAGAGGAAGACTCAAGTACCCAAGAAGATATTCATGGCAAAGACTGTAGACACGGCTTTCCCCCAACAATTACCAAGAAAACGTAAGGACCCTGCCTGTCCTACTATTTCTATTTCTATTGGGGAAAAACACATCAACCGTGCTCTACTTGACCTTGGCGCTAGTGTTAACTTGCTTCCATACTCGGTTTACGAGCAGTTAGGTATCGGAGTGTTAAAGCCCTCGAGCATAACTCTCCAGATGGCTGACCGATCAATCACCAAATCTAGGGTGAACTGGAGGATGTGTTAATAAAAATCGGGGAATTTGTATTCCCTGTGGATTTTATTGTACTTGATACACAGCCTGTAGCGAACCCACGGAATCAAATTCCGGTGATTTTAGGTCGCCCCTTTTTGTCCACTTCCAACGCTATCATCAACTGTCGTAATGGCTCTATAACCCTATCTTTTGGGAATAGGTCAATAGCGCTGAACATTTACAAGTTGGGAAGTGTACCCTCCAAACCTACTGCTCAGGTCTGTTCTGTCGAATTAATGGATGTCGACAGCAGCGAATTTGATGATCCTCATGATACTGATTTAGACTCTTTTCATATGTTGTTGTTTGACCCAACTATGTATCATACACATACGGACTCTTCCACCAAATTGTCCGGGTCAACAACTAAAACTGAGTATGAACTGTTTTTGGAGTCTGAAGATCACCCCGCGCTTTGTGATGACATTATTCTTCGGGGTATTGATGGGACTTTTGAGGAGATCTTCGCTGAAGAACTCGCATTTTTGAAAAATACGGGTGTTGAGATGAATCATCTTCAAAACATTGAAATTGAACCTCCACCCCTTCTTCTGGACTGTAAAAAGAATGCGAGCAATCCATCACATTCACTGCACCGTCTCTCCAAAATGAGACGCAAACACATTCTTTTCCACCACTCACCTTTTCCCTACTTCTTCTTCCACCAACCTGAGCACTACATTGATAAAATCTTTGAATGGTTGGTGTTAACTTTCGGTCTTTGCAAAACTTGGTATCGACCAATGATTCTTGACCCCCTCATGTGATTTTCAAAGATTAACATTGCTTAACTCAAGTTTGGGAGGGGGGTATAATCTGGCACCTGAAAAGAAAATATTTTTACACCAAAAAGATGAGCCAAAAATAAGTTTTGGGGAGGATCTTCACTTAAATATTTTGCCCCCATTAATAAATTTCCTTCCAAGCTTACAGGTTTTTCGAGATTTAGCGGATGGCAACAGTGAGGACACTGTTGAAAACAAGTTTGGGGGAGATTTGTGCTTATTTTCGCATCATTTGCATCATACTTTGCATAAGCACAAAACATTTTCTAAAAAAAAAACCTATAAAATTTTTTTTAAAATTCAAAATAATAAAAAAATTTGTACATAAATAAGATAATAAAAGATTAGATAGTGAAAAAATACATCCAAAAGATTGGAAAAATTTAAGAAAACCAAGAAAATTAGAAGTTTTCTTATATGAACTAGTAATAAGTAGTTATAAGCCATTGTCCCAAGGGTTAGTAAGATGAAGGAAGTCACTAATCTAAGGATAAAAATAAGTCTGAAAAATAGTTCCTATTCTGGAAGCCAAACATTTTAAACGTTAATACCCTGCTATTCGCACTTACATACGTCTTGAAGCTCGGGATAGTAGAGGATACCTTGAAATGCTCTTGTCTAAAAGCCAAAAGTATGAAGGAAATAAAAAAATGAATAAAATATAAAATGGTAAAAAAAATAAACACTGATTTTGTTATCGCCAAGGCAGCAATAAAAAATATAGCGAGGGTGCCTCTTCACCTAGTGCCTTAGACCAACTGGTCTGGGAGTCACTGCTAAGCCTTAGGTGGTGCAAAACGAGGAAAAACACCTAATAAGCAAGCACATGAGTAATCGATCGGTTAGTACCTCAAGAAGTATTAACGGTCGCATGAAAGTGTGTGAGCAAATTCATCTAACATTCATTAATTAAAAAGTACTACGGTGGATGGACAAGAGTATGATAGCTTGAATTGAATTCTCCAGGGTGTAGGGATGTTCTTTACACACACGTAGGGTTATATGATCGATGTTTGGAAGAAAAATAGGAATGAAGGATAAAGACGATATTTTATTGAGGGATGATGTGATTTCTGACATTTTTTCATGACTATTAAGATAGGGCTCATGACAACCGAAAAGCTTGCATAGTTGGAAACTCTAATTTTCAAAGTCTTTCTTTTACAATTCTTATCTTTAAATGTAACTTTCACAGTCTTCCTTTTATTATTGGATTTTGTGGGTGCAATCCGCTGAAAACCCTTAGGAGACAACACTCCTCCTACTAGGGACACCTAGAGGTTTAAAGGCTTGTTGCATGTACTCAGTGCAATCGTGTTGCCTACGAAAGTGTGCTAGTTAGTTTTTCTCTTTCTTTATTTTCTCCTTCTCTTTTTAATAAAACAGTTCGCTCGAGACGACCGAAAATAAGTTTGGAGGAATTTGATCAGTCGAAAATATTGCATTTTTAACACGACAATTTCCCTACCATTTGCACTCATCTAGAGGTGTTCGGTATTAATATAGCACACATTAGCAAAACAACCGTAAAATACCAAATTACTTGTGTTATATATTAAAACCGACATTTCTGAGGGAAATTGTGTGTTTATCATTGCATCGCATAATCTTTGTATAGCGCAACACTTGTCTCGAGAATCTGTGCAGGAAATTCCAAGAAAAGAGCCAAAATTGTCAAAAGTGCTGAGAAATTACGCCAAGTCCAAGACTTGAGATCTGGCAGTGATCAAGGAAGAATTATGAAATTCAACACATCATAAATGTTCTAAAAAGCCAACAACAAGCAGCACAGAAATTTTCATTCACAGAGGGCTCTAAAGCGTCGCGGATCCGCGGCCAAAGGCCCATTCCTGCCGCGGATCCGCGGCACAATGATGACATCATCACTCCAGATTTTCTCCACGTGGCTCCTGTAACGGCCTCAGCTTCCAGAAAATTCCAGAAACACCACGTGGCTTCATCCAGAAGGCTCGGCCTAACAACCTAGCTCTAGAATATTCCCTCCAACTAACTTCTTCTAGAAGCCTCTCTAACAAACTTTTGGAGGGAAATTTGAAATTTGAATTCTAGATCTAAGGTTGGGGGGATTATAAATGGAAATCTAGATTTAGAGTTTTGAGTTGTTGTTCATTAACCATTACACACACAAGTTGAGTGACACAACTTGTGCATTCAAACCCTAACCCTAATCCAATCAAATCCAAAGCCAAATTCAAGATCCCCGAGTACAATTCAAGCAAGAAGCCTTCAACCTTTTAGGAGCGAAGCCGATCTTCATCCGAGCAAGTGATCCAAGACGATACGCGACTCACGAAGACGAGCGAAGCCAAATCGACGATCGAGTTCTTCCCTCATTGTAGTTCTTGAGAGAATTGTAACGAAATTGTTGATAAATAAAAGGTGAAATTTCTATATCTTGCTTTCTTTACATTCTTGCATCATGATTCGATCTCAATTCTTGATTGTGTTTCTTGTTATGATGTTTGAGTAAAACTCCGCTTGTGAAGGAGTCGAGAGAATCAATAGATGGTGATTTTACAAATCTTGAAACGATTCTCAAGTCCTATGAGTTCTGTAAACTCTTGTAAATTGAAGAATCGACGACCTAGTTTCGAGCGATACTTTCTTGATTGTGTTCGCTCTTAATTAGGGATCCACGATCGATTCTTGAATTTACTAGAGGCTAGAATGTGAATGAAATCAACGAAAGGACAAGGGATAGATGATGAAACCCTAGTTTCCGCAAGAAATCCCTAATTCTCGTTGATCATCATCGATCTAGTATCAAATCATCGATGGAGAAGAAAACGTAATCAATAGATTTCATCACGTCTATAGATTCGATCGATTCCTACGAGCCTCACTTCGATTCTTGATTACTATTTGGATTGGATATCATCAATTCTTAATTCTTGATTTTTAATGTTTTCTTGATTTTAGATTTAGATCTAGATAATTCTTGAACTTCAATTTTATAAATCTTGAATTGAATTGTCTTTTCTTTTCTTTCTTTAATCTTCAATTCATCTAATTCAATTACGAACGAATCACACTTTCCCTGTAGACGATCCGCACTCGCTAACGGGCTACAATCGACACCGTTATTGATTGCGGTCAAAAAATTTCTTTGGTTGTGATTTCTATACATTTTCTACACACGAACTGAGAATTCATTCAATCAGCACTTCAAGAACCCGGTAGTTTGTGCATCCCTCCTTGGGTCTATCCTAGGTGCAAGAAAAAGTAAATGAAATAATACAACGGTGGTTACAATCTCAACCCGGATGTCCCCGCAAAAGAATATTACATCAATTTACAAATATACATGAATGAAAAAAAAGAACATTCTTCTCACATCTCCCGGCTATTCATTCACGACGATCCAATACTTCATATCCACAAACCATCAACAAGGTACTAAGACATGTGCAACCTCTACTAATCGACATATAGCAATTAATAGACATTTAGTAACACATATTCAAACTTAATACACAGTCAATCAAGAATTTAGAATTTCGATCAATTATATATTTTCGCATTTACTCAATGTACAAACCGGTATACAAACAAATCTAGGCAGCAATCAAATGTACTAAAAATCACATTTCTATGAACCTGAAACCCAGAAAAAAAATTGGAGCACTTTGGCCAAAATGAGACCGCTCATCCGCGGCCAAATAGGTCAATCGGTCGCGGATCCGCGGCCTAATTGATACGCATGCTTGTAATTTTAAGGTCACTGAAATAATTTTTTGAGCAAGTTTGAAATTCGTACAGCAAGCATATCTTGGAAATGTAATTTCGAATGTTTTCCGTCGATCGAAGTTCTAACTACTTGCTAATTAGCTAGTTAAGGTTTAAATATGCTCTGATACCACTGTAAGTCGATGTCGCACACCCCACGCGGTTTGTGGGAAGGCGGAATTTATAAAAAACGATTTAATGACTTGCAACATTGACCTATCATACATGATCTTTTCGGAAAGCTTAACTAGCTAAACACTTGGAGGTTCTAAACTACTATGATAGAGTTTTATACATCATAGATACAAGTCCTTCGGATCTTCTTCTCCTTTGCTTGAGGTCCTCGAAGGTGCGGATCAAGCTCGGTCGTCGGCCTCCTCGTGTTGAAGACGATCCACCCGAGAGTCTATGGTTCAAGCTCCAACCTCAAAACCGAAGTAACTAAAATACTTAGTTCGCTAAACTAGGTAGCTTAGGAGATGTAGATAGTTAATTGGAGTATTTTATCTCAAATGACCCTAAGATTCACAACTCATATGAGGGTTAAGGTTTTGAAAAAGAAAGAGAACAATGGAGAGAATGAACAAATGAACAAGTGATGAAGGCTAGTGAAGAATGGCTCATTCTTTTCTCACATGAAGCATGCATTATTTTCAATAGAAAATTGTAGCCATGCTTCATTAGTAAGTGCAAACCAATAAACTAAAGAATTAGCCATGCTTCACCCATGCCACAAATATCTCCATTTTCCACCTTATTAATTTATTTTCTAAAAATAGATTAAACCAAAATGAGGTGTCCCCTTCTAGAAGCATCTCTCGTAAAATTACAAGAATGCCCTCACCGTATATACATACCCGTATTTGTACTCCAAAAAATACGAATACAAAGAGATAAAAATAATCCAATAATATAATACTAGAATCCAACTTAATCATAAACCCACTAGTATTATCCGTCCGAACAACATCCGTGTAGCCAGTACACGTATATGATCGGAACCCTACACGTAAAACCATACGGCCTCTACATCGTTTCGCCTGAACCAGGAAAACCCTCTGTGTGTGATTCTGAAGACTCGACAGTACACTGGTAGTGGGTTTCACCATAAGTCCATCAGTGGCACTAGCTGTACGTAACGGCTACCCAGGTAGCTATGGAAAAGAAGGCCGACGAGCGAACTCATCTGAACCCCTACTGAGCCTATCCGTGACAATCTTCGTACAGTCCGGTCTATTCGTCTAAGAGTATCACATATCGGGCCTAGAGGATGGGTAAACGTCTGACCCCTAACGGCGCAATAAGTCGTGTCGGTGTAGAGCTCAATACACCCTGAGAAACTACTAGTGTATCTACCAGTAAATCTAACTTGCCCTGATCAGGGACTTTGTGTATTGACTAACTGTACACAGCGCGATATCAACTCCCTGTTAGTTATATGTATGCCCTAGAGGCCATTACTGTACATATGATGTATATTGTAATGGATGCTTGGACATATATAGGGAGGACTTTCTTGCTCGACATGATAGTATGCTATCTGGTTGTACTTTATCTTAACATGTACTCTGATTGTCTCTATATTACATGTTGATAAAGCCCTTAGGATATATACTCGACTACTGGGACTATGATGAGATCATACTAGTGGGGCCACGGTAGTCGACGAGTACATCCTATAACTGTTCCTAGTCGAGGGTGTATCGAGACAGGGCATCGATGCACCAGAATAGACTAGCGTATACGCATCTTGACCCATATGATGGGCGATGGATGATCCCATATCCATTTGTGTTTGACATCAAGGATGGTGTACGGGTGCTCAGTGGAGACTGGGTACACTGGACGGACTCGCCGAGAACTCCCAGATGGTATTATACCTCACGTCAGATGGCAGTTCTCCGGTGACACTGGAACAGAGTAGTCTGTTGACCCGAGATCGTCATAGAGTCTTGTGTGATTCCCACTGTGCTTTGATTTCCATCATACCACGTCCAAGAGGGCGTGCAAAAAGGTGGCTTTTGGGTACAGTCCCGAATCACATGGAGGCAATGAGCGATAGGAGGGGATTCGTCTCTCCCGGTATAGGGAGTTGATGTTGTGCTGTGTTCGATTGGCTATAACCGGAAATCCCTGGCCAGGATTGCTGAGATTTACTGGTAAGTGTTATCAATAGTTTCTCGAACTGTTATAGACCTCATATCGACACGACTTATCGAGCTACTGGGGTCTGACGTCTACCACCCCTAGGCGAGATATGCGACATATCAGACGACGAGACCGGACTGCACGGGAGTGTTACTGACTAGATTCACAGGAGAATGTACAGGCTTGCTTGTTGATCTTCTGAGCGCTCAATACCTGGGTGGCTGTTACGTTTGGCTGGCCGCTTACAGCTTATGGGTGTTTGATATGATCATCACCTACTGCCGGCGTATTGACGATTCTTTAGAGTCCTACACAGAGGTTTCTTGGCTCAGGAAAAACGAAGTAGGAGCACATATGTGGTATGTGCGGGACCGAGGATAATGCGGTATGTGATACCGTATTGGATTCTCGCGATATGAGATATCGGCCGGGTATATGTGATATAGCCGGGTCATCGTATTAGTCGGTTATATGCGATATAGCCGGATTGTCGGATCAAGTGTTGATTCGATAATTTAATGTATAATAATATATATGATATATTAAATTACATTAACTAATATTAGCTCACTAAAAGATTCTTTTTCACACTCGGGTAATATATTGATATATATGCGATATATGTTAATTGTATTATTTTATTTGGTTACAATAAATATTATATATGTGATATATAATATTGTAACATGATATGATAACTAATGCAACATGTTTAGTAGAGATTAAACAAGATTAGGGTTTGATTTGGGTTAATGCTTTCTAGATGATTCTAGAAGGTTTAGTTTTGTTTTGTGAAAGATATTTTGTTATGACTCATTCCTTGACCTAACCCAAACCCTAACTCTAGTTAATTCTCTACATGGGTTTAGTTGACCATGATTGCATTAATCATCATATTTATCCTTTCATTATTCATCACAAAAGGTTTGATGTTGATTGTTCATCTTCTTCCTTCTTTCTTTCATAGAAAAAGCTTTCTAGCTTTTTCAAGGCGATGAAAAATGAGTGAGTAAATGAAAATAAAAGAGAGCAAAAATCCTACTTCATCATCCTCATCTACCCTTACCATTTAGATAAGGGTGTTCACATCATTTTAGGAGTGTTAGCTTGTGTTAATGAAATTTCAAGATAGATCATCTTTGTTATCGAAGATCGGAAGCAAGTTTGCATCTTTCTCTTCGCGGAGCCTCTCGAGAGTCCGGAACACGATGATCGCAGCGAAGTGACTTCAACACGGAGCTTAAGAAGTGAAGGACCGGATCTACAAAGGTTGTAATCCCTCTCACTTAGTGTTAAAGAGTTTAACATGCTTGTTTTCGCCTAAACCCTAGTTTAAAGATCCGGCTTTGGGTTGTTCGGCACGGCTAAATTTTTAATCGGGCATGGTTGATACCTCGTAGACCCTTGTGAGCGTGCCTAGAAACCCTACAGCGGTATCTGAGCCAAGCTAGAGCTTTAGGCGAAGTCTAGACGAAGTTTAAAGTCCGATCGAAACCCGAAACCCTAATTTGAACCCTTCTCTGTATATTTTTCAAAAATTTGATTTTTTCTGTATTAAAAATTCTCATAAAATAGAGCAGGAAAAACTAAGAATTACTGTGAAGTACGGTCCATTAACTCGATTATTTGACCGCGGAACCGCGGCCAAACCAAGGTTTTGGCCGAGGTTCCGCGGCCAAAATTTTGAGTTAGTCCTTGAAATTTCATATATTTATTCTTATGTCCTTTCTTGTAATTTTTTTCTGGGAATTTTTTAATTCAACTCAAGTGTTGAGTTTTCTAGGGTTGTATTGGGGACTCGTTGATTCGATCGGATAATTTAACTTTGTTTAGTTTGTCCGGGTAATTTTTAGAACGTGTTAAAAAGTTCAAACGGATATCAATAACTCACTTTTTCCCCTGTCGGAAATTTTTTCAAAAGTTGGATTTTTTCTCGAGTTTGAAACTTCCGGAAAATTATGCAAGTAACGCGGTGGACCCTCTAGAAGAACACAAACCTTAACTCGATTATGTGACCGTCTTGAACTGCTAGGGTTTGTGGCAGTACGGCGTGCAACATGTGAGGCGTTGGCTTGACCTTTCTACGGCTGGACCATTGGTACTGTGGCATGCGATGGATACTTTTTGAACTCTGCTCAAGTGTTGAGCTATCTGGGAAAACTTGGGTGTTTGATCATTCGATCGGAAAGTTTAACACTGTCTTTTTATCTGGAATGTGATACAATATTTGGAATCCACAAGTAGTTATGAGATAACTAATTTGAATATTATAAACATAGCAATTTAGTCTCAATTGATCAGTTGCCACGGAATTTTGATGTGATCAAAAGTCCGTCGCAATCAAGTAGCGTACGCGGATACTCGCCGGGTAAACTTAATAGACAGTCATGCCCCATAACCCCGACCAAGTGACTGTAGGAGAACCCCGTCGCCAAAAGTATCCGTTCGGGTGCTCACGGCAGCGGTGTTCCGCCTTAGTGCACTTCGTCGACGGCATCCGGGGGTGCGGCCGTCTACTAAAGTTTGCGACGAGTATTCGATCAGGATGTCGGGAATCTTGTTGAATTGCCCGACTTGATATTGAAAAGAGTTTTCGATAATGAGACTAAAATGCGAGGTTTATAATTGTTAGGCATGAGATGTCTAAGGAATTCATTTGGTTAGGCATGCGATGTCTAAAGAGGTTGTGGATTCCAACTGTTGTAGTTTTACACTTTCTTTTCTGTGACCGTAAGCGTAGTATGTGGTGTATCGCCGGCTTTGTTGCTATACATCAACGACAATCGGGATACGCATACTTCCTTACGTTGATGATATGAGATATTATGTGTTGCTGTGATATGTTATATTGGATCGTCGCGTTTTGAATAGCCGGGGGTTTTATGTGAGATGAGAGCTTTTCTTTTTCATTCATGTAAAATTCATTTGTATGTAATATTCTTTTATTGGGGCACTTTCGGGCTGAGGATGATGTCACCATTGTATATTATTTACTTTTCCGCATTAGGTAGACCCAAGGCGGGGAGCACAAGTAACCGGGTTCTGGGGTCCAGTAGGAGACCATCTCGAGGAGTCGAGACCGGGTCTCCTAACCCTAAAATTGGCAGAGTTGCTTGCCGCTCTCGTAGGGGTCTAGGGATGTGGGTTTGGCTATTCATCGCGACCGTGGAATCCGTGTTTTATACAAGCTCGTATTAAAAACACGGACGTCCTAATATATCCAATATTTCATATATGTTCTTCTGCTGCAATGTTCTGTGATGAGATCATATTACTGCCTGAGACGAATGTTTATATTATATATATGAGATATATGTTATATTGCAGATTTCGTTTCAAATGTGATGCTTGTGAAGCATAATAAAATGGGACTTCATTAATGAGATTAATGAAACTAAAAGAAAGCTAAAGATGTTATAGAAACTTGTTTAAAAACTGATAGCTCTAGTTCTTGCTTTGCATAGCGGTGTTCCTTGTAGAACATCCAGCACGTTATTCGATAAGGAAAGAGCCGAGATCCCTTCACCGGGAGTGACCTCGTGAAGGGACCTCTTTAGTGAAACTAGCAGAAGCTACAAACTCGGTTTGTCTTTTGATGGCTTCTATAGTTCTTGCTTTACATAGTGATATTTGTGAAATATCCTGCACCTTATTCGATGAGGAAAGGGCCGACGATCCCTTCACCGGGAGTGACCCTTTTAGCAAAACTAGAAAAGCCTCAAAAACACTCCATTTAAAAATCACTCGATTCTACAACGATATCAAGTTCATTACGCAAAGGGTTTTCTTAAAAACATGTCGTAGCACTCCGTCATTTCAGATAAGTACTAGTTAGTATTCGTGCTGCGGTAGTTTGGCCTCCGTCAAGGCGTAGTGTACGGTAGCTAACTAATGCTTATCTGCTAGCATATGATGCGATTGGATTAGGGTATTCGTACGGCGTAGTTTGGCCTCCGTCAATGGTCGTACGGATGGATTTAATTCAATCAGGAAATGACGGGTTGAACTTGACTAGCGGACTATGGGTGGTTTGGCCTCCGTCAAGGTCATAGGACGCTAGGGGTAAAATATTATCGGGTATTTCAAGTGTTGAAATTTGCAATGAGATTGCATACCTTCTATGAGATAGTTGGATCCCGATACCCGCTGCGAGTAAGAGTTACTCCTGAGAGAGTTTTACACATTACAATTAGCCGATCAAGTAGGTTTCTAGAAAGGTGTTAACAGGGTTAAGCCCCTGGGAAAACGAGATTTACTTTAATTAGGTTCGTGTGAAAGCACGGGGGACCTCCCTCAAAGTACCGACACTGGCCTGGCTGAAAGATTGGCGAACTTGTAGGATGTAATTAATCCTGGCTAGTCTTTCCTTTTAGGGTTTGAAGGAAGATTTGACTAAAACAGTGGGAGACATTCTGATTAGATATATTAGATAACCAATCTAATCTTGCAAGAGCATACGCTAAGTGTTTTCTTCTCTCTCTCTCCAGGTAGCGACCATATCACGCCTTAATCAAGATAATAATACGGATATATTGACCGAACCCGCTTGTTATACTGAGCTGGGAAACGTTGGTCTCGCTCCAACTTATAATTGTTATAAGACAGAGCAGGAAATTGGGGAATACCAGATTTCCCGTGCCGCCCAAACGAAGAAAGTGCATACCGATGCATCTTCTTCGGGTATGTTCATTACAGAGAACTATTTCTCGGTATCCTTTACGTCCTGGGTATTTGATACCGGATCAGGATCCCACATATGTAATTTGTTACATGGGCTACAGATAGATAGAGAACTGAGAACGGGTGATAAGTTTCTTGAGATAGAAACGGTGCAAGTGTTGCAGCCAAGTCTGTTGGTCACTATCACCCTGTATTACCAGAATACATTGATTATGAACGAATGTTATTAGATACCGAACCTGAAATACATCATATCAGTCTCTTTATTAGTAAAGAAGGATATAATTTTGTATTGTTGGATAATGTTTTGAACATTTCCTATATCAAGAGTTGATCGGTTCAGGCACGTTATCTAAAAGCATAGACGTTCTAAATCAAACCACAGTTCTTAATGTATAGAACACACACAAGAGGAAGAGTTCAGAAATGAACAAATCCTTCTTGAGGCATTGTAGACTAGGTCATATCAATGCGACCCGACTAGCTGAAGTTACATATAGATGCATATTTAAATAAGTTTGAATTTACATTTTGTGAAACTTGCCGGTCATGTCACAGAGATAAGATGACCACAGCTCTGTTTATTGGAAACAGAGAAAGAGTTCGTGAACTCTTGGGATTGATACATGCTGATGTATGAATGTCCCCTGTCTACACAGGCCAGGACCGGTTCTTTGTACTTCATCACATTCACTGATTATCTCTCAAGATTCGGACAAATGTTCCTGTTGAAACACAAGTCTGGAACTTTTGAGAAATTCAATGAATATAAGTTAGAAGTAAAGAACCAAAAACGGGTATAAGTATTATGTCCTTTGATGAGATCAAGGAGGAGAATACTTGAGCACGGAAATCCTGGACTATTCTAAAGGAGAATGAGATTCTCTCTCAGCATTACTCCTCCGTATACACCACAGCACGTCGGTGTATCGGGGCGGAGCAATCACACCCTATGTGATATGGTGTGCTCTATGATGAGTACTACTGAGTTGCCTATTTCCTTTTAGAAGTTATGCACTTGAGAAGCTGCATATCTATTGAATAGGGTTCAAATCAAATCAGTTGCCTACCACTTCATATGTGATATGGAATGGGAAGAGCCCATATCTTAAGATTGTTAAGATTTGGGGTTGTCCAGCCTATATCTAAAAAGCAAAATCCGGACAAGCTCGAGGCAAGGTCTGTTATGTAGAACTGGAAAGGTTCCAGCTATACAAACTGCAGCTGATGATTTGGTAGAACCAAAGGATTCAATAGTTTCCAACGAAGCTCAGCCTCTCCGCCGATCTAGTAGGGTTCCTCACCCACCTAAGAGATACTTCGGTTTTCTCTATGACAGTGGGAGCGAGGATTGCATCATGAGATGATGACCCAACTAGTTTCGAGCTGGCCATCAGGAGTGGGACTCTGTAAGAATGGCTGGATGCTTAGCGATCTGAGATGGAATCCTTATACACCAACAAAGTATGGACTTTGGTTGCTTTATCTGAAGGGTTAAATCTCCATCAGGAGCAAGTATATCTTGAGAAGATTACTTGGTGTACATGAAAAAGTTGAGACTTTCAAAGCTATGCTTAAGTCCATCCAGATCCTACTTGCCACGGCTACATACCATGACTACGATATCTGGTGGTTGGGTGTCATGACAGCTTTTCTAAATGATGTTTTAGAAGAGAGCGTCTATAAGTACATAGCCAGAGGGTTTCGTAGACAGTGGGAGCAGCGGAAACGTGTGCAAGATACTTTATAGGATAAAGCAGGCATCGCGGAGTTGGAACATCTGTTTTGATATGGTAGTCAAAGAGTTTGACTTCATCAAAATGGTAGATGAACCTTGTATATACAAAAAGGTAATAGGGAGTATGGTGGCGATCCTCGTAGAGTACGTGGATGACATACTCTTGATAGGGAAGGAGTTTCCTATGCTACGCTCGGTCAATCTCCGCTTATCACAAGGATTCTCCATATAAGATCAAGGTAATACCTCCTAAATCCTGAGTTTTGGATCTATGAGATAGATCTAATTGGATGTTAGGATACTCACTAGTTGTAGTGAGATGGTATCAATCGATCCTGGGGAGAATCACTGGAAAGGTTCCAGGATGATAAAAACGACTGAATGTCAGTCGCAGGCATTGTCTTTACCCTCAGTGGAGGGACGGTATGTTGGAAGAGTTCCAAACTAGATACCGTGACATACTAGACGATTAAAGGCAAGATACATCGTTACCAAGGATGCTACCAAAGAGGCAGTCTGGATATATAAGTTCATAAGATGAACTTTGTTCCTACCATTGTGTGACAATGGAGTTGTGGCTTTTGCCAAGGAACGCTCGTCCCATCAGAAATCCAGATATAATTCTTAGGCAATATCACCTGATCATGGAGATGGTTGATCTCCAAGGTGATCGAGGTTAGGAGAGTAGACACAGAGGACAACAGCGCGGATCCACTCACAAAGGCCTTTTTCCCAGTAGAGACTTTTATGGGATGGTTGAGTATGAGATACTTCAACCACAGCAAATTGTTGGGTATGCGATACCACAACAGATGGCCCTAGTGCAAGTGGGAGATTGTTAGTTATATATATACCCTAGAGGCCATTAGTGTACATATGATGTATATCGTAATGGATGCTTGGACATATATAGGGAGGACTTTCTTGCTCGACATGATAGTATGCTATCTGGTTGTACTTGTTAGTTATATGTATGCCCTAGAGGCCATTACTATACATAGGATGTATATTGTAGTGGATGCCGGGACATATATAGAGAGGACTTTCTTGCTCGACATGATAGTATGCTATCTGGTTACACTTTACCTTAACGTGTATGCTGATTATCTCTCTGTTACATGTTGGTAAAGCCCTTAGGATGTGTGCTTGACTACCTGGACTATGATGCGGATCATACTAGTGGGGACATGGTAGTCCATAAGTACATCCTTCAAAGTCCCTAGTCGAGGGTGTATCGAGACGGGGCATCGATATACCAGAGTAGACTAGCGTATACCTTCTCGACCCATACAGATGGGCGATGGATGATCCCATATCCATCGGTGTTTGACATCAGAGATGATATACGGGTGCTCAGTAGAGACTGGGTACACTGGACGGACTCGCCGAGAACTCCCAGATGGTATTATACCTCATGTCAGATGGCAGTTCTCTGGTGACACTGGTACAGAGTAGTCTGTTGACCCGAGATCGTCATAGAGTCTTGTGTGGTTCCCACTGTGCTTTGATTTCCATCTTACCACGTCCAAGAGGGCGTGCAAAACGGTGGTTTTTGGGTACAGTCCCGAGTCACATGGAGGCAATGAGCGATAGGAGGGGATTCGTCTCTCCCGGTATAGGGAGTTGATGTTGCGCTGTGTTCGATTGGCTATAACAGGAAATCCCTGGCCAGGGTTGCTGAGATTTACTGGTAAGTGTTACCAGTAGTTTCTCGAATTGTTATAGACCTCATATCGACACGACTTATCAAGCTATTGGGGTCTGACGTTTACCACCCCTAGGCGAGATATGCGACATATCAGACGATCAGACCGGACTGTACGGTAGTGTTACTGGTTGGATTCACTGGAGTGTGAGCGGGCTTGCTCGTCGATCTTCAGATCGCTCAATACCCGGGTGGCCGTTACGTTTAGCAGACCGCTTGCGGCTTGTGGATGTTTGATATGATCATCATCCGCTGCCGGCGTATTGACGAGTCTTTAGAGTCCTACACAGAGGTTTCCTGGCTCAAGCGAAACGAAATAGGAGCGCATATGAGATATGTGCGGGACCGAGAATGATACCAGTATGTGATACTGTGTTTGATTCTCGCGATTTGTGACATTGATCGGTTATATGCGATATAGCCGGGTTATCGGATCAAGTGTTGATTCGATCAGATGTTACTGTTGATATTAGTCGGTTATATGTGATATGACCGGATCATTAAATCAAGTGTTTGATTTAATGATTTAATGTATAATTATATATTTGATATATTACTTTGCATTAGCTAGTATAGGTTCACTTTATATGGATTTTCTCACTCGATGTGCAAGTTGTATATGTGATATACTTTTGTGCATATACATTGTATCATGTTTGATGATACATGTTGACTTGTGCTTGTGTAAAGATTAAACCATGGTTATATGAATGGTTAGGGTTTTATATACTTATTCATTTATTTATATTCATTATTCATTTAAGGAAAAGAAAAGAAAAATGGTGGCATTCTTTTGTTCATTCATGAAGCTTCATGAATACTTTGACTTAGTCACCATTTTTGTCTTCATTCCTAACCTAACCATTCACTTAACTTGGGTTTAGTCTCTACACATAACCATGGTCATGTTATGATAAAGATTGGATTATTCTTTTCTTTTTAATTAACTTATCATAACTTTTTCATCATCTTCTTCTTCTTCCTCACAAGAAGAAAGCTCTCTTCATCAATGGTGATTGATGTTTTTGAGTGAGAAATCCAATTCTAAAGTGAACCCAACTCCTATTTCTTCATCCTCTACCTCTTGCCAAGTAGTAGAGTGTGTTTACCTTCACAAGTTTTCAAGACTTGGTGAAGGTGGAGCTTGATCTAGCGATGCCTCGACGTAGATCATTTTCGGCACGGACATCGACGACCTAGCTCGCCTATTCTCCGATAAAGCCGACGCTAGAGCCCGGATTTGATTTGGACAGCGGAGAGGACCTCATCTCGGAGCCGTGGAGGTGGAGGACCGGATCTACAAAGGTTGTATTTCCGTATCTCTTAGTTAAGTGTTAACTAGTTAGCTTTTTCGCCTAGATTTCTAGCAAACGATCCGTAGTCGGGTTTCTCGGCACCTAGAATTTTTGAAATTGGCATGGTTGATGCCTTGTGAGACCTTATTAGGATGCCTAGGAACCCTACAGTACTTTATCTTAACATGTACTCTAATTGTCTCTATGTTACATGTTGATAAAGCCCTTAGGATATGTACTCGACTACTGGGACTATGATGAGATCATACTAGTGGGGCCACGGTAGTCGACGAGTACATCCTATAACTGTTCCTAGTCGAGGGTGTATCGAGACAGGGCATCGATGCACCAGAATAGCCTAGCGTATACGCATCTTGACCCATATGATGGGCGATGGATGATCCCATATCCATTTGTGTTTGACATCAAGGATGGTGTACGGATGCTCAGTGGAGACTGGGTACACTGGACGGACTCGCCGAGAACTCCCAGATGGTATTATACCTCACGTCAGATGGCAGTTCTCCGGTGATACTGGTACAGAGTAGTCTGTTGACCCGAGATCGTCATAGAGTCTTGTGTGATTTCCATCATACCACGTCCAAGAGGGCGTGCAAAAAGGTGGCTTTTGGGTACAGTCCCGAATCACATGAAGACAATGAGCGATAGGAGGGGATTCGTCTCTCCCGGTATAGGGAGTTGATGTTGTGCTGTGTTCGATTGGCTATAACCGGAAATCCCTAGCCAGGGTTGCTGAGATTTACTGGTAAGTGTTATCAGTAGTTTCTCGAACTGTTATAGACCTCATATCGACACGACTTATCGAGCTACTGGGGTCTGACGTCTACCACCCCTAGGCGAGATATGCGACATATCAGACGACGAGACCGGACTGTACGGGAGTGTTACTGATTGGATTCACAGGAGAATGTACAAGCTTGCTTGTTGATCTTCTGAGTGCTCAATACCTGGGTGGCTGTTACGTTTAGCTCACCGCTTGCAGCTTGTGGGTGTTTGATATGATCATCACCTACTGCCGGCGTATTGACGATTCTTTAGACTCCTACACAGAGGTTTCTTGGCTCAGGAAAAACGAGGTAGGAGCACATATGTGATATGTGCGGGACCGAGGATAATGCGGTATGTGATACCGTATTGGATTCTCGCGATATGAGATATCGGCCGGGTATATGTGATATAGCCGGGTCATCATATTAGTCGGTTATATGCGATATAGCTGGATTGTCGGATCAAGTGTTGATTCGATAATTTAATGTATAATAATATATATGATATATTAAATTACATTAACTAATATTAGCTCACTAAAAGATTATTTTTCTCACTCGGGTAATACATTGATATATATGTGATATATGTTAATTGTATTATTTTATTTGGTTACAATAAATATTATATATGTGATATATAATATTGTAACATGATATGATAACTAATGCAACATGTTTAGTAGAGATTAAACAAGATTAGGGTTTGATTTGGGTTAATGCTTTCTAGATGATTCTAGAAGGTTTAGTTTTGTTTTGTGAAAGATATTTTGTTATGACTCATTCCTTGACCTAACCCAAACCCTAACCCTAGTTAATTCTCTACATGGGTTTAGTTGACCATGGTTGCATTAATCATCATATTTATCCTTTCTTTATTCATCACAAAAGGTTTGATATTGATTGTTCATCTTCTTCCTTCTTTCTTTCATAGAAAAAGCTTTCTAGTTTTTTCAAGATGATGAAAAATGAGTGAGTAAATGAAAATAAAAGAGAGCAAAAATCCTACTTCATCATCCTCATCTACCCTTGCCATTTAGATAAGGGTATTCACATCATTTTATGAGTGTTAGCTTGTGTTAATGAAATTTCAAGGTAGATCATCTTTGTTATCAAAGATCGGAAGCAAGTTTGCATCTTTCTCTTCGCGGAGCCTTTCGAGAGTCCGGAACACGATGATCGCAGCGAAGGGACTTCAATACGGAGCTTAAGAAGTGAAGGACCGGATCTACAAAGCTTGTAATCCCTCTCACTTAGTGTTAAAGAGTTTAACATGCTTGTTTTCGCCTAAAGCCTAGTTTAAAGATCCAGCTTTGGGTTGTTCGGCACGGCTAAATTTTTAATCGCGCATGGTTGATGCCTCGTAAACCCTTGTGAGCGTGCCTAGCAACCCTACACTCCCAATACCAGGAGAGACAAATCCCTTCTAACCCCTACTGCCTCCAATCCACTACCTGTTTGTTTGACTCATTTGAGCCGTGGTAAGGTAGTATTCTAAGTATAGTAGGAACACACTCGAGACGAATAGTGATGTCGAGTCAACGAACTAATCTGTACTCACGTCACCCGGGAACTGCTAACTGACGATAGGTATAATACCAACCAGCAGTTCCCATCGAGTCCGTCCAGTATAACTCATAACCCAATGAGCACCTGTATACTATCTCTGGTATCGTATATCAATGGCTTCGGGACAGGCCATCTCCCTTGTCTGGAGATAAGAAGCGTATACACTAGTCTACTCTGAAATATCGATGCCTTGTCTCGATAATCCTACAACTAGGGATATGTTCAAGGATGTACTTATAGACTACTCAGCCCCCACTAGTTTGACTGCCATCACAACACTGATAGTCAAGGAAAGATCCTAAGAGCTCTATCAATATGTATTAGCGATACGTTAAAAAAACATATACACATATTAATATAGAATCAAACCAGATAGCATACTATCATATTGAGCAAGACTGTTATTATATCTGTGTATATCCCAAACTTCCAAAATGTAATATACAATCCAGTACTATACAATAATGACCTCTAAGGCATATATCACTAACAGTATCAAAATATGTACACTATATCGTTTGACCAGAGCTGGAAAACTCTCTTTGTGGGACACTAAAAACTCTACAATACGCTGGCAGTGGTTTTAACCACAAGCACGTCAGCTACACTAACTGTACATAACAGCTACCCAGGTATTCTACGAAAGGAAGATCGACAAGCAAACTCGTATGTCTTCTACTGAGCCTGAAAGTGACAATCTCCGTACAGTCCGATCTGTTCGTCTAAGAGTATCGCATATCGGGTCTAGGGTGTGGATAAAGTCAGACCCCCCAATAACGCGATAAGTCGTGTTGGTGTAAAACCCATCACCTACAGAAATATCTGTTGTTATGCGCCAATTTCAAACTGATATATCTGTATGTTTATTTCATAAAGTGAGATAATTTTTTGAAATTATATTTATAACATTTATCTTTATCAGTTGATGATTATGTAAGGTACATTCAATAACGGTGTAATATTTCTTAACCAAAATACAGTTTTTAACTTACAACACACAAGGTTTGAGTTAGTAAATTCAGAGGACTTATATAAAGTATTGTATGTTGTCTAGTAGGACAAGGGGTTAGTACTCATACAATATTTCATTTACTTATAATTTCTCTTGTTCTAGACACGCTTTTATGCAAGATCCAAAAGTTAAAGAAATTTATAGGTATAAGAATAAAGAAGAGAACCACACATTGTAAGTATCAGGATTCTTCGAGATAATCGAAAATATCGATACTTATGCTGGGCAATCCACAATAGTAACGCTGAGAGTATTGTTTCTCAGACAGGTTACTCATCCGTGAATGCGCTCCTTGATAAGTAATGTTGTAATGACCATCTCATTAAGTGCTTGTGCACTGAAAACAGCTGCATACAATTTGAATATGGTTCCATCTAAATTAGCGCCTCAGTTTCTATATGGATATAGAATAGTTTATATCTTAACAATATAAGGTATGTGGAGTTGTCAGGCATATGCTTAAAATCAGAATCTGGATAAACTCAACGCATGTTTCAGTATTGGCAGTTTGCGGGTTATCCCGGGCATAGTCGAGGATTAACATTCTACTATTTGCAAGATCAAACCCACATATTCGCCTAGTACCATTTATTATTCCTTTTTTAGGTTTTACACAGAAAGGCCTTATTTTAACTGGAGGATTAGAATACAAAGAACATCGTATGGCCATATATTATAAGTGAACACTCAGACCATTGTCTGCTTAGTATTTATATTCTGTTGTACAGAGAGAGCAAGTCCCTCAATCTCTGCGCTTCAGGATTAAGGCTTTCGAAGCTTACAGAGCTTGGTATCCTCCAACCCCAGTTTCCTAGCTGCAAAATGAATAGCGATGCAAGAAAAAGATGAAATTCTCCCATGCGATAGATTAATTGATTGAATTTGAGATACACAATTAGACATGAATCATCAATTGGCCTCATTGAGTTGACTGCTTTTATCATTTATGTATGTGCACAGCATAATAGGGATCAGGTGCGAAGAATGAATGCAAATACATATTATACCCAAAGCTTTAGGATATGAAGAATAAAGAAATAAATTTTCGCAAGTTTTAATTTTGTAAGATTAAACCTTGTCTGATATTGTTCTAAACTGAAGAAAGTTATTGTGGAGACCTTCTAAAGCAATTATTTATGCTGAAAGATTTTAGATGTAAAAAAATGAAATGGAAAAGGCCTTATAAAATTAAGTAACATGGAGGCACAATATTTAAATACTTCAATTAAGAGCTCTACTAGTATAATTAGGTGGCAAGCCCAATTTCAATTAAAGAAAAATAACCAAAAAAATTAACATAGATCCTTGATTTTTAAGAGGGAATTTTAAGTTTTAGCTGCGCTAAATCCTAATATTCAATTGAGCGAATGTGGATTCTTTTTTCGGAGAAATACCCATCTAAATACCTAGAAGGTAAGAAAGCAACTCAAGCTTCAGCTCCATGTCCCGCTCCATTTTCCTAACAGGAAGCTAACTTCGGATGAAAAACCAGTGAGGGAGATATTTTGGGTGCAATTTAAACGTATGGAGGTGTTTTAATAACTAGCCAAGTATGGAGGAACTTTTTTAGTAAAAAGCCCAAAAATATGGGAACTTGGCCGTTTATCTTAGTTTCATGTTTAATTGTTTATGAATTATGTTTAATTGTTTATGAATTATGTAAGCTAATAGCCTGCAGCCTATTGGCTATTGCCTAACTGGTTTTAACTAATTTGTTATAGACTTATAGTATTATAGATTGAATTTTGGAATCCAAAATGATATGCAATTGTGATGTTGATATAAGTTTTAGAAAGAGTATTACTGTCTTTGACCAGGGTCCTAGATAAGTTTTGGCTAATTTTTTGAATTGCCCCCATTTCTAAAGGAGCGTCCCTGCCATTAATCATTTTTTTACAAATTAATATATTATAATTAAAACGGTATTTTTTGGAGTTTTAAGAATTGTAAGATAACTAACATATTCAGCTTTTTATAGAAAATTGTACATAAAAGTTATTATAAAAGAATGCGAACACGAGTTCTCAAAGATACAATAGAGGTTTCATTCTTCTATTTACCTAAGTATTTTTCCATAGAAATTTCCCATTCAAATATCCTTCCATGAAGCAAGGGGTATTAATCCATGAAAGTGAGCACAATTTCCAGAGTGATTGTGAGTGATTGCACGACTGACTGAGAGACTGTGATCATTTCGAGATTTAGGATATTTCTGCACCAAAGGTACCCATCTGGTTAATTTTCGGCCAAAATTCTAATCAAAACGAATTTTACGTCATTACAAGAAAGTGGATTTTCTTAAATAAGGTAAAATTTTGATGAAGTTCACGGCTATGGGACGCTGGCGACATGAAGAGGACAACGGATGGTGGCTCCGATGCCCTCCACGGCAAAGGGCGGCCAATGCCGCCTCCTTTGAGTGAAGATTTGTGATACAGTAAAAACACAACGTAACCCTTACAAGGTTTGTAATGGAATCAATCCTATTAGGGGGAAGTGAAAAATTATTTATTGGTCCGTAGAAATTATGGTTGCTTTTATGTAATTTTTCAAGGAAGTGCTCTTGGATTCATAATGACTTAAAATTATTTACTGTGAATATATAAATTGCTCATTAAGTTGCAAAATCATAACATGCTTACCTTGTTTTTGACTTGGCTAAATATTAACATGGGGCACTTTGTGGACTGTTTAGTAAAATTACATATTTTAATGAAACAACCATGCTTGTATTACAGATAAGTCCCTATATTCCTGTTTATTTGAAGAAATACCATTTATTTAAAAATAATATGTGATTACAGTTTTGGTCCAAATTTGATTCTGAAATTGCAGGACTCAATTTTATCTACAGAAGAGACTATTTTAAGAGGCTATTTGCAAGTTGAAACCATATTAATGATTTATTAACTTGTTTCATGTGAATTTCATGCAAATTTTGTGCTATAATTGAAATTTAAAACATGAGATCAATGTTTGCTGAAAACATTGTTAACCATGAAGCACCAACAGGGATAAGGACACGGATAAGGACATGGGAGAGATAAATTTGTAAAAAGGACACGGGGACATGACTGGATAAGGACATGGGACAAGATAAATTTGTAAAAAGGACACGGGGACATGACTATATTATTTTATATTTTTAATTATATGTAATAAACAGCATATAAATAACTACAGGAAGAAACATATATTACTATAACATTAAAGTATGCTGTAACTAAAATTTAAGGTTACATCTTTTATCGATACCTATAAGTATTCTTCAACACAAACAAGTATGTATGTGTGCATGAAACTAAAATAAATGCATAATAATGCAATCATTAAAGTTGAGTCAGGCAACTAAAACAAATAGACGGAGCCAACTTTTATAGCACCGACTTCATCATTTGCATCAATTTAACCATGTACTTCTAAATCTAGTTCGGATGAGAGATTCGATATATATAATATTTTTGTATTCTCAAAGGTATCAAAGTTGTCCACATATATACAAATTCATATTTCTCACTAACTTATAATATGTGGAAGAATCAGACACGTCTAATTTGGAAGGACACGGTCCAAATGTGTCAGACATGTTATCTGACGGAGTGTCCGAGTATCTAAATGTTCGATACATGTCGGGGAACACGATCGCGGCAACTAAATAGAAGCGGCCATGCTTCCTATATTGTTAATAATATATGCAAATGACATGAGTGCTACATGCATTAAATTGCTAAAAATTCACGTAAATATACATGATCTATATAATTACATTCAACATGTCCTAAATGCCTTGTATTACTCTTATTACATGCAAATATACATGATTCACATGCCTTCATGTATTAGTATCTTGAAATCGTTAAAATAACATACATGGCATATTAAAATAAATCCAATAGCATGTGGTATATATTTAAAATTGTTTAGTTGAGTAAGGAGTTTTTATTACTGGTAGAATTAATGAGTTCTAGCTTTAGAACTGTTTGTATTTTTTTCATGAAAGTAATTAAATACATAATTTTTTATACATATGTGTAAAGGGTGATGATTGCGAACAAAGCGAACTTTCGATCATAAATCTTATGTTTATTTGTCGTTTATTTAGTTAGATTATGTTGTATGTACATATGCATGTGATAGTGTGCGACCTTGTTTATATGCTTTATTTTCTTAATGCTACCTATGACATGGCATCAAAATCAATCCGTTACTGATTTAAAATATGGGAGGAAAATTGAACGGTGACAGAAATATTTGGCATCACAAGGTTCTACATCCATGAAAAACAAGTTCTTAAAACAATTAACCATTAATGATGGAACCTAAAAGTAGTAATGTTGGATATAGTGCCCTCAAAGCAATTATTATAATCGCAGGAAGGCGGTTATGATGATTGAGAGAGAACCTATACGGGTAGAACAATCTTACTCGAGATGATAGTATGCTGTCTAGTTTGACTTTATCATTATGTACATGTCTTGTATGGTATAGCATATCACTATTACATATTGATAGAGCTCATAGAATTCATACTTGACTACCAGGGTTAAGATGGCGATCACTTGTAAAATCTGGATAGTCTATAAGCACGTCCTTAAATGTCCCCAGTCGTGGGAATATCAAGACTGAGCATCGATATTCCAGAGTAGACTAGTATATACGTTTCTTGACCCCGACGATGGGCGATGGCTGATCTCACAACCATTGGTGTTAGTCAGTCATCAAAGATTGTATACAGGTGCTCATAGTGTTATAAGTTACACTGGACGAACTCACCGAGAACATGCTAGATGGTATTAAACCTATTGTCGGATAGTTGTTCTCAGGTGACACTAGTACAGTATAGTATGTTGACCCGAAATCATCATTTGTCTCGAGTATGTTCCCCTTACCACAGCTTTAAAGAGTTATGCAAACAGATAGCTTTTGGATGCAATCCCGAAGCACTTGAAGGCAGTGAGTGATTGAAAGGATTCATCACTCCCGGTATTAGGAGTTGATGTCGCACAGTGTACAGTCGGCCGTCACCATAAGACCTAAGCCTAGGTGGATGGGATTTACTGATTGCGATCAGTAGTTTCTCGATTGGTGATAGGGCTTGACACTGGCACGACTTATCAGGTTATTAGGGGTTTGACATTATCCACCCCCTTAGACCGAATATGTGATGCTCTCAGACGAACAGACCGGACTGTATGGTACATGTCGCTGATAGACTCAGTAAAGTTTCGGACGAGCTTGCTTGTCGATCTACTTTTCGACAGTAAATAGGTAGCCGTTACGTACAGCTAATGCTGCTGACGTGTTTGTAGTTAAACCCACTGCCAGTGTATTGTCGAGTCTTTAGAATACCACATGGAGGGTTTCCGGCTTTGGCGAAATGTTGTACCTGCGGTACATTGGTGGGTTCGATTAAAACCAGTGTATTTTATACACCGACGGTAATTAGACGGCTGTAATACTAGCCCGTCTTTTTAGAAAGACGGATATTAAATCGGGTGTCGATTTAATATTTTATACATATATATTATATATGTATTTGCTAGTATTATGTCATTATTAATTAATCTCTTTTATATATTTTAAATATCTTGGATAACAATTAAAAGTAAATGTATTTGGTATGTTTTATTATATATATTGTTTTTGTTTATTCTTTATCCTTTTATTTTCTTAAGCTTATGTTATTCCTTGGGCATAACATATTCTCACCATATAGTAGTACGGTGACGTGTGTATTCAAGAGGAGATGATGGACACTTGGATGGTTAGTTTGATCTAGGAGCTTGGATTGTTTTGAAAGAAAAATATATTTGTAACCATTTCTTTTGAAATGGTTAAGGGTTTTTTTATACTCCTTTTTTCATGAGAGCTCTCGTCTCCTTCCTCTTCTCTTTACACTTTAAAAAAGAAAAGGGAAAAAGAAAATAAAAAAGAAAGAAAATTAGTAGTGAGCTTGAACTAAAACTCCTGGCTAGTTAGTTTAGCATCCTAACTGATTAGATTATCTCAATTTGAGATTGGAGCCAAAATTCTTGAGCCTTCAAGGTGGATCAACTTTGATAGAGGAGATGTGCATGCAAGCTTGTTTCATGGAGCTTCAAGGAGATTATAATGAAGTCCAACACAATTTAGAAACACTTGAAAATGCTGCAAAAATTGGAGTCTCAATCTAGTAGCTAATTTGCTCTCTTCTCTTGTTACAAGTTATAATCTTTAGCATAGATCTTAGTGGTGGGGAATGATTGCTCTCTAGGTTTTTTAAAACCCTAAGATATCATCTTTTAAAATTGCTTATTAAAGTGCGCTAGTTCCTTCAAATCGAATCAAAACCTAACTAAAGATTTGAACTTATTTGGATGACTTTATAATTATCAAAACCTATTTTAGCAAAAACTAGTTTTGAAAATTTACATGAATTGCTCTCATTTTCGCTTGTGCGGAACAACCAGATTATTGGTTTGGACCAAGTTTTCTAGCAGGCTAATGCGCACCCAAACCCACCCCATTTATGCTCGTTTCGGCCCCGAAACGAGGCCGAACCAAGGCCGATTCAGCCCCATATCGGGGGTGAATCAGCCACTGGATCAGCCCCGATGCGTGGCCGATTCGGCCCGTGATTCGGCTCAAATAGTGTGGGGTTTTGGGTGGGTTAACCGGGTTCAATTTCGTGCAAAAATATGGAGGTTTTCGTTGCTGGGGACGCTTGAATTTCAATGTTTAGAAATTTCGAGTAACCGCCTCACGGGTTTTGTGATTCTAGTTGTTATTGTTTTGGTTTCTTTTGCGATTGTGAGTATCATAGCGTTTGGTAAAACGTCGTCTAAGTGTTATATGTATTAATTAGATGGGGTTACGAAATTAATACTGACATTAATATTCTGTGATGTTTCTTGATTATGGTTATGTTGGATTGACGTGCTCGATAGCCCGATGTATGTAGTATTAGATGCTATGTGATGATGTAATGTATATTCATATTGCGTGGCGAGCGTTCGTCTTGTGGACTGCCGTCATTGCGGCTTGTATATTATTCCTTGAGGCACGTCTTGGTTGCAGACGTAGTCATCTTGTATATTTATTCCATTACATGCACTAGATTTTACCCATGGCAGAGTGATCGAGCAACCGAGTTCCAGAAGACAACGGGTGGCCATCTCAAAGGTGTTAAGACCGGGTCATCCTATTCCAGAATTGGTAGGGTTGCTCGCCACACTCGTAAAGGTATAGGATTGACCCACGGAGGGGTACCCAAATCACTAGATTTTGGAAGTGCTGGATGGCCCATTCACTTCATTGATTGGGTTGCCTCGCTTCTGAGATTGGTAGGTGGCTTTCCGCACTCGTACCGAGGAAAATTACATTTCATGCAAGGCTCTATTGAAATGTATTTTTCCTACTTTATCGACATTTTCATATTGTGATTGCTTTGCTGTGATACTTGTGTTATATCATGCCTCTGAGATGAATGTTGATATTATATATATATATATAGTAGACGCTATATATGTTTTGCATCCGCGCTAGTCCTGACCCCGCCTGCCGTAAATTATGTAATTTTACGGTAAAGACCCGAATCCCTATGGCGAATGCGGATGGCATATATGTGCGTGGTTATTTTCGTTTCTTCTGGTGTGATATTATTAATTGATGGGACCGCATTATTCCTTTTTAATGCAAGAAAACAAACCTGATAAAATGATGTTGTCGGAACCTCAGTTTTAAAAAACCATTGTCGTAGTCTTTTGCTTTGCACAGAGGTATTCGGTTATGAATATTCTGCACCTCATTCGACGGGGCAAGAGCCTAGATCCCGTCACGGAGAGTGACCTCTTAAGCAACAATTTGTCACTGTAATAACTTCACTATAGTCGTGATCTTTTGCTTTGCACATAGATATTCATTTAGGAATATCCAGTACCTCATTCGATGAGAAAAGAACCTATGTCCTTTCACAGAAAGTGGCATCTTTGGCAAAAGTTTGCGCCACTATATATTTGCAAAACTATTCGGTTCCTACAACGAGATCAAGTTCATTACATTAAAAGTTTCTTCGCCAAAAACTAGTTATAGCCCGCCATCATTTCAGATTGGTATTACTTAGTATTCGTACTACGTTTGTCGAGCTTAGCACGAGGCGTGGTGTTCGATAGCTTTGTAAGCTTTTCTGTTGCACAAAATGCGATTGGTTAGGACAGTCGTACAGCTTTGTTGGCTCAGTCAAGGGCTTGTACGGGTGGGTTTAATGCAATCAAGATAATGACGAGTTGAACTTGATTAGGACCCTTTGATTTGTTGGCTCAGTCAAGATCATTAGGGTCCTAGGAGCAAAAACCATATCGGGAGTTTCAAATATAAAGGAAACTTGCCAAGTATATGCATACCTTCTGGAGTGCAGTGACTTGAGTGGATTCTATCAAGTTGTTGCGCGATGATAGTGTTAGGAATATGTATGCCCTAAAGGCCATTATTGTATGATATAGTGGATACTTGGACATATATAAAGAGGACTTTTTTGCTCGACATGATAGTGTGCCATCTGGTTACTCTTTATCTTAACATATACACTTGTATTGTTATACTGTATCTCTGATATATATTGATAAAGCCCTTACGATGTGGACTTGACTACCAGGACTATGATGCAGATCATACTAGTAGGGCCTGGATAGTCCACAAGCACATCCTTTAACAGTTCCTAGTCGAGGAGATATCGAGACCGGACATCGATATTCCAGAGTAAACTAGTGTGTATGTTTCTTGACCTTGTATGGGGCGATGGTTGATCCCACAACCATTGGTATTTGACACCATAGATTGTACACAAGTGCTCATTAGAGAATGAGTACACCGAACAGGACTCGCTGAGAACTCCTAGATGGTACCATACCTATTGTCGATAGCAGTTCTCTGGTGACACTTGTACAAGTTAGTCTGTAGACTCGAGATCGTCATAGTCTTGTGTGGTTCCCACTGTGCTTTGATTTTCTCCCTACCACGACTCAAAAGAGTCTTGTAAACAGGTGGATTTTGGGTACAGTCCCGAGTCACATAGAGTAAGTGAGCAATAAGAGGGGTTTCATCTCTCCCGGTATAGGGAGTTGATGTTGCGCTATACTCGATTGGCTATAACAGTAAGTCCCTGGCCAGGGCTGATGAGATTCACTGGTATGTTTTATCAGTAGTTTCTCGAAAGGTTATAAGCCACACATCGGTATGACTTATCAAGTTACTGGGGTCTGACGATTCCATCCCTAGACGACATATCAGACGAAGAGACCGAACTGTACGGTAAGTGTTGCTTATAGGCTTTACGGGAGTTTGGAAAAGCTTGCTTGTTGATCTTCTAGTCGTTCAATACCTGGGTAGCCGTTACGTCCAGCTAGTACCGCTGACAGCTTGTGGGTATCTGATGTGATCATTATCTACTGCTGGCGTATTGACGAGTCTTTAGAGTCTCACACAGAGGTTTCCTAGCTCAAGCGAAACGAAGTAGGGCACATATGGTGATATGTGCTGGAGCTTGATTAAATACGAGTATGTGATACCGTATTCTAATGTTGTGATATTTGATATCGGTTAGGTTATATGTGATATAACCGGATTATTGAATCAAGTGTTGATTCAATGATTTGTTATATGTATATATATTTGATATTAGCCGGATTATATTTGATATAGCCATATTATTGAATCAAGTATTGATTTAATAATTTGATGTATATATATATTAACTAGTATTGAATATTAGACGGTTATATATGATATAACCGGATTATTGAATCAAGTGTTGATTTAATAATGTGATATACATATATATATATGATATTAGTCGATTAAATATGATATAACCGGATTATTGAATCAAGTGTTGATTTAATAATTTTAATATATATTTATATTTGATATATTTATATATTAACTAATATTGTGCTCACTAAAGATTTTCTTCTCTTTATACCCATTTATATATATGTGATATATATAAATATATGTATTTATTTATTGTATCATGGTTGATGATACATAGAACTAGAATATATGAGCATCACACATGAGTTATAGTGATGAGTAGATAATACTTTGATTTATGAATTAAAGAAAATAAAAATGTGTCATTTGCTTAAGATGCTTGTGGAAGTTTTGAGAAGTCATGACTCATCACATTTTCTTTGTTTTATTCATAGATATTTTGGATTCTCATCTCATCACAACTCACCTTATGGTTCTTGTTAGTTGTATGTATGCCCTAGAGGTCATTATTGTACATGATTGTATATAATGGATGCTTGGACATATAGAGAGAGGACTTTCTCACTCGACATGATAGTATGCTATCTGGTTGCTCTTTATCTTAACATATAGACTTGTATTGTGATACTGTTTTTCTCTCACATATTAATAAAGCCCTTAGGATGTATACTTGACTGCCAGGATTATGATGCAGATCATACTAGTTGGACCAGGGTAGTCCATAAGTTCATCCTTTAATTGTTTCTAGTCATGGGTGTATCGAGACGGGGCATCGATTTTCCGGAGTAAACTAGCGTATACGTTTCTTGATCCATATGATGGGCGATGGATGATCTCACATCTATTGGTGTTTGACATCAAAAATTGCATACGGGTGTTCGGTGGAGACTGGGTACACCGAACAAGGCTTGCCGAGAACTCCTATATGGTATTATACCTATCGTCAGATAGCAGTTCTCTGGTGACACTGGTACAAGTTAGTCTGTACACCCGAGATCGTCATAGAGTCTTGTGTGATTCCTACTGTGCGTTGATTTCCATCCTACCACGTTCAAGAGAATGTGCAAACATGTGGTTTTGGGTACAGTCCCGAGTCACATGGAGTTAATGAGCGATAGGAGGGGTTTCGTCTCTCCCGGTATTGGGGGTTGATGTTGCGCTGTGCTCGGTTGGCTATAACAGGAAGTCTCTGGCCAGGGTTGATTATGAGATTTACTGGTAAGTGCTATCAGTAGTTTCTCGACCCGTTATGAGCCTCATATCGACATAACTTATCAACTTATTGGGGTCTGACGTTTACCACCCCCAGACCAGATATGCGACATATCAGACGAAGAGACCGGACTGTAAGGTAGTGTTACTTATTGGATTTACGGGAGTATGAGCTGGCTTGCTTGTTGATCTTCTGATCGTTTGTTCACTTGAAAATATTACACTTTTGATATAGCATTTTTCTTATTTTTCTTAAATAATTAAAGGTGTTTATTATAAATATGAAACATATGTGGGTTTATCTGTAAAATAATTAGTATCATATGTTTATATATTATAATTAAAATTATGAAGAAAAATATATGCATATTATATTTATATAATATTTTGGTAATTAAAATATGCATATCATATCAAATATTCTAATCAAGATTCTTAAAAGATATAATATCATACAAATGGTTAGAATAATATTTCAAAATATATGCATAATATTTTGGTAATTAAAATATGCATAGCATATCAAATACTCTAATTAAGCTTCTTAAAAGATATAATATCATACAAACGGTTAGAATAATATTTCAAAATATATGCATATTATATTTATATAATATTTTAGTAACTAAAATATGCATAGCATATCAAATATTCTTAATCAAGTTTCTTAAAGATTTATTATCATATAAAGTAATTAAGATACTCTCTCTAATTTAATAAATATTACTAACATTATTCATGGAGATTTTGTGCAGATTTAGCTCAGGTCAAGAGATCAAGATATCAGGATCAAAAATCTGCCAATAAAATCGTAGGATCTGAAAACTTGGAAAGTGGATCTTTATGGCAAGTCTAAACCAATGAGACCTAGGATTTCTGATTTGAGGGCTATATAAATGACCGAGGGCTAAAATTAAAACTCATCATTTTTACACTAAGCAAATCACCGTTAAAGAACAAGAGATCCACGACAAGTCCAAGAATCGACGTGATAGGACGACGTGAAAATCGACGAAGTATCTATTTCCTACGAGGCAGAGATCGAGAGCAACTTCTTTCTCTTGTAATCTAAATTCGTAGGATTTGTATTTGTGAAGTTGATTAATAAAGGTAGATCATTTTGTTTAATTATATATTTTCTGTATTTTTACTTTCTGCATTTTAATTATGATCTCATTCTCTATCCTTTCTTCTTCTCACAACATGCGTAAGTAATTCCTAGCTTGCTAGGATTCGTAGGATTATGATAGAATAATGAATGAGAAAATATTTTAACTTCTGTAAAGTCTTATGAATTTTATAAACTTCAGCAAAAGAATCGTTAACATCCTAATCGGGCGCGCTACCAATTTATTGCTAGTCTCGACCGCGATTTGAGATCGGATTAATAATTGTTTTGTTAAGGGCTGGACATGAATAGAGATCAATGAAAGGACAAGGGTCAATAGTGTGGAAACCCTAGTTTCTTCTAAGAACCCTAATACTCATTCATCACTATCAATCCTGTTTTAAATCTATCAATAGATAAAAAGAGTAATCTTTATTAGTCATCCATGACTATTAAATCCTAACGAATCCTACAGGCCTTCTTCTTATATATTCTATATCCTTATTTAAACTAGATCTGAAAAATATATATATTCTACATCCGTATTTACCATAGATCTAGAATCTATTCTTCACTATTCTCGATTCTCCTTCCTCTTTTCCAATCAACACGTCTAAAGTAAAATTAAAAGTTCCATGAATCCCTGAGGACGACCCGTACTCATCTTGGTTAGCTACGAGCGACACCGTTATTGATTGCGGTTATTCTACAAACACTTTTTCACGATCAATCAAATGGTGCTGTTGCCGGACATACGTGCGTAATTTTTTCTTACTATTCATGTTGAATTCTTATTCGATTCATATCATAAAAATAAAACAGAACCGCAACTTGCATATTTAACGATTAGTGTGCGATTTTTGCAAGAGAATCTGAAGACACTAGAGCAAGGAAATCAAGATTCAGAAACTTTTAGAGAGGTCCAGAGGAGCTAGGTAGGCATTGTAGAATTTTTTTACAAAGAACCCTCCCTCTTGCAGCGGAACCGCGGCATAAGGTTGCATTTTACGGCGGTTGGGCGGGGGGAGTTGGGGATTTGTGCATCCAAATTTCTCTGATAACTTCCTCTATACTTTCTCTCTCCTCTAGAAATCCAATAATATATTTTTCTGCAGGATTCTTTACAAAATATCGCCGCTCAAAAAAAAATCTTTTTGCGTGTTTTGTTTTGCGGTTTGTTTTTGCATATTTTTAATACGGACTTTAAGGGGCAAGACCAAAATTCAGATAATGCGAGGATTTCATTACCCTACCTAAGACCCACAAATCACAAAACGAGCATCCGCATAACCTTATATTAAATTTTAAAAAAATATCTAGACTAAGACTCTAAGGACCGTCGCGATCAAATAGGACAGAGGAAGGTCGTGTGTAATCTATCGCTTATCCGCATTTCTTTTGTAGTGTCTAGGCAAGCGTGACTAAGGCAGGTGGTTACTTAATTAAGCCCGCTATTTTCGGTGATTCGTATAGCGGATAACTCCCACTTACCTAGCCACAGGAGCGATAAAGAGGTGGTAGAGGATTGATATTGTAACTTGTCCTTTGGAAGTCTAGGAGCAGTCTAGTGCTTGACCTAGGTAACCTTACTTTTAGAGTTGCTTGTGCATTTTGTGATTTGTTAAGTCAACCCTCAAGACCTTTTTTCAAAGCAAAACAATCCAACTAGAGCTTAAATATTTTCCCTTCCTTTTTCCTTCTTATAATGGGTAACCCAAATAAAAGAACTCTTGCCGAGCTTTGCTATCTAGAACCAGATATTTCTTGTTTTCGTAATCGCTTCGGTATACCGTCCGACGCTACCATGTATTTAAAAGATCGGATAGAGCAAGCGGAAAGAAACAGTTGGCCGCCTCACTTCAGGTCCTATCAACCGCATCAAAATTCTACATCTTCTTATGATGATACTCCATTTAAAGCGAGTGAGGGAACTCTTCAACGCATATCCATCGCTGAGCATATAGTGAGGGCTAACGGCCAAAGTTTCAATCCGATCAAACCGTTAGGACAACAAACACCACCATTTTCTAAGGAAGTTATTGCTACTCGTTTTACGGCGTATATAGCATCTGTTGCCAGTCGCCAACCAATCAACCAATATCAATATTCTTCTTATCACAATATTGATCCTACTCTTACCAAATTTTCACAACCATTCAATTCCTATCAATCCTACCTGACTTTTACACATTCTCTAGACATTTCTTCTAATCAGTCATTTGGGAGTTTTACCTATCCACAAGAATTTCAATCTGAAACCCCTTATCGACTCATGTCTAGTCTTGAACGGGCCGTGGAAGAATATCGGGTAGTGTCGCGCCGCGCCATAGAGGAATTGAATGCATCCATGGCCACCCTCATACAACAAAACGAACGAGCAACTAGTTTCTAACTGGCTCAAAATTTTCCAACGTATGATACGACCATAGGACAAATTGAGAATTTGGATAGTGAGAGAGAGCGGTACACCTTTACAAATCAAACCTCCACATCCAAATTGAAATCCACAACTCCAGTTTCACAGATCTATCGAGTACACCGAATGATTCACCGATTGAAGATAAAATGTTTAATGAGTTGTGCGACTTTGTAGTATTTGATTTACCCGATTGTGAGGAGTCCATTTCAAATGCAACAACACCCGATCCTTGTGATCTCTACACCTCCACTCTAGAACCACAATTGATTGAAAACCATGATTTTGATGAAGTGTCTGAGAATTGTAACCTTCACTTGATTGAGAATATTGACGCTGGAAATATATTGGATGATAAACCCACAGTTTTGGATGAATTTTTCTCACCAATTCATCAGGTCCTTTCACTTCTGTGTGAACATCATCTCGAACCATTAACTGTTTTTCCCGAACCCCATATGCGTCTGGAAATTGATGATAAATGCATGACCGAAAAGCAGAACGAAATTCAGCCTTCATTTTCCACATCTGGTTCAGCAATACTCGACACATCAATTTGTTGACCCATTTCATCACCCACTTTCTCTGGTTCTTCTTCTAATCTTCCTTTAATTTTAGCGAGTGTTGATGAATCACAATCCGATATTTCGAGTTCGATAATTCTAGAAAGACAACTTGATTTAGATAATTTTGAGAAAGAGGTAGATGAGTTTTTCGAGTCTCCTACTTCCATAATTTTTGACAAATCAAGTGTGTTGAATTCTGGCGCGACGTTTATTGACATTGAAACGTTCAATCGGACCATCGATGAAAGTTTCGAAAATATTTTTGCCGACGAACTCGCCATTTTGTGATTAATCAATCTCCACTGAAGAAGTTGAACCACCACCATTTCTTCTTATCCCATACGAGAATGTGACTATTCTTCTCATTCCTAATCATTCACATTCTCGTTTTCGTTTAGTAAGTCGACGTTAGACACCCCACATGATACGGGGAGGCGGAATAGGTAAAACAATCATTTTGTTTGAGTTAACATCGACTAACTTTACGGATCTTTGCTAAACCCTAACTAACAACTATCTAGAAGTGATTAGCTACTATGATAGATGATTATACCTAAAGATTCAAGTCCTTGTTCTTGTAGTTCACTTTCTCGTCGGCCTCCTCGATATGATAGAAGATCCACCCGAGAGCTCCTTCTCCAAGCTTTAACCTCTCACTTAAAGTAACTAGATGGCTATGAGTGCTAATCAAAGTAACCTAGAGGATATAAAAAAGGATTAAGGATCTATTAGTATTGCTAACCCTAGGATCTCAACACATGAGAGGATTAGGGTTAGGTCTTTGAAGAGAGAGAGCTTGAGGAGAGAAAATGTGAAAGTGAGAATGATAATGAATTATGTCTCATTTCTATATATGATGAAGCATAAAGAATATCAAATAAATCATTATGTGATATTTACAACCATGCTTCATTTAATACATACAATGAATCATCTCATGAGTCATTAAGCAATAAATGCTTCATTAACTCATTTGGATGAATCACCTCATGAGTCACTAATCCATTTAATGCAAATAACACCTAAGCTCTCCACCTCATCTTTCTTCTAGAAACTTCTCGACTAATTACGAGAATATCCCTCCATCCGTGAAAACACAGAAATACTGAGACTGTATAAATCCAATAATCCAATACTATATCTGGCTTAAACTAAAACCCGCTAGTAAAAACTGTCCGAACATCGTACGTGCATAAATACACGTATGTGTCCGAACCCTGTCGTAAAACCATACGACCTCTATATCGTTTCGCCTGAAGCAGGGAAACTCTCTGTGTGGGACTCTAAAGACTCGGCACTACGCTGGCAGTGGGTTTAACCACAGGCCGCAAGCGGTACTAGCTGTACGTAACGGTCCCCAGGTAGATGTCGATAAAAAGGCCGATGAGGAAACCCATCCGAACTCCTACTGAGCCTGATGTGACAATCTCCGTACAGTCCGGTATGTTTGTCTAATACTATCGCATATCGGGCCTAGGGGCGGCAAGCGTCAGTCCCCTAAAAGCGGTATAAGTCGTGTCGGAGTGAAACCCATTACACCTTGAGAAGCTACTGGAAATCCTATCAGTAAATCTCGTTTGCCCTGGCCAGGGACTATGCGTAATGGCTCTCCAAACACAGTGCGATATCAACTCCCAATACCGGGAGAGACGAATCATATCTAACCGCCACTGCCTCCAAGTGCTTCGGGACTGTACCCAACTGCCACCTGTTTGCACGACTCCTTTGAGCCGTGGTAGGGTAGCAATCTAAGAACAGTGGGAACACACTCGAGACGAAGCAGCAGTGTCAAGTCTGCGGACTATGTTGTACTCATGTCACCTGGGAACTGTTAACTGACGACGGGTATAATACCAACCAACAGTTCCCTGCGAGTCCTGTCCGGTGTACCCGTAACCCAACGAACACATGTATACTATCTCCGGTACAACGTACTAATGGCTGTGGGACAGACCATTTCCCCTGCTGGGATGAGAAGCGTACACATTAGTCTACTCCGGAGTATCGATATCATGTCTCAATAATCCTACGACTAGGGACCTGAAAAAGGATGTGCTTGTAGACTACCCAGCCCCCACTAGTGTGACTGCCATCACAACGCTGGTAGTCAAGCAAGATTCTAAGGGCTCTATCAATATGTATTCACGATATGCTAACATATACACATATTAAGATAGACATAAACCAAGTAGTATACTACTATATTGAGCGAGACTGTTAATATAACTGTGAATATCCCAAGCTTCCATTAAGTAATATACAAACTAGTATGATACAATAATGGCTCCTAGGGCATATACACTAACACGTTCATCATCCATGTTTCGTCTCTATCAACTGAGACGTAAACCATACCGCCTCCTATCTTCCCACTTCTTCAAATCTCTGATCTTCCACCAACCAGTGTGTTACATCGATAAAATATTTGAATGGTTGGTGTTGACTTTTGGTCTTTGTAAGGCTTTACTTTGACCAATAACTTTAACCTCCCTCATAATTTTAAATGCCTGATACTATTTTACTCAAGTTTAGGGAGGAGAAAAATCTTTTGGCTTTTGAACGAAAAGAAAATTTTTACAAAATTGTGAGCCAAAAATAAGTTTGGGAGAGGATTTCACTGTCATTTATTCATGTCCCCGTTGCTAACTTTTTCTCCCAAGTCTACAAGGTTTTTAAGCTTAACAGATGAAATCAGTGAGGACACTGCTGCAAACAGGTTTGGGGGAGGTTTGTGCTTATTTACGCATTATTTTTAATTATATTATATATAAGAACAAAAAAATTTGATAATAAAAGTTTGAAAGTGAAAATTTACATATGAAAGATAGGAATAGTTTGAGAAAAGCAAGAAAATTAGATATTTTCTCAAACGAAACTAGTAATAAATAGTTATGAGCCGTTGTCTCAAGGGTTAGTAAGATGTAGGAAATCGTTATTCTGAGGATAAAAATAAGTCTGAAAAATAGTCTCTATTCTTGAGTCCAAACATTTGAATGTTGATACCTTACTATACGCACTTACACACATCTCGAAACTTGGGATAGTAGAGAATACCTTGAAATGCTCTTGTCTAAAAACCTCAGTATGAAAAATAAAATAAAAATAAAAAAAAGTATAAATGGTGAAGAAAAAAATGAACACTGGTTTTGTAATTACTTAAAGCAGCATAAAAAAATATAGCGATTGTGCTTTATCACCTAGTGCCTTAGACTAACTGCTTTAGGAGCCGCTGCTAAGCCTTAGGTGTTGCAAGACGAGAAATTACGCCTAAATGCGCGAGCACGTTTTGTAATCGGTTGGTTAGTACCTTAAGAAGTATTAACGGTCGCATGAAGGATGTGTGAGCAAATTCATCCGAAGTATTCACCGACTAAAAGGTACTTTAGCCGATGGATAAGAGTATGATAGCTTGAATTGAACTCTCTAAGTGTAGGGATGTTTTTTACACACATGTAGGGGTATATGATCGATGTTTGAATAAAAGGTAGGGAGGAAGATTAAAGGCAATGTTTTATTGAGAGATGATATGATTTCTAATATCTTTTCACGACCATTAAGATAGGGCTCATGGCAACCGAAAAGGTAGTGTAGTTGGAAACTCTTTTTTTCAAATTCTTTCTTTTATATGTTCATATCTTTGTATGTAACTTCCACCATCTTTCTTTTATTATGGGATTTTGTGGGTGTAATCCGCTGAAAACCCTCAGGAGACAACACTCCTCTTACTACCACCTAGAGGCTTAAAGGCTTGTTGCACGTGCTCAGTGCAATCGTGATTGCCTACGAAAGTGTGCTACTTAGGTTTTTTCTTTTTCTTTTTTCTTCTCCCTCTCTTGAATAACAAGTTTGCTCGGGACGATCAAAATTAAGTTTGGAGGTATTTGTTCAGTCGAAAATATTGCACTTTTGATATAACATTTTCCTTACTTTTCTTAAATAATTAAAGGTGTTTATTATAAATATGAAACATATGTGGGTTTATCTGTAAAATAATAATTATCATATGTTTATATATTATAATTAACATTATGAAGAAAAATATATGCATATTATATTTATATAATATTTTGGTAATTAAAATATGCATATCATATCAAATATTCTAATCAAGATTCTTAAAAGACATAATATCATACAAATGGTTAGAATAATATTTCAAAATATGTGCATAATATTTTAGTAATTAAAAGATGCATAACATATCAAATATTCTAATCAAGATTCTTAAAAGATATAATATCATACAAACGGTTAGAACTTAATTTCAAAATATATGCATATTATATTTATATATTATTTTAGTAATTAAAAAATGCATAGCATATCAAATATTCTTAATCAAGTTTCTTAAAGATTTATTACCATATAAAGTAATTAAGATACTCTCTCTAATTTAATAAATATTACTAACATTATTCATGAAGATTTTGTACAGATTTAGCTCAGGTCAAGAAATCAAGATGTCAGGATCAAAAATCTCCCAATAAAATCGTAAGATCTGAAAACTTGGAAAGTTGATCTTTATAGCAAATCTAAACCTATGAGACCTAGGATTTCTGATTTGAGGGCTATATACAGGACCGATGGCTAAAATTAAAACTCATCACCTTTACACTAAGCAAATGACTTATCAAGTTACTAGGATCTGACGATTTCACTCCTAAACTCGATATGCGACATCAGACGAAGAGACCGGATTGTACGGTAAGTGTTGCTTATAGGCTTTACTGGAGTTTGGACAAGCTTGCTTGTTGATCTTCTAGTCGTTCAATACCTGGATAGCCATTATGTCCAGCTAGTACCGCTGATGGCTTATGGGTATCTGATGTGATCATTATCTACTGCAGGCGTATTGACGAGTCTTTAAAGTCCCACACAGAGCTTTCCTAGCTCAAGCGAAATGAAGTAGGCCACATATGGTGATATGTGCGGGGGCTTGATTAAATCCGAGTATGTGATACCGTATTCTAATCTTGCGATATTTAATATCGGTTGGGTTATATGTGATATAACCGGATTATTGAATCAAGTGTTGATTCAATGATTTGTTATATGTATATATATTTGATATTAGCCGGATTATATTTGATATAGCCAAATTATTGAATCAAGTGTTGATTTAATAATTTGATATATATATATTAACTAGTATTGAATATTAGACGGTTATATGTGATATAACCGGATTATTGAATCAAGTGTTGATTTAATAATTTTAATATATATTTATATTTGATATATTTATATATTAACTAATATTGTGCTCACTAAAGATTTTCTTCTCTTTATACCCATTTATATATATGTGATATATATAAATTTATTTATTTATTTATTGTATCATGGTTGATGATATACATAAACTGGGATGTATGAGAATCACACATGAGTTATAGTGATGAGTAGATAATACTTTGATTTATGAATTAAAGAAAACGAAAATGTGTCATTTGCTTAAGATGCTTGCGGAAACTTTGAGAAGCCATGACCCATCACATTTTCTTTGTTTTATTCATAGATATTTTGGATTCTCATCTCATCACAACTCAACTCATGGTTCTCTCTCTCATCTAAGTTCATTCCTTCATCTTCTTTCTCATCTCCTCTCTAGATTATTCTTGAGGTAAAAAGGAAAAAAGAAAAGAAAAAATATTGTGAGCAAAATTACTACTTCATCAACCTACACTTTATTAGCCCTTTAGTTTAGGTTGTTTGCTTCACTAATACTTTGATTAGTGAAGAGTGGGCTTGAGTGAGAGAGACTTCAAGGTGGATCATCTTCGGCCTCGAAGACACGAAGCAACCCCGTTCTTTCCACCAAGTAGAGTCTAAGAAGAGTTCTAAAGACTACTACTTGGAGTTTTAGAAGTGAAGGACCGGTCTACAAAGTTTGTATTCCCTTTTCACTTAGGGTAGAACTTATTTACTTAGTATAAAATCCTAATTCTCTAGTTCGATTCTAGATTAGTGTAGCTTAGACCTCTAGTTTTTTTAAATTGCATGCTTGATGCATGTGAAAACCTAGTAGAGATGCTAAGACACACTTTCAGATAGTTGGATCCCGATTCCCACTAATGTGTAGGAATTACTCCTCAGGTTATCCCGGCTAATTCTCCTTTAGGGGTTTAAAGGAGAATTCGAAAAACAGTGGGAACCATCCAGAATAGATAAATTATTAATTAACTATTTTTATCTAGGTTAGAATGTACGCTGAGTGTTTTTTTCTCTCTGGCAGCAACATTGACGCGTCTTAAGATAAAACTTATTACCAAGTTGAACCGAACCTTTTACCATCAGAATTTTGGATCGTCTAGATTCACGACAAAGTCGTGTATCCATGCCCCTCCTACTTTACCCTTTAGCTTTTTCTAGAACATTCTGTATCACTACGAAGATCCTGATAGAATGGATAAAACCATCTCGTATAATTACATATGAACTTGTAGAAATTTATTTTAGTTCAAGGATGGATTCAAAATGATTAATCGGTTATCTCTACCCATAACATTTTCTCAGGTTGCGTGAGCTCCTCGTATTACGAGTACACCTATTATGCTAATTAGATAGTTTTCTTCCAAACCATAGGCAGGTGCTAAAAAGTAAGAATGGAAGAAAACCAATTAGCCTAAGTAAGATGTACAGAAGGTAAGAAGTAGAGACAAATGAAAGGATTGAAGTGAAGGCAATGGAAATTGCAACTGGTGTCATGGATCTAGATAATGGAAGATGCATTACTTGGAATACCCAGCCACCCCCTCGAAACATTCCCATGTTTCAATCTTCCTGTGCAGTAGTTATTGAAAACTGCTTTCCCAATTACATTCTGACTCCAGGGTATATATATACCGGTTAAGATTCTCACATCTGTATAGCGTTCCAGATGATGAATGGGAGTAGAATATTAGGAATTGGATGATTAGATCCTCAATATCAAAGTTCGTTGTAATTGTTGATATTTAAGGAAATCACCAGGGTTTGCCTATTGGCGATTTGTTGGTTTTGAATATCCGTTATTATACACCAATTTCAAACTGATATATCTATATGTTTATTTCATAAAGTGATATATAACTTTTTGAAATTATGTTTACAACATTTACGTTTATCAGTTGATGATTAGGTAAGGTGCATTCAATAACGGTGTAATTCTTCTTAACCAAAATACAGTTTTCAGCTTACAATACACAAAGTTTGAGTTAGTAAACTCATGGGACTTATATAAAGTATTGTATGTTGTCCAGTAGGACAATGGGTTGGTACTCGTACAATATTCCATTTACTTATAATTTCTCTTGTTCTGGGCACGCATTTATGCAAGGTCCAAAAGTTAAAGAAATTTATAGGTATAAGAATAAAGTAGAGAACCACACGTCGTAAGTATCGGGATTCTTCGAGATAATCGAAGATATCGATACTTATGCTGGGTAATCCACAATAGTAATGCCGAGAGTATTGTTTCTCAAACAGGTTACTCATTCGTGAGTACGCTCCTTGATGAGTAATGTTATAAGGGTTCTCTCCCATTAAGTGCTTGTGCACTGAAAACAGCTGCATACAATTTGAATATGGTTCCATCTAAACTAGTGCCTCAGTTTCTATATGGATATAAAATGGTTCATATCTTAACGATGTAATGTATATGGAGTTGTCTGGCATGTGCTTAAAACCAGAATCCGGATAAACTCAATGCATGTTTCAATAATGGCAGTTTGTGGGTTATCCTGGGCATAGTCGATGATTAACATTCTACTATTTGCAAGATCAAACGTTGTTTTGTTCTTGACTCGCACAATTTTTAGTATAATGAATTATTTTCACAAAACATTAGTGAGAGTGTGGTAGAACTGGAAATCATTCCAAAACCACAAACGGTTATTGAAAATTTAGTAGAACCTAAGACAATTGATTCGACGATCCGTAAGTCACTCTGCAGATTTAGTGGGTAATCTCAACCACCGGAGAGTTACTTCGGTTTTCTCATAGACGGTGACTGGAAGGTTTGCATCATGGTATGATGACCCAAGCTCGCCACTACTGCTAACCTTGACTATGAGACCTGACAAGTGGATGACTATAACGTCGTTCTAAATGGACTTTTAGAAGGGCACGTGTATATAACTCTGCTAAAGGGTTGTTATAGTCAGTGGAAGCATCGAAAGCATGGTGGGCAGGTAACTTATGTCTATTTAAAAACTAAAACAGGTATAATGGAGATGGATTGTCTGTTTTGAAGTGACGGTCAAAGTGTTTGACATCATCAAAACAGCAGATGAACCTGGTAAGAAGGTAGTAGGGAGTACTGTCCTGGTATTTGGATGACATACTCCGGATAGGAAATAATGTTCATATACTTCAATCGGTTAAACTTTGGATGTCACAGGCGTTCCTCCACATAGGATCAAGATAATATTGCCTTTGCATTGGATGTAGTCAGCAAGTATAATCCAATCCTGGTGAAACAATGGAAAGCAGGTATGAACATAAGAGGATATTCTTGGTATATGATAACGGCAGCCTCCTGCAGGAGGCGGTTGTTGTTTTTGGCTTCCAAGATGACCTGGATGACAGAGTGACGGTTAGAGTTACAAGTTTACCCTCTACTAAGGGGCGGCATATTGGACGGGGTTCCAAGCGGGTACTAAAGTAGGCATGATGCATGATACTGATTAAATTCAATGAATGATACGGTCTAAGAAATTTGTTGGATAGTCCCATCAGATATCCAGACAAGTTTTAGGACAAGTATCGCTCATTTCGGAAGATAGACGTTCTACGCGAAGTTGAGATATAGAGAGATAAAGATAGAAATATTGGAGCAGATCCACTCACTGAGGCCATTTCTCGAACACGAATGTTTCACAAACACGGTTTGTGAAACTGATCAGTAGAGAAGCTGGGTATTCAGTAGCATACAAGATGTGGGTATGCGATACCGCAATAATTAGCCTCAAGTGCAAGTGGGAGATTGTTGGATATAATGCTCTCAAGGCAATTATTATAATCGCAGGAAGGCGATTATAATGATTAAGGGAGGACGTATACGGGTAGAATAGTCTTACTCGAAATGATAGTATGCTATCTGGTTTGACTTTATCATTATGTACATGTCTTGTGTGGTATAGCATATCACTATTACATATTGATAGAGCTCATAGGATTCATGCATCAGGGTTATGATGGCGATCACACTTGTAAAAACTGGGTAATCTATAAGCACATCTTTAAATGTCCCTAGTCGTGGGAATATCGAGACTGGGCATCGATATTCCAGGGTAGACTACTGTATACATTTCTTGACCCCGACGAAAGGTAATAGCCGGTCTCACAGCCATTGGTGTCAGTCAGTCACCAAACATTGTATACAGGTACTCATAGGTTTATGAGTTACACTGGACGGACTCGCCGGGAACATGCTAGATTGTATTATACATATTGTCAGATAGTGGTTCTCAGGTGACATTAGTACAACATAGTCTGTCGACCCGAAATCGTCATTTGTCTCGAGTGTGTTCCTACTATACTTTGATTGCTACGTTACCACGGCTTTAAAGAGTCGTGCAAACAAGTAGCTTTTAGGTGCAGTCTCGAAACACTTGGAGGCAGTGAGCGATTGAGAGTATTCGTTTCTCCCGGTATTAGGAGTTGATGTCGCACAGTGTACGATTGGTCATCACCATAAGACCCAGGCCTAGGCGGATGGGATTTACTGATTGCGATCGGTAGTTTCTTGATTGGTGATAGAACTTGACACCGACACGACTTAACAGGTTATTAGGGGTCTAACGTTATCCACCCCCTAGACCGGATATGCGATACTCTCAAACGAACAGACCGAACTGTATGGTACATATCGCTAATAGGCTTAGTAGAGTTTCGGACGAGCTTGCTTGTCGATCTCCTTTTTGACTGGGTAGCCGTTACGTACAGCTAGTGCCGCTGACATGCTTGTGTTTTACCTACTGCCAGCGTATTATTGCACAGAAGGTTTCCGATATTCACGAAATGTTGTAGTTTCAATACATTGGTAAATGTTTGGGTTCGATTAAAACTAGTGTATTTTATATACTGACGGTAATCGGACGGCTGTATACAAACCCGTCATTTTAAAAAGACGGATATTAAGTCGGGTGTCGATTTAATATTTTACACACACACACACACACACACACACACACACACACACACATATATATATATATATATTGTATATGTATTAACTAGTATTATGTCATTATTAATTAATCTCTTTTATGTATTTTAAATACCTTGAATAACAATTACAAGTATATGTATTTAGTATGTTTTATTACATATAAATATATATTGTTTTTGTTTATTCTTGTTCCTTTTATTTTCTTAAGCTTATGTTATTCCTTGGACATAACATATCCTCACCATATTGTAGTATGGTGACATGTGTAATCAAGAGAAGATGATGGACACTTGGATGGTTGGTTTGATCTAAGGTCTTGTTTTGGGAGAAAAAATATATTTGTAACCATTTCTTTTGAAATGGTTAAGGTTTTTTTACTCTTTTTTTCAAGAGAGCTCCCATCTCCTTCTTCCTCCTCTCTTTACACTTAAGAAAAGAAAAAGGAAAAAGGAAATAAAAAGAGAAAAAATTAGTAGTGAGCTTGAACTACAACTCCTAACTAGTTAGTTTAGCATCCTAACTACTTGGGTTATCTCAATTTGAGATTGGAGCCAAAGTTCTTAAGCCTTCAAGGTGGATCATTAACTTAAGATTTTAAATGTTTTTAACAAATGCTGCCGAGATATTTACAAAGAAGATGCTACCGAAATTTTTACGTTTTGAGATTTTTAACTTGAGATTTTAAATATTTTTAACAAATGTTTTATCACTCTATCTTTTCATGATTTAGATTTCTGAGTTTTCGGGTTACTTGAATTACGTTACGCCTTTAGACGTTGCGTGATTTAACTGTCGGTCGCGTTCCTAAATTGGGTTGTGACAAAGTTGGTATCAGAACGTTAGGTTTTACCTTTCGGAGTGTAAGATGACCATTGGTATGATGGAGTAGGTAGCTTAAGCAGAGTGACGTAGCGTGTGTATGTTCCGCGGCATACTTACGATACGGTACTCCGCCTAAGTGACCTTAGAACATATTTGCTTGTAATTCCTTCCTTTATTCCATGTATCCATATGATTCGATTTCTATGTTCTTATCGGATCATGTTTCCTTGTTCTAGTCACTATGCCGCTAAAGACTACGAGGGCACAGAGAGCTGCCGCTAGAGATGAGGTCAGGGCAGGCTCGTCCGAGACGAGGACTAGCCAGGGCGGTACGCCTATTCTTCAGGAACAGATTGATCCATCTTCTCCAGATCGTATTGCTAGGATAGAGGCCAGTATTCAGGACTTACGACGGATGATTGGATCTTTGATAGAGATCGGTCGAGCACGGGGATCAGATGTTGCTCCACCTACTTCGATCGTTCCGGGACCGAAGCGGATTCGTACCGGTATGCCAGCTCAGAGGCAGCTAGGTAGACGCCGCGACAAATTCTTTCCAGGTGATAGTGGTAGCAGAGGCTTAAGACGAGGACGGATATATGGCTCTTACCCACAGGGTCAGCATTCGTCGCCGGGATGTTTCTGGTGTGGGAGTCTGTATCACCGCATCAGGTTTTGTACCGTGAGGCACCAGGGTGAGGCAGCAGTTCCACATGTCACCTTACCACCTTCACCACCTCAGAGAGCATTGCCTCATATGCCCGTTGTTGCTTCACGCCAGACCTATGCTCAGGGAGACCGGGGTCGTGACGGTCGTATTCCGAGAGGACAGGATGGCAGAGGCGGAGGACAGCCGGTTGCAGGTAGAGGGCAGGCGAGTATGTGCGTGACTCTCAGGATGCGCAGGCGTCGAATATAGTGGTGACAGATACTCTTTTAGTGTTTTCTTTCGATGTGTGTTTTTTGTATGACCCGATATATATGCATTCGTATGTGCGCGCACACACTTCGTACCAAGGTTGGGCCGGGGTTCATCATTGTTAGATGAGCCACTTGTCGTGATTACTCCCGTTGGAGAGTCCTTTGTTGCACGACATGAGTTTCGGTCATGCACCATTCGTTTTGGAGATTGAGATTCATCCGTCGATTGATCCTTCTTGATATGTTGGACTTTGATGTTCTCCTCGGCATGGACTGGTTAGCTACTTTCTATGTGTCCATGGACTGCCATGGTAAGGCAGTTAGATTCTATTTTCCGGAAGAGTCGGTTCTTGTTGTGCACGAGGACCGTAGTGCCGCCCCTCACAGTTTGATTTCTGCCCTTTGCGGCAGTCAGCTCTTGAGGAAAGGATATTGGGGAGTCTTAGCTTATATTCGGGATACTGGAGCCACAGTAGATCTGTTGGATCAGGTTCCTATTGTGAGAGAGTTTTCTGACGTATTCCCTGATGAGTTACCTGGATTGCCGTCAGAGCGTGATATTGAGTTTTGCATCAATTTGATTCCCGGCTTGGGGCCTATTTCTATACCGCATTATCGAATGGCCCCGGCTGAGCTTAAAGAGCTTAAAGATCAGTTGCAAGAGTTGCTTGACATGGGGCTTATTCGTCCGAGCGTTTCGCCTTCAGGAGCTCTTGTTCTGTTCGTCAAGAAGGACGGCAGTATGAGACTGTGTATTGATTATCGTCAATTGAACCGAGTTACGACACGGAATAGGTATCCTTTACCTCACATTGACGATTTGTTTGATCAACTCCAGGGTGCGTGACATTTTTCCAAGTTTGAATTGAGGTCGGGTCATCATCAGTTGCGGGTCCGGAATGATGATATTCCGAAGACGGCTTTTCGTACGCACTATGGGCATTATGAGTTCTTGGTGATGTCATTCGGACTTACCAATGCCTCAGCAGCGTTCATGGATTTGATGAACCGGATTTTCAGGCTGTTCATCGACCAGTTCATTATTGTGTTTATTGATGACATTCTGGTCTACTCCAAAAGCCGAGAGGAGCATGAGCAGCACTTGAGGATCACTTTGCAGACATTAAGAGAGCACCAGCTGTTTGCTAAATTCTCGAAGTGTGCCTTCTGGCTTGATAGTGTTAGACTTCTTGGGTCATGTAGTTACGGAAGACAGTATCCGAGTGAACCCGAAGATCGAGGCCGTACAGCTTTGGCCCAGACCTGTATCAGTGACAGAGGTCCGCAGCTTCTTAGGCTTAGCCGGTTATTACCGCTGTTTCATGCAAAATTTCTCGAGTATCGCTGCACCGCTGACCGGACTGACCCGGAAGAGAGTTCCTTTTTCTTTGGACTGAGGCATGTGAGCAGAGTTTTCAGCAGTTGAAGACTCATTTGACGACTGCACCAGTTCTATCTTTGTCTTCTGGATCGGACGGCTATGTTGTTTATTGTGATGCTTCGCGAATGGGGCTCGGTTGTGTGTTGATGCAGCATGATAGAGTTATCGCTTATGCTTATCGGCAGTTGAAGAAGAACGAGCAGAATTATCCGACTCATGATCTTGAGATAGCCACGGTGGTCTTTGCGCTCAAGATTTGGAGACACTACTTGTACGGAGAGTCGTGTCAGATCTTTACGGACCACAAAAGCTTGAAATGCATCTTCCAACAGCGGGATCTGAATTTGAGGCAGCGCAGTTGGATAGAGCTGGTGAAGGATTATGATTATGAAATCCTTTATCACAAGGATAAAGCGAATGTGGTAGCTGATGCTTTGAGTTGTAGGCCCGGAGGTAGCTTGTTCCATCTAAACGCAGTTCAGAGACAGACTTCTATAGATTGGCAGATCTTGTGCGATAGTAGAGTACAGTTCGAGTTCACTTCCGCTGGAGGGCAACTTGCTAATGTCCACGCCCGTCCACTTCTACTTGATCGTATCCGTGAGACGCAGTTCAACGATGCTCGTTTGTCCGAGATCTTGGAGCATGTTCGGCAGGGTAGAGATTCGGAGTTTGTGATTGATGACCTGCGTGTGCTACCTTTTGGGACTCGTTTATGTGTACCAGATTCCGAGGGGCTGAGACGCGAGATCCTAGAGCAGGCACATCAGTCAGCATACAGTGTTCATCCAGGTTCCATCAAGATGTATCGTGATTTGAGAGATATCTACTGGTGGGAAGGGATGAAAAGATGTTTCGGACTTCGTTTCGAGGTTCCTGACTTGCCAGCAGGTTAAGGCTGAGCATCAGAGACCGGCAAGAGAGTTGCAGCATTTGCCCATTCCGGAGTGGAAATGGGAGCAGATCTCCATGGATTTCGTTGTGGGTCTAACCAGGTCCAGTCGAAGGTATGACTCCATTTGGGTGATTGTTGACCGGTTGACGAAAGCAGCTCACTTCCTTCCAGTGAAGACCACTTTCGGATTTGCTCAGTATACTAAGCTATACATTGATGATATTGTCCGTTTGCACGGCGTTCCTACATGCATTGTATCCGACAGAGGCATCCAGTTTACTAGCCGTCTTCGGCAGAAACTTCAGGAAGTTTCTGGTACCCGACTGAGTTTCAGCACCGCTTTCCATCCGCAGACCGATGGTCGGTCAGAGCGGACTATTCAGACTCTTGAGGATATGCTTCGAGCATGCGTGCTTGATTTTGGTGGCAGTTGGGATCGCCACTTGCCTTTGATAGAGTTCTCCTACAATAACAGTTTTCAGGAGACGATTCAGATGATACCTTTTGAGATCTTGTATGGAAGAAAGTGTCGATCGCCAGTCTGTTGGACCGAACTCAGCAAGAGCAGGATTTTGGAACCACAGCTTGTTCAGGAGACTACGGAGAAGATCCAGTTGATCCAGGACAGGATGAGAGCAGCCCAGTACAGGAAGAAGTCTTATGCCGATCGTCGTCGTCGCAGACTTGAGTTCGCAGTGGGTGATCATGTTTTCCTACAGATTTCTCCGATGAAAGGCGTAATGAGATTTGGGAAGAAAGGAAAGTTTGGTCCCAGATTTGTGAGTCCTTTTGAGATCCTTGAGCGAGTTGGTACCGTTGCCTTTCGTTTGGCACTTCCGCCCAGTTTTGCGGATGTACACCCCGTATTTCATATATCAATACTTCGCAAGTACCTTCATGACCCTTCTCACGTGATTCAGCACCAGACCATCCAACTAGAGCGCGATCTTTTTCTCACCGAGAAGCCGGTAGTTATTTTGGATCGACAGGTGAAGAAACATCGGTCAAAGGTCTTACCGTCAGTGAAGGTTCTGTGGCGTGGCCCAGGTAGCGAAGAGGTCACATGGGAAGCCGAGAGCGGGATGCGGAAGACATTTCCTCATCTCTTCAAAGGTACGCATAGTAAAATTTTTAAATTCAGAGACTAAATTTCTTTAAGGAGGGAAGATTGTAACATCTTAGAACGCGATTAAACTTAATTAAGCGATATAATGCGGGTTTTTAATAAATTTAACCAATAATTGTTCACATATTTTATTATAATTAATTAATATTTTATTAAATTATTTTTGTATTTGCACACACATGTGCATGTTAATCTAGGATTAAGTATGTGTTAACCATACTTTGTTAGCCATGGCACTTAACCTATTATGTCATCTTTTATATAAATATATATATATATATATATATATATATAGTTTAAGTATAGAGTTTTATTTGTTTTAAAAATGAAATGAAAAGAGTAGAATAATGATGGCAAGGGGGGCAAGCATGGGGGGCATTTAAGTCTAGTATTCAGCTCCCGCACATTATTGCTGTTCGCTCCGCATCGCATACTTATATTGTGATTTCATATACCATTACTGATATCATGCTGTTAGGACACCAGCACCATTACCGATGATGCGTATGTACCACGTACACTTATTTGCCGGCTCACACACATCATCATCGGTAATTGCCATGTCACGTACACTTAGAAAATACTATTGCATTGACATAGCTTGTTAGCTTATAGTTTCGACATGATATTAGTGTACTTGCCTTATATGCCAGTTTAGACATTGCAGTTATTGCTTGCTACTTCATGCATATTGTTATTCACTGTTATGCCGTATTCATGGATTTTTATGCCCATATTCACTGATTACATGCTATTGATGATTTGGATTCGAATTTTCATGAGATTTCCTGGATTTGGGGGAAAACCGCAAAAACATATATAAACTTCTTCTCTCTCTTTTTTTAAAATGAAAAGTGCGGTTTTCTCATGATGTATGAGTCGTCCACCATGAGTTTGCTGATGGATTTCGAGACCCGATTCGAGGAGTTGGATGAACCGTCTCGGGTACATGGTGGACCCGGTAAGATATCCAGGGGCAAGAAGCTCGAGTAGTAGACGATGAGCCTGGCAGAGGAAGACTACCTACCGGTGATTTTACCTGACACGTCGGATATCCGGAGAATACTGTCGTGGTCTTATGATTGATGTTAGGGGCCGGTCTGGACTGACGGCGCCCTAGACAGTGAGATTGAGACATTGAGATTTTCAGATATTGAGGTACTGAGATTTGATGATCCAAGCCAGTCCGGATAGCCGGAGCTTGAGATGGTTGAGATATTGGGATTTATGTTTTGTGTCGATGCTAGACACTGTTTATGCTGGTTTCATTTATGATACCTCGTTTTGAAAATACAGAAATCTCACTAAGTTACGAAAGCAGTTTCTTCATTTACATGTATTCTGTTTTCATGCATTCATACTTCATCCATATAATATATTGCTACCTGAGTCACTGACACGAGCAAATGGGTTTACACATGGGTTAGATATTTACCCTTGCCACCATTTCATACTCCAGACTTGTCATTTTGAGGATTATATATATAATGATCGTATGACCTACGATTGCGTTATTCATGCGATTTCTGCTCGTAGATGTTTTCTACTCACGAGTTGGCAACTCACCCCCGTTGTGCCACAGTTTCTTACAGGTTTTGCCGTACAGGTTTCATTATGGCTTTGCTGGCACTACTTCCTTTTCCGGGTGATTTGCTAGTAGGTGGGTTCACTTGTATCGTGACCATCATTATATTTTGTATATTATTATTCTGTTGTATCTAGAAACTCCATCAACCAAATATGTATTTATTTCAGATAGAGACCAGTGATGTTTATTTTTTCGACCTTAGAGTCGCGCGTTGTATTTCTATGGTTTTTATGCTGTTTTGAGTTTCCTTTTCTGTTGTGATTCTCGCCCTTCGGCGTTGTATATTATATTGCTTGCGTAGTTGTGACCGTCGATTGACGAAGAGCTAGCTCCCGCTTGGGGATGCTTTTATTCATTATATATGCTTTATCAGGTTTTGTACCCATTTGGGGTCAGTTTTTACAAGGGAAACTCTGCCGAAATTTTTAGAAAAGACTTGTGATTTTAAAATGAGCATTTCGGCATGTGTTGCAAACTATTTGATTTAAAATGGTTTTTCCTTCACTCTACCACTTTTCTTGGTTTGGATTTCTGGGTTTTCGGCTTACTTAGATTACGTACGCCTCGAGGCGTTTCGTAGTTTAAGTGCCGGTCATGTTCCGTACTTTCGGGGCGTGACATATTCTATCCTCACTTAAACACTCTCATCTTCTCCTTGCTCTCTTCTTCTAAGCTCTAACCCTAATTGTCTCATGAGTTGAGAAACCCAGGGTTAGTGAGACATATTAATCCATCATCTCATTCTACTTCATCTATGCTACTTAGATTAGCATTCTAAGTACCCTAGTTACCTCGATTAGGAGATAGAAGCTCAAAGTAGGCACTCTTGGGTGGATCATCTTTGACGCGAGAAGGCCGAAGTTCAAGCGCGATCCGTACATCTTTTGAGGAGCCAAAGAAGAGACGCAAAGACCCGAAATACTTTTTTCTTCGGATATAATTTCTATCATAGTAGATAGAGCTTCTCTTGTTGCAAGTTAGGTTTATGGTTAGATCCAGTTTTGGGTTATTCTTGCGCTAAGTTTAAATCATTGTAAAAAAATTTGAGTCTTTAGAGTCCCACACAGAGGTTTCATAGTTCAAGCAAAACGAAGTAGAGCACATATGCTGATATGTGCGGGAGCCTGATTAAATACGAGTATGTGATACCGTATTCTAATCTGGCGATAAATGATATTAGTCGGTTATATATGATATAACCGGATTATTAAATCAAGTGTTGATTTAATAATTTGATATATATTTATATTTGATATAATTATATGTTAACTAATATTATTGCTCACTAATTATATTCTCTTAATATATATATTTACATATATATGTGATATATATCTGTATATATATATATGGATTATCTATTTTATGAAAATAGATAAAGAGGTGGAAATTAGGAGATATTTTGGACATGGGTGTGAGGCATGGCACATATTATTGTTTATTACTTTGGCTTCACTATTAAAGCATGGTGCATATTTTCTATGAGAAAATATTCATGCTTCAATGAGTAAAGATTATATGAGCCATTCTTTACTTGATCATTTTCATGTTATCTCATTTTTTGCACTAGCTCACTCATTTTCATCATCATACTCCTCCAAAGTCTTAACCCTCACATGAGTTGTGAACCCTAGGACTTTAGAGATTACTTAGTGAGCTAAACACCCTACTTTATCATCCTAATCTAGATTAGCACTTTAGACTAGGTTGTTTTCTTCACTAATACTAGATTAGTGAAGAGGTAGCTTGACCTAAAGGAACTTCGGATAAATCATCTTCGACAAGAAAGTCGCGAACCAAGCTCGATCCTTTTACAAGTGGAGCTACGAAGAGTCGTAGGGACTACTATCCGGAGCTTTAGAAGTGAAGGACTTGGTCTACAAAGGTTATAATTTCTTTCACTTAGTGTAAAGCTTGCTATATGATCATATTAACCCTAATACTCTAGTTAGATCCTAAGTTAGTGTAGCTCAACACCCCAAAATTTTTAGAATTGCATGCTTGATGCCGGTATAAACCTTGTGGTGGTGCTAGGATACACTTTCAAGAACCCTGTTAGAGATAGCTAGGTCTATGATGGTAGCGAATCTACCGATATCATTTAAGGGGATCTAATATTAATAGCGGCATATATGCTAAACCAAGTGTCTTTTAAATTAGTTACCGTTGCGTCCTATGATTTATGGAGAAGTAAGAAACCAAATTTGGATAATTTGTGATCTTGGGGATCTAGAGCCCATAATACCCTTCTGATAAATACGGAAAATTGGGTCTGATAGGGAAGACAAGTATATATATCAGTCACAAACCTCAAAAGGGTGTGTTCCTTGAGGAACATGGAAGTGGATGTGTAATTGAACTTGAATCGTGAGATACCACATTCTTGAAGAAGAATCATGAGATACCACATTCTTGAAGAATGATTTTAGTACAAAAGATGGTGTTGACAAGAATATTCCCTTTTTCAAAATGGAATAACATAAGGATATTGGCGTACCTAGGGTCAATAAGAATTCCCCTCTACCTCATGATGCATTCAAGATAAACGAAGAATTGCCTAACCCTTCATCCAAGCGGTAGCGACATACCTATTGAGTATATTCAACAAGAACCTTTAACGCGAAGGTGTAACTGAAAGATTATCCATCGTCGTTGTTTTGAAATTGAGGGAGTATTTATTGTTATTCCTTAAGATGTCATAACGAACAGCCAAGGTCGGTTTCAAAGGCTCCCTCGTGGCTTGCAAAAGAAAGTGGAACATGAGATGGACGAAAGAAATGTAGTCGATGAAAACCAATCATGTTTGAGACTTGGTTGATCTCCCGCCAGGACACAAAGCAATTAGGAATGAATGGATTCTTAAAATTAAGTGCAAGGCGAATGTATCTATTGAAAGCAATGTAAAACTCATCTTGTTGCAAAAAGTTATGCCCAACAAAAGGCGTAGAATATGAGGAAACCTTTTCTCATATAGTTAGGTTTGTCTTTATTTGCCTTATTCTATCCATATTGGCACATCTAGACATAGAATTATACCAAATGGATGCATGCCAAGACTGTATTTTTCGATGGAGAATTGGATGAAAAATCTACATTGATCAACCTATAGGTTTTATTGTTAAAAATCAGTAACGCCAAGTGTGCAAACTCAAACGTGGTATTTGAGATATCATCAATCCATGATAATATTTGGGTTTGTAATGATTGACGAATACCACTGCCACTGCGTTTATATAAAGTGGTCTAAGATTAATTTTGTAATACTCTCTTTATGTGGATGATATTTTATTAGCTGGGAATAACAAAAAAATTGTTGTCACAATTAAAGAATGGTTCTCCTCTAATTTTGAGTAAAAGTAAATGAGTGAAGCAAATTACATTGAGGTTAAAACTCACATACATCGTTCAAGAAAACTTTTAGTTAACAAGATCCTTGAATGTTCCAACATAATTGTATGCCTATTGACGACTCCATTGCAAAAAGCGAGGCTTTAAGCTTTAGGTTATGTCTTAAGACCCAGATGAGTAAAATGGTACGTAAATTATTCCTTATTCTGGTGCTATTGGGAGCCTGATGTACGTAATGATGTGTACTCGACAGAAATTTGTTATGTTGTGAGTCTAGTGAGCAGATATCAATCAAATCCAAGAAGAGCGCATTGAAAACTGTAAAAGGATTTGAATATCTGAAGGGTTATTATGGTTCATGTCATAAAATGCGACAAAAATTTATGTTGGCTGTCACAAGGATATGAAGGGTACTGCGGATTATTCCTTATGCAATCAAGAACAAGATTTGCACTTATAGGGTCACTCGTTTGCTGATTGGAGAGATAACACAAATCGATGTCAGGGTTTGCATCCTTGCTAATGGCGGCATCCCTTAGGGTAGTAAGAACCAAACATGCATAGCCTTGTTAACAATGGAGGCAAAACTTGTGGCATGTTCTATTGCGATATAAGAAGCAATATGGCTTAAGAGATTTCTATAACATTTAGGAGTAATAACCGACATTTGAATGCCATCTACGATATTTTGCTTACACGAGATCCCAAATATCATAACAGAACCAAGTATATTGACATCAAATACAACTTTGTGAGAAACAGTTGAGAAAAAAAAAAATGGTCATTTAGTATATTTCTACACACAAAATGGTTTTTGATCCTATTACTAAACCAATTCCTATAGATGTGTATGTGGGACAGGTTAAGTCACTCAGATTGCATAGAATGTAATAAGTTGTTTGTATCATTGGACACTTCATATATTCTAAACGTGATAATAAATAATATTTTTTTTTTATCTTTTTATTCATATTTTCATATACATGTTTGTTTAATATGGAAAAATGATACACAAAAGATGCAGAGGTATGTCATATAGGTAAAGATTGGCCTTCTCAAACAGGAAATCACCTCTGGCTCGTAGAGATGAGACATTTCAAATGGCATAAATGTAGTCATGAGATGCCATAGGATTTGAAGTAAATTTGCCTTGAAGGGAGTCAAGATTAGAGCATAACAATGATACAGACGATATGGATGCATCATTATCCCTACAACCTATATTAAAGGAGATGTGAGACCTTGGTAAACACTTGGTGAAGTGAGAAGAGTGTCCGGAAGATTCAGGTCAGACGCTTGAAGATGACTGAACCAAGATCTGTATGATGAATACAAATATTGAGAAATACATTTCATAATAAAGGCTTCCACCATGACACGTGAATCATACCACGTGCACCTAGCAACCAATATAGAAAGTGAGTGAATGAATCCCTATTTCATTACCATGTGAGTCCTAAGATGCAAAAATAAACCTCAAAAACTATCATGTCCAATGTAATCTTAAAAAACTAGTTTAACTTCAGCATGTTTCTAATGGCTATGAAACATTTGGCTTTATGGAACATGTCTAGGAAAGAGATTGAACTAGGATGGAAATGTACATTTGTGAAAAGAAGACTATTTTGATATATATCAGTAACATGTATTCGCCGGTCGAACAATTATGTTGCTTTTTAGTAAGGCTAGGGCATAATTGTGAATATATAGAGAGAGAATAAAGGAGGAAAGAGGCCCTAGGAGGCTTTTTCGTCAGGTGGCTTCTAAAATCATGTGATTCCACCACTTTTTCACCGTTGAATTAGCAATGTAAAAAGTTCTATTGTCGGTAAACCGTTAATTTTGCACCCACGAAATCAACGGTGAAAAACTATTGGAATCAAATGAAATTTGGTGTATCGACATCTTAGATTATAAAGATAAAGATGATGGGTGCCGATCGTCGAATAAAAACGTGGAGGGTGTATTTTTTCGATGCCATAAGAGGAAATTCCCTACTATGGCGTCTTTCCTCCATTATTCTCATATATATAGAGAGAGAAAGAGAAATGAGTAAAATATAGCCTTGGAGGTACTAGGTACATTAAGACTGATGTAACAAAATGAGACTGGGGCATAGTGAGACAAATATCATTTATGGGTTTGTAGCTGCTATATCATCCTTAATAGGTGTTAGTGTTGAGCTGCCAAACTAAAATACTTGCCATCACACGGCTTATCTACCCATATGATTTGGCTTCTGAAGAAAGATATTAAGGATTAATAGATTTAGATTTGGGCAATGCGAAGCCCACACGTGCAAGTGGAGATTTTGGATTTAGGTTATTGGGCGCCCATGATGGCTGGCCCAACCCATTAATTATTTGTTTTATAAATTAATAAATTATAATGAAGTGGTTATTTTAGGAGTTCTGAATATTGATGAGATAATTAACATATTTATATTTTTTTTAGCAAAACTATATGTAAAAGTTACTATAAAAGAATGATAACTGGGGTTCTCAAAGATACAACGGAGACTCCACTCTCACCCCCAAAAAATTCTTCCATAGAAATTTCCTATTCAAAGATCCTTTCAAGAAAGAGGTATTTAATCCGTCAAAGGAAGCGTTCTTTCCGGAGTGATCGTGCGACTGACCAAGAGGCTATGATCAATTTGAGATTCAGGATACTTACACACTCACAGGTATGCAATTGATGTTAGTAATTGATTTATGTGATAGGTAAATCTCTAAATCATTTCTATCACATATAATACAGGCAATCGTTGGATTTCCGACCAATTTAATTGCTCAAATTTCAATATCCAAAGAGATTTGCATTATAACAATAGAGATATCTAGAAATGGAAGCTACTGACCTGGGTAGCTGGAATATTCATCCGAGCAGAACTCCCTAGACTTAAGATATCTTGCATTGGCACAATAGAAGTTCGGGCAACTGAAGAGACGGCAGCATGAATCAGTGCCCATGAAATATCCATCTCTGTCGCTGTACAAAGATACTTTTGTACCTGTACAAAAAAATATCTCTTTGTAATTGACAGCATTAGTAGCTTGATTAATTTATAGAGTAACAAATCGGTAACAAGTTAATGAGCATGCACATTGATTGCTAAAAGGGCATATTTTGTTTGCATGTCAGGTTATTGTACAGTCGAATTATAACTTAGACTGATGGCCATCAACTCCTAACATTAATTTTAAAGATCTGTTAATTTTTTTTTTCCAATCAAAAGTGGCAATTTTAAGAGGGAAAACCAATCAAAACACTCACAGTACACTTCTCTTCCTGCTTCAACTTTTCCCACCAACCTACAGCCTACAACAGTAAAAAAATCTGTGTTACTAGGAAATAAATAATAATATATCCACTGAAATCTGCAAAGAAAGTAGTGCATGCCATATGGGTTATATACAGGAAAGAGGCACTAGATCAAGCAAAGCTGATTCTGTTTTTCTTTTTCTTTCTTCTTTTATTCCCCTTCACAAACCAATTTCTTCGGAAACGGGAAACATTTGGTCTGTGGAACGAGGCTTACTGTATCATTATCATGTGTTCCAGTATATACAACTTGATTTTGCTTGTGATTATGAGGCAGATGAGGATTGTCCGAGCCACTTCCATAAGCTGGTGCATGAAAGATTTTAAATAAGAATCAATATTTAAGTCATCAAATGAAGGAGTGTTATCAATGTAACATAAATCAGACTAAGCTTCTTTTTCTTAAATAAAGAAATATAACGGATTAACCTAATAGCTAAAAGATTACCAAATTGAAGGACTGCCATTCCAGGAGCACCAATAGCTTCCCTTAGTTGTACAACATCCTCGGTTATAACTCCCTATTGAGTAGTTGTAATTAAAATGATAGCAAATCAATAATGGCATGCTATTTACAATTTCTCAAAATTGACCTTTAAATTTATACATTAAGAATTAGAATTGAATGGTGCATACCAAGTCCTCGGCAATTATGTCGATTTTTCCAACAGCTTTGTAGATGGCATCAAAAAAGGATTTCCCTGGTCCAGCCTACTGTCAATTAAATAAAATGCACTATTAGAAGGTAATCTACAATAATGAACATGAAAAGCTTCATGATGATATGTAAATCTCACCTTCCATCGTCCGAACATAGCGGTCTTTGATTCTGCAGTTCATGAAAAATGAAAATCAAAAGTTTTGAAGCTATAAAATGTTAAAGAAGCGCAAGCTTCTAGAATTTGTATGGATCATTTTCTTCCTTTAAGGCACTAACCAGAAGGAACGGCCCAATATCCAGCAAATCCTCGAAAATGGTCTATACGGAACTCATCATAGAGGTCAAGTGCACGTTTGATTCTTTGTATCCACCAAGCATATCCATTTTCCTCCATGGCTCTCCAATCATACAGGGGACTGTAACAATAAAATATAAAATGAACTATTATCATACAAGTGTAATTTGCATGTGCCTTACCAACTGGGCTTGCCCAGTTGTTGGTATAACTTCCCTCTCTAAAGTGAGAGGTCACCAATTCGATCCCCAAATAGGTCGCATCCCCAAAACAAAATTGTTATAAAAAAATTGCATGTGCCTTGAATTCTTTTTGCCTCGTTAAACAATTATTTGTTTGTTAAAATAAATAAGTTTTTTAATGGTTCCAAAATGAGATCTTTACATACAGAATGCTCTAGTGTTATAAATTGAATTTGGATTCCAATTTAACCCTTCTTGTTTGAGGGGCAATAGTAGAGATAACAAAATGGAGGTTTTAAATACCAAAGAGAAATTAATTAGAATACTAAGGGAACTTAAAAGTTCTTTCGATGAGATGTAATGATGTGTTGCAGGAATAAGCTTTATTTTGCACTCAAACAAAAGGAAAATCCCCAAGGGCCCATTTCATCCAGAAATGCAAATTTCCAGGAATGTGAAGCTGTGAATCCCAAACATCAAATTTCTACAAATATTAGTGGTGATGGTGCTAGTGATAGAAGTGGTTATTAACAAAGGCACGTGTTGCTTATCAGAAAAAATTGAGTATATTTGTAGTTGTCCATGGAAATTATATGCAGAAATCTAGTTGGTCATGGTTGGAGTAAAGACTATAAAAAGAATATATAGCTTGATACGAACGTAGGATCAGTAATCAACTCAGAGCTTTACTAATTTCTTTCTAAAATATTAAGAAAAGAAAATTGGCGAAAGCGAAACTACCTGCCCCATAGTTGACCAGTTTCACTGAACCCGTCAGGAGGGACACCACTAACAAGAATCGGAGTACCGTTCCTATCCTGAACAAAAAGCTAGCACATGAAAAACAAAGATGTGGAGTATAAGATTCTAATGCCAACACCCAATTCTAATAAAAATTTCTCACCAGCACAAAAGATCTCTTGTTTGCCCATACATCTGCACTGTGATGTCCAACATAAATAGGCATGTCACCCATAATCTTAATTCCCCTCTTTTGTGCATAATTGCGAACTTTCTGCCATTGCTTTTGAAATAAAAATTGCTGGGCAATAAATGTGTCTATCTGCATCATCAAAACCAGATATTTAACTAAATGCATGAATTAACATTCAAGAACCTAAAGTCTTCAGAAGTGTTACTGTATACATAATCCTTATGAGATTGATATGCTTCTTCCAAAGCTCCAAGATGGCGATTTTTTAGAGGCTCAGGCCACTCTATCCAAGCAAATGCATCGACACTACGGTCGATAGCTGCAAAAAGGGCAGCATCTTCCAGCCAGCCTAGGTAGTTAAAAAGAATTGTGAGAATTGAGAACCATTGAAGATTTTACTAGGTAACTACTCATAAAGATTTCCTAAGAGTACAATTATCGTGTTAAGGGCCTATATTGAAGAAACAGATCTGAACTATTGTGGATTTGAAGTTGAATCCTTTCCTAATTAAGTTTATATCCTCTTAACTGAACCCTAAGCTCAAAACAAATTTTCCTTATTTGGTGTTTAAGATTTCAATAATAGATGAAAAAATTTAAAATGTAAATATAGAGTATTTTTATTTGATTGACTTTTCTGATACACAAAAGTGTGATATCTATGAAGTACGGTTAAATTCTTTACGCTCTTGGGATTACATGCTATCAACATTAAATCAAAATGTTGAATTTCTTAGTTTAATTGTATATATCATGCCTAAAATAAATTTTATATTATTTATCAATCACAAATGTCAATTCCAATCTCATAGGCCTGATGTCTATCTACATTATGACATGCATTTATCGTTTTCTTGCACTGCATTCATCTAGGATTTATCTGTTAGATTTGATATCTTTTGACAGTTTAGGAGTGTTGTCCTCAATCCCATTATTGCTTGCAGCTAGACTGCATATTATCATGTATTATTCGTGCAGTCCTATAGTTACACATGTTACCTGACAAAACGCAATCTCAAAAGAATCCACGTTTTCCATATGAATACACAAACATATGCTACTCACTTCTACCCTATTTATTTTTTTTTAATTTTTTTTTTTTTTTGCTTTTCCTTCCATTTCTTTTCTTTCTTTACTTTTTTTTTCTTTTGAATGAATATATTCTCAACTGTCATAGATATGCAAACAACAATACAAAGTAACTTTGATCCAGAGCGAAATACTGACATGAAATTCTAGGATCTTTGCGGAATTCATCAAGTTGCCTTTTAAGCTCGCCTTCACTTAGAATGAGCCTCTCTGCTGCCTAAAGGTTAGAATCTCAGCCACAATCATTTGAAACCACAACAATTCATTTATATGCAAAAAGGAAGGTTTCGCAGCACCAAAAAAAACCAGTTAGACATATATTCGATGCTTGTCTCAGTTCCTATGCTGGATCAATGGCCTCGCACGTTGAAATACCATGCCACTCAAGTAGTCTCAAAACATTAAAATATGGCATAAACATAATATAATATATAGTTTACCACTGGTCCTTTTAAGAGTATATTTACTTATATTTTTCTGATTCAAAAGTTAAAACACCACATTTTCCAGATATATAGCTGCTTTAATGACCAAATATAATATGTGCATCGATAAATTTAAGGCTCAGAGTAGTAATCAATTTGCGTAAAAAAATATTACTTCAAACATAATAATAGAATGTTGTTAAAAAATTATAACAAGTTTGCCTGATATAATGACAGCTACAATGCAAAAAGGATATAAAAATAGTCTACCGTAACTAATGTTGGCCAAGCATTCTTATATGTGATGCTTGCATTTCATTAAACTAGTTTTCTGCACCCAAAGAAAATTAATATTTTATACAATATTTAATTTTTGTGTGAGTGTGAGGGAGGGGTGGAAAAAGGGTAGTTGAAATTAAAAGAGTCGTTTTAAAATTTTAAACAACAAGAATAATGATGTGAATAGCTTTGAAAAGGGTGAGAGGGCAGAGGTAGGGAGATTTTGTTAGGAATATGTATGCCCTAGAGACCATTATTGTATGATATAATGGATACTTGGACATAAATATAGAGGACTTTCTTGCTCGACATGATAGTATACTATCTGATTGCTCTTTATCTTAACATGTACATTTGTATTATTATACTCTCTCCCTGATACATGTTGATAAAGCCCTTAGGATGTTTGCTTGACTACCAGGACTATGATGCAGATCATACTACTGGGACTTGTGTAGTCTAGAAGCACATCCTTTAACAGTTCCTAGTCGAGAGATTATCGAGACAGAGCATCGATATTTCAGAATAGACTAGTGTGTACGTTTCTTGACCCTGTAAGGGACGATGGTTGATCCCATATCCATTGGTATTTGACATCAAAGATTGTACACAGGTGCTCATTAGAGAATGGGTATACCGAACAAGACACGCCGAGAACTCCTAATTGGTACTATACATATCGTCAGATAGCAGTTCTCTGATGACACTGGTACAGATTAGTCTGTAGACCCAAAATCGTCATAGAGTCTTGTGTGGTTCCCACTGTGCTTTGATTTCTTCCCTACCACGGCTCAAAAGAGTAGTGCAAACAGATGGATTTTGGGTACAGTCCCGACTCATATGGAGGCAATGAGCGATAGGAAGGGTTTCGTCCTCCCGGTACAGGGAGTTGATGTTGCGCTATGCTCGATTAGCTATAACAGGAAGTCCCTGGCCAGGGTTTTTTTTTAGATTTACTGATAAGAGTTATCAGTATTTTCTCGTACCGTTATAGGCCACACATCGGCATGATTTATCAAGTTATTGGGGTCTGACGATTCCACCCCAGACTCGATATGCGACATATCAAACGAAGAGACCGGACTGCACGGTAAGTGTTACTTATAGACTTCATGGGAGTTTGGACAAGCTTGCTTGTTGATCTTTTATTCGCTCAATACCTGGATAGCCGTTACGTCCAGCTAGTACCGCTGACGGCTTGTGGGTAACTGATGTGATTATTACCTACTGCTGACGTATTGATGAGTATTTAGAGTTCCACACAAAAGTTTCCTAGTTCAAACGAAACGAAGTAGGACACATATGCTGATATGTGTGGGGGCCTGATTAAATACAAGTATGTGATACCGTATTCTAATCTGGCGGTTATTTGATATCAGTTAGGTTATATGTGATATAACCGGATTATTGAATCAAGTGTATTTGATAATGTGATATACAGATAAATGATATTAGTCGATTATATATGATATAACCGGATTATTAAATGTTGATTTAATAATATGATATATATTTATATTTGATATAAATATATTAACTAATATTATTGCTCACTAATTATTTGCTTATATATATATATATATATATATATATATATATGTGTGTGTAATATTATATGAAGCATGGTTGTTTTTCTATTTTTGGAAAATAGAAAAAAGAGGTGGAAAATGAGGAGCATAGGTGAAGCTGGCTTTTGATTTATTTATTCTTTTTCTATACACTATAGAAGCATGGTCACCTTTTAATATTGATTAAAAGTGTATGCTTCAATAAGTGAGAGATATTATAAGTCATTCTTCACTTGCATTCTAGACTTAGTTCTTTTGCCTCACTTGAGCTCATATGATAAGTTCTCCTCTCTTGCTCTCTTCATCTTCTTCCTCATCTCCTCCAAACGCAATCCCTCACATGAGTTGTTTGTAACATTTTGGAAAATTGTAAATATTAATTTATAATTTTAAATATGAATTTAATAAGTTTACAAAAATGATATCGCTTATGAAGTTGGGTATCGGAATTATATCCGTAAAAATATAATTATTTTGGTAAATATAAAGAAAAGTGTGCGATATCATAAAAATGATATATTAATTATTTTAACATGACATGATATTTAAGTGATAGATTAATTATCTCATATCTTTTTATTTACATGGATTTAAGTTGTAACATGAAAGGTTTTTCTTTTGTTAAAATTCTTTTGATGGTTGGTATATGATATCCTATTTTTAACACTCACACCAACACACACACTCACCCTCCTTCCTACACCTCCTCCTTCACATTTTACACCTCCTTACACCATGACACATCCACCTCTCAACTCTCCACCTCATGCTTACTCTACACATACACTTAATAATTTCTCTAACTCTCTCAAACTGAACACAACTAGGTCTTCAGCTCCAAACTAATATTCCCAAGTGTTCATCAATCCAAATGAAGAAAAGCTTAATCCCTTTATCAACTTATGCATATCATCAAGCTTGATCCACTACAAACCCTTGATACTTGCACAAGCACTTCTTGAGCTGAGATTTCTTTGTGCACCATCCTAATAGGTATATCTTCTTCTCTCTTTACTTAATCAATTCTGTTTGTGATCTGTTTTGATGTGCAGTATTACAAAAACCGCTGTTTTGTGATATTTAACCTACTGAAATTGAATTTGGAACCACTAGGTATAACCACTAAAAACAAACAAGACCATAATATCATAAGACCACTAGGAGACTATATTTAAAGCACGAGCCCCAAACTCCACACTTGATCCGGCGAGATTCGTCTTTTTGTCGGCGCCGCCGGGCCACCTAGGGAGTTTTGTGTTGGTTTTTCTTCTGTAGCTTTATTTGAGTATTTTATAAGTTACTGTATTGTTTGATTTGTCCCGATATGCATAAAGAGAAATCTGAGAATATTTTAGTAGGGGTTTTATCAAGTTTCCGACATTTCGATATGTGTTTTTCGTATTTCTGTACTGCGACTGAAACATTGACGTTCATACGTTAATTTCAGGGGCAATTGATCGTTTCTAGGGTAAATAAGCTATAGGTTCTAACCTATGGATGTTTAGCTCGTTATTTTGATCTCGATATGATATTTACGCCGATATTCATAACTACGATTATAGGTACGATCGCGAAGGTTTCCGAGACGGAGTTGACGGACATAGCAATCGTGGATTTAACGAGTTCAACAAGTTGAGTAGATTTACATCTATGGGGGAAATCGGGTGGATGGCGTATAGCACCCCGCAACCTTATAACTAAGATAGTTATGATATCTAGTTAATTATTAGTAATTAATTCAAGTTATTGGCATTAATGTTACGTTGCATCTAGTATAGTTTTCATGTGCATATAGTTTTATTCATGGGTTGATGGACTTGTACGAGAGATCATGTCGTACTTGAGATGATTTGGATATTATGATAATGTGGGTATTGTACGAGAAATCATACCGTACTTGTGGTAGCGAGACTAGCATGCCGAATAACGGCCAAGTTTCCTTTAGACTCGTAGAGTTATATTTTATTCCGTTTTAGAACGTAATACGTGTGTGAGCTATACTCTTTTAAAAACTAACGATTCGTTTCTCTTTTAATGATAAAGGACAAGGATGTGATGCCAATTTCCAAAACGAATATCTATTTTAACTTAAGGCAGCTTCCTTATTTTAAAACCAACGTTTCGTTTTATTTTCACAGATAATGGTATAGCTCATAACAAGTAAGTTACATTTAGTAATTACGCTTAGATTTACATTACATGTTCGCGATATATTTATCGATGTTATACGTTTCCGTAATACGAACACTCTGATAGATCACCGCACAACTACCAATGAGTATTATGTTGCATGAGCACATACGCATATGTTACACTATATCTCATTGGTACTGCCATGTCACTGTAGGACTGCGATATTACGTGATGTGTATGTAGATGTCGATACGAGAAAGCTTTATACACTTATATAACACTCGCACAAATGCTAATGATTGCCATGCTGCACGAGCACAGATGCGTATGCTACACTACACATCATTAGTATTGCCATGACACAGTAGAATCGATATGTTTGTTGCATGTATGATTTTATTTACGTACTTTACTTGTTAAGCATTGCAAATACCAGTACTATGGGTGTTCATATTTGATTCTTAGGAGTTTCTGGATGCTTTACTTTTGATGATATATATCAGTGGTATGGGACGTTGTTATATATGTATATATATAATATACCATCAGAATGATCTATGCAAGTATTCTTATTCTTTACTTGATATTTCTGGATATGATGAGTTGACGTCCACCATGAGCTTGATATTTTCTGATTGTTTTATTCCGATCCGAGTGGGGGAAATATACGGTTTCAGACTTGCTACTTATCCGGACTGAGTGGGGGAGTATACAGTCGGATACATGGTGGACCCGGTCGAGACCGAAGGGCAGGAAAACCGCATTAGAGGCGGGGAGCCTAGCGAGGACACTCGATACCGGAGATAGAGATGAGCACGGAAGATATCCGGGGGATACTAACCGGGGCTAGATTTGGACACGGGGGATATCCAGGGGATACCGACCGGGGCCAGGGATATCGGGTGGCGATCATCTGTTGAGATGGTGTCGACGATATCTGCATTTGCGTGTCGGTGATGGACACGAGAGATTTGAGAATTTGCGTGTAGGTGATGGACACGAGAGATTTCTGATTTCGGGTGTCGATGTTGGACATCCAGATGTTGATATGTTGTTATCATTGAGGTATACCGTTATGTTATAAGTTTTGTAGCCGACCAGGACTGATCCGTGGGACAGTACCTGCATACCTTTTTACGGATAGTTGCATATAAAAAGGAATTTAAAAATCGAGCTATAATCTCATTATTTGACATGCCTGGTATGACATTGGAATCTTTTAAATTGTAAACTTCTTAACACTATTCATTAAAACAGCATGACGTATATCTTAAATAAGATACCTATTATATTTCATAATATCACGTCTGCTTTTATGTCGTGACATACGTATTCCGCGGCTATTTTAAAAAAGAGGTTTACATATATATTTTCAGCAACTTATGGGCTTATACCTAGATACAGGCCATTTGTCTGATATATTCTATTTTTGGGTTCATGTGAGAGATAGAGTTGCATTTACGATACATATGCATATCATATATTATATTAGTGCATGATATGATAGTATTATACTTATGATCTAGGTATCGTTGTGCATTTCGATTTCTACCTTGTGATGTATTTTTATTCACTGAGTTGGCAACTCATCCCCGTTGTGCCACAGTTTCTTGCAGGTTTTACCGTTTGGATTATCAGCGGCTTGGAGCACACATTCCTTTCGGTGATTGCTTTAGCAGGTGGGTTACTGTTGTATCGTACTCACATTTGTATATTCACATCTTCTTGTATCTAGTAAAACTCCATCGACTTAGAACTGGAATATTGTGGACTCAGAAGCGAGACATAGAATTGTGTGTTGTAGGCGTCGTACTCATTGGAGTCGACCTGTTTATATTACTGATTTGGTTTCGCTTTCTTTTCTTCGCCTTTGTGCGTCGTATATTGTTTGTTTGGTTGCTCCGTCGTTTGGGAGTGGAAGCTAGCTCTCGTTGGGAATGTTGTTTATACTTTTATGTTGTAGCGGGGTTTTATTCAAAATTTACAAAGGAGGTGATGTCGAAATTTCAAAACGTCATAAATGCTTTTCAAACATACCTAGTTAAACTTAAATGTTTATTTTAAACTGATCCCATCTGATGACTATTTTAAACTTCACCTCCAATGTTTTCAAAAAAGGGTTTAGATTCCGGATTTCGGCTTACTTGAACCGCGTCGACGTCTTTAGATGTCACATGATTTAAGTGTCGGTCACGTACCACATTCGGGTCGTGACAGTTGTGAAACCTTAATCTTGTGAGAACCCTAGTGAGCAAACAAAACCCTATTTCACCATCCTACACTTGATTAGCAATTAAGTGTAGTGTGTTTCCTTTACTAAAGAGTTTAGTGAAGAGGTAGTTTGGATTAGCGGAGTTTCGGGTGGATCACCTTCGGCACGAAGATCGCAAAGGAAGCTTGATCCAACTTCAAGTGGAGCCTAATGGAGTCGCGTGGACAACTACACGGAGCTTGAGAAGAGAAGGACACAGTCTACAAAGGTTGTAGCCTCTTTCTCTTAGTATAGTTTTTGATATCATGCTTAAAACCCTAATCATCTAGTTTAGATTCTAGATTAGTGTTAATTAGCATCCCAAATATTTTAAAAATGGCATGCGTACTAGTAAAACTCAGTGGTGGTGCTAACAAACACTTTCATGGTATCAGAGCCAAAACTAGAAGATTATACGATGTTTGTAGTATTACGAAACCGAAACAACTCCGAAAGCGTCGCCTTGAAACCCTGTTCTCTGTCGAATATTTTAAGGTCTCTAAAAAAATTTTAAACATGTACAGAAAGTTGCATATGATGTAACTAGAATACCAAACAAAATTGAGACCCAAACACTTAAATCTCGCCGGCCAGAGTGCCTATTTGGCCGGCCTGGCCGGTCCCTCTCTGATGTTTTGGGCTCGAGTTTGTTTGGTGGTCTTCTGTGTTGGTTTTGGGGTTTCTGGTTATGTTTGATTGGCCCAAAATTACAGGTGATGTTAATTTTGTTAAGGGGCAATTCGGAGTATTTCGAAGTCGTAATTTAACATCGTTTTGGTTTAAGTTTGATATGTGATGCAATGGTTGGAATTCACATTTAATTAGTTTTGAGAAAACTAGTTTGTTTATAAATCTAGCATGTTAGTCTCTATTGATCGATTGCCACGAAATTTCAATTCGGATCGAAACTCTGTCGCAATTGCGTATCGTACGCAAATACTCGCCAGATAACTTTACTAGGTAGCTATGTCCTATAGCCCCGACCAAGTGACTTTTGGAGAACCCCGTTACCAAAAGCATCCACTCGGGTGCTCGCGGCCACGGTGTTCCGCCTAAGTGCACTTGATCGACGACATCGGGGGTGCGGCCATCTACTAAAGTTCCCGACGAGTATTCGATCGGATAGTCGGGAATCTTGTTGAATTATCCGACTAAGTTATTGAAAAGTGTTTTCGAATTGAGACTAAAATGCAAGGTTTATAGGTTAGGCATGAAATTTGGAATATGAGATATTCCGGATTTATGATGTGTAAGGAAATGCGGATTCTAATTATTATAGTTTTTCATTTCTTTTCTGTGACCGTAAGTATAATATGTGGTGTATCCCCGATCTCGTTGCTATATGTCAACGGAATTTGGGATACGCATATTTACTTACGTTGATGACATGTGATGTTATATGTTGCTGTGATATGTTATATTGGATCGTCGTGAATGAATAGTCGGGGGTTTTTACGTGAGATGAGAGTTTTTCAATTTTCATTCATGTAAAATTTGTATGTAATTTTCTTTTATGGGACACTTCCAGGTTGAGGATGATGGCACCATTGATATATTATTTACTTTTCCGCATTAGGATAAACCCAAGACGGGGAGCAGAAGTAACCGGGTTCTGGAGTCCAGTGAAAGACCATGTCGAGGAGTCGAGGCCGCGTCTCCTAACTCTAGAATTAGCAGGGTTGCTTGCCGCTCTCGTAGGGGTCTAGAGATGTGGATTTGGCTATTCATCACGACCGTGAAATTCGTGTTTTTCATTACTGGCTGAATTTAAAACATGGACCTCCTAATATATCTAATATTTCATATGTTGACTTCTGCTGCTGTGTTCTGTGATGTGATCATATAACTGCGTGAGACGAATGCTATATATATATGATATATATAATAAACGTTGCTTATGTTTTGCACCCGCGCTAGTCCAGCTCCCGCTCTGCCGTTAGTTAAGTAACCTAACGGTGCATGACGGGGCCCCGTGATGAATGCCGATGGCAAAAGCGTACGTTCTATTTTCGGTTCTTTTCTGTGATATTTAGGGAAATATAAATGATGGGACTTCATTAATGAGATTAATTGAAAGAAAAGAAACCTAAAAATATTGTAGAATCAAAAGTTATTAAAAAAGATAGCTCTAGTTCTTTCTTTGCATAGTGGTATTCCTTGATGAATATTCAGGACCTCATTCGATGAGAAAAGAGCCGAGATCCCTTTACCGGGAATGACCTCTTTAGCAAAACTAGCAAATGCTACAACCTACTCGGTTTTGTTTTTTAGCTTCTCTAGTTCTTGCTTTGCATAGGATATTCCTTGATGAATATCCAGCACCTCATTCGATGAGGAAAACGCCGAGTTCTCTTCACCGGGAGTGACCTCTTTAACGAAACTAGCAAAAGTTACAAAAACACTCCTTTTCAAATCATTAGATTCTACAACGATATCTAGTTCATTACGTTAAAGGTTTTTTTCAAAACCAACCGTAGCTTTCCGTCATTTCAGATAAGTACAATTTAGTATTCGTACTGCGTTTGTTGACCATAGCTAAGACGCGGTGTACGGTAGCTGATTAGTGCTTATCTACCGCATGTGATACGATTGGATTAGGATAGTCGTGCGACTTTATTGGCCTTCGTCAAGGGTCGTGCGAGTGGATTTAATTCAATCAAGAAATAAACGGGTTGAATTTGATTAGCGCCTTATGGTTTGTTGGCCTTCGTCAAGGTCATAGGACGTTAGGGGTAAAAATAATTATCAGAAATTTCAAGTGTTGAAATTTGCAATGAGATTGCATACCTTCTATATGATAGTTGGATCCCGATACCCACTGCGAGTAAGAGTTACTCCTGGAAGAGTTTTCCATTTTACAATTAGCCGATCCATTAGGTGACTAAGAAAGGTGTTAACAGGGTTATGCCCCTGCGGAAACGAGATTATTTAATTAGTTCCATGCGAAACCATGGGGAGAATCCCTCAGAGTACCAATACCTGTCTGACCGAACGATTGGCGAACTTGTAGGGTGTAATTAATCCCGGCTAATCTTATCTTTTAGGGTTTGAATGAAGATTTGATAAAAACAGTGGAAGTCATCCTGATTAGATAAGATATTAACCAATCTAATCTTGCAAGAGTGCACGCTAAAGTGTTTCCTTCTCTCTCTCCAGGTAGCAACCAATAACACGCATTAATCAAGATAATAATATGGATGTATTGACCGAACCCGCTTATTATACTGAGCTAGGAAACGTTGGTTCCGCTCTATCTTATGATTGTCATAAGTCCGAGCAAGAAATAGTAGAATATCAGGATTCCCACGCCACCCGAGCGAAGAAAGAGCATGATGATGCATCTTCTTCGGGTGTGTTCGATACCGAGAACTGTTTCTCAGTATGCTCTAATACCGGATCAAGATCCCACGTATGTAATTTGTTACATGGGCTAAAGAGAGGTAGAGAACTGGGAAAGGATGATAAGTCTATAACAGTAGGGAATAGTGCAATTGTTGCAACCAAAGCAGTTGGCGAATATCATCTTGTATTACCAAGTGGTAATACAATGATTCTGAACGACTGTTATTACGTACCGAAGATGATATGCAATATTATATCAGTCTCTTTATTACATAAAGAATGATATAATTTTGTACTGAAGGATAATGTTATGAACATTTTCCTAAATCAAGTGTTGATTAGGTTTGGTACGTTGTGTAACGGTATATACGTTCTGAATCAAACTACAGTTCTAAATATACAGAACACACACAAGAAGAAAAGTTCAGAAATGAACGAAGCCTTCTTGTGGCATTGTAGACTAAATCATATCAATGCGACGCGACTAGCTAAGTTGCATAAAGATGGATTTTTGAATCAGTTCGATTTTACATCTTATGAAACTTGTCAGTCATGTCTCAAAGGCAAGATGACCAAGACTCCGTTTACTGGACACGGAGAAAGAGCTACTGAACTCTTGGGACTGATACTTAGTGATGAATGCGGTCCTATGTCTACGCATGCCAGAAATGGTTCCTCGTACTTTATTACATTCATTGATGATTTCTCAAGATTCGGATATGTGTTCTTGTTGAAACACAAATCTGAAGCTTTTGAAAAATTCAAGGAATATAACTGCGAAGTAGAGAACCAGACAGGTAAAAGTATTAAAATCCTTCGATCTGATCGGGGAGAAGAATACTTAACCACGGAGTTCCTGGATTATTTAAAAGAGAATGGGATTCTCTCTCAGCTTACTCCTTCGTATACACCACAGCACAACGGTGTATCGGAGCGGAGAAATCACAACTTATTAGATATGGTGCGCTCTATGATGAATACTGCTGAGTTATCTATTTCTTTTTGGGGATATACGCTTGAGACAGCCGCATACCTATTGAATCAAGTTCCATCAAAATCTGTGCCTAAAACACCATATGAGATATGGAGTGGAAAAAGACCGTATCTGAAACGAGTTAAGATATGGGGTTGTCCGGCCTATGTCAAAAAGCAAAATCCGGACAAGCTTGAGACAAGGTCGGTTCTTTGCAAGTTTGTGGGGTATCCAAAGAATTTGCATGGATACATTTTCTACCATAGTGAAGAACAAAAAGTGTTTATTGCTCAACATGCCATCTTTTTAGAAAAGAAATTTCTTGTAAAAGAAATTAGTCGTAATAAGGTTGAGCTGAAAGAAGTTCCAGTTATACAAACTACAACTGATAATTTGGTGGAATCGGAGGATCCAATAGTCTCCAACGAACCCCAGCCACTCTGCAGATCTAGTAGGGTTTCTCATCCACCTCAGCCACTTCGCAAATTAGTCGTAATGAGGTTGAGCTGAAAGAAGATACTACGGTTTTCTCATAGACGGTGGGAGCGAAGATTGCATCATGGAAGATGATGACCCAACTAGTTTCGAGCAGGCCATCATAAGTGGGGACTCTGTGAAATGGCTGGATGCTATGAGATCTGAGATTGAATCCATGTACACCAACAAAGTATGGACTTTGGAAGTTGCTCCTGAAAAGATAAAACACATCGGGAGCAAGTGGATCTTTAAGAAGAAAATTGGTGTAGAAGGAAAAGTTGACTTTCAAAGCTAGACTTGTAAGCAAAAGGTTTTCGTCAACGACCAGGTGCCGACTATGATGAAACATTTTCTCTTGTCGCTATGCTTAAGTCCATAAGGATCCTACTTGACATTGCTGCATACCATGACTACGAAATCTGACAGATGGACGTCAAGACCACTTTTCTAAATGGCGATTTAGAAGAGAACGTGTACAGGACACAGCCATAGGGTTTCGTAGACAGTGGGAGCAGCGAAAGCGTGTGCAAGCTGCTTAAATCAATCTACGGATTAAAGCAAGCATCATGGAGCTGGAACATCTGTTTTGATGAAGCTATCAAAGAGTTTGACTTCATCAAAAATGTAGATGAACCATGTATATATAAGAAGGTCGTAGAGAGTAAAGTTGTCTTCCTCGTATTGTATGTGGATGACATACTCTTGATAGGAAATGATATTCCTATGCTACACTCGGTCAAGCTCTTCTTATCACACAAGTTCTCCATGAAAGATCTAGGTGATGCCTCTTACATCTTAGGGATAAAGATCTATAGAGATAGATCTAAACGGATGTTGGGATTGTCCCAATCCAGATACAGACACCATACTAAAGAGGTTTAGTATGAAAGATTCTAAGCGTGGTAATTTACCCTCTTGTTCAGGAATCACTCTCTCCAAAAAAATATCTTCTAAGACTGATTTGGAGAGGGCCCGCATGCAATGGATACCCTATGCTTCGGCGGTCGGGTCTATCATGTATGCAAAGTTATGTATCAAACCGGATGTAGCTTACTCACTAGGTGTAGTGAGTAGGTATCAATCAGATCCTAGGGAGAAGCACTGGACAGCTGTGAAGAACATTCTTAAGTTCTTATGAAGGACTAAAGAAATGTTCTTGGTGTATGGTAACAATGAACTCCAGGTGGAGTCCTTTTACCGATTTGAGCTTCAAGAGTGATAAGGACGACAGTAAGTCGATCTCGGGTTTTTGTCTTTACCCTCTACGGAGGGACGGTATGTTGGAAGAGTTCCAAGCAAGATACCGTATCAGACTCGATGATAGAGGCTGAATACATCGCTGCCAAAAAGCATGTCTGGATGAAGAAGTTCATAGCTGAACTTGGTATGGTTCCATCCATTTGAGCATCCAATACCTATGTATTGTGATAACAATGGAGCTGTGGCTTTGACCAAAGAACCCCGATCCTATCAGTGATCCAGACATATTCTTAGATAGTATCTGATCAGGGAGATAGTAGATCACCGGGATCGAGGTCAGGAGAGTTGACACGAAGGATAACACGGCGGATCCACTCACAAAGGCGCTCCCCTAGACACGGTTTGAGAGACATTTTGGGATGTTGGGAATGAGATACTACAACAACTGACCTTAGTGCAAGTGGGAGATTGTTAGGAATATGTATGCTCTAGAGGCCATTATTGTATAATATAGTGGATGATTGGACATATATACATAGAGGACTTTCTTGCTCGACATGATAGTATGTTATCCGGTTGCTCTTTATCTTAATATGTATACTTGTATTATTATAATGTCTCTCTGATACATGTTGATAAAGCGCTTAGGATGTTTGCTTCACCATCAGGACTATGATGTAGATTATACTACTGGGACTTGTGTAGTCTACAAGCACATCCTTTAACAGTTCCTAGTCGAGAAAGTATCGAGACAGGGCATCGAAATTCTAGAGTAGACTGTGTGTACGTTTCTTGACCCTGTAGGGGGCGATGGTTGATCCCATATCCATTGGTGTTTGACATCAAAGATTGTACACATATGCTTATTAGAGAATGGGTACACCGAACAGGACTCACCGAGAACTCCTAGTTGGTACTATACCTATCGTCAGATAGCAGTTCTCTGGTGACACTGGTACAGATTATTCTGTAAACCCAAGATCGTCATAGAGTCTTTGTGGTTCCCACTGTGCTTTGATTTCCTCCCTACCACGGCTCAAAGGAGTCATGCAAACAAGTGGATTTGGGGAACAGTCTCGAGTCACATGGAAGCAATAAGCGATAGGAGGAGTTTTGTATTTCCCGGTATAGGGAGTTGATGTTGCGCTATACTCGATTGGCTATAACAATAAGTCCCTGGTCAGGGCTGATGAGATTTACTGGTAAGTGTTATCAGTAGTTTCTCGAACCGTTATGAGCCATATATCGGCATGACTTATCAAGTTACTGGGGTCTGACGATTCCACCTCTATACTTGATGTGCGACATATCAAATGAAGAGACCGGACTGTACGGTAAGTGTTACTTATAGGCTTCACGGGGGTTTGGACAAATTTGCTTGTGATCTTCTATTCGCTCAATACCTGGATAGCCGTTACGTCCAGCTAGTACCGCTGACGGCTTGTAGGTAACTGATGTGATCATTAATCATTACCTACTGCTGGCGTATTGACGAGTCTTTAGAGTCCCATACAGAAGTTTCCTAGTTCAAGCAAAACGAAGTAGGGCACATATGCTGATATGTGTGGGGGCCTGATGAAATACGAGTATGTGATACCATATTCTAATCTGGCAGTTATTTGATATAAGTTAGGTTATATGTGATATAACCGGATTATTGAATCAAATGTTGATTTGATAATGTGATATATATATAAATGATATTAGTCGATTATATGTGATATAACCGGATTATTAAATCAAGTGTTGATTTAATAATATGATATATATTTATATTTGATATAATTATATATTAACTAATATTATTGCTCACTAATTATTTGCTTATCTTTATATATATATTAATATATATGTGATATATATATATATATATTATATGAAGCATGGTTGAAGCATGGCTTTTGATTTATTCACTATAGAAGCATGGTCTCCTTTTAATATTGATTAAAAATGTATGCTTCAATAAGTGAGAGATATTATAAGCCATTCTTCACTTACATTCTAGACTAAGTTCTTTTTCCTCACTTGAGCTCATATGACGAGTTCTCTCTAGCTCTCTTCATCTTCTTCCTCACCTCCTCCAAGCTCAATCCCTCACATGAGTTGTGAAACCTTGAGCTTGTGAGAACCCTAGTGAGCAAACAAAACCCCTACTTCACCATTCTACACTTGATTAGCAATTAAGTGTAGTGTGTTTCCTTCACTAAAGAGTTTAGTGAAGAGGTAGCTTGGATTAGCGGAGCTTCGGGTGTATCATCTTCGGCACAAAAATCGCAAAGGAAGCTCGATCCAACTTCAAGTGGAGTCTAGTGGAGTCGCATGTACTACACAGAGCTTGAGAAGAGAAGGACACGGTCTACAAAGGTTGTAGCCTCTTTCTCTTAGTATAGTTTTTTGATATCATGCTTAAAACCATAATCATCTAGTTTAGATTCTAGGTTAGCGTTAATTAGCACCCCAAATATTTTAAAAATGGCATGCTTGATGCTAGTAAAATCCAGTGGTGGTGCTAACAAACACTTTCAGATTTAAAATTTGAAAAGTTGATGATATGGATAGCTTAATGTGAGAATTCATTGAGAGATTTTTCTCATTTTTCAGATTCACCTTTTGAAAACAAGCAGGCCATCAATAGATGACATGAGCTACACCCTTGAAGTTTGCATATAAAAGTACAGATATGTTATTAGAAACCGAAAAGGTATTACTAAGTTTCATAACTAACCTTTGCTATTAAAGGATCTTTTAAATCTGCAACTGTTGCAAACTGCACTTGCTCCATATCCCTATGATTGGTGAATTGGAAATTGACAATAAAAAATAGTTGAGGGAAGCAATATTTAAAATTTAAAAAAATTGAACTCTGCTATAACGAGGAAGACTCACACAAAAAACTCACATGGGTTCTGGAAGTTCTTCCTTTGATAATAGGCCATCTTTGACTAGCTCCTCAAGAGATATGAATAGCGGGTTGCCACAGTTTGCATCCTGCAAACAAATTAATGAATTAGCACAATGCTGTTCAAATTACATAATATTAAAACTGATCATTGAGTGGCATTTTTGTATAGATAAAACAGCATATAACCACATGAAGGAAACTTAGATTAGAGCTTAATTGTAGGGGTTACAACATGTGAGGCTATACAAGAAAACCTCTCCCCTGCTCATATAAAAAATAAACATGAAGATAACTCATTCAAATGCAATATTTTTTTGTGGGACGCAATAATGCATGTGTGCATGTGCGTGCGTGTGATGCTATGGTGAAATGGTGAGATGAATAAGTTTATAGAGGGTTGAGCTCAACCATTGGATAAAAATGAGAGGCCAAGATTATTTCACTCACCTGGCAACTCCTTTCCTCTCCACGAAAATCTCACCCCTTTAGGATATGCTCTCTCTCTCACTTGATGGAGCACGAATCTCAATTGTAGATTTTTGTCAGTGTTCTAAATATCGCCGATATATCCGATATCGGCCGATCAATTTTGGAGGGAAAACGATATGATATGACGAAATAATATCTTTTTTAGTTTTGGATATATATGAGCCGATATATCGTAATATCGGCCGATATATTTTACCAAATCTCGTGATATTTGTCAAATTTTATTTTGGGTCTTTGGATGCAGGTTAGATTGTTAGTGTCTTATTTTGTTTATGCTTTATTGATATAATCTATTACATAAGTTTAATACCAATGTTTTCAAATTCGGTTATTTGTGTTTTAACGTCAAATATTCTCAAGTAGAATTCGAATTTACGGCCAGTCAATAGCTCTACCACTGAGCTATTGAGTATTAACTAAGCTATTAAGGAATAATCATCTAAAAGAGCCAATTTCATATTGAGTCTTCTTTATGACATTTATCATACAAAAAATATTTTTTAGAATTTATCTTCCGATATATCGCGATATACGCTATCTGATGTGAAAATCGTCGGGCCGATACGATACCCATATCCGATATTTAGAACATTGATTTTTGTTAATTGAGGGCTTGTTTCTCACATGGTAGAATGCAGTAGGCCTTAAAAACATTTATTTGAAACAGGTTCTTCCTCAATCGAAGATGAGTTAGATTTGATTTTTTAGACTAGCAATCCATGAATGTATGAGATTTAATTCTGTTCGGCCAAGGTTGAAGATAGAGCATAGAAATATACTTTTTTCATAAGAAAAGAAATGGATTTTAAGGGAAGAAGATTACTCTCTCCATCTCTCTCTGTTTTCTCCCGATTCTTTTCCATTTCCATTCTCTTGCTGACAATCTAACCTGGTATTTCTCTCGCAATCTCTTGTTATATTTCAAAAGTTTCTACTGAATCTGTATGGGTCACAAAAAAGTTAAAAGCAGTAAATTTAAATTACGAAAGGGATATATAGAAGATGGGTTGAATCTATATGGTTTGATTTCCTACGAATTGTTTGAGATCAGAAGGATTTATGTTAGGGCTTGATTTCCTACGAAAGAAATTAGACTGATTTTTCTCACCAAATATTCAGTTTTACTGCTTAATTTCATCCCTCAAACCCTCCAATTCCCCTCTTGGATTCTTCATACCATAACCAAATGGAACCCAACTCTCTACAAACCCCAATCGTTCTCTTATCATTCCACTCATCTATTGTTGATGCGCAAATCTTAATTATGAGATTAGCATAAATTTTATACGGCTGAAAAATGGAATCGGATGAGGGGAGAAGAGAGAATGATGAAATGGAGAGGTGGGGGTAGGAGTAGAGGATGAATAAATGTGTATTCTTAGCCACACAATAACATTCAATGGTGGAGATTCTTCATCTCACTTTAAACTTATCCATCCTGCCATCTCACCGTATCAGTGTGTGTGTCTATTCTTTTTGGCTTATCGACACCTTGGAGTTGAATATAATTCCTTGTAACAACTCTATCATCTTTATTGAATGGACTTCTCTAAGAGTGGGATTAAACCGAATGCCGAAAGGTAGACTTTCTAGCAGCAAACTGACCAATTAGTTGTGCTACACACCTCATTCATCCATAGTTTCCTTTGGTTAGGAATTCAAAATCAACTTCAAAATTTGACGATAGCTAGTCAGAATTTTTTTCTTCAAATCTCTCATGGTGCCTTGCAATCATGGTCAATCTCATTTAATTATAAAAGGCTTCAGATGATGCTGGTGTTACTCCCACTAAGTAAAAGACCTTTAGTAGAAATCATTCCCCCACCAAGAGTTGTGTTACTCTCACTAAGTTAAAGACCTTCAGTAGAAATCATTCCCCACCAAGAGTTGTTTATTGGTTTTTATTCCCAAACCTAATCTCGACACTACCCACCAACTAGATAAGAACAAGTTGGTAAGGAGTTCTTTCGGAGGCGGTCACAGGTTTAAGGCATGGTGCAAAGAAGAAAAAAAGGGAGTTCCTCCCCTTAAAAAGGAGAAGAATGAGCTCAAAGACACTTAATATAATTATAGTTTACATGCTTTCACATGGAAAATATGTGGGAAACAAATATGTCGAAGACATTGGACCTACGCGCTGAAACAACACAGATTTATTTTTCCAATCTAAACTCTAAAGCTGAAAATAAAAGGGGAAGAGTCAAAGAAAGAGTTTGAATATTATGGAATCCAAGATTCACCTGGCCTGCATATGGGGATCCATCTTCATTGGACTTCCTCCCTGGGGGAACAAGTGGAAGCACCTGCAATATAACAAGACGCAAACACTGGGGTCAACAGGATGTGTAGAGAAGGGGACCAATCGATCACCCTGTGGAACCATTGAAAGAGTAAAATATAATTGCCACCTAAATGAGTGAGTGGCAGAATAAAGAAGTCCAAGAGATAGTTAAACCAGGATATTTGTCTCACAAGAAATTGGCAAAGGCAAAAAAGACATAAAAAATTAGAAGTACATGTAAGCAAAAGAAAGAATGAAAGAAAATGGTTTGTGAGGCTACATTCTAAAGTGTGATTATTCATGTAAGAAGTTAGCAACTAAACCTGTCTGATATGAAACTAAAACTACTCTCTCACTCTTTTACCATATGGGTCATACCACCATTTTAGTTGCACGAATGTTTTGCGCTCATGATAAGGTCCCAATTATGATGCAAAGCTTTGAAAAAGAAACAGATGTCATAAAACTATACTAATTAAACCAAGAAAATATGAGGTTAATGAATCAAGGTGTCATAGCAGAGAATGCTTCTCCTATGGTGGTCAAAATTCAGTTTCTCTCTGCTTTATTGGATAATCGAAGTAGTTTATCTTAATCTTCATGGTCCAAAACATCGATTGACATAGTGAATTTCCATAGAATCATACTCCGGCCTTTACGTCAAGCGGGTGCAAAACTAGAGTTTTTTTTCTATGATAATAGAATCATCCACCTGTAGACAATGCAAAAGAGTATAAAACTTGCAAGTATATCTATGTTTTATACAGTGAAGTTGATATGGACAGCAGCTATCATTCAAAAACGTAGTGAAGAGTAGACTTTTGACGAACATGTCAAAAATTCTCTCCTAGCATCTTATACTCATTATTACCGTATATGAAACAATTTAATGGTAAGCTCTTGACATTTTGCTGATGAACTTACTATGCACAGAATTTGAGTCCCATGAAGTATGTTATTTGCTATTAGCAGAGCTTGAAATTAAACTTTAATTTAGCTAGTTAACTTCGATAAACATAGAGGGAAAAGGGTGTTAAATGATATTTATGGTAAAAAAAAAAGTGAAGAGTCAATGCATACATCTCCCTTTATGTATACCTTGTCCCTTAGCTGGTTTATTAGAATCTTACAACCAGAGACGAAACTTCATTCAAAGCTTCCCAGCTCCGCTTTATGCCAATTAAGTGGAGCAATATTTTCACCCCGATAATCAGTTAAGGACACTCCTATTCTTATTGATTGGGGTACGCCTAAAGATTCATGGGCAAGCTTTAAAGACTTTTACTACCACATCCCTATATTAAGGTTACACCATATAATATATATATGAGGGGTTGATCAGTTGCAACCCGGGTTGCACAATAAAAATGAGAAGTCCGATCTGAATCGTTGAATTTGGGACATAAATGAATGGTTTGATTTAAATCTATTAAAAATGGGCCACTCTCTCTTTCTCTCTCTTTCCCAAAGCCAAACCCAAACCCCACATCGATCCTGTGTCCTCACCCCCTCCCCTCAACCTCCTTCCCGTCCTCTTTCGATGGCGAGGGCGGCGCGGTGGCGACGATAAGGAAGGCGATGGTCGTGATCTTGGTGGCGGCACGGCGGCTGCGACAACGACGAGAGAAATTTTAAAGATTTCTATTTTGGTTAAGAATTTGGAGATGATGATGTTGATGGTGATTGTGGTGGTGGTGGTGGAGATGGTGGTGGTGATGATGGTCGTGATCTTGGTGGTGGGGCACGAGAGGCTACAGTGGAGGTTGGTGGTGGTGCAGGGCAGCAATGGAGGTGGAGCAGCGGCGGTTGAAGGCAGCGAAGGAGGGGTTGAGGACGTGAGGATGGGTCGTGGATTGAGGGCTTGGGAAGAGGGGACAAAGAGAGTGGTGGGGGCCATTTTAAGTGAACAAATCCTGGCTCTTGATTCTATTTTTAAATGGATGGCCAGAATTTGAGTTCTTGTTTTTAAGTTACGGTCTGGATTGCAACTGCTCAGCCCCCTACACACACACCAAACTCATTAATTGAGGTTACACCCTTATTGTTGTTCAATAAATAATTAGTTTTTGTGTGTTTCAGAAATTTGGCCTTTTTAATTAGTGCATATATATATATATGCTATTTTGAGTATTTTCTTTGTCAACAGACTTTACTAGATGCTCATATATGTTTAATACTTCAGTTTTAATAGTTGATATTCTTAATTTTGCTCTTGTTTAAGAATAGACTAGTACATATTAAATATCATGCACTATAGTTCTTTTTCTCCTTTCCTTCATTCAGACAGGTAATGTAAATTGAATGTAACATAGTCACACATTAATCATTACTATTAAATACAAATATAAAAGGTCAATGTTATTGTCGCATTTACAATCAGCAATAAAATCAAACTAATCAAATTACACGAGTAGTTTTTAGGCTTAATTCCAAAAAACTACCAAATATTTTGGCCTAATTACAAGAAACCACCACATTCTTGTTAAATACACAAAACTACCATAAACCTTTCAAAAACTACATAAAATTACAACAAAACTTTCAAAAAAACTATGAAAAACTATCATAAATAATGTGCCACGTCAGTGATAATTGCAAGAAACTACCAGAAAACTTTCAAGCACGGTAGTTTCTCATAGTTAAGAGAGAATTTAGTAGTTTCTCACAACTAAGGCAAAGAATTTGGTAGTTTTTTAGAATTAGACCTAGTTTTTATAACATTCTAGTAATTGTAGAATATTGCTTTATTGTCAACAGGGGAGCAAGTTTTATGACATATTCCGGTAATTATAGAATACTTCACTTTTTTCGTCTTTGAAAATGCATATTTTTCTACAAAATTGCTTATCTAGTCATTTGCAAGTGAAGCTAAATAAAAATTAGTCTAAAATATATTAGAATTAATTATTTACAATAAATAAAAAAATTAAACAAAAAAAGACAATTGCTAATATCTAAGCATCCAAGCAAACCAGCATCTTCGAATTTTTCCACTTTTAAAACATAGCCCCCCTCCAGTTTTGAAGCGGCGCATGGTACACGAAACAAGACTACCGCGAATCAGCACATTCCAGGAAATGTGATCCCCGTGCATATGACTTCGGGGAATGTTGCATTAACGTGATTGGTACACTTTGATCATTCTTGGCAATATATGTGTGCAATAACAATGAACAATGACAGTCGTCATTGTAGAAGGGACGAGAAAAGAGGAATCAGCCAGCAATGGAGGATGCGACAAACAACAAAACGGGCAGTGGCAGGCGACACCCGACGATGGAGGGTGGTGAACGACGTCGATGGTGGAAGGTGAGGGGTGAGCGACGAGCGGCCACGACAGAGATGACAGCAACAACGACGAATAGTGGGAATTGGTGTCAATGAGCGATAGTGACGGCCGACGACATGACGGCGTCAACGAAAGGCAACAAGCATCTACGAGCAACATCCGGCTACGAGCGACGACAATGGCCGGCATTAGACGGACGGGCGGCCAACGAGCAGGAGGTCATAAAACTGGTTGCGTTAGGCCGGAATATTTAGGGTAATAGAAAGATGGAAAGCTATTTGAGTGGGAATATGATTCCCATGATTTTAGGTAATTTGATGATTTAGGGTATATTCTAAGAAATATTATTTATGTCAATACAAGCATGGGTATATTGAAAGTAGACCCTAACACCTCTACTAGGGTTTTAACAATATCAAATATGCAATTTTAAAAATCTAGAAGGCTAAGTCTACAAACGAGGATCGAACTAGAGGTTTAGGGTTATAAAGAAAGTTAACTAGAGTTATAAACTAAGTAAAAAAGAAGATACAACATTTATAGTCTAATCCTTCACTTCAAAAGCTCCAAGTATTAGTCCCTTGAACTCTTCCTTGAGCTCCACTTGAAAAAATGAACGAGATTTCTCGAAATCTTCTTTATCGAAAATGATCCACCTTGAGCTAATTTGTTTCAAAGTATTAGTGAAGTAAACAACCTAAGCTAATTTGTTTCAAAGGTTTAGGTTGATGAAGTAGGGTTTTTGCTCACTAAAAATCTTTCTTTTCTCTTTTCTCTTGAGTGAATAGTATCTCAAAAGAAGAAGAAATGAAGAAAATGGAGATTTTAGATAAGAATGGCCTTGGAGATGAGGATAAGTGCAAATCATAAACTTATATCAACAAAAAGAAAAGAAGAAATGAGTCATGCAAACTACAAAGTTCACAACAAATGACTCGTTTCTTTTCTTTAATTCATATAAGCAATGATTATCCTCTTATCCTCTAATCCACGTAATTCTCTTATACATCTATCTATAGTGTATCATCAACATGATACAATTATATACATTATTTATATCACATACAAATAATATATAAAGATATGAAAAAATTAAAGTGATCATAATATTAGTTAATATATATATATATATCAAATTATTAAATTAACTCTTGATTTAATAATCCGGTTATATCAAATATAATTCGGCTAATATCAAATAATGCTATATTAGAATACGGTATCATATACACGTATTCAATCGAGCTCCCGCACATATCACTATACATGCCCTACTTCGTTTCGCTTGAGTTAGGAAACATCTATGTGGGACTTTAAAAACTCGCCAATACGCTAGCAGTAGGTAATGATCGCATCAAACACCTACAAGCCGTCAACGGTACTAGCTGCACATAATGGCTACCCAGATATTGAACAAATAGAAGATCAACAAGTAAACTTGTCCAAACTTCCGCAACACTTACCGTACAGCCCGATCTCTTCGTCCGATATGTTGCATATCGAGTCTGGGGTGAAATCGTCAAACCCCAATAATTTGATAAGTCATACCGATATATGACCTATAATGAATCGAGAAACTACTGATAACTCTTCTCAGTAAATCTCATCAGTCTTGGCCAGAGACTTGTTATAGCCAATCGAGCATGACACAACATCAACTTCCAATACTGGAAGAGACGAAACCCCTCCTATCGCTCACTGGCTCCATGTGACTTGGGACTGTACCCAACTACCACCTACTTGCATGACTCAGTAGAGCCGTAGTAAGAAGGTAATCAAAACACGGTAGGAACCACACAAGACACTATGACGGTCTCGGGTCTACAGACTAACATGTACAAGTGTCACCAGAGAACTGCTATCTGACGAAATGTATGGTACCATCTAGGAGTTCTCGACGAGTCAATTCGGTGTACTCATTCTCCAATGAGCACATGCATACAATCTTTGGTGTAAAACACCGATGGTTGTGGGATCAACCATCGCCCCCAAACAGAGTCAAGAAACGTACACACTAGTCTACTCTGGAATATCGATGCTCTGTCTCGATACTCTCTCGACTAGGAATACTTCAAGGATGTGCTTGTAGACTACACAGGCCCCACTAGTATGATCTACATCATGTTCCTAGTAGTCAAGCAAAACATCCTAAGGGCTTTATCAACATGTAACAGTGAAATAGTAAATTAAAGCAAATGTACATGTTATGATAAAAAGTAATCAGATAGTATACTATCATGTTGACCAAGAAAGTTCTATATGTGTCTTTCCAAGCATCCACTATAATTTACAATATTGGCCTCTAGGGCATACATGCCACTAACAATCTCCCGCTTACACTAAGACCGGTTGTTGTAGTATCTCATACCCAACATTCCAAAAAGTCTCTCGAACTGCATCTGGAGAAGGTCCTTCGTGAGTGGATCCGCCGTATTGTCCTTCGTGTCGTCCTTTGTGTCAACTCTCCTGATCTCGATCTCGCGGCGATCAACTATCTTCCAGATCAGATGATACCGCCTCAGAATATATCTGGATCGCTGATGAGATCGGGGTTTCTTGGCCAAAACCACAGCTCTATTGTTATCACAATACAAAGGTATTGAATCAACAGTGGATGGAACCACACCAAGTTCAGTGATGAACTTCTTCATCTAGACAGCCTCTTTACTAGCATCGTTAGCAGCGATGTATCGTCGATTCTGCAACGGTATCTTTCTTGGAACTCTTCAAACATACCGCCCCTCCGTTGAGGGTGAAGACAAAACCCGAGACAGACTTGTTGTCATCCTTGTCACTCTGGAAGCTCGAATCGGTAAAGGACTCCATTTGGAGTTCTCCGTTACCATACACCAAGAACATTTCTTTAGTCATTCGCAAGTACTTAAGAATGTTCTTAACAGCTATCCGGTACTTCTTCCCTGGGTCTGATTGATACCTACTAACCGCATTAAGTGCGTAACCTACTCTGGTCTGGTACATGACATCACGCACATGATAAACCTGACTGCAGAAGCATAGGGTGTCATGTTCATGCGAGCCCTCTCATCATCAGTCTTCGGAGACATCTCTTTAGAGAGGGTGATTCCTGAACAAACGGGTAAGTTACCACGCTTGGAATTTTCCATACTAAATCTCTTTAGTATGGTGTATATATACCTGGATTGGGACAATCCCAACATCCTTTTAAATCTATTCCTATAGATTTATAGATCTTTATCCCAGGATGTAGGAGGTATCACCCAGATCTTTCATGGAGAACTTTTGTGATAGGAAGAGTTTGGCCGAATGCAGTATAAAAACATCATTTCTTATCAAGAGTATATCCTCCACGTACAATACGAGGAAAACGACCTTACTCTTTATTGCCTTTTTATATATACAGGGTTCATCTACATTTTTTATGAAGTCAAACTCTTTGACTGCTACATCAAAACAGATGTTTCAGTTCCGCGATGCCTGCTTTAATCCGTAAATTGATTTAAACAGCTTGCATACCTTTCCGCTGCTCCCACTGTCTACGAAGCTCTCTGGCTGTGTCATATACACGCTCTCTTCTAAACCACCGTTTAAAAAAGTTGTCTTAACGTTCATCTGCCAGATTTCATAGTCATGGTATGCAGCAATGGCAAGTAGGATCCTGATGGACTTAAACATAGCCATTGAGGAAATGTCTCGTCATAGTCGAAACCTGGTCGTTGACGAAAACCTTTTGCTACAAGTCTAGCTTTGAAGGTCTCAACCTTTCCATCTACACCGATCTTCTTCTTGAAGATCTATTTGCTCCCAATGGGTTTTACCCCTTCAGGAGCAACCTCCAAAGTCCACACTTTGTTGGTGTATATGGATTCCATCTCAGATCACATAGCATCCAGCCATTTCACAGAGTCCCCACTTGTGATGGCCTGCTCGAAACTAGTCGGGTAATCATCTTCCATAATGCAATTCTGGCTCTCACCGTCTATGAGAAAACCGTAATATCTCTCGGGTGAATGAGAAACCCTACTAGATCTGCGGAGTGGCTGAGATTCATCGGAGACTATTGAATTTTCCGGTTCTACCAAATCTTCAGTCATAGTTTGTGTTTCTGCAATTTCATCCAATTCTACTGCACTACTACTAATTTCTTACAAGAAATTCATTTTCCAAAAAGGTGGCATACTGAGAAACAAACACTTTTTTGTTCCTCAATGTGGTGGAATAGATACCTTAGAGAATTCTTTGGATATCCCACAAACTTGCAAAGTACTGATCGTACTTCGAGTTTGTTTGAGTTTTGCCTTTTAACATAACCAGCATAACCCCATATCTTAACTCGTTTAAGATATGGTCTCTTTGCACTCCATATCTCATATGGGGTTTTAGGCACAGATTTTGATGGAGCATAATTCAATAGGTACGCAGCTGTCTCGAATGCATAACCCCAGAATGAAAGAGGTAACTCAACAGTATTCATCATAGAACGCATCATATCTAATAGGGTGTGATTCTTCCGCTCCGATACACCGTTGTGCTGTGGTGTATACGGAATAATAAGCTGAGAGAGAATCTCGTTCTCTTTTAGATAATCTTGGAATTCTGTGCTTAAATATTCACATACTCGATCTGATCAAAGGATTTTGATACTTTTACCCGTCTAGTTCTCTACTTCCCTCGTATATTCCTTGAATTTCTCAAAAGTTTTAGACTTGTATTTCAACAGGAACACATGTCTGAATCTAGAGATCATCCGTGAATGTAATGAAATAGGAATAACCACTCATAGCATGTGTAAATAAAGGACCGTATGCATCACTATATATCAGTCCCAAGAGTTCAGTAGCTCTTGCTCCATGTCCTGTAAATGAAAGTTTGGTCATCTTTTCTTTGAGACAAGACTGACAAGTTTCATAAGATGTAAATTCGAACGGATTCAAATATCCATTCTTATGTAACTTAGCTAATCCAGTCGTATTGATATGACCAAGTCTACAATGTCACAAGAAGACTCCATTCATGTCTGAAGTTTTCCTCCTACGTGTGTTGTGTATATTTAGAATTGTATTTTGATTTAGAATATATAAACTATTACACAATGTACCAAATCAAATCAACACTTGATTTAGGAAAATGTTCATAACATTTTTCTCTAATTCAAAGTTATATCCTTTTTTATCCAATAAAAAACAGATATTGTATTGCACATCAAAGTCGGTACGAAATAACAGTCGTTCAAAATCAATGTATTACCAGTTAGCAATACAAGGTGATATTCGTCGACAACTTCTACAGCAACAATTGCTATGTTCCCTACTCTGGGAGACATCACCCTTTTCCCTATGCTCTACTTCTCTTTAACCCTTGTAACATATTATAAATGTGGGATTCTGATCCGATATCTAATACTCAGGACGTAGAGCAGACTGAAAAATAACTAACACACCCGAAGAAGATGCATCAGAATGCTTCTTCATTAGGATTGCGTGGAAATCCTTGCATTCCGCTATCTCTTGATCAGACTCATGACAATTGTCCTAAGCTAAAGCAGAACCAACATTCTCCAACCCAGTATAATAAACGGGTTCGGTCAATACATCCATGTTATTATCTTGATTAAAATGTGACATGGTCACTACCTAGAGAAAGAACAAACACTTTAACGTACGCTCTTAGAAGATTAGAATGGTTATTATCTTATCTAATTAGGATGCTCCCACTGGTTTTATCAAATCTTCCTTCAAATCCTAAAAGGAAAGATTAGCCGGAATTAATTACACCCTATAAGTTCGCTAATCGGTCAGCCAAGCTGGTGTTGGTATTCCGAGAGAATCTTCCCGTGCTTGCGCACGGAACTAATTAAATAACCTCGTTTCCACAGAGGCATAACCCAATCAACACCTTTCTAAACACCTACTGGATTAGCTAATTGTAAAGTGGAAAACTCTCCCGGGAGTAACTCTTACTCGCAATGGGTATAACTATCACATAGAAGGTATGCAATCTCATTGTAAATTTCAACACTTGAAATTCCCGATAATGGTTTTTACCCCTAACATCTTATGACATTAACGAAGTCAACGGATCATAAGTCGTTAGTTAAGTTCAACCCATCATTTCTTGATTAAGTGAGACCCACCAGCATAAGCCCTTAACGAAGTCAACAGAGCTATGCGACTGTCCTAAGTAATCGCATCACATGCTGCAAAAAAGAATCCATTAGCTACCGAACAATACACCTTAATGAAGTCAACAAACGTAGCACGAATACTAAGTGATACTTCTCTGAAATGACGGAAGGCTACGGCTTAGTTTTGTCGAAAACCTTTAACGTCGTGAACTTGATATCATTGTAGAACTTAGTGATTTGAAAAGGAGTTGTTTAAATTCCGCTTTTAGTTTTCAAAACAAACCGAGTGGGTTGTAGCATATGCTAGTTTTCGCTAAAGAGGTCATTCCCGGTCTATGAATCTAGGCTCTTTTCTCATCGAATGAGGTGCTGGATATTCATAATTGAATACTTCTATGCAAAGAAAAACTAGAGCTGCTTTTTTGAAAATTTTGGTTCTACATCTTTTAGATTTCTTTTCTTTTCATTAATCTTATTAATAAAATCCCACCATTTAAGTTTTCTAAATATCACAGAAGAAACGAAAATAAAACACACATATATACCATCCGCATTCGCCGCAAGAACCCGGATCTTCACCGTAAGGTTAACTTATGGCAGAACGGGGTCAAGACTAGCGCGGATGCAAAACATATATAGTGTCTACTAATATATCATATATATATAACTAACATTCGTCTCACACATTTATACAGCACAGCACATCACAGCAGATATTTGAAATATAGGATATATCAGAAGTTCCGTATTTTAGATAAAGTCATTAACAAAAAACACGGATTCTACGGAGCTAAGCCCATATCCCTAGACCCTACGAGAGCGGCAAGCAACCCTGCCAATTCTAGAGTTAAGCGACCGGTCTCGACTCCTCGAGATGGCCTCCCACTGGACTCTAGAACCCGGTTACTTGAACCCTCCGCCTTGGGTCTATCCTAATGCGGTAAAGTAAATAATATCATCAAGGTGACTTCATTCTCACTTCCGAATGTGCCCCAATAAAAGAATATTATATACAACAATTTATATGAATGAAAATGAAAAAACTCACATCTCATATAAACCCCCGGCTATTCAATCACGACGATCCAATATTTCATATCAATATGGCAACACAATATCACATGTCATCAACGTAAGTAAATATGTGTATCTCTAATATCGTCGACGTATAGCAACGAGATTGGGGATGCCTCCATATATTACATTTACGATCGCAGAAAAAAAATGAAAACTACAACAATTAGAATCCGTGACCGTAGACATCATAAACCTGGATTATCTCATGGTCTGAATTTCATGCCTAACCCCATAAACCTTACATTTAAATCTCGAATTGAAATCCATTTTCAAAGATAAAGCCGGGGAATTCAACAAAATTCCCGGTGAATAATTCGAATGCTCGTCGGGAATGTTAGGAATGGCCGCACCCTTCCGAAACTGTCGACGAAGTGGTCTTGGGCGGGACACCATGGTCGCGAGCACCCAAGTGGATGCTCTTGGCCATGGGGTTCTTCCATGGTCGCTTTGTCGGGACAATGGGGCATGGCATTCCATAAGTATCTCCAGGCGAGTTTTCGTATACGATACGAAATTACGACGGAGTTTCGATCCAAATCTAAACTCCGTGGTAATCCATCGAGCAAGGATAAAAGGTGAGATTTATATATAATTAGTTTTCTCAAAACTAATTAATGTGGATTCTAAAAATTGTATCAACAAGTATAACATTTAAACGATGTTAACAATTCGATCGACTTTCATAATCTACAATAATTAGCAGAGGCCTCAACCACTTGAGCCTCAACTAAAATACGCAGAAAATCCCATTTCTCAAAATACAGCCCCAGAAGAAAATTGAAACCCAAAAACAACCAAACGGCGGCGGATTCGCGGTCGACTGCTTAGTCTAGGCCACGGATCCGCGGCTCTTTGAAGCCTTTATAGGCCACAATTTCTTATGGGTCTATAAAAAAGCCTGCACGATTTCCTGACAATTTTTAATTTGAAAAATTAGGCAGAAAATAGCAAAAGTCAGATATAAAACGTCAATCGAACACTTTAACTTCGTCTAAACATCGCCTAAGCTTCTAGTTTGGCTCTGATACCATGAAAATAGATCCTAGCACATCTAGTAGGGTTTTAACATCAAGTATGCAATTTTAAAAATCTAGAGGGCTAAGTCTACAAACGAGGATCGAACTTGAGGTTTAAGGTTATAAAGAAAGCTAACTAAAGTTATAAACCAAATGAAGAGAAGCTACAACATTTGTAGTCTAGTCTTTCACTTCAAAAACTCCAAGTAGTAGTCTCTTGATCTCTTCCTTAAGCTCCACTTAAAGAAATGAACGAGATTTCTCTTAAGTCTTTTGTCAAAAATGATCCACCTTGAAACAGCTCTCACTAAAGGTCACACTTCACTAATCAAAATATTAATGAAGTAAACAACCTAAGCTAATTTGTTTGAAAGGTTTAGGTTGATGAAGTAGGGTTTTTGCTCACTAAAAAATCTTTCTTTCCTCTTTTCTCTTGAGTGAATAGTGTCTCAAAAGAAGAAGAAATGAAGAAGATGACCTTGGAGATAAGAATGGACTTGGAGATACGGATAAGTGCAAATCATAAACTTATATCAACAAAAAGAAAAGAAGAAATGAGTCATGCAAACTACAAAGTTCACAACAAATAACTCATTGTTTCTTTTCTTTAATTCATATAAGGAATGATTATCCTCTTATCCTATAATCCATGTAATTCTCTTATACATCTATCTATAGTGTATCATCAACCATGATACAATTATATATATTATTTATATCACATACAAATAATATATAAAGATATGAAAAAATTAAAGCGAGCATAATATTAGTTAATATATATATCATATATAAATATAAATATATATCAAATTATTAAATCAACTCTTGATTTAATAATCCAGTTATATCAAATATAATTCGGCTAATATCAAATAATGCTAAATTAGAATACGGTATCATATACACGTATTCAATCGAGCTCGAGCACATATCACTATACATGCTCTATTTCATTTCGCTTGAGCTAGGAAATATCTATGTGGGACTTTAAAGACTCGCCAATACGCTGGCAGTAGATAATGATCACATCAAACACCTACAAACCGTCAGCGGTACTAGCTGCACATAACGGCTATCTAGGTATTGAACAAATAGAAGATCAACAAGTAAACTTGTCCAAACTCCCACAGAGCCAATAAGCAACACTTACCGTAAAATCCGGTCTCTTCATCTGATATATTGCATATCGAGTCTGGAGGGTAGAATCTTCAGACCCCAATAATATGATAAGTCATGCCGATGTATGGCCTATAACGAATCGAGAAACTACTAATAACTCCTATCAGTAAATCTCATCAGCTCTGGCCAGGAACTTGCTATTATAGCCAATCGAGCATAGCACAACATCAACTCCCAATACCAAGAGAAACAAAACCCCTCCTATCGCTCACTGCCTCCATGTGACTCGAGACTGTACCAACTACCACACAAGACACTATGACGATCTCGGGTCTACAGACTAACATGCACAAGTGTCGCCGGAGAACTGCTATCTGATGATAGGTATGGTACCATCTAGGAGTTCTCGGCAAGTCCGTTCGGTGTATTCATTCTCCAATGAGCACCTGCGTACAATCTTTGGTGTCAAACACCAATGGTTGTGGGACCAACTATCGCCCCCCATACAGGATCAAGAAATGTACACACTAGTCTACTCTAGAATATCGATGTCTGTCTCGATACTCCTTCGATTAGGAACACTTCAAGGATGTGCTTGTACACTACACATGCCCTAATAGTATGACCTACATCATATTCCTGATAGTCAAGCAAAACATCTGAAGGGTTTTATCAACATGTATCAGTGAAATAGTAAACTGGAGCAAATGTACACATTAAGATAAAAAAATAACCAGATAGCATACTATCATGTTGAGCAAAAAAGTTATATATATATAAGCATCCACTATAATTTACAATAATGACCTCTAGGGCATACATATCAGTAACATATATATCATGTGAATCTATGATCCCTTTAGATTACCACATACTAAGCACCTTCCCTAAGAAAACAGATAAGTCCGTGTCTTTGTTGGAAAAAATCTTGTGTAATGGTACTAATTTCCCCCACAAAGATTTCCAATTAAGTTTGTTTAACCGGTTAAGATTTTGATTTTAATATCCCCACACTATTTCTCAAATGCGTATAACTAATGTATTATAAAATGAATGGTTGGAGTTCATTAGTTAAATTAGTTGATTATAAAAATGGTGTGGACTCACAACCTCCTTTTATGAATTTTACTCTTATTTATCAAAAATACCAACACCTTTGGACCCATAACACTAAACTACCAATAGCTTTCAAAACCACAAAAACTATCATGGTTAACGGTGTCATGTCACCACTAACGATGCCATGTCAACGACACGTCATTTAAATTGCCACATCAGCTTAAAAAGATCAAAAACCCAAAATTACCCATCTTCTCTTTCCTAACCCTAATTCTCCACCTGCCACCACCGCCGACGGCGTGTCGGCCTTTCCTTTTCAACCGCCACTGCCACCCTCTTTCTCCTCCTTTCTCCCTAGCATCTTCTTCTTCCACCATAAACTTCAAATCCCTAAGCCTAAACCCAACCTTCATCTTCTTCCTCCTCCACCTTAACCTCTACTCTAAATGCCCCTCTCCAAAATTGCCAACCCCCTCACCCCTGTTGTCGACTTCACTGTCTTCGCCTCCCCTCCCCTTTCACCCTAAACTGAATCTTCATCTTCTTCCTCCTCCACCTTAACCTCCACTATAAACCCCTCCCCTCTCCAAAATTGCCTCCCTCTCACCCCTGTTGTCGACCTCGCCGTCCTAGCCCTCACTCGCCGTTGTCGACCTCTCCTCCTTTCTCCCTAGCATCTTCTTCCTCCACCATAAATTCCTAACCCTAAATCCAATCTTCATCTTCTTCTTTCTCCGCCTTAACCTCCACTCTAAATCTCTCACCCCCTCTAAAATTGCCTCCCCCTCACCTCCGTTGTCGACCTCGTCGTCCTAGCCCCCACTCCCCCTTCCCTGCCAACGACCCTGTCTCGACCCCCAACTTCTCCCTCCTCCACCTATTCTCCCTGTCTCTCTCCTTTGACCCCAACTCTCTTGCCCCCACCTCTCTTCTTTCCTTCTTCATCATCTTCATAATCTTCCTTTTCATCACCTTCGCTACCATCTTCTTTCGCCGCTGGTGACTTCCTCCACCCGCCGCCACAGCCGCTTATCACCTCAACCCGCCACATCATTAATTTTCTAATTAATATTTAACTATTATTTAAACTTATTAATAAAACAATTAATAATTGATTGTATTTATGAAAAGGACAAAATGGATATTTGATATGAATAGTTAACACCGTTAATGTAACCAACATTGATCATCACGACATGATAGTTTTCTTTAGTTTTGAAAGTTGGTAGTTTTCTATCACGAGCACAAAGGTAATGCTAGTTTTTGGTAATAAGCCTAAAGCTTGTATCCGTGTAACTACTTTCAGTTTCATATCGACCCTCTAGACATTGAAATAAATCCTTGTTAATTTCTATTACTAAATAATTTATAGGTTTTTATGGTAAATTACATGGGATCTTAACAAAATCATGACGTGATATATGGAATCATAACAAAAGCAAAATAATGACTCTTCCACCTCTGCTCTCTGAATTACAATGTCCCTAAACAAGTTATTACTGTTTATTTCTCTTGCTTTGTTTCGGAAACAAATATTCATGGAAAGCGTCATTTTAAGGTGTTACCAGGCAAAGGCTAAAGCAAAAGTCGAGCTAATCCCAATATGACTAATATTAGATTCAAGTACATAAATCTTTTACGTTCATGTAAACTGCTTTCGTTTTATTTATTTTTAAATTTCTTTTGGCTAAATGTTGAAGTTTTCTCTCAAAAGTCAATTCTACGACTTTTTTGAAGAAATTTTATCATAAATAAAATTAAGATAATCATTAAATCACAGCAAGATTGCATGGAAACGGACACTGGAAACAAACACGGCATGAATTTGGCTAGGTATATGTAGAAAGTGTTTTATGCAATTGATCCTTAATATTTATTTTGAAAAAAAAGATAAAAAGAGTGATCACCTGCCAAATGGAGCAACCACCAGAGTGAAGCCAATCCAAGAACTTGAAAGCCTCATCCCCAAAGTCCCCGATCCCGTAGGGCCCCGGCAACGAGCTCGGGTGGAGCAGGATCCCCGCTTGCCTCTGCCGAGACGGATCCCGAGACGGAAACTCCGACCCGTAATTATCCGGCAAGTCATCGCCGGGGCGAATGGGGAGATCCATTAACGTAGTGGCTACATCGTTGGCGCAAGAGATTGCGAATGGGATTGGATTGAGCGAGCGATTGCTGCGTGTGAATGCTAGGGTTTTTAGAGTATAGGCTGTGGATTTTGAAGTGGGAGATGAGGAGATGCAAATTGGGGAGGAGAGGAATAGAGATTGAGATAGCGCCATTAAGAGGGGAGAGAGAGATGAGACGAAGAGAATTGGGACTGAAGCGTGAGATATGAGAAAGAGCTCTTTGGATCTCGTGGGAGGTGGCTTCAGTTCACGGTGAAGCAGCGGTGTGCTCTTGGCCCACTCTCCTTGTCGGTTTATCTTCACAGCAAAAAGCAAGAAGTTTTTATTTTGGTTTTGTCCTCTATAAAAAAAATATGATCTTCGGTATTTTTATTAGATAATATTGGAGGAAAGATGTCGTAGAAGAAGGGAATTTACTCCTATGGCGTCTTAAAAATACGTCATCCATCGTGTTTTCCGACGATTGGCACCCATCATCTTTATCGTTATCATCTAAGCTATGGATACACCAAATTTCATGTGATTCTACAATCTTTTTACCGTTGAATTAGTGGGTTCAAAATTAACAGTTTACCGACAATAGAAATTTTTACATTGCTAAATCAACGATGAAAAGGTTATAGAATCATATGAAATTTGGTGTACCCAAATCTTAGATGATAACGATGAAGATGATAGATCCCGATCGTCGGAAAATACGACGGAGGGCGTACTTTTTCGACGCCATAGGAGAGAACCTCTTTCCTCCATTATTCTCTTTTTATTAAAGGTTTTCATAATTTCTTTATATTTCTAAAATAGACCTCCATTTTTACTCCATTCCAACCAACCTATCATCTCCTCCTAAACCGTCATCATGAATCACTAGTATAATACACATGTGATGCACGTCTCTTGACAAAAAAAATTATCGTATTATGCAAAGATGGCTACGTCTTTATATTTTAGTACTACCCAAGGATGTACCCATTTTCACATAGAAATCAACCAAAATGCATAGTAATCAACCAAAATGCATTTTAACTCCCCACAACATTTAAAACACTAAACACATATAATTTCACTAATATAAATAAACCACAAAACATATCAAATATTTCACAACGCCAATAACAAAAAGCTTACAATATTGTACCAAATTTTATTATGGTGTGTCAGATGAGGTTATTACAACAACCTTTAGCGGGGTGACTAATTTATCTATCTAACCTATTATCTCAAAAACAATCTTTAGCTTCAAATTACAAAATAGTTTCCACCTACTTGTTTGTCCCGATTGATATACAAAAAGACACAAAAAAGAAACTCATGTTGCTATTAGATATCCAAAACTAAAACAATCTTCATCATCATCATTGAATTTCAACAGACCACCTGATGGAGGTCTGGATCTCCTTCTGATGTTGTCTTCCGTTGATCTGTAGTGAGCGTTGATGAATGGTTGAGATTGTGTTTGAGGGTTGCCTCCTGAAGCGCGTAGATCTCAGTGGGTTTGATTTGGAATGGAGCCGAGCTACCTGCAAGGAAGTCCCGGGATGGTTGTACCACCGATGAGCCTCCGACGATCAAGTTAGACGGGGTGATTGGGCAGAGTAGTGGCCAATTGGATAAATATTGCCTTACATGAGTCGTCTGAGAGAGGGGTTTATATAGTGGCAGCCATGAGCTGGCGGGCGCGAGATTTACGCCGGCCGTTACGCACCTGGCGTTACGTCTGCGCGAAAGGCGGGATCCCCCATTAATAACGAGATACGCTCGTTAATGAGGGAACACGATGGCGTGGAACGCGGGATCGTGGGCGGCGGATATCTCGCGTCTGGTGAGATTTGCGGAGCCGTGGAGGAGACGCCTGTGATCTATGCTGTGGGTTGGTCGGTGATACCGAGGAAGCTGTAACATTTTGAAAATCGTTTCGGTGCAATTTCGGAAAATCGGTAAAATAAGAGGGTTTTCTGTAAAAAGTCAAAAATACAAATATCTTTATTATAAAATTAAATATACATATTCTAACTATGTAATTGCTAGTATTTGGTGTTTATTGAGCCACTGGTGAAATTTCAAATTTTCTGAAAAATTTTCCGAAATTAATTATTTTAATATTATTTTAAGCCGTCACTAATACATTTAATTAGGGAAAATTATAAATTGGAATGAGTTTAAACAAATTTTGTGCATCATAACACATTAAACAAAATTTAACATATGGGTTTTGAATTGAACTGAAGTTGTTAAACGTTGTTAGAAAATATCGAAGAAAAATGCTTAATTAGTGAATTTAGTGTAAATGGTTGTTTGGGGTATAGTATTTATCATTTTCCCACACACCCACACTCACACACCCTCATTTCTCCTCCTCTTTTCTGCTGAAATCAGCAGCCCTCCCCAAACATTTCCCCACTTCTTTTGGTAAAAGAAAAGATAAAGAAAAGAATGAATAAAGAAAGAAAGTCAAATGAGGCATGGGCTTTATTTTCTTCTCACTTTCCCCACCTCACTCTCTCTCCTCTCTTTCCCACACATGTGGCCGAACCCTCCCCTTCCCCAATCAGCAGCAGCCCCTCCCAAATCCCCTCTCATTTCTCATCAAAAAATTTACCAAAAATGCTTCAATTTCCATCAAAAATCAAGCTAAAATCCAAATCAACCTCCTACCCATTTTTCCTTGGCTACTTTAGCATGGATCTAGGGATCAAGATTTCAATTTGGGATGCTAAGTGTGCTTGAGAGATCTTCAAATTAATTGGGTATAATTCTAACCTTTTTTCTTAATTTGTTGTTAATTGCTTGTAGTTAGCTTAATTAAGTGTTAATTATATTTTAAATGGGTTCAATTGCATGATTAAGGAATTCAAATTAGGCTTTTGTTTTGGAGCTGGGTTGTGATCAATTGTGCATGGTTATGTGATGTGGGCTAGCATCTTAAAATTTGTTAAAACTAATCTTGTTTCCGATTACAAGTTGTTACTTGAAAAATGTCCAAATTTAAGCTTTTTAACAAACTAGGTTTTTGTAAACCATGAATTTGATTAAGGGAAAAATGTAATTAGTTTTTCCATGACTTCATTAACATTTTAAATTGTAGTTTAATGTTTTAGATCATGCAAATCCAAGCTAAATTGTTGTTTGTGTATTTTTGCTATAAAATGGTTGAAATTGGTTAACTTTGCTAACTAGATTTTTGGGGTTAATGTAATTTAGCGAGATTAAATTCTAGTAAATGTTTTTGTGACCTAATTAAGTTATTTGGTGAATATTGTGACTACTAGTTTTGCTAAAACATCAGGTTTTGTACTAAAACGGTAAATTTTGCTTGCTAGTTTCTCGGAGAAATAGCTTTTAAAGTGAGTTTGGGGTTTTTGTGAATTTTAACCTATTTTATATTATAATTAGTGTTCGTGAATACGCAAATGAGTGTGTTTGGGTTTTTCTCGATAGTTTGACGTTTGTACATCGACATCGAGAGTTGGTTTGGCTATTCTTGCATGCGTAGGCGATAGGTTTTGACCTATGCACGATACGCGTGCCGATTTGATTTTCGTATGCCGTTTCGATTTCGAATTTGGTTTTAATGCGATACGGTGCGTTATGACATGTAGGTACCCTATGTGGACTTCGAGACGATGACAAGCGCGTGGTGACGTCAGCACCGGCTAGCGAGGACCAGGTGAGTAGATTTATATCTACGGGGAGAACTCGGGTGGATGGCGTATAGCACCCCCGCAGTTCGTGGTGATGTATACGAATACGTATACACACATATATATTGATTATATATTGTTGAGTTTATTGATGATAAAGATAGATTTTAGGTGTGATTGGATGGGTTTAGTGTTGTGAAACCCTAGAGTAGTGGTTGCACCACACATACACACACCCATACCTGCATACATTCTTCTTTCATTTGTGCTTATACAGGAATATGTTTTTATGTGTTCGCATGGGTATGGGACTATGTGTTCACATACTGGATTTGAGGATAGTGTTTGGGATTTGAGGTGAGTCGATGAGATGTGATTTGAGATCATAAGATCGGTGATTTGGTAGAATTCATGTTTGAGATACGTTATGATATTATAGCGGAGTGTTGGACGACGATACCATGTGAATAGTGATATCAATAAAATGATCGACATGTGATCGTGTTATGAGATATGATATGTTAGGATGTTTATGATAGGCCGCATTGGGCGATGTATACTTCCTTATGATGTTATGTGCTGATGATATCGGTTGTACGAGATTGTCGATCAGTAGTCAGATCATGATTATATTGATGATATTAGTATTGTACTAGACATAGATCAGTACCCGGTTTATGACCTTGATAAAAAGGATACCAGATGAATAATATGAGGAATATAATATTGACCGTACCCAGATTTGGGGTGCCGTACGACGGATTTACGTACGAGCTATTTATTGATGTTTGATCCGCACTCTTGACTTGGGAATATTGATTATAGATGTGGTATCGGATGTGACATTATCGAGGCGGGATCACCGACTTATATATATATATATATATATATATATATATATATATATATATATATATATATATATATATATATATATATATATTTCGACTCAGGTGTTAGGCGGTTTCCTTACCTTTAGTTTAGTTTGACAGCTTAGCCCAATAGTTTAGTGTAGTTGTTAGCCCATATTAGTTGTCGTTGTGTCTAGTATTCTGCTCCCGCTTATTATTGTTGTTCGCTCCGCATCGCCTGCTTACATTATGATTCATATTCTATTGTTGATATCATGCTGTTAGGACACCAGCACCATTACCGATGACGCGTATGTACCACGTACACTTACTTACCAGCTAACACACATCTTCATCGGTAATTGCCATGTCACGAACACTTTAGAAAATACTATTTCATTTGACATAGGTTGTTAGCTAATAGTTTAGACATGATATTAGTGTACTTGCCCTATATGCTAGTTTAGACATTGTAGATATTACTTGCTACTTCATGCATGTTACTATTCATTGGTATGCCGCATTCATGGATTTTTATGTCTATATTCACTGTTTACATGCTATTGAGAATTTGGATTCGGATTTTCATGAGATTTCCTGAATTTGGGGGAAAACTGCAAAAACCCTTATAAAATTCTTTCTCTTTTTTTTAAAGAAAAGTGCGGTTTTCCTATGATGTATGAGTCGTCCACCATGAGTTTGTTGATGGATTTCGAGACCCGAGTTCGAGGAGTGGAGGAACCGTTTCGGGTACATGGTGGACCCGGTGCGGTACCCCGAGGCAAGAGGATCGCAGATGATGGCGTTGAGCCTGGCAGGGGAGCACTACCGACCGGTGATATTACCCGACGCGTCGGATATCCGGAGGATACCGTCGTGGTCTTGAGATTGATGGTAGGGGCCGGTCTGGATTGACGGCGCCCTAAATAGTGAGATTGAGACATTGAGATCCTGAGATATTGAGACATTGGGATTTATGTTTTGTGTCGATGCTAGACACTATTTATGCTGATTTCAATTTTGATACCTCTTTTAAAAGTACAGAAATCTCACTAAATTATGAAAGCAGTTTTATTCTGTTTCATGCATTCATACATCATCCTTATGATATATTACTACCTGAGGCACTGACACGGGCACATGGGATTACACTCGGGTTGGATATTTACCCTAGTCATTGTTATAGGCTGCATGTTATATATATTTATGGATATATTATGATTGTTGACCTAGGATTGCGTTGTTCATGCGGTTTCTGTTCGTAGATGTTTTCCTACTCACGAGTTGGCAACTCACCCCTGTTGTGCCACAGTTTCTTGCAGGTTTGCCGTACAGGTTTCATTACGGCTTTGCTTGCACTACTTCCTTTTCCGGGTGATTTGCTAGTAGGTGAGTTTATTTGTATCGTACCCCTATTATATACCTTGTATATTATTACTATGTTGTATCTAGAAGTTTCATCAACCAAACATGTATTCATTTTCGGAGATAGAGACCCGTGATGCTTATTCTTTCGACCTTAGAGTCGCGCGTTGTATTTCTATGGATTTCTTGCTGTTTTGATTTTTGATCCTCGCCCTTGGCGTTGTATATTATTTTGCTTGTGTGGTTGTGACCGTCGATTGACGAAGAGCTAGCTCCCGCTTGGGGATGCCTCTTTTTTGATTTCGTATACTATTCATGTTGTATCCCGTTTGGGGGCCAGTATTTACAAAGGATACTCTGCCGAAATTTTCAGGAAATATTTGATATTTTTAAAAACGCATAATTCGGCTTATGCTATTAAAACTACTTGATTTAAATTGGTCTTCCTTCACTCTACTACTTTTCTTAGTTTGGATTTCTGGGTTTTCGGCTTACTTAGATTACGTACGCCTCGAGACGTTCGTAGTTTAAGTGCCGGTCATGTTCCGTACTTTCGGGACGTGACAAAGTTGGTATCAGAGCGTTAGGTTTTACCTTCGGAGCGTAGGATGACCCTTGGTTGATGGAATAGGTGACTAAAGTATAATGACGTACCGTGGTATGTTCCGCGGCATACTAACGATACGCTACTCCACTTAAGGAGCCTTAAGATATACATTTCTTTGCTCAGTATCATATTCATTCCTGATCTAGCCTCATCGGTACCAGTTACGGTTTGCTGCCACGATTACGGGCAGGGAGAGCTACGGCTAGAGTTGCGGTCAGCACGAGCTCGGCACGAACGAGGACTGACCAGGGCGTAATTCCGGCGACACGTGATTGCGGAGATGTATCTTTTTACTGTGTTTTCGCGCCACGAGCGTTTGGCGGATCGCCTTTACGAGATTTCTCAGACGTGCCGATCAGTACCAGAGGATTGAGCCAATGATAGTGGCCAGCCGGATTTTGATGACCGTTGGCGTATTGCTTACTCCTGATGATTGAGGCACTGTTCAGCGTGCAGACGAGTGAGCCAGTCATTGCTGCGAACGACGAGATATCGCCCCAGATGTTGGAGCTATTGCAGTACGAGTTGTACTAAGAGATGATAGAAGGTCGCTAGTCACCAAGGATGAATGACTAGGACATGTGGTTCGTTCGCTACCCCGATGCGAGGTCATCAGATAGATTGATTCCAGCTAGAGACGACTTCACGCGGAGACGTTGAGAGTCGACAGAGACGATCGAATGTCAGCAACCTATTATTCCAAGTTTAAAGTATTCAGAAAGACATGCAGGCAATTCTATGGACCCTCTAGAAGAATGAAACCCTAACTCGACTTAATGACCGTGTGAAAGCTTTTGAACCTTAGGGTTTGCGGCAGTTCCGCGGCGCCATTAGTGAGGCTTGGGTTTGCCCTTCTACGGCTGGACCATCGACGCTGTGGTACGTACTCGATACTGTTAAACTGTACCCAAGATATTGAGCTCTTGGGGGATTATGAGGTTTTGACAAATCGATCGGATGGTTCGACTTCATTTGGATGCCAGGTGGTGAGATGCATTTCTTGGGAGACTCCAGGTACGAGGATAGCCGTAGGAGCTCGGTCCATGCAGCCACGACGAGACGAGTCCGAAGCAGTCGACATTAAAGAAAGTGGAGTAAGAGGTTCGTACGAGATCTTGATGAGACGACGTTCCACTCCGCCGACATCAGAGATGCGATACGCATGCCGAGACATTGTACATGGATATACCTTCCAGAAGGAGTCGCGATGAGTATGCAGCCGTTCCGGAACGAGAACAGATCTAGTAAGGGACGATGACTTGCGGACAATTCGGCAGAGACGAGATTTGGGAGAGACCTCGACATGACCTTTCTGAAATAAATTATGAGAAGACTTGGACCCAGGGGTGGTCATGTTACGCATACCGGCAGGCCAGAGTTCAGGATCGTCGACGAGACATGCTATGAGTGACCATGACAGTTGGCCAGAGATTCTTGGAGGATGTGCTTGAGCGGGACTATTCAGCCATACTTGATTTTGGTATTTTGAGTGATATATTCGCATGATTTAGTTTTGATGATTGAGTTTCATGATATCGTTTTCATGCGCCATGGTTGCACCTACTGAGTATTTACGATTTTTGCATAGTTGTTGCACTTGAGATAGTTTTCGTGCCTTGATTTCTCGTATTTGTGATTATATGGATTTCATACAGTTGAGTTGATTTGTGCGTATATACGCATACGATTTGGTTTTTGCACTCGGTATATTTCACATATGCTTGCAGTGCAGTGATACGCATTTTGTGCACTTAGAGGCACTGGACTTCGATTTCGATTGTGATGCTCGATATTGGTTTTGTGAACCTTGTGCACCTGATTAGATTTTGCGCATGTTCGGCTCTTGATATTGGATTTCATGATTTCGTGCATGATAGATGCACCTGCCTTGGTTTTTCGCGCATGTTGAGCTCATGTTTTGAGATGTGATTTTGGTGCACACCAGATATACTAAATCGAGATTCTTTGTGCGTGTCAGATGTGTTGGGGTAAAAATTTACACCCCGGTTGACCAAGTCAAAATCAAAGTCAACCCCAAGCCAAGTGGGCCCAAGCCCAGATCCAGTGGGCCCATGCCCGGGTCGAGCCCGAACATGAAGCGGCCGGCCTCCCCCCATGCCAAGATAAAAATTTTGTAATAAATAATTTTGTTGCATTTCTTTTATTTTATGGACAAATGTAAGAAAAGCCAAATTTTTGTAAAGCCCATGGCTTATGTGCAAAAAAAAATGGCACATGAGCCATGGGATAGGCAAAATGCCATTTTGTGAAGCCCAAGGGGCTATGTATAAAGTGTATGGCCTATAAAGGCAAAGATAATAAAAAAATCTAACAACTTTTTCTCTCTCCAAAAATTTTCTAGATCTGAGATCTCTTCCTCCTTCCTCAAGGTTCTAAAACCTTCTTTTTCCTTTTGAATTAAATCAAGAGTTTAACTCTTTCTTTTCTCAAAATAAGTAGATTTCCACCACAAAACCTATGAAGGGGAGCTCGGATCTCCAATCAGATCTCGAAAAGGGGAGGCTTTTAAGGCTCATCCCCTTTTCTCCAAGATCCCGCCGGTCAAGAGCAAGAAGAAGGAGACCCATCTCCAAAAATCTAACTTTGGACAGACCCGAGGCTCAAAGAAGAGCAATAAATCCCCTAGGAGTTTAACTCCTTTCTAAAAGTTGCTGGAGTTTAACTCCATAAAATTAATTTCTGTTGGAGTTTAACTCCATAAATTTGTTTCTGTTGGAGTTTAACTCCATAAATTCCCTTAGGAGTTCAACTCCCCAGCCTAGGGGCTAGGCCTCCCTTTCCGCGGGTTTTTCCCGCGGTCACGTGTGCGCACGTGACCCCGGGGCGCCAAGGCGCCCATCGGTCACGTGTGCGCACATGACCCCCGGGGCGCCAAGGCGCCCCTTCGGTCACGTGTGCCCACGTGACCCTGGGGGCGCCAAAGTGCCCACCGGTCACGTGCGCGCACGTGACCCCGGGCATTAAAGCGCCCACCTGCTGTGCGAGCGTCCTTTAGACGCCATTTTGTTTTCTTTTCCCCCCTCGTTTTACGTGCACTCCCCAACAAAATCCCTTCTGGAGTTTAAACCCTTTTGAAAAAAAAAATATATATTCTTTGGAGTTTAACTCCACAATAAAGTTCTATTTTTGGAGTTCAACTCCGCATAAAATTCTTTTAGGAGGTTAACTCCATTTAAAATTCTTTGGAGTTTAACTCCACAATAAAATTCCTTTTGAAATTAAACTCCACTTTTAAAAAAAAAAAAGAAAGGGGGGGAAGGAAAACATACACAGACTTTATGACACTATCTTCCGTTAGAAAAAAATTTCTAACGGGGCGCTGCTCCGCACCCCGCAAGGGGGCTGCTAGCCCCCTTGACCCCCAGCCCGCTATCCGGGTAGCGGGACCCCCGTAAAAACTCTGCGAGCCCCCCGATATTTCCAAAACCCCTTCAAAACACGATACTGCACATTGAGTTCGCATGACCAGTTTAACCCGTTAATCGGAGGTTCTTTCGCTCCAAATGCGAGGGGTAATTAATGACAGCTTAGTCCGCGGTTGCCGGAGATTCGGATCCCCACAATCAATAAACCCCAGCCTACCCTAGGCAGGGGGAATCTGTAATGCGCCTGACAAGCGTGCGCGTATTCCCATCTCAATGGGGTGACGAAAAACACCCTACAGATTCTGGCACGCCCGGTGGGACAATCTCTCCTCCCATATTTCGGGTTAAATGTTCATGCGAACTCAATCCATATACATATCGATTGCCTATACTGAAATGATGTTTTTTTTCTGTGTAGCAATCAACCTTCAACGACAATGTCTCCCCAGACGAATTCAGCTTCCAACGTGACCCCGATTCCGTACGTGGTCAAGATCAACGCTCGTGTGGTCCTCCCCGCAAACCTTAGTCGACAGTGGGAGGAACCGCCCCGCCAGTTTGGCTCCGTCGTCATCTACCCTGTCGGAAGCGCTCATCTGGCGGAAATCCCCGCGGAACAGGTGGCCAAGCCGGTCCCAAGGGGCAAGAGGCCGAATGTCGTGATCGCTAAGGCACCACAACCGAAACTTAAGACTGTATCTGAACGATTCTCTGGTGCTCCAGCAGGGGGCAAGAACTTCTGTACAAAGGGCAACATCAAATGTTGCGGACGAGCTCAGGCGATGACTCCAACAAATGCACAATCGAGCGTATCTCCAAGGCCTTCCATCGCCCGGTCTGCGGCGTCTTCCCAAAGAGCCGAAGTCTGCCAGGTGCTTAGAACAGAAAAGTTAAGGAAGAAGCGGCTCAGGTATCGAGCCAACAAGAGGGCCAGGGCTTCGGCCAAATGGAATCATGTGAAGTTCCAAGTGCAGGGTTGCCCTGCGACGACGGCTGAGTCGGACGTAAGAATCAGCAATTCCTTCGAGCCTCTGAAGTGGGTTCAGAAAAATTCCATGACTGCCAGAATCAAGAAGACAGCGGTCCGAACAGTGCTACAAAGAGACGTGTCCCGGCCCCAACAGAAAAAGTATGACACTGTCTCTTCAAGGGTCTATCAGGCGCTCTGTGCCGCACAAAAGTAGCGTGGCAAATCCAGAAAAGAAGCGCCAGCACCATTCAAGAAGCTGGTTAGGCCAGCCGCCTTCAATCGACTACCGGCTACCGAAGCAAGGAGGTCAAGACAGCGATCCGTGAAATCAGCCGCCAATGACCGAAAGACGGCCGGATATATCATCCATACGGTCTATATGGCGGGCGGGCGCCCCAGCAACAACCTTCGCACCAAAAGCAAGGATGGGGCCACCACATCCCAAGCCCAATCTAGCCTGAACGTGGTTGCCGCCGCCCAAGAACAGCCACCCCCACTGGATGAAGAAAACCCTCTCGATGAGGATGATAGGTAGAAAGACCCCTCGGTCCGTGCAGAGTCAAGCTCGGACAGCGAGGAAGAGCCGACTTTCCGCCCCAGGACTGCGGAGCAAGAGCTGCTTCAAGAGCTTCGAAAACAGCTCAGGAGCAAAGATAAAGAGATGGCCAAGCTCTATTCGAAGATTGACGACTTAACGAACGTGGTGATGCAGCTTACGGCTCAAATTGCTCGAGCGCCTCCTAATCAAGCACAAGCCGCTACTAATCAGCCGGGTGATGACAATCCGAGACAGCCAATGCCTGTTCCTTTGGGACCAAGACTGGTCGAGCCGCATGAAAGCCGGCCACACTCCGCTTCTGGGGACGCCTTGGCCCCAGATAGCACTATCCCGCTAACACAGGATCGGATAATGGATTTGGTCACCAGCAAGGTTAAAACATTGGTGGCCGAAGCTGAAGCTCAGAAAGAAATCGGCAGTAGTGGGAGGCCATATCCCGCGCAGTACGATCTGATTGAGTTCCCAAGCGGCTACGTCATTCCTAAGTTCGGAAGATTTGATGGAACGGGGAATGCAAATCAGCACGTCGCCCACTTCAAAGCATCATGCGGAAATTCAGGGGGCAATGACGCGCTCCTTCTTCGTCAGTTTATCAACAGCCTGACCGGCGTCGCCTTCGACTGGTATGCGAGTATACCGGACGGGTCCGTCATTACCTTTGCCCAAATGGAGTCCCTGTTTCGGCAAAGGTTCATGAGTGTCAGTGATAAAATCTCCATTGCGGACCTTGTGAGGACCAAGCTGGGGAAGAATGAAAGCAACACCGACTTTATCGATCGATGGCGTAATCTCACAGTCAAGTGCGAACCGCCGCTGGAGCAGGACCAGTCCGTCAGCCTTCTCATTAGAAACCTCAGCAATTGGATGGTCCCATTCTTGTGTACGGCAGGCCTCAAGACATTTCAGGAGCTAACCAAGAAAGTCCAAATGCTGGAACGCTCGAAGCAGGAGTCCCCGCCGGATTCTCAGAGAGACAAAACTTGGAAAAGCAAGCGGGACGACAACCGTAGAAGCGGGAGTTCCAGCAGTACCAATGTCTCCAATGCGTTCGACAATGAAGAAAAGCGAAGGGCGGCCGAATCCAAAACTAACCGGTCTCGAAAGCCATTGCTGGGAGGAGATGGGCCTTCCCTAAAGGAGAAAAAGAACAAGGTTTACTCTTTCAGAAGGGACAAGGTCCGCAAGATATTTAAAGATGCCTTGAACAACGGCCTACAATTGCCGGAGTCGAAAAGACCCCAAGAAGCAAAAATGACCGACAATCCTCTGTATTGCCCGTACCACCGAGTAGTGAGCCATGCGATCGAGGATTGCTATATCTTCAAAGACTGGGTCGAGAAGCAGTACAAGGCTGGAGAGATCGAGCTGTCCAAAAGCGTGTTGGTGAACAATCAAGTTGCAACCGCCAACTTTATACAGACAAAAGTTGAAGCCTTCTGGGAGCAGACAGCTAAACCTGCTGCCCTGACAAACGAAACTGACTCATCGCGGCCTCCGTGGAGTACACACGTATCTAATAAGACGAAGAAGATGCTAAAGATGCTTCAGAAAGAGCCCAGGATGGAATGGGAAGGACAGAAGAAGCCTACCAGTCCAGCTGCCAATGCGGCTCCATCAGGCTCAAAATCCAAGAAGCTCAAGAAGAAGAAAAGTGCAGCTCGGCGCGAAAAAGAGTCTGCAGGGAGATCGACCATTCAAAAATATATCGATTCCCTTGAAGAATATGAACAAAAGGAAAGAACATTGATTCAATTGAATGAGTTCTTCCCTGTACAAGCGGCTGAAATTCTTGAGGAGTTAGAAGAAGACTCCAATGAAGAGATCCCAGTAGTGACCTGCTACGCTATCCATCTTAGCAGCGACTCGGAAGAGGAGCTCTGTTTTCCCGAAGAGGACGAAGAGCTCGCCACAACGGCCAATCAAATCCAGCTCAGAAGCGGCAGGGCTCTACCGCCAAATCAAGGCAACGCCCCAAAAGGGAAAGAAAAACAAGTCGCTAATGAAGAAGATGGCAGAGAACCGGCTGATGAAAACATAAGTCCTTCCTCAGTGGACTATAATGTCTTAGCACATCTCCGGAAGCTTCCGTCTCTCCTGAGCATCTACGACGCCTTGGTCCTATCTAAAGAGCTTAGAGATGTTCTCATCCATGCTCTACAAAACCCCGAGCGATATCAGGCTCACTTCGCGGAAATTAATATGAAAGAAGCTCAGCACGCTTTGCATGCCGCCGCAGTCACATTTAAGGATGAAGACTTGCTACTGGGAACAACTGAGCACAATCGGCCGCTTTACGTGACCGGGTACAGCGACGGAGATCGAATTAATCGCATATTGATTGATCCGGGGTCCTCAGTGAACATCATGAACTTGCGAACTCTGAAGAGTTTGTCAATGGACGTCCGACACCTATCAAGAGAAAGGATTGTCATCCAAGGCTTCAACCAAAATTGCCAGCAAGTTCTGGGGTCTATAGCTTTGCCAATCAAATTCGGGGATCTGCAAACTGAAGCTAAGATATACTTGATCGACGCAGACACGTCTTATAAGATTCTCTTGGGGCGGCCGTGGCTCCACGATTACGGCATCATTCCGTCAACTCTTCATCAATGTATGAAGTATACTAAAAATGGCGAAGAAAGACGCATTGACGGAGACATCCAGCCGTTCGGTGTGCATGAAGCCCGCTATGAAGATTCTCGGTACTTTATGAACCACCAAAATGCTAAGCCACAACTGACTGAGGATAGACCGGCTCCAAGACTCAAAAGCAAATCTGCGCCGGCTGTCACTTTTAAAAGCAAAAACGCCCAAGTGTGCCCGCATTTCGGCTGCGACACTGATGAGTCCGACGCTGGAAGCCCGTCCTTCCGTAAAACTCGCCCTCGTTTCGGCAGCGATACGGACGAATCTGTTACTGAAGGCCCATCTAGCAGCAAAGTCTGCCCTCATCTCGGCAGTGACAGTGAAGAGTCAGAAGAAGAGGACCTGCCGTGCAACAGCTGTGCAGATTGGACCCCCATGCAGCAAGAGAAACTACGAGAGACCTTCGAAGTCGCAGAAGGATCCCTGGCCATCACAAGGGTGCCGGAACGGATGTGCAAAGAGCTCGATGCATTGTCAGTCTCTACCGTGGACCAGCTGAAAACTTTCTACGTGCCCGGGAGGAAAAATGGACAGAAGGGCATCCTATTTTACAGATCAAACCCCGTTGTGCACCCGGACGATCTTTCTGTCACGTGCCTTCCCTATGAGAGAGGCATAAGAGCCGTCCTCAATCCCAGATACTATGCGCCCGAGATGCGGGAATACTTTAAGAAGTGCGGATGCCGGTTGTACCAAACGGAGTCCGAAGCAAAATTTTACGAAGGGCTATGGTATCCGCCCCAGGTCCGAGCACTCATCGATGGATGAATTCCAGATAGACGGGGCATAGGCTACATTCAACCTGATTCCAAAGCGTGCTACATGATCCATGTTGGTAAGGCCAGCGAAAGATCAAATGATGATGACGAGATAGCCGAGCCAGAAGAAGCTCCTCAAGAGCTCGAAGATGGCGGACAAGCAACCTTTGACGAGCTAACCGAGATTGACTTAGGAACGCCCGATAATCCAAGGCCGACCTACATCAGCTCGCTCTTGTCAGAGGAAATGAAAGCGCAGATAATTGCCTTACTGCATGAGTTCGTTGACTGCTTCGCGTGGACATACAAAGAAATGCCTGGCCTTTCCCCTGAAGTGGCCGTACATAGGTTGGCTATATCTCCTGATGCTAAGCCAGTCAAACAAGCTCCTCGAAGAATGAGAAGGGAACTAGAAGAAAAGGTCATCGAGGAAACTAAGAAGCTCATTGATGCCGGCTTCATCAAGGAAGAGAAATATGCGGATTGGATCGCATGCATAGTCCCAGTGAAGAAGAAAAATGGGCAGATCCGAGTTTGTGTCGATTTCAGGGACCTCAACAAGGCATGTACTAAAGACAACTTCCCGCTACCGGTCATGGAAATGATGGTCGATGACACCTCAAATTACGAGCTGTTCACCTTTATGGATGGCTCGTCTGGATACAATCAGATCAAGATGTCGCCTGAGGATGAGAAGCACACAGCATTTCGAACCCCGATCGGAATATACTGCTACAAAGTGATGCCGTTCGGGCTAAAGAACGCGGGCGCTACATATCAAAGGGCAATGACTAATATCTTTGATGACCTAATCCATAAAGTCGTCGAATGCTATGTTGATGATCTGGTCGTCAAAACTGAAGCCAAGGCCGACCACATCCAAGATCTTAGGACCGTTCTCACCAGACTGAGGGAATACGATCTGAAGATGAATCCTCTGAAGTGTGCTTTTGGCGTGTCATCGGGAAAATTCCTGGGATTTATAGTCCGGCATCAAGGGATCGAAATTGACCCATCAAAGATAAAGGCCATCATGGAGATGCCCCCTCCAAAGAGTCTGACGCGGCTGAGATCTTTCCAAGGCAAGCTTGCTTATATACGGAGGTTTATCTCAAATTTGTCGGGGAGATGTAGGACCTTCTCAAAGCTCATGAAGAAAGGAGCTCCTTTCATCTGGGATGCCGAATGTCAAGCGGCGTTCGAAAGCATCAAACAATACTTGTTGCACCCTCCAGTGCTGGCCGCTCCTATTCCAAATAAACCGCTGATTCTCTACACTGCCGCGCTGGATGAGTCACTCGGTGCGCTCCTTGCCCAGAATAACGAGGAGGGAAAAGAAAATGCCCTCTACTACCTCAGTCGAACTCTAGTCGGGGCGGAACACAACTACTCCCCAATCGAAAAACAATGCCTGGCTCTAATATTTGCTGTGAAGAAGCTGAGGCACTATTTGCTCGCTCATCGGGTTATGCTGATCTCCAAGGTCGACCCGCTCAAATACTTGATGACCAAAGCAAGCCTAGCCGGCAGAATGGCAAGATGGGCTGTCATGCTACTTGAGTTTGACATAGTTTATACTCCTCAGAAAGCAGTAAAAGGGCAAGCTCTTGCAGACTTTCTTGCTGCTCATCCCATACCAGAAGGATCGCCGCTAAATTGTGAGTTACCCGACGAACAAGTGCTGCACCTCGAGAAAGACGAGCCATATTGGGAGCTCTACTTCGATGGGGCCTCATCAATAAGGAGCTCCGGCAGATCAAACGTCCTGGAGATAAAAGCAGGGATAGGATTGGTGTTTATCACACCATCAATGGGAACCTTACGGCGTTCTTTCGCTCTCACCGAGCCTCGGACAAACAATGAAGCTGAGTATGAAGCTCTGATAGCTGGTTTGGAGCTCGCCATAGAAATGGAAATCCTTCGGCTACGGGTTTACGGTGACTCCCAGCTTGTCGTCAACCAAGTAAGCGGCACCTATAAGATATACAAACCCGAGTTAGCTCGGTACAGAAGCCGGGTGGTGGAACTCATGAAACGGTTCACTCACATTGAACTAATAAGAGTCCCTAGAGCATTGAACGGAAAAGCCGACATACTCGCTCGCCTAGCCAAGGAGCTGGCTGATCCTGACTTGGACGAAATTCTGATCACAGTCAGGAGCCGACAAATTCTACCCCCAGTCTTTCTACGAGAAGAGGAAAGCGCGGAACAGGAGAGCAGTCCTGCCGAAGAAGCTTCGATCATCCAAGACGAGCCCGATTGGAGAGAACCCTTCATAGAGTACCTCCGATACGACAAGCTGCCCGAAGAAAAATCTACGAGGATTCAGTTGAAGAAAAGAGCTCTCCGATACGTGTTTGTAAATGACACGTTATACCGCAGGTCATATGACTAACTCTGGCTCAGGTGGCTGTCATCGGCCGAAGCCCAAAAGGTCATGAAAGATGTTCACTCGGGCGTTTGCGGTGCTCACCAATCTGGCCCCAAGATGCGACTTCAAATCAAACGGCTTGGGTATTACTGGCCCACCATGATACGGGATTGCGGAGAGCATGCAAAGAAATGTCAGATCTGCCAAATCCATGGTGATTTCATTCACAAGCATCCCAATCCGTTGCATCCTACGGTGGCGTCGTGGCCCTTCGAAGTCTGGGGCACCGACATTGTTGGCCCAATTGATCCTCCGTCATCCAAAGGCCACCGGTTCATACTGGCCGCGACAGACTACTTCTCCAGATGGGCTGAAGCTGTCCCGCTAAAAGAAGTCAAGAAAAAATATATTCTGACATTCTTCCAGCATAATATTCTATACCGCTTCGGTACACCAAGAAGAATCATTTCTGACAACGGGCCTTCTTTCAAGAGCTTCAATGTCTCAAGGTTCGCTACTCCGCACAAGATAGACTGGAGATATTCCTCCATCTATAATCCAAGAGCCAATGGGCTCGCCGAAGCCTTCAATAAGACTTTATGCAAGCTCCTGAGGAAAAATGCTTCAGCCAACAAGAGGGACTGAAATCTCAAGCTTCACGAGGCGCTTTGGGCATATCGTACCACGCACCGTACTCCAACCCAGTCCACTCCATACTCATTGCTCTTCGGAGTGGAGGCGGTCCTCCCCCTCGAAGTCGAAGTTCCAAGCTTAAGAATGGCCGTTCAGCATGAGTTGACGGAGGAGGAAAACGTGCTCCTCCGACTGGATGAACTCGATGCCCTCGAAGAAAAGAGGCTCGCGGTGCAGCAAAGTCTGGAGCTATACTGAGCCCAAATGTCACGGGCCTACGACAAGATAACCCGTCTCCGCGCTTTCAAGAAAGGTGAATTGGTATTGGTCCTCAAAAGACCGATCATCCCCAATCGACATGCCAAGGGAAAATTCGAGCCAAACTGGGAAGGACCATACGTCATCGAGAAAGTGTTTGACGGAGGATCCTACCAACTAATAAGCGCCGAGGGAGAAAGGCCCATGCCACCCATCAATGGCCGATATCTCAAGAAATACTACATGTGAATGCTCCAAGTCGCAGGAGAATTGAGCACATCAGCCCTACGGTCTGGATCATACATCCTGCAAAACCGTATGCAATCCACGGGCGTAAATGACCCCTATCTCTCCCAAATCCTGCCGGTGTGACAACTTTTAAAGTCCCACCAGCGGCAAAAAAAAAGAAGAAAAAAAAAGAAAGAAGAAGAAAAAAAAAGAAGAAGAAAAGAAAAATAAAATAAAAAAATAAAAAAATAAAAAAATAAAAAAAATAATAAACGGTATGTCCACAAGCAAAACGGGCACGGATGAAAACCCGAAAGGGCTCCGTGAGTAAAAACAGCAGGACTACCGGCGGGTCTGTGAAAACCCGAAAGGGCGCAAACTCGTGAAAAGAGATGAAATACACTCGCAAAGTCCCCTCGACCTTGTGAGGAGAAAACCCTGCGTAAGATCCTTATGACTCACAAAGGAGCAAAACACTTAGGAATCCTCACGATTCTTGAGGAGAAAATACACCTGCGGGATCCTTACGACTCGTAGGGAGAAAATGCTTTTATGGGACCCTCACGGCCCATAAAATTGAAAAGCCTTAGGTGACGGGAACCCAAACCTGTCTCCTAAGCCATCCTTCCCCGACGGGCAACGGCAAATGATGAGTCGCTCCTGGCATTTCGCTTCAGTGTTAGCGGTGCTGATGCCGACCAAAAATCCAAATCCCAAGTCCTCCCAAGGCAAGTGATGAGTTGCTCCTGGCATTATTCCAGTGCAGCAATGCTGATGCCAAACAAGACCCAAATTCAAAGTCCTCTCAATGGCGAATGATGAGTCGCTCCTGGTAGCATATTCCAGTGCAGCGATGCAGACGCCAACCAAATTCCAAATCCCATACCCCAACGGCGAATGATGAGTCGCTCCTGGTACCATATTCCAGTGCAGCGATGCAGACGCCGACAAAGTCCCGAAATTTTCCCGGCCCTACGGTCTGGATCATACATCCTGCAAAACCGTATACAATCCACGGGCGTAAAACAATCCCAACCTCTCCCAAGTCCTACCGGTGAGACCACATTCAAAGTCCAAAAAAAATATCCTCCCGGGGCAAATGATGAGTTGCTCTTGGCATTATTCCAGTGCAGCAGTGCAGATGCCAAACAAAAACCAAAATCCCAAAATCCTCTCAATGACAGATGATGATTCGCTCCTGGTACCATATTCCAGTATAGCGATACTGATGTCAACCCAAATCAAAATCAACAAGTCAACTTCCACTCCGACACCGCAGAAAGCGGAGTAAGTCAGAATCCAATCTCGACACCGCGAGAAGCGGAGCAAGTCAAGTCTACCCCTGACACTGTAAGAAGCAGAGCAAGTCAAATCATGCACCGACCGTCCAAGTCGCAAAAAGGGCAGCACCGACCGTCCACGTCGCTAAAAGGGTAGCACCGACCGTCCAAGTCGCTAAAAGGGCAGAACAGACCGTCCAAGTCGCAAAAAGGGCAGCATCGACCGTCCACGTCGCTAAAATGGCAACATCGACCGTCCAAGTCGCAAAAAGGGCAGAACCGACCGTCCACGTCGCTAAAAGGGCAGCACCGACCGTCCAAGTCGCAAAAAGGGCAGAACCGACCGTCTAAGTCGCAAAAAGGGCAGAACCGACCGTCCACGTCGCTAAAAGGGCAGCACCGACCGTCCAAGTCGCAAAAAGGGCAGAACCGACCGTCCAAGTCGCAAAAAGGGCAGCACCGACCATCCACGTCGCTAAAATGGCAGCACCGACCGCCCAAGTCGCAAAAAGGGCAGAACCGACCGTCCACGTCGCTAAAAGGGCAGCATCGACCGTCCAAGTCGCAAAAAGGGCAGAACCGACCGTCCAAGTCACAAAAAGGGCAGAACCGACCGTCCACGTCGCAAAAAGGGCAGCACCGACCGTCCACGTCGCTAAAAGGGCAGCACCGACCGTCCAAGTCGCAAAAAGGGCAGCACCGACCCTCCACGTCGCAAAAAGGGCAGCATCGACCGTCCAAGTCGCAAAAAGGGCAGAATCGACCGTCCAAGTCGCAAAAAGGGCAGCATCGACCGTCCACGTCGCACAAAGGGCAGCACCGACCGTCCACGTCGCTAAAAGGGCAGCACCGACCGTCCAAGTCGTAAAAAGGGCAGAACCGACCGTCCAAGTCGCAAAAAGGGCAGAACCGACCGTCCACGTCGCACAAAGGGCAGCACCGACCGTCCACATCGCTAAAAGGGCAGCACCGACCGTCCAAGTCGCTAAAAGGGCAGAACCGACCGTCCAAGTCGCAAAAAGGGTAACACCGACCGTCCACGTCGCTAAAAGGGCAGCACCGACCATCCAAATCGCAAAAAGGGCAGCACCGACCGCCCAAGTCGCAAAAAGGGCAGAACCGACCGTCCAAGTCGCAAAAAGGGCAGCATCGACCGTCTATGTCGTAAAAAGGGCAGTGCCAGCTTCCCAAAAGGTGGGAACCGAATCAAGTCGCCTCCACGTGAAAGAAGATCCATCAATTTCATGCACACGACCCACATATGTGGTGTGCATCTATTGATGGGGGGCAATTTGTTGGGGTAAAAATTTACACTCCGGTTGACCAAGTCAAAATCAAAGTCAACCCCAAGCCAAGTGGGCCCAAGCCCAGATCCAGTGGGCCCATACCCGGGTCGAGCCCGAACATGAAGCGGCCGGCCTCCCCCCATGCCAAGATAAAAATTTTGTAATAAATAATTTTGTTGCATTTCTTTTATTTTATTTTATGGACAAATGTAAGAAAAGCCAAATTTTTGTAAAGCCTATGGCTTATGTGCAAAAACAAATGGCACATGAGCCATGGGATAGGCAAAATGCCATTTTGTGAAGCCCAAGGGGCTATGTGTAAAGTGTATGGCCTATAAAGGCAAAGATAATGAAAAAATCTAACAACTTTTTCTCTCTCCAAAAATTTTCTAGATCTGAGATCTCTTCCTCCTTCCTCAAGGTTCTAAAACCTTCTTTTTCCTTTTGAATTAAATCAAGAGTTTAACTCTTCCTTTTCTCAAAATAAGTAGATTTCCACCACAAAACCTACGAAGGGGAGCTCGGATCTCCAATCAGATCTCGAAAAGGGGAGGCTTTTAAGGCTCATCCCCTTTTCTCCAAGATCCCGCCGGTCAAGAGCAAGAAGAAGGAGACCCATCTCCAAAAATCTAACTTTGGACAGACCCGAGGCTCAAAGAAGAGCAATAAATCCCATAGGAGTTTAACTCCTTTCTAAAAGTTGCTGGAGTTTAACTCCATAAAATTAATTTCTGTTGGAGTTTAACTCCATAAATTTGTTTCTGTTGGAGTTTAACTCCATAAATTCCCTTGGGAGTTCAACTCCCCAGCCTAGGGGCTAGGCCTCCCTTTCCACGGGTTTTTCCCGCGGTCACGTGTGCGCACGTGACCCCGGAGCGCCAAGGCGCCCATCGGTCACGTGTGCGCACGTGACCCCCGGGGCGCCAAGGCGCCCATCGGTCACGTGTGCGCACGTGACCCCGGGGGGCGCCATGGCGCCCATCGGTCACGTGTGCGCACTGACCCCGGGGCGTCAAGGCCCCCCTTCGGTCACGTGTGCCCACGTGACCCTGGGGGCGCCAAAGTGCCCACCGGTCACGTGCGCGCACGTGACCCCGGGCATTAAAGCGCCCACCTGCTGTGCGAGCGTCCTTTCGACGCCATTTTGTTTTCTTTTCCCCCCTCGTTTTACGTGCACTCCCCAACAAAATCCCATCTGGAGTTTAAACCCTTTTGAAGAAAAATATATATATTCTTTGGAGTTTAACTCCACAATAAAGTTCTATTTTTGGAGTTCAACTCCGCATAAAATTCTTTTAGGAGGTTAACTCCATTTAAAATTCTTTGGAGTTTAACTCCACAATAAAATTCCTTTTGAAATTAAACTCCACTTTTAAAAAAAAAAGAAAGGGGGGGAAGGAAAACATATACAGACTCTATGACACTGTCTTCCGTTAGAAAAAAATTTCTAACGGGGCGCTGCTCCGCACCCCGCAAGGGGGCTGCTAGCCCCCTTGACCCCCAGCCCGCTATCCGGGTAGCGGGACCCCCGTAAAAACTCTGCGGGCCCCCCGATATTTCCAAAACCCCTTCAAAACACGATACTGCACATTGAGTTCGCATGACCAGTTTAACCCGTTAATCGGAGGTTCTTTCGCTCCAAATGTGAGGGGTAATTAACGACAGCTTAGTCCGCGGTTGCCGGAGATTCGGATCCCCACAATCAATAAACCCCAGCCTATCCTAGGCAGGGGGAATCTGTAATGCGCCTGACAAGCGCGCGCGTATTCCCATCTCAATGGGGTGACGAAAAACATCCTACAAGATGCACATGTTTTTGCTGTCAGGCACACACGTTGCCTATGACAAATGTTGTGTGCACATTCGATGCACTTAGATGTTGTTTCTGTGCGCATGTATGGCACATATATGGATTTTGATTTCTGTGCGCACCAGACGCACGTAGTATTCATATGCATATTTGGGATTGATTTCTTATAGAGCAGTACGTTTTTATGACATTTGCTATGTATTTTCGTACTAAGCAGGACTAGTCAGAGGACAGTACCTGAATATATTTTGCATGCATTGATAGTTATCGAAAGGATTTCCAAAAAGCGAGCTATAGTCTCAGTATTTACCTACGTGTCTGATATGGCACGAAACGTTTTAAAATAAGGAAACCCTTCTAAATTGTTTTCAAAACGGCGGGACGTGTATGTTAAAGAAAGGATATATATATATATATATATATATAATTATTTTCTCACAATGGACGTCCGCCACTATGCAGTGTTATGCGCAATGCACAGCGACTTTAAGAGATTTGGCATGCATTTCCATCAGATATTTACATATATAGATTTGATATTTACGTGTATAGTTTCGAGTTATATCATATTGGTTTTGTATTGGATTTGACATTTGTGTCTTTACCATGACTCCGATGATTGCGAGATACTTGACGGAGTTTTGATTTTGAGTTATATGCTCATTTTTCATGCGCATGCATTGCGCTATGATTTGTTTTATGTATTTACGATTTCGGAGCCCCGACGACTTGATGGTTTTTCTTAGATGTTTTAGTATTTGGGGGGAGTTTTAATTTAAATTCGGAGACCGAATTTCTTTAAGGGGGGAAGATTGTAACGTTTTGAAAATCGTTTCGGTGAAATTTCGGAAAATCGGTAAAATAAGAGGGTTTTCTGTAAAAAGTCAAAAATACAAATATCTTTATTATAAAATTAAATATACATATTCTAGCTATGTAATTGCTAGTATTTGGTGTTTATTGAGCCACTGGTGAAATTTCAAATTTTCTGAAAATTTTTCCGAAATTAATTATTTTAATATTATTTTAAGCCGTCACTAATACATTTCATTAGGGAAAATTACAAATTGGAATGAGTTGAAACAAATTTTGTGTATCATAACACATTAAACAAAATTTAACATGTGGGTTTTGAATTGAAATGATGTTGTTAAACGGTGTTAGAAAATATCGAAGAAAAAGGCTTAATTAGTGAATTTAGTGTAAATGGTTGTTTGGGGTATAGTATTTATCATTTTCCCACACACCCACACTCACACACCCTCATTTCTCCTCCTCTTTTCTGCTGAAATCAGCAGCCCTCCCCAAACATTTCCCCACTTCTTTTGGTAAAAGAAAAGATAAAGAAAAGAATGAATAAAGAAAGAAAGTCAAATGAGGCATGGGCTTCATTTTCTTCTCACTTTCCCTACCTCACTCTCTCTCCTCTCTTTCCCACACATGTGGCCGAACCCTCCCCTTCCCCAATCAGCAGCAGCCCCTCCCAAATCCCCTCTCATTTCTCATCAAAAAATTTACCAAAAATGCTTCAATTTACATCAAAAATCAAGCTAAAATCCAAATCAACCTCCTACCCATTTTTCCTTGGCTACTTTAGCATGGATCTAGGGATCAAGATTTCAATTTGGGATGCTAAGTGTTCTTGAGAGATCTTCAAATTAATTGGGTATAATTCTAACCTTTTTTTCTTAATTTGTTGTTAATTGCTTGTAGTTAGCTTAATTAAGTGTTAATTATGTTTTAAATGGGTTCAATTGCATAATTAAGGAATTCAAGTTAGGGTTTTGTTTTGGAGCTGGGTTGTGATCAATTGTGCATGGTTATGTGATGTGGGCTAGCATCTTAAAATTTGTTAAAACTAATTTTGTTGCCGATTACAAGTTGTTACTTGAAAAATGTCCAAATTTAAGCTTTTTAACAAACTAGGTTTTTGTAAACCATGAATTTGATTAAGGGAAAAATGTAATTAGTTTTTCCATGACTTCATTAACATTTTAAATTGTAGTTTAATATTTTAGATCATGCAAATCCAAGCTAAATTGTTATTTGTGTATTTTTGCTATAAAATGGTTGAAATTGGTTAACTTTGCTAACTAGATTTTTAGGGTTAATGTAATTTAGCGAGATTAAATTCTAGTAAATGTTTTTGTGACCTAATTAAGTTATTTGGTGAATATTGTGACTACTAGTTTTGCTAAAACATCAGGTTTTGTACTAAAACGGTAAATTTTGCTTGCTAGTTTCTCGGAGAAATAGCTTTTAAAGTGAGTTTGGGGTTTTTGTGAATTTTAACCTATTTTATATTATAATTAGTGTTCGTGAATGCGCAAATGAGTGTGTTTGGGTTTTTCTCGATGGTTTGACGTTTGTACATCGACATCGAGAGTTGGTTTGGCTATTCTTGTATGCGTAGGCGATAGGTTTTAACCTATGCGCGATACGCATGCCGATTTGATTTTCGTATGCCGTTTCGATTTCGAATTTGGTTTTAATGCGATACGGTGCGTTATGACATGTAGGTACCCCATGTGGACTTCGAGACGACGACAAGCGCATGGTGACGTCAGCACCGGCTAGCGAGGACCAGGTGAGTAGATTCATATCTACGGGGAGAACTCGGGTGGATGGCGTATAGCACCCCCGCAGTTCGTGGTGATGTATACGAATACGTATACACACATATATATTGATTATATATTATTGAGTTTATTGATGATAAAGATAGATTTTAGGTGTGATTGGATAGGTTTAGTGTTGTGAAACCCTAGAGTAGTGGTTGCACCACACATACACACACCCATACCTGCATACATTCTTCTTTCATTTGTGCTTATACAGGAATATGCTTTTATGTGTTCACATGGGTATGGGACTATGTGTTCACATACTGGATTTGAGGATAGTATTTGGGATTTGAGGTGAGTCGATGAGATGTGATTTGAGATCATAAGATCGGTGATTTGGTAGAATTCATGTTTGAGATACGTTATGATATTATAGCGGAGTGTTGGACGACGATACCATGTGAATAGTGATATCAATAAAATGATCGACATGTGATCGTGTTATGAGATATGATATGTTAGGATGTTTATGATAGGCCGCATTGGGCGATGTATACTTCCTTATGATCTTATGTGCTGATGATATCGGTTGTACGAGATTATCGATCAGTAGTCAGATCATGATTATATTGATGATATTAGTATTGTACTAGACATAGATCAGTACCCGGTTTATGACCTTGATAAAAAGGATACCAGATGAATAATATGAGGAATATAATATTGACCGTACCCAGATTTGGGGTGCCGTACGACGGATTTACGTACGAGCTATTTATTGATGTTTGATCCGCACTCTTGACTTGGGAATATTGATTATAGATGCGGTATCGGATGTGACATTATCGAGGCGGGATCACCGACTTTTATATATATATATATATATATTTCGACAGCTTAGCCCTATAGTTTAGTGTAGTTATTAGCCCATATTAGTTGTCGTTGTGTCTAGTATTCTGCTCCCGTTCATTATTGTTGTTCGCTCCGCATCGCCTGCTTACATTATGATTCATATTCTATTGTTGATATCATGCTGTTAGGACACCAGCACCATTACCGATGACGCGTATGTACCACGTACACTTACTTACCAGCTCACACACATCTTCATCGGTAATTGCCATGTCACGAACACTTTAGAAAATACTATTTCATTTGACATAGGTTGTTAGCTAATAGTTTAGACATGATATTTGTGTACTTGCCCTATATGCTGGTTTAGACATTGTAGATATTACTTGCTACTTCATGCATGTTATTATTCATTGGTATGCCGCATTCATGGATTTTTATGTCTATATTCACTGTTTACATGCTATTGAGAATTTGGATTCGGATTTTCATGAGATTTCCTGAATTTGGGGGAAAACTGCAAAAACCCTTATAAAATTCTTTCTCTTTTTTTTTAAAGAAAAGTGCGGTTTTCCTATGATGTATGAGTCGTCCACCATGAGTTGGCTGATGGATTTCGAGACTCGAGTTCGAGGAGTGGAGGAACCGTTTCGGGTACATGGTGGACCCGGTACGGTACCCCGAGGCAAGAGGATCGCAGATGATGGCGTTGAGCCTGGCAGGGGAGCACTACCGACCGGTGATATTACCCGACGCGTCGGATATCCGGAGGATACCGTCGTGGTCTTTAGATTGATGGTAGGGGCCGGTCTGGATTGACGGCGCCCTAAATAGTGAGATTGAGTCATTGAGATCCTGAGATATTGAGACATTGGGATTTATGTTTTGTGTCAATGCTAGACACTGTTTATGCTGATTTTATTTTTGATACCTCTTTTAAAAGTACAGAAATCTCACTAAATTATGAAAGCAGTTTTATTCTGTTTCATGCATTCATACATCATCCATATGATATATTACTACCTGAGGCACTGACACGGGCACATGGGATTACACTCGGATTGGATATTTACCCTAGTCATTGTTATAGGCTGCATGTTATATATATTTGTGGATATATTATGATTGTTGACCTAGGATTGCGTTGTTCATGCGGTTTCTATTCGTAGATGTTTTTCTACTCACGAGTTGGCAACTCACCCCCGTTGTGCCACCGTATCTTGCAGGTTTTGCCGTACAGGTTTCATTACGGCTTTGCTGGCACTACTTCCTTTTCCGGGTGATTTGCTAGTAGGTTAGTTTATTTGTATCGTACCCCCCATTATATACTTTGTATATTATTACTCTGTTGTATCTAGAAGTTCCATCAACCAAACATGTATTCATTTTCGGAGATAGAGACCCGTGATGCTTATTCTTTCGACCTTAGAGTCGCGCGTTGTATTTCTATGGATTTCTTGCTGTTTTGATTTTTGATCCTCGCCCTTGGCGTTGTATATTATTTTGCTTGTGTGGTTGTGACCGTCGATTGACGAAGAGCTAGCTCCCGCTTGGCGATGCCTCTTTTTTGATTTCGTATACTATTCATGTTGTATCCCGTTTGGGGGCCAGTATTTGCAAAGGAGACTCTGCCGAAATTTTCAGGAAATATTTGATGTTTTTAAAAACGCATAATTCGGCTTATGCTATTAAAACTACTTGATTTAAATTGGTCTTCCTTCACTCTACTACTTTTCTTAGTTTGGATTTCTGGGTTTTCGGCTTACTTAGATTACGTACGCCTCGAGACGTTCGTAGTTTAAGTGCCGGTCATGTTCCGTACTTTCGGGACGTGACAAAGTTGGTATCAGAGCGTTAGGTTTTACCTTCGGAGCGTAGGATGACCCTTGGTTGATGGAATAGGTGACTAAAGTAGAGTGACGTACCGTGGTATGTTCCGCGGCATACTTACGATACGCTACTCCACTTAAGGAGCCTTAGGATATACATTTCTTTGCTCAATATCATATTCATTCCTGATCTAGCCTCATCGGTATCAGTTACGGTTTGCTGCCCCGATTACGGGCAGGGAGAGCTATGGCTAGAGTTGCGGTCAGCACGAGCTCGTCACGAACGAGGACTGACCAGGGCGTAATTCCGGCGACACGCGATTGCGGAGATGTGTCTTTTTACTGTGTTTTCGCGCCACGAGCGTTTGGCGGATCGCCTTTATGAGATTTCTCAGACGTGCCGATCAGTACCAGAGGATTGAGCCAATGATAGAGGCCAGCCAGATTTTGATGACCGTTGGCGTATTGCTTACTCCTGATGATTGAGGCACTGTTCAGCGTGCAGACGAGTGAGCCAGTCATTGCTGCGAACGACGAGATATCGCCCCAGACGTTGGAGTTATTGCAGTACGAGTTGTACTAAGAGATGATAGAAGGTCGCTAGTCACCAAGGATGAATGACTAGGACATGTGGTTCGTTCGCTACCCCGATGCAAGGTCATCAGATAGATTGATTCCAGCTAGAGACGACTTCACGCGGAAACGTTGAGAGTCGACAGAGACGATCGAATGTCAGCAACCTATTATTCCAAGTTTAAAGTATTCAGAAAGATATGCAGGCAATTCTATGGACCCTCTAGAAGAATGAAACCCTAACTCGACTTAATGACCGTGTGAAAGCTTTTGAACCTTAGGGTTTGCGGCAGTTCCGCGGCGTTATTAGTGAGGCTTGGGTTTGCCCTTCCACGGCTGGACCATCGATGCTGTGGTACGTACTCGATACTGTTAAACTGTACCCAAGATGTTGAGCTCTTGGGGGATTATGAGGTTTTGACAAATCGATCGGATGGTTCGACTTCATTTGGATGCCAGGTGGTGAGTTGCATTTCTTAGGAGACTCCAGGTACGAGGATAGCCGTAGGAGCTCGGTCCATGCAGCCACGACGAGACGAGTCCGAAGCAGTCAACATTAAAGAAAGTGGAGTAAGAGATTCGTACGAGATCTTGATGAGACGACTTTCCACTCCGCCGACATCAGAGATGCGATACGCATGCCGAGACATTGTACTTGGATATACCTTCCAGAAGGAGTCGCGATGAGTATGCAGCCGTTCCGGAACGAGAACAGATCTAGTAAGGGACGATGACTTGCGGACAATTCGGCAGAGACGAGATTTGGGAGAGACCTCGACAGGACCTTTCTGGAATAAATTATGAGAAGACTTGGACCCAGGGGTGGTCATGTTACGCATACCGGCAGGCCAGAGTTCAGGATCGTCGACGAGACATGCTATGAGTGACCATGACAGTTGGCCAGAGATTCTTGGAGGATGTGCTTGAGCGGGACTATTCAGCCATACTCGATTTTGGTATTTTGAGTGATATATTCGCATGATTTGGTTTTGATGATTGAGTTTCATGATATCGTTTTCATGCGCCATGGTTGCACCTACTGAGTATTTACGATTTTTGCATAGTTGTTGCACTTGAGATAGTTTTCGTGCCTTGATTTCTCGTGTTTGTGATTATATGGATTTCATACAGTTGAGTTGATTTGTGCGTATATATGCATACGATTTGGTTTTTGCACTCGGTATAGTTCACATATGCTTGCAGTGCAGTGATACGCATTTTGTGCACTTAGAGGAACTGGACTTCGATTTCGATTGTGATGCTCGATATTGGTTTTATGAACCTTGTGCACCTGATTAGATTTTGCGCATGTTCGGCGCTTGATATTGGATTTCATGATTTCGTGCATGATAGATGCACCTGCTTTAGATTTTCGCGCATGTTGAGCGCATGTTTTGAGATGCGATTTTGGTGCACACCAGATGCACTAAATCGAGATTCTTTGTCCGTGTCAGATGCACCTGTTTTTGCTGTCAGGCACACACGTTGCCTATGACAAATGTTGTGTGCACAACCGATGCACTTAGATGTTGTTTCTGTGCGCATGTATGGCATATATATGGATTTTGATTTCTGTGCGCACCAGACGCACGTAGTATTCATATGCATATTTGGGATTGATTTCTTATAGAGCAGTACGTTTTTATGACATTTGCTATGTATTTTCGTACTGAGCAGGACTAGTCAGAGGACAGTACCTGAATATATTTTGCATGCATTTATAGTTATGGAAAGGATTTCCAAAAAGCGAGCTATAGTCTCAGTATTTACCTACGTGTCTGATATGGCACGAAACGTTTTAAAATAAGGAAACCCTTCTAAATTGTTTTCAAAACGGCGGGACGCGTATGTTAAAGAAAGGATATATAAATATATATATATATATATATATATATATATATATATATATAGTTATTTTCTCACAATGGACGTCCGCCACTATGCAGTGTTATGCGCATTGCACAGCGATTTTAAGAGATTTGGCATGCATTTCCTTCAGATATTTACATATATAGATTTGATATTTACGTGTATAGTTTCGAGTTATATCATATTGGTTTTGTATTGGATTTGACACTTGTGTCTTTACCATGACTCCAATGATTGCGAGATACTTGACGGAGTTTTGATTTTGAGTTATATGCTCATTTTTCATGCGCATGCATTGCGCTATGATTTGTTTTATGTATTTACGATTTCGGAGCCCCGACGACTTGATGGTTTTTCTTAGATGTTTTAGTATTTGGGGGGAGTTTTAATTTAAATTCGGAGACCGAATTTCTTTAAGGGGGGAAGATTTTAACGTTTTGAAAATCGTTTCGGTGAAATTTCGGAAAATCGGTAAAATAAGGGGGTTTTCTATAAAAATTCAAAAATACAAATATTTTTATTATAAAATTAAATATACATATTCTAGCTATGTAATTGCTAGTATTTGGTGTTTATTGAGCCACTGGTGAAATTTCAAATTTTCTGAAAAATTTTCCGAAATTAATTATTTTAATATTATTTTAAGCCGTCACTAATACATTTCATTAGGGAAAATTACAAATTGGAATGAGTTGAAACAAATTTTGTGCATCATAACACATTAAACAAAATTTAACATGTGGGTTTTGAATTGAAATGATGTTGTTAAACGGTGTTAGAAAATATCGAAGAAAAAGGCTTAATTAGTGAATTTAGTGTAAATGGTTGTTTGGGGTATAGTATTTATCATTTTCCCACACACCCACACTCACACACCCTCATTTCTCCTCCTCTTTTCTGCTGAAATCAGCAGCCCTCCCCAAACATTTCCCCACTTCTTTTGGTAAAAGAAAAGATAAAGAAAAGAATGAATAAAGAAAGAAAGTCAAATGAGGCATGGGCTTTATTTTCTTCTCACTTTCCCCACCTCACTTTCTCTCCTCTCTTTCCCACACATGTGGCCGAACCCTCCCCTTCCCCAATCAGCAGCAGCCCCTCCTAAATCCCCTCTCATTTCTCATCAAAAAATTTACCAAAAATGCTTCAATTTCCATAAAAAATCAAGCTAAAATCCAAATCAACCTCCTACCCATTTTTTCTTGGCTACTTTAGCATGGATCTAGGGATCAAGATTTCAATTTGGGATGCTAAGTGTGCTTGAGAGATCTTCAAATTAATTGGGTATAATTCTAACCTTTTTTTCTTAATTTGTTGTTAATTGCTTGTAGTTAGCTTAATTAAGTGTTAATTATGTTTTAAATGGGTTCAATTGCATGATTAAGGAATTCAAGTTAGGGTTTTGTTTTGGAGCTGGGTTGTGATCAATTGTGCATGGTTATGTGATGTGGGCTAGCATCTTAAAATTTGTTAAAACTAATCTTGTTGCCGATTACAAGTTGTTACTTGAAAAATGTCCAAATTTAAGCTTTTTAACAAACTAGGTTTTTGTAAACCATGAATTTGATTAAGGGAAAAATGTAATTAGTTTTTCCATGACTTCATTAACATTTTAAATTGTAGTTTAATATTTTAGATCATGCAAATCCAAGCTAAATTGTTATTTGTGTATTTTTGCTATAAAATGGTTGAAATTGGTTAACTTTGCTAACTAGATTTTTAGGGTTAATGTAATTTAGCGATATTAAATTCTAGTAAATGTTTTTGTGACCTAATTAAGTTATTTGGTGAATATTGTGACTACTAGTTTTGATAAAACATCAGGTTTTGTACTAAAACGGTAAATTTTGCTTGCTAGTTTCTCGGAGAAATAGCTTTTTAGTGAGTTTGGGGTTTTTGTGAATTTTAACCTATTTTATATTATAATTAGTGTTCGTGAATGCGCAAATGAGTGTGTTTGGGTTTTTCTCGATGGTTTGACGTTTGTACATCGACATCGAGAGTTGGTTTGGCTATTCTTGTATGCGTAGGCGATAGGTTTTAACCTATGCGCGATACGCATGCCGATTTGATTTTCGTATGCCGTTTCGATTTCGAATTTGGTTTTAATGCGATACGGTGCGTTATGACATGTAGGTACCCCATGTGGACTTCGAGACGACGACAAGCGCATGGTGACATCAGCACCGGCTAGCGAGGACCAGGTGAGTAGATTCATATCTACGGGGAGAACTCGGGTGGATGGCGTATAGCACCCCCGCAGTTCGTGGTGATGTATACGAATACGTATACACACATATATATTGATTATATATTATTGAGTTTATTGATGATAAAGATAGATTTTAGGTGTGATTGGATAGGTTTAGTGTTGTGAAACCCTAGAGTAGTGGTTGCACCACACATACACACACCCATACCTGCATACATTCTTCTTTCATTTGTGCTTATACAGGAATATGCTTTTATGTGTTCACATGGGTATGGGACTATGTGTTCACATACTGGATTTGAGGATAGTGTTTGGGATTTGAGGTGAGTCGATGAGATGTGATTTGAGATCATAAGATCGGTGATTTGGTAGAATTCATGTTTGAGATACGTTATGATATTATAGCGGAGTGTTGGACGACGATACCATGTGAATAGTGATATCAATAAAATGATCGACATGTGATCGTGTTATGAGATATGATATGTTAGGATGTTTATGATAGGCCGCATTGGGCGATGTATACTTCCTTATGATCTTATGTGCTGATGATATCGGTTGTACGAGATTATCGATCAGTAGTCAGATCATGATTATGTTGATGATATTAGTATTGGAATGAGTTGAAACAAATTTTGTGTATCATAACACATTAAACAAAATTTAACATGTGGGTTTTGAATTGAAATGATGTTGTTAAACGGTGTTAGAAAATATCGAAGAAAAAGGCTTAATTAGTGAATTTAGTGTAAATGGTTGTTTGGGGTATAGTATTTATCATTTTCCCACACACCCACACTCACACACCCTCATTTCTCCTCCTCTTTTCTGCTGAAATCAGCAGCCCTCCCCAAACATTTCCCCACTTCTTTTGGTAAAAGAAAAGATAAAGAAAAGAATGAATAAAGAAAGAAAGTCAAATGAGGCATGGGCTTCATTTTCTTCTCACTTTCCCTACCTCACTCTCTCTCCTCTCTTTCCCACACATGTGGCCGAACCCTCCCCTTCCCCAATCAGCAGCAGCCCTTCCCAAATCCCCTCTCATTTCTCATCAAAAAATTTACCAAAAATGCTTCAATTTACATCAAAAATTAAGCTAAAATCCAAATCAACCTCCTACACATTTTTCCTTGGCTACTTTAGCATGGATCTAGGGATCAAGATTTCAATTTGGGATGCTAAGTGTGCTTGAGAGATCTTCAAATTAATTGGGTATAATTCTAACCTTTTTTCTTAATTTGTTGTTAATTGCTTGTAGTTAGCTTAATTAAGTGTTAATTATGTTTTAAATGGGTTCAATTGCATAATTAAGGAATTCAAGTTAGGGTTTTGTTTTGGAGCTGGGTTGTGATCAATTGTGCATGGTTATGTGATGTGGGCTAGCATCTTAAAATTTGTTAAAACTAATCTTGTTGCGGATTACAAGTTGTTACTTGAAAAATGTCCAAATTTAAGCTTTTTAACAAACTAGGTTTTTGTAAACCATGAATTTGATTAAGGGAAAAATGTAATTAGTTTTTCCATGACTTCATTAACATTTTAAATTGTAGTTTAATATTTTAGATCATGCAAATCCAAGCTAAATTGTTGTTTGTGTATTTTTGCTATAAAATGGTTGAAATTGGTTAACTTTGCTAACTAGATTTTTGGGGTTAATGTAATTTTGCGAGATTAAATTCTAGTAAATGTTTTTGTGACCTAATTAAGTTATTTGGTGAATATTGTGACTACTAGTTTTGCTAAAACATCAGGTTTTGTACTAAAACGGTAAATTTTGCTTGCTAGTTTCTCGGAGAAATAGCTTTTTAAGTGAGTTTGGGGTTTTTGTGAATTTTAACCTATTTTATATTATAATTAGTGTTCGTGAATGCGCAAATGAGTGTGTTTGGGTTTTTCTCGATGGTTTGACGTTTGTACATCGATATCGAGAGTTGGTTTGGCTATTCTTGCATGCGTAGGCGATAGGTTTTGACCTATGCGCGATACGCGTGCGGATTTGATTTTCGTATGCCGTTTCGATTTCGAATTTGGTTTTAATGCGATACGGTGCGTTATGACATGTAGGTACCCCATGTGGACTTCGAGACGACGACAAGCGCATGGTGACGTCAGCACCGGCTAGCGAGGACCAGGTAAGTAGATTTATATCTACGGGGAGAACTCGGGTGGATGGCGTATAGCACCCCCGCAGTTCGTGGTGATGTATACGAATATGTATACACACATATATATTGATTATATATTGTTGAGTTTATTGATGATAAAGATAGATTTTAGGTGTGATTGGATAGGTTTAGTGTTGTGAAACCCTAGAGTAGTGGTTGCACCACACATACACACACCCATACTTGCATATATTCTTCTTTCATTTGTGCTTATACAGGAATATGTTTTTATGTGTTCACATGGGTATAGGACTATGTGTTCACATACTGGATTTGAGGATAGTGTTTGGGATTTGAGGTGAGTCGATGAGATGTGATTTGAGATCATAAGATCGGTGATTTGGTAGAATTCATGTTTGAGATACGTTATGATATTATAGCGGAGTGTTGGACGACGATACCATGTGAATAGTGATATCAATAAAATGATCGACATGTGATCGTGTTATGAGATATGATATGTTAGGATGTTTATGATATGCCGCATTGGGCGATGTATACTTCCTTATGATGTTATGTGCTGATGATATCGGTTGTACGAGATTGTCGATCAGTAGTCAGATCATGATTATGTTGATGATATTAGTATTGTACTAGACATAGATTAGTACCCGGTTTATGACCTTGATAAAAAGGATACCAGATGAATAATATGAGGAATATAATATTGACCGTACCCAGATTTGGGGTGCCGTACGACGGATTTACGTACGAGCTATTTATTGATGTTTGATCCGCACTCTTGACTTGGGAATATTGATTATAGATGTGGTATCGGATGTGACATTATCGAGGCGGGATCACCGACTAATATATATATATATATATATATATATTTCGACTCTGGTGTTAGGCGGTTTCCTTACCTTTAGTTTAGTTTGACAGCTTAGCCCTATAGTTTAGTGTAGTTGTTAGCCCATATTAGTTGTCGTTGTGTCTAGTATTCTGCTCCCGCTCATTATTGTTGTTCGCTCCGCATCGCCTGCTTACATTATGATTCATATTCTATTGTTGATATCATGCTGTTAGGACACCAGCACCATTACCGATGACGCGTATGTACCACGTACACTTACTTACCAGCTCACACATATCTTCATCGGTAATTGCCATGTCACGAACACTTTAGAAAATACTATTTCATTTGACATAGGTTGTTAGCTAATAGTTTAGACATGATATTTGTGTACTTGCCCTATATGCTGGTTTAGACATTGTAGATATTACTTGCTACTTCATGCATGTTACTATTCATTGGTATGCCGCATTCATGGATTTTTATGTCTATATTCACTGTTTACATGCTATTGAGAATTTGGATTCGGATTTTCATGAGATTTCCTGAATTTGGGGGAAAACTGCAAAAACCCTTATAAAATTCTTTCTCTTATTTTTTAAAGAAAAGTGCGGTTTTCCTATGATGTATGGGTCGTCCACCATGAGTTTGCTGATGGATTTCGAGACCCGAGTTCGAGGAGTGGAGGAACCGTTTCGGGTACATGGTGGACCCGGTGCGGTACCCCGGGACAAGAGGATCGCAGATGATGGCGTTGAGCCTGGCAGGGGACCACTACCGACCGGTCATATTACCCGACGCGTCGGATATCCGGAGGATACCGTCGCGGTCTTGAGATTGATGGTAGGGGCCGGTTTGGATTGACGGCGCCCTAAATAGTGAGATCGAGTCATTGAGATCCTGAGATATTGAGACATTGTGATTTATGTTTTGTGTCGATACTAGACACTGTTTATGCTGATTTCATTTTTGATACCTCTTTTAAAAGTACAGAAATCTCACTAAACTATGAATGCAGTTTTATTCTGTTTCATGCATTCATACATCATCCATATGATATATTACTAGCTGAGGCACTGACACGGGCATATGGGATTACACTCGGGTTGGATATTTACCCTAGTCATTGTTATAGGCTGCATGTTATATATATTTGTGGATATATTATGATTGTTGACCTAGGATTGCGTTGTTCATGTGGTTTCTGTTCGTAGATGTTTTTCTACTCACGAGTTGGCAACTCACTCCCGTTGTGCCACAGTTTCTTGCAGGTTTTGCCGTACAGGTTTCATTACGGCTTTGCTGGCACTACTTCCTTTTCCGGGTGATTTGCTAGTAGGTGAGTTTATTTGTATCGTACCCCCCATTTTATACCTTTTATATTATTACTCTGTTGTATCTAGAAGTTCCATCAACCAAACATGTATTCATTTTCGGAGATAGAGACCCGTGATGCTTATTCTTTCGACCTTAGAGTCGCGCGTTGTATTTCTATGGATTTCTTGCTGTTTTGATTTTTGATCCTCGCCCTTGGCGTTGTATATTATTTTGCTTGTGCGGTTGTGACCGTCGTGGTCTTGAGATTGATGGTAGGGGCCGGTGTGGTTGTGACCGTCCAGCCGTAGAAGGGTCAAGCCAACGCCTCACATGTGGTACGCCGTACTGCCCCAAACCCTAAGGTTCAAAGGGCAGTTCAAGACAGTCACATAATCGAGTTAAGGTTTGTTGTCTTCTAGAAGGTCCATCGCGTTACTTGCACTACTTCGAACGTTCTTAAACTACGGAAAGATCCAACACTTGGAAATTTCCCGACAGGGGAAAAAGTGGGTATTTATATCCGGTCGAACTTTTCAACATTTTCTAAAATTATCCGGAAAAACCCATAGACGAAGTTAAACTTCCCGATCGAAACACCGAGTCCCCAATATAACCCAGAAAACTCAACTCTTGAGTAAATATTAAAAATTCCCATAAAACACAGCACTAACAGAAACAAATTACTGTGCAAAGCACGCGCACTAATTCAACAAACTGGCCGTGGAACCGCCGCACAAACCAGGGTGGGGCCGCGGTTCCGCGGCGCTTCTGTCGAGTTAAGTGCACGTGCTGCACAGTAACTCCTACATTTCCCTGCTGAATTTTTTGGAAATTTTTAATCTGGAAAAATCCACTGTTTTAAAAATTGTACAGAGAAGGGGTCGGATTAGGGTTTCGTGTTTCGATCGGACTTAAAACATCGACTACACTTCGCCTAAAGCTTTAGCTAGGCTCTGATACCACTGTAGGGTTCCTAGGCACAATAATGAGGTTCCACAAGACATCAACTATGCCAAATTCTAAAATTTAGGTGCCGAGAAACCCTAATATAGATCGTTAACTAGAAATTAGGCGAAACTACAAGCTACTAAACTGCTTTAGTGCTAAGTGAAAGGGGTTACAACCTTTGTAGATCCGGTCCTCCACTTCCTTAGCTCCGTGACGATGTCCCTTCGCTGCGATCATCGGATCCCGGACTCTAGCGTCGGTTTTATCGGAGAAATGGGCGGGCTAGGTCGTCGACTTCGATGCCGAAGATGATCTACGTCGAGGCAACTCAAGATCAAGCTCCATCTTCACTTGGTCATAGAACTTGTGAAGATAACACACTCTACTACATGGCAAGTGGTAGAGGATGAAGAAATAGGAAGTGGGTTCACTTTGGATTTGGATTTCTCACTCTTTTTCTCATGGCACCATTGAAGGTAGCAAGGTTTCTTCTTCTTGAAGAAGAAGAAGAAGAAGAAAGAATATGATAAGAATCAATCAAGTGATCTTATCATAATGCAACCATGGGTTAGTGTAACAGGTGTAGAGACTAAACTAGGGTTTAGGTGAATGGTTAGGTTAAGAAAAGAAACAAAATGGTCAAAGCTTTTCAAAGCTTCAACTAAAAACCAAAAGAAGCCACCATTTTATTTCTTGCCCAAAAATAAATAAAATGAATAAGTGAATAATTTAAAACCCTAACCATTAACCTAAACATGGTTCAAAGCATACACACACCCAAGTTTGCATGTATCATCAAACATGATACAAACTAGTGCACAAACATATATCATATATACAATGTGCACATTCAAGTTAGAAAATCAATCTTAAGTGAACAAATACTAGTTAATGTAAAGTAATATATCAAAATATATAATTATACATTAAATCATTAAATCAACACTTGACTTAATGATCCGGTCATATTGCATATAACCGACTAATATCAATAGTAACAACTTATCGAATCAACACTTGATCCGATAACCCGGCTATATCGCATATAACCGATCAATGTCACATATCGCGAGAATAGAATACAGTATCACATATTGGTATTATTCTCGGTCCCCCACATATCTCATATGCGCTCCTATTTCGTTTCGCTTGAGCCAGGAAACCTCTGTGTAGGACTCTAAAGACTCGTCAATACGCCGGCAGCAGGCGATGATCATATCAAACACCCACAAGCCGCAAGCGGTCTGCTAAACGTAACGGCCACCCGGGTATTGAGCGATCAGAAGATCGACGAGCAAGCCCGCTCACACTCCTGTGAATCCAACCAGCAACACTTACCGTACAGTCCGGTCTCGTCGTCTGATATGTCGCATATCTCGCCTAGGGGTGGTAAACGTCAGACCCCAATAGCTCGATAAGTCGTGTCGATATGAGGTCTATAACAGTTCGAGAAACTACTGGTAACACTTATCAGTAAATCTCAGCAACCCTGGCCAGGGATTTCCGGTTATAGCCAATCGAACACAGCGCAACATCAACTCCCTATACCGGGAGAGACGAATCCCCTCCTATCGCTCATTGCCTTCATGTGATTCGGGACTGTACCCAAAAACCACCGTTTTGCACGCCCTCTTGGACGTGGTAAGGTGGAAATCAAAGCACAGTGGGAATCACACAAGACTCTATGACGATCTCGGGTCAACAGACTACTCTGTACCAGTGTCACCAGAGAACTGCCATCTGACGTAAGGTATAATACCATCTGGGAGTTCTCAGCAAGTCCGTCCAGTGTACCCAGTCTCCACTGAGCACCCGTATATCATCTCTGATGTCAAACACCAATGGATATGGGATCATCCATCGCCCATCTGTATGGGTCGAGAAGGTATACGCTAGTCTACTCTGGTATATCGATGCCCCGTTTCGATACACCCACGACTAGGGACCTTGAAGGATGTACTTATGGACTACCATGTCCTCACTAGTATGATCCGCATCATAGTCCAGGTAGTCAAGTACAGATCCTAAGGGCTTTACCAACATGTAACAGAGAGACAATCAGTGTACACGTTAAGGTAAAGAGCAACCAGATAGCATACTATCATGTCGAGCAAGAAAGTCCTCCCTATATATGTCCAAGCATCCACTACAATATATATCCTATGTATAGTAATGGCCTCTAGGGCATACATATAACTAACAATCTCCCACTTGCACTAGGGCCATCTGATAGCAGTGGTTGCAGTATCTTATACTCAACCATCCCATAAAAGTCTCTCTCTGGGAAAAGGTCTTTGTGAGTGGATCCGCCGTGTTGTCCTCTGAGTCTACTCTCCTAATCTCGATCACCCTGGAGATCAACTATCTCCATGATCAGGTGATGCTGCCTCAGAATATGTCTAGATCACTAATGGGACGGGCGTTCCTAGGCATAAGCCACAACACCATTGTCTCACAATGGTAGGAACGAAGTTCATCTCATGAACTAATATACACCCAGACTTCCTCTTTGGTAGCATGTTAAGTAGCGATGTATCCAGCCTTTATCGTCTAGTATGCAACGGTATCTAGCTTGGAACTCTTCCAACATACCGTCCCTTTACTGAGGGTAAAGACAATGCCTGTGACTGACATTCAGTCGTCCTTATCACCCTGGAACCTTTCCAGTGATTCTCCCTAGGATCGATTGATACCATCCCACTACAACTAGTGAGATTCCTAATATCCAAATAGATCTATCTCATAGATCCATAACCCAGGATTTAGGAGGTATCACCTTGATCCTATATGGAGAATCATTGTGATAAGTGGAGATTGACCGATCGTAGCATAGGAAACTCCTTCCCCATCAAGAGTATGTCATCCATGTAATCTACGAGGATCACCACCATACTCCCTACTACCTTTTTGTATATATAAGGTTCATCTACCATTTTGATGATGTCAAACTCTTTGACTATCTCATCAAAATAGATGTTCCAACTCCGCGATGCCTGCTTTAATCTTATAAAGCATCTTGTATACGTTTGCGCTGCTCCCACTGTCTACGAAGCCCTCTGGCTGTGTACTTATAGACGCTCTCTTCTAAAATATCATTTTAGAAAAGCAGTCATGACACCCAACCGCCAGATATCGTAGTCATGGTATGTAGCCGTGGCAAGTAGGATCTGGATGGACTTAAGCATAGCCACTGAAAAACGTTTCATTATTATCCACGCCTGGTCGATAATGAAAACCTTTAACATGTCTAGCTTTGAAAGTCTCAACTTTTCCATGTACACCAAGTAATCTTCTCAAGATATACTTGCTCCTGATGGGGATTTAACCCTTCAGATTAAGCAACCAAAGTCCATACTTTGTTGGTGTATAAGGATTCCATCTCAGATCGCTAAGCATCCAGCCATTCTTACAGAGTCCCACTCCTGATGGCCAGCTCGAAACTAGTTGGGTCATCATCTTATGATGCATTCCTCGCTTCCGCTGTTATAGAGAAACAGAAGTATCTCTCAGGTGGGTGAGGAACCCTACTAGATCGGCGGAGAGGCTGAGGTTTGTTGGAAACAATTGAATCCTTTGGTTCTGTCAAATCATCAGCTGCCATTTTGTATAGCTGGAACCTTTCCAGTTCTACAGAACAGACCTTGTCTCGAGCTTTTCCGGATCTTGCTTTAGACATAGGCCGGACAACCCTAAATCTTAACAAACTTAAGATATGGACTCTTCCCTTTCCATATCACATATGAAGTGGTAGGCAATTGATTTGATTGGAACCCTTTTCAATAGGTATGCAACTTCATAAGTGCATAACTCCCAAAAGGAAATAGGTAACTCAGTAGTACTCATCATAGAGCACACCTTATCAAATAGGGTGCTATTGCTCTGCCCCGATATACCATCGTGCTATGGTGTATACGGAGGAGTAATGCTGAGAGAGAATCTCATTCTCCTTTAGAATAGTCCAGGATTTCCATGCTCAAGTATTCTCCTCCCTGATCACATCAAAGGACATAATACTTATACCCATATTTGGTTCTCTACTTCTAACTTATATTCTGTGAATATCTCAAAAGGTTCAGACTTGTGTTTCAACAGGAATATATGTCTGAATCTTGAGAGATTATCAGAGAATGTAATGAAGTACAAAGGACCGGTCTTGGTATGTATAGACAGGGGACCTTCATACATCAACATGTATCATCCCAAGAGTTCATTAACTCTTTCTCTGTTTCCAATAAACAGAGCTGTGGTCATCTTATCTCTGTGACATGACTGGCAAGTTTCACAAGATGTAAATTCAAACTGATTTAAATATGCATCTAAATGTAACTTCAGCTAGTCGGGTCGCATTGATATGACCTAGTCTACAATATCTCAAGAAGGATCCGTTCATTTCTGAACTATTCCTCTTGTGTGTGTTCCGTATACTAAGAACTATAGTTTGATTTAGAACATCAATGTTTTTAGATAACACGCCTGAACTGATCAACTTTTGATATAGGAAATGTTCAAAACATTATCCGACAATACAAAATTTTATCATTTCTTTACTAATAAAGAGACTGATATAATTTTGTATATCAGGTTCGGTATCTAATAACATTCGTTCAGAATCAATGTATTTGGAATACAGGGTGACAGTGACCAACAGACTTGGCTGCAACACTTGCACCGTTTTCTGTCTTATGAAACTTATCGCCCGTTCTCAGTTCTCTACCTTTCTGTAGCCCATGTAATGGATTACATTTGCGGGATCCTGATCTGGTATCTAATACCTGGGACGTAGAGGATACTGAGAAACAGTTCTCTGTAATGAACACACCCGAAGATGATGCATCAGCATGCACTTTCTTCATTTGGGCGGCACGGGAAATCTGGTATTCCCCAATTTCCTGCTCGGTCTTATAACAATTATAAGTTGGAGCGGGACCAATGTTCCCCAGCTCAGTATAACAAGCGGGTTCGGTCAATAATCCGTATTATTATCTTGATTAAGGCGTGATATGGTCGCTACCTGGAGAGAGAGAGAGAAGAAAACACTCTGCGTGCGCTCTTGCAAGAATTGATTGGTTATTATTTTATCTAATCAGGATGGCTCCCACTGTTTTAATCAAATCTTCCTTTAAACCCTAAAAGGAAAGACTAGCCGGGATTAATTACACGCTACAAGTTCGCCAATCTTTCAACCAGGCCAGTGTCGGTACTTTGAGGGAGGTTCCCTGTGCTTTCGCACGGACCTAATTACAGTAAACCTCGTTTTCCCAGAGGCGTAACCCCGTTGACACCTTTCTAGACACTTACTTGATCGGCTAATTGTAATGTGTAAAATTCTCCCAGGAGTAACTCTTACTCGCAGCGGGTATCGGGATCCAACTATCTCATAGAAGGTATGCAATCTCATTGCAAATTTCAACACTTGAAATTCCCGATAATTTTGCCCCAGCGTCCTATGACCTTGACGCAGGCCAACAAACCATAGTGCGCTAGTCAAGTTCAACCCGTCATTTCTTGATTGAATTAAACCCACCCGCACGACCCTTGACGCAGGCCAACAAAGTCGCACGACTACCCTAATCCAATTTGCATCATATGCATAAGCAGATAAATACTAGTTAGCTACCGCACACTACGTCTTGACGCAGGCCAACAAACGTAGCACGAATACTAACTACTACTTATCTGAAATGACGGAGGGCTACGACAGGTTTTTCTGAAAACCTATTGCGTAATGAACTTGATATCGTTGTAGAATCAAATGATTTTAAAATGGAGTGTTTTTGAGGCTTTTCTAGTTTTGCTAAAGGGGTCACTCCCGGTGAAGGGATCGTCGGCCCTTTCCTCGTCGAATGAGGTGCGGGATATATCATATATATCACTATGCAAAGCAGAAACTATAGAAGCTATCAAAAGACAAACCGAGTGTTGTAGCATCTGCCAGTTATTGCTAAAGGGGTCACTCCCGTTGAAGGGATCTCGGCATTTTCCTCATCGAATAAGGTGCAGGATATATCATATATACCGCTGTGCAAAGCAAGAACTGTAGCTACCTGATTTTATTTTTGAAATTCGATTCCACAACATCTTAGGTTTCTTTTTCTTTCATTAATCATATTAATGAAGTCCCATCATTTAAGTTATCTAAACATCACAGATTAATACGACGTACACTTATGCCATCCGCATTCGCCTCGATGTCCCCTCGTGCACCGTTAGGTTAGGTAACTAATGGCAGAGCGGGGCAAGGTTAGGATGGGTGTAAAACATAAGTAACGTCTATATAATATATCATATATACTATATACTGTATCTATCACAACATATCAAATGATCACATCACAGATAACGCAGCAGATAATATCATATGAAATATTGGATATACTAGGACGTCCGTATTTTTAATACGAGCCAGTATAAAACACGGATTCCACGGTCGTGATGAATAGCCAATCCCACACCCCTAGACCCCTACGAGAGCGGCAAGCAACCCTACCAATTCTAGGGTTAGGAGACCCGGACTCGACTCCTCGAGATGGTCTCCCACTGGACCCTAGAACCCGGTTACTTGTGCTCCCCTTCTTGGGTCTATCCTAGTGCGGAAAAGTAAATAATATACAAAGGGTGATATTTTCCGCAACCTGGAAGTGCCCCAATAAAAGAATATTACATACAAGTTTTTACATGAATGAAAATGAAGAACACTCATCTCACATAAAAAAAACCCCGGCTATTCAAACACGACGATCCAATATAACATACCAGTAACACATAACATCACATGTCATCAATGTAAGTAAATATGCCCATCCCAATTGTCGTTGACATATAGCAACGAAACCGGCGATATCACATATTACACTTACGGTCGCAGAAAAGAAAGTGTAAAACTACAACAGTTGGGATCCGCAAACTCTTTAGACATCGCATGCCTAATCAAATGAATTCCTTAGACATCACATGCCTAACAATTATAAACCCCGCATTTTAGTCTCATTTATCGAAAACTCTTTTCAATATCTAGTCGGGCAATTCAACAAGATTCCCGACATCCTGACCGAATGCTCGTCGTAAACTTTAGTAGACGGCCGCACCCCCGATACCGTCGACGAAGTGCACTAAGGCGGAACACCGCTGCCGCGAGCACCCGAACGGATGCTTTCGGCGACGGAGTTCTCCTACAGTCACTTGGTCCGGGCTATGGGGCGTAGCTGTCTATTAAGTTTACCGGCGAGTATCCGCGTACGCTATGCGATTGCGACGGACTTTTGATCGCATCAAAATTCCGTAGCAACCGATCAAGTGAGACTAAACTGCTATGTTTATAACATTCATTCAGTTATCTCATAACTATTCGTGGATTCCAAATATTGTATCACATTCCAGATAAACAGAAAATGTTAAACTTTCCGATCGAACAGTCAAACACCCAAGTTTTCCCGAAACAGCTCAACACATGAAATAAGTTTAAGAACATTCACTTCGTGCCACAGTACCAACGGTCCAGCCGTAGAAGGGTCAAGCCAACGCCTCACATGTGGCACGCCGTACTTCCCCAAACCCTAAGGTTCAAAGGGCAGTTCAAGACGGTCACATAATCGAGTTAAGGTTTGTTGTCTTCTAGAGGGTCCATCGCGTTACTTGCACTACTTCGAACGTTCTTAAACTACGGAAAGATCCAACACTTGAAAATTTCCCGACAGGGGAAAAAGTGGGTATTTATATCCGGTCGAACTTTTCAACATTTTCTAAAATTATCCGGAAAAATCCATAGACGAAGTTAAACTTCCCGATCGAAACACCGAGTCCCCAATACAACCCAGAAAACTCAACTCTTGAGTAAATATTAAAAATTCCCATAAAACACAGCACTAACAGAAACAAATTACTGTGCAAAGCACGTGCACTAATTCAACAAACTGGCCGCGGAAACGCCGCACAAACCAAGGTGGGGCCGCGGTTCCGCGGCGGTTCTGTTGAGTTAAGTGCAGTGCTGCACAGTAACTCCTACATTTCCCTGCTGAATTTTTTGGAAATTTTTAATCTGGAAAAATCTACTGTTTTAAAAATTGTACAGAGAAGGGGTCGGATTAGGGTTTCGTGTTTTGATCGGACTTAAAACATCGACTACACTTCGTCTAAAGCTCTAGCTAGGCTCTGATACCACTGTAGGGTTCCTAAGCACACTAATGAGGTTCCACAAGGCATCAACCATGCCAAATTCTAAAATTTAGGTGCCGAGAAACCCTAATATAGATCGTTAACTAGAAATTAGGCGAAACTACAAGCTACTAAACTGCTTTAGTGCTAAGTGAAAGGGGCTACAACCTTTGTAGATCCGGTCCTCCACTTCCTTAGCTCCATGACGATGTCCCTTCGCTGCGATCATCGGATCCCGGACTCTAGCGTCGGTTTCATCGAAGAAATGGGCGGGCTAGGTCGTCGACTTCGATGCCGAAGATGATCTACGTCGAGGCAACTCAAGATCAAGCTCCATCTTCACTTGGTCATAGAACTTGTGAAGATAACACACTCTACTACATGGCAAGTGGTAGAGGATGAAGAAATAGGAAGTGGGTTCACTTTGGATTTGGATTTCTCACTCTTTTTCTCATGGCACCATTGAAGGTAGCAAGGTTTCTTCTTCTTGAAGAAGAAGAAGAAAGAATATGATAAGAATCAATCAAGTGATCTTATCATAATGCAACCATGGGTTAGTGTAACAAGTGTAGAGACTAAACTAGGGTTTAGGTGAATGGTTAGGTTAAGGAAAGAAACAAAATGGTCAAAGCTTTTCAAAGCTTCAACTAAAAACCAAAAGAAGCCACCATTTTATTTCTTGCCCAAAAATAAATAAAATGAATAAGTGAATAATTTAAAACCCTAACCATTAACCTAAACATGGTTCAAAGCATACACACACCCAAGTTTGCATGTATCATCAAACATGATACAAACTAGTGCACAAACATATATCATATATACAATGTGCACATTCAAGTTAGAAAATCAAACTTAAGTGAACAAATACTAGTTAATGTAAAGTAATATATCAAAATATATAATTATACATTAAATCATTAAATCAACACTTGACTTAATGATCCGGTCATATTGCATATAACCGACTAATATCAATAGTAACAACTTATCGAATCAACACTTGATCCGATAACCCGGCTATATCGCATATAACCGATCAATGTCACATATCGCGAGAATAGAATACAGTATCACATACTGGTATTATTCTCGGTCCCCCACATATCTCATATGCGCTCCTATTTCGTTTCGCTTGAGCCAGGAAACCTCTGTGTAGGACTCTAAAGACTCGTCAATACGCCGGCAGCAGGCGATGATCATATCAAACACCCACAAGCCGCAAGCGGTCTGCTAAACGTAACGGCCACCCGGGTATTGAGCGATCAGAAGATCGACGAGCAAGCCCGCTCACACTCCTGTGAATCCAACCAGCAACACTTACCGTACAGTCCGGTCTCGTCTTCTGATATGTCGCATATCTCGCTTAGGGGTGGTAAACGTCAGACCCCAATAATTCGATAAGTCGTGTCGATATGAGGTCTATAACAGTTCGAGAAACTACTGGTAACACTTATCAGTAAATCTCAGCAACCCTGGCCGGGGATTTCCGGTTATAGCCAATCGAACACAGCGCAACATCAACTCCCTATACCGGGAGAGACGAATCCCCTCCTATCGCTCATTGCCTCCATGTGATTCGGGACTGTACCCAAAAACCACCGTTTTGCACGCCCTCTTGGACGTGGTAAGGTGGAAATCAAAGCACAGCGGGAATCACATAAGACTCTATGACGATCTCGGGTCAACAGACTACTCTGTACCAGTGTCACCAGAGAACTGCCATCTGACGTAAGGTATAATACCATCTGGGAGTTCTCGGCGAGTCCGTCTAGTGTACCCAGTCTCCACTGAGCACCCGTATACCATCTCTGATGTCAAACACCAATGGATATGGGATCATCCATCACCCATCTGTATGGGTCGAGAAGGTATACGCTAGTCTACTCTGGTATATCGATGCCCCGTCTCGATACACCCACGACTAGGGACCTTGAAGGATGTACTTATGGACTACCATGTCCCCACTAGTATGATCCGCATCATAGTCCAGGTAGTCAAGTACAGATCCTAAGGGCTTTACCAACATGTAACAGAGAGACAATCAGTGTACACGTTAAGGTAAAGAGCAACCAGATAGCATACTATCATGTCGAGCAAGAAAGTCCTCCCTATATATGTCCAAGCATCCACTACAATATACATCCTATGTATAGTAATGGCCTCTAGGGCATACATATAACTAACAATCTCCCACTTGCACTAGGGCCATCTGATAGCAGTGGTTGCAGTATCTCATACTCAACCATCCCATAAAAGTCTCTCTCTGGGAAAAGGTCTTTGTGAGTGGATCCGCCGTGTTGTCCTCTGAGTCTACTCTCCTAACCTCGATCACCCTGGAGATCAACTATCTCCATGATCAGGTGATGCTGCCTCAGAATATGTCTAGATCACTAATGGGACGGGCGTTCCTAGGCATAAGCCACAACACCATTGTCTCACAATGGTAGGAACGAAGTTCATCTCATGAACTAATATACACCCAGACTTCCTCTTTGGTAGCATGTTAAGTAGCGATGTATCCAGCCTTTATCGTCTAGTATGCAACGGTATCTAGCTTGGAACTCTACCAACATACCGTCCCTTTACTGAGGGTAAAGACAATGCCTGTGACTGACATTCAGTCGTCCTTATCACCCTGGAACCTTTCCAGTGATTCTCCCTAGGATCGATTGATACCATCCCACTACAACTAGTGAGATTCCTAATATCCAAATAGATCTATCTCATAGATCTATAACCCAGGATTTAGGAGGTATCACCTTGATCCTATATGGAGAATCATTGTGATAAGCGGAGATTGACCGATCGTAGCATAGGAAACTCCTTCCCCATCAAGAGTATGTCATCCATGTACTCTACGAGGATCACCACCATACTCCCTACTACCTTTTTGTATATACAAGGTTCATCTACCATTTTGATGATGTCAAACTCTTTGACTATCTCATCAAAACAGATGTTCCAACTCCGCGATGCCTGCTTTAATCTTATAAAGCATCTTGTACACGTTTCCGCTGCTCCCACTGTCTACGAAGCCCTCTGGCTGTGTACTTATAGACGCTCTCTTCTAAAATATCATTTTAGAAAAGCAGTCATGACACCCAACCGCCAGATAACAAGGTGTGATTCAAGAATCACGATAATAAGGTGGCAGGACATGTTCCTAATCACGAGTATTCTGATTCATGTATTGGGTGCAATACCCAACTACAAAAGAATCAAACCCGATTAACCTATATCCTATGTCTCTGATACCAATCAAACCATGTCACGCCCCGCTTCCCAGAGTATGCTAAGATAGGCACGTGACATAGCCAACCATGCTACCTGTGGATAGGAAAAATCCTTCCACAGTCACATTACAGCTGTAGAGATATCAAGAACAGGAAAGTAAACTTAACTATCTAGTACATGTCCATAAGCCAGAGTAAATAAGTCAAGAAATAATATAATATGCGGAAGCAATAGATCCAATAATCAAACACCTGGAATAGTAAATCTGGATACCAACAGGGTCCTCACCGCTCGGTCTAACAGCGGCAGTACTCCTGATCAGTCTGCAACAAAGGTAGAGGATCTGGGCCATGCAAAATCCAGACGTCAGTGCGTCATAATATGAAGCAATACTATAAACAGGGGTAGCAAGACATACAGGTATGTGCATGAACAGTCAAACAGGTATAACAGTAATATAAATGAGGACAGTGAGGGTAATGTGTAGTGGGTAATCTAAACTGGTCTATTGGGTTAACTACTCTCAAGTCTTTGAAATCAATTTGATGAATCATCGATGTAACTCAATAGTATCCCGTGCGTGCCTGGGACCACGGTCAAGATTCTCGGGCTGAATCCGAGACGTGCCGCTAGACAGTAAAAGGTAGCATGTACAGATGAGTGATGTCAGCATCATCACCCCGGGGCTGGCCTAGCCCGTAAGACTGATCAGAACAGGTATCGAACTGTCGAGTTACAAGTCAGGTTTCATCATTGATTTCCCCATACCCCCAAGTTATATGTGTTCAAGTCAGATATTTAAGTAATCAAGAACTAATGCCAACTCAGGATCAGGTAGGTGCAGGTTTGTCTGGATAGACAACAGGAACGGTCCGTAAGGACTACAGGTTATGTTTGTTGGCATTAGACACAAGATCAGATAACAGGTAAAGCCATGGTACATCAGGTCAGGTCAAGTAGTGTATTTAGGTGTCAAGTGAAGCAGTGGTATGTCAGGTCATAACAGGTAGTGCACATGTGTCAAGCGGATGCTCATACTAAAACTGTAGCAAGTACGGATGTACGGTAAAGCATGGATGCACAAATATTTATCAGGGATTACATCATGACTATGTAGGATGCACAAGATCAAATATGGGATACTAATGTAACAGTAAAATGAAATAATATGGTCTTGGTGTACAACTAGATATGTAATAAACCGTACGGATACAGACGGATACTATAAAACAGTAAATCGGTAAAATTTGCTGAATATTAAAACACAAGCACTATTATTTATTAAATAGATATTGATATAATAATATTAACATGGATAACATATTCAAGCCGATTAATAGCCATAAAAGTGGTATTGATTAACCATGCACAAGAAAGTTCCGTTCAGAAATTCAGCGTCACCCTGATTTGTAAAATAGCTTAAAAATAACAAACGTTCTCTAAAAGGGACGTGTATTATACCAAAACAAAGATAATTCAATAAGGTTTTCATTTTTATAAGTATAAATATCTCAGGTTGTCCCTACAAAAATCTATGAACATCCGAAGTTGAAAGTTTGCTGCTGGAATTTCCCAGGACAGCAGTTTAAAGACATATTCATTTGCATTTTACGTTATTTAAAAAATTTATTTTGCAAGTAAATATTTTATAGAGTTATAGTATTCTGAGTTATCTTCGTAACGAACTAAAGTACGTATACTAATGATTTTTCTATAATTTATAATGAATTTTATAAGGTAAGGTGTACAGTAAATTTCAGATTTGTCGTATCCGCTTTGCAACGACATTTCATGTGTAAACTATAATATTTTCAAATGTATAACATTATAAAATGCAGATTATAAACTAATTACAGATAATAATAAGAAATATTACGACGATATATATTTTAAATGATATGGATGCAGTATAATGTAATCTAGTATGTCACAAGATAAGTTTTCATGATCTAGATTTAAAATGATATAAACGGATGCAAACGGAACATCGAAACGTTATAAAATTAAACATGGGGTACTAGATTTAAACTATAGGTATGGTATTTATTTAAATAGGTATAAAATGAATTATATAGCATGTAGCAAGCTTAACTTGCTTAGACGGAACAAGAACGGATGTGTACGGAACGTCCTTTGTCGGCGAAATGTCGCGACGCGCGCACGGTACACGGAACGGTTCCAAACAACGCACGAGGGTGATCACGCAAGTCAGGTACGTTCACTGGATCACTCGGATCGTCAGCGACGAGCATGGCTCCGGCGGTGATCACCGGAATCAAGAAATAAGATCAAGAAAAAGAAAGAAGAAAGAAGAAGAAGAAGTAAGAAGAAGAGGTTGTGTATTAAATAAGGAAAGAAAAATTAAATAAATAAAAAACATATATAAATATATATATGCAAATGAGAGAGTGAGAGAGAAAGGGGTTGTTGGTTTGTTAGGAAATTAGATTTAAAATTTTAAAAGATTTTTAGATTTAAAATTTTAGATAAGAGGTTTCAGTTTGTTAAAGAAATCGTATGAAAATATTTAAACTAAATTTTAAAATTAAATAAATTGAATTTTGGCGGGATACAAAAATATTTTAAAACGCGCCCGGGTCGGGTCTAAAAATTCAGATTTAAAATACGAAAAATATGTGCGACTTTCAAAATTCAAAATGAATACTCAGGTAACGAAAATGCATACCCCCAAGAACGGATGCACGTACATGTGCGTAGCCATCTAAACACGTCCGTTTCACTGAACAGGACGATAACAAGATGCGCTGATGCTACCACGGGGTTAGGGGTATCATGCAGGCTATGAAATGCAATTTTAAATTATTTTACATGACCTAAAATGTTATATGGTAAAACATGCAATGCCAGGTAAAATGCCAGTATGCAGTATACATGAGATGCACGTGTCTATATAACAAGTCAGGTTAATCTATAAATATGAATCAAACAGGTTCAAGCAAGCGGGTCGGGTCGAATGCAATGTAAAATGTAAAAATACCATTCGCACCCAAAAACCGTTAAATCAAGAAAATACCACAGATAAGTAAATACGGGAACTGGAATTGGTATAAATGAACTCGGTTGTTACATTATACCCAACTACAAAAAGAATTTCGTCCTCGAAATTCCGAGAACAAGAAAAGATAAACAATCAAGAAACTAGAAGAATAGATGTGGAAACTTCTGCTGGATTTCATCTTCTCGTTCCCAGGTTGATTCTCCATGCGAGCGATTTCCCCAAGAAACAAGTACAAGAGGGATAACCTTGTTCTTAAGAACATTTTCCCTTCGATCCACAATCGACATCGGTCGCTCCTCAAAAGTCAAATCCTCTCGTACAGTCAGCTCCGAATGATCCAGCACGTGTGTTTCATCTCGAACATATTTACGGAGTTGAGATACGTGAAACACGTCATGAACATTCACCAAAGATTGCGGTAACGCCAATCGATATGCTACTTCTTCAACACGCTCCAAAATCTCAAAAGGTCCAACGAATCGAGGACTAAGCTTTCCTCAACTTCCGAAACGAATCACTCCTCTTGTCGGTGATATTTTTAAGAATACCAAATCACCAACGACGAACTCTAGAGGTCTTCTCGATTTATCTGCCCAACTCTTTTGTCGGTCTTATGCTGCTTTTATATGATTCCGGATAGTATTAACCTTCTCCACTGTCTGTATGACCAAATCCTGTCCCAACAATCTTCGTTCATCGACATCGTCCCAACAAATAGGTGAACGACACTTGCGACCATATAAAACCTCGAATGGAGCCATCTGAATAGTCGCCTAAAACTGTTGTTGTAAGAAAACTCCACCAAATGTAGATGATCCTCCCATGAACTCTTGAAATCTAACACGCAAGCTCTCAACATGTCTTCAAGATTTTGGATCGTTCTCTCCGACTGGCCATCTGTCTGGGGATGATAAGCTGTACTAAACATCAATCGAGTCCCCAAACTTTCTTGTAAGCTCCTCCAAAAGTGTGATAAGAAACGAGTGTCACGGTCGGACACGATGCTCACCGGTACTCTATGCAATTTTACTATCTCCTGCATGTACCGCTCTGCCAAAGCTTCTGTTGATCGACCAATTCGAAATGGTATGAAATGAGCTGTCTTGGTTAATCGATCAACAATCACCCAAACTGCATTGTTGCCCTTTGGACTCCGCGGTAGAGCTGTCACGAAATCCATGGTTATATGTTCCCACTTCCATTGAAGGATCGGAAGTGGTTGCAATAAACCAGCAACCCGTTGATTTTCAGCCTTAACTTGCTGACACACCAAACAATTTGCCACAAAACGGCAATATCCCGTTTCATGGCTTCCCACCAGAAATGCTGTCGTATATCTCGGTACATCTTCGTGCCTCCTGGATGTATGGAATATGCTGAACTGTGCGCCTCCTTCATAAGTTTTTCATGAATGTCTCCTTTTGGCACACACAAACGGCTACCATATCGCAACGAACCATCTTCAAGAATTAACAAGTCCGTTCGAAGTCCAGCTTCAACCTGTTCTCGAAACCTTTGCAATCTTGGGTTTTTGACTGCGCTGCTTTAATACTCTCGATTAATGACAACTGTACTTGCAGCGACATCAACTGTCCTGAAGAATGCGGTAGCACGATCTCCAACTCGAATCTCCGAAAGTCTTCAATAAGTCCCTTTTTGTGCAGTCAACTTCCGAATTGCTGGTAACCGACTAAGCGCATCCGGCACAACATTAACTTCCCCAGATGGTACTTAAGATTAAGATCGTAGTCGGCCATCAGCTCCAACCATCTACGCTACCCATATTAAGCTCCTTCTGTGTGAACACGTACTTTAGGCTTTTGTGATCGGTGAAAACTTCGCCCCTTTCGCCCAATAAGTAGTGTCTCCAAATCTTCAAAGCGAAAATCACCGCTGCTAGCTCCAAGTCATGAGTTGGGTAATTCTTCTCATGGGTCTTCAACTGTCTCGATGCGTAAGTTGTAACCTTCCCATGCTGCATCAAAACACATCCCAATCCTTTCTCAGGTGCGTCGCTGTGAATCACCAATCCTCCGGAATTGTCTGGCACGGTCAGAATAGGAGCGGTTATCAACTTTTGCTTTAGCGCCTTAAAAGCTGACGCACACCTATCCGTCCACACAAATGGTACCTCCTTGCGCGTAAGCTTGGTCAAAGGCTCAGCCAAATGAGAAGAATTCTCCACGAACCTTCTATAATACCCGGCCAGTCCAAGAAACTCCTTATCTTCGCAACATTCTTCGGAATCGGCCAATCTCGAACTGCTGTAATCTTTCGGATCAACGGCGATTCCATCTCCAGCCACAACGTGCCCCAAAACTTCACTTCTTCAAGCCAAAACTCGCACTTACTCATCTTTGCATACAATTTTCTTGCCTTAATGTCTGCAATGCGATCTTCAAATGTGCTGTATGCTCTTCAATACTCTTTTGAGTGGACCAAAATATCATCAATGAACACCACTATAAATTGGTCCAAGAATGGTGAAAAGATTCGGCTCATCAAGTCCACAAATATCGCCGGTGTATTCGTTACCCCGAAGGGCATCACTAATACTCGTAATGTCCATACCGAGTTCGGAACACAGTCTTGCAATTATCTTCTGGTTTAACTCAGACCTGATGATATCCGGACCGCAAATCCATCTTCGAGAATACCCTCGTGCCACTAAGCTGCTCGAACAATTCGCCAATGCGAGGGATCGGGTACTTGTTATACCTAATTTGGATAGGTAATTGCTAGTTTTGGTGTTTTCCCGAAAATCGGTGAAAATTTGGTATTTTTCCGTAAATCGTCTTTTTTGTTATTTTGCAGTTTAGGACTAACTATACCTAATTTGGATAGGTAATTGCTAGTTTTTAGTAGCAAATGAGTTACTTATGAAATTCTGGTCGTTTAAAAATTTTCCCTAATTTTTCAATTTTTATTATTATTCTAAGCCGGTAAGAAAATACATTAAATTAGCGATAAATACAAATTTAAATGGGATAAATTTAAGCTTTAAAATCATATTAATTAAAATCTAGTTGTAACATAAATTTTTAGTATTTTATTTTGAGTTTTAACTAATTTTTATTATAGAAAACGAAATTTATTGAATTTTAAGCTTAAACTTGCAATTTTGAACTTGTTGGGGGTTCTTTTTGCATAGAACCTTTTTGTATTCACTCCCACTCACCCCCACTCCCCAAGGCCGGCCCCACCACTGCTGCAGCAGTCCCATCCCCCTCTATTTGACTTTAACTATTGTGAATGAATTGTTTTGAATAGGATTAAAATATAGTAATTTGGGTATGGGTTTTAGGTGAGATTTGAGGGCTTTGACTTTGGATTTTTCTTTCACAATTTCCTCACAACTCCCCACTTCCCTCCTCTGGCCGAGAGCCTCCCAGCTGCTGTCCCCAATTTCCCTTCTCTTTTTCCTTCCAAAATTCATCACAATTCCATCAAAATTCAACAAAAATCCATAAATTTCTTCACAAATTCAACACAAAACCCTATTCTATCCCTTCTCAAGCCTAAATTGGTTTAAATTTTGGAGAAAAGAGGCAACTTTGGAGGCTAAGTGCAAGAGGTTCAAAACATGTGAGGTGAAAATTCTAATCTAATAGTTAAATTGTAGTTAAACATGCTAAATTAGAACTTGAAGTGTTAATTTTAGTGCTAATTTCTAATCTAGGTTTTTTTTAGTTCATGTCTTGAATTTTAATTAGGGTTTAGAAAACCATAATTAGGTTAATTAATTTATTTTGCTATCTAGTGTTTTGCTAACCTAAATCTAAGAGGTTAACTTGCTATTGGGTTTCAAATTAGTGTTAGTTTAAGTTTTTCTAGTTTGGATTTTGATTGCAATTGCTATTGATAAAAATCAAGAAAGGGTTTGGTTATGGAATATAGGTTTTGAAGCATGGTTAATGTATTGAAATATTGTGTAGTGGCTATCTAATGGTGTGACTTGGGTGATTATGCTAGATTGCAGTCATTTTTATCGCAAAACGGCGATGTTGCGCCGATTTTTTGAATGTTTGTGCTTACTAGTTTTGTTATAAAATTATGTGATGAATTATTTTTGATATCTTGATGATTGTATTGGCTTATCCTATGACATTTAGGATGTGTGAGTGCGGATTTTTGAGTGATCGGGTTTTAGCTTTGCCGGACGACCAAATCGACGATTTTAGTTAGTTTTTGCGATTTTCGCGTGTGTTCCGCGCACCTTGTGCACGTTGTACCTAGCTTGTGAACGTTGGTATTTTCGTTTGGGATTTGCTTCGTTTCATGGTATGTGACCTTATGTTTGGTATTGATGTAAATTCCAGGTTCGGTCGCGGAGACGTCAGACGCGGCACGAAAGGGGAAAGCGGTGATTGGACGTGACTAGCTAGGGATTCCGGTGAGTAGATGTAACATCTACGGGGGACTATCGTTGGATGGCGCAAGCCGCCCGATAGTTTTAGTAGCTTAAAAAGATTCTTAGTAATGTTAGTAATTAGGGGTGTAATACTTGTATGATTATTTGCTACATCCATGCCTTATATTGACATACATATGCGAACCCATTCTATAGGACACCTGCACCATTGCCAGGGTTTTTATATGCAGCACGAGCACTATTCATGCTTACACCCACGCCCTGGTAATTGCCATGCCACCACACTAGATAACCTATAATTTGAAACCTTTTACTATAATTGATACTTAAACTTGTGCTATTGCCTTTAATTCCTTAAAATGAAATCGTAGGATTGCTATTCATGTGCATGTACCTCATCATATTATTTGTTCATGCCTAGTCTATTAATCACACATCGCAACTTTATTATTGATACCATATGCATTCATTATCATTGACATATGCACTTATGAGGATTTTTTGAGATTTTATGATATTTCTGGATTTCGGGGGAAAGCCGCAAAATTTCTAAACTTACTATATTTTTAAATATGTAAATTGCGGTTTTCTAGTGATGTAAGTGTCGTCCACCATGAGTTTGCTGTAGTTTTTGAGACCCGTTTCGAGAAGTTGGATGAACCGTCTCGGGTACATGGTGGGCCCGGTAAGGTACCCCGGGGCAAGAAGCTCGTGGTGCTGACGATGAGCCTGGCAGGGGACGGATTACCTACCGGTGATTGTTTGGCACGGCGGATATCCAGAGGATACCGACCGTGGCCACGAGATGATGAGATATTGATATTGAGAGGGGTCAGCCGGATGGCTGAGGCCAGAGATACTATGACATGGATATATGAGATTTGTGATAATTTTGAGGTGTCGTTGCCGGACACTGGTTCTTGTTGATTCTAGTGGTATTGTGCTGGTATTTCAAAAGAGGTTCCTAAAGGAAAAACATGATTCTTATACTTACACATTCAGATCATGAGTTGATTCACATTGCATTCATACTTGCTAGTATATTCATATTGCATACATACCTGCTATTATGTGCTGCCATACCTGTATTATAGATGCTAGGATGCTTGTGTGCATGCATTCGATAGCCTGTGTAGATGTTATTTATTACTCACGAGTTGGCAACTCACCCCCGTTGTGCCACAGCCTTTTGTAGGTCCGCTCCGTCAGTACAGTAGCGGCGGGCGCACTTGCTTCTTTTGCCTGGACTCGAGGTTTTGCTCTTAGGTGGGTTATATTATTATTTTTGTACCACCTTGTATATTCTTTGTATCTAGTGTATTCCATCTACTGTATCTACCAGTATTGTTTTATATTGACCTAGAGATGAGACTGTGAGATTTGTGGACTTTTTATGCTGTATTTTGGGGTCGAGCTCACTTGAGTCGACATGCTGTTTTTCTCATGCTTCTTTATGATTATTTTGCATGTTGTTGTTTTATATTGCGTGGGATTTGTGACCGTCTTGTGGCGAAGAGCTAGCTCCCGCTTGGGGATGCCATATTTGTTGGATTTATATATATTCTTGTTGTACCCATTTTGGGGGCCAGTATTTACAAAGGAGACTCTGCCGAAATTTTCGGAAAAATTGATATTGTTGAAAAAGGGTTGATATGACTTATTTGATAAACTCGCTTTCAATTGATTGGTTTTTCCTTCACTCTTTTGCTTTTTGGTTTTGGTTTTTGGGCTTTGGCTTACTTATTTTACGGACGTCTTGAGACGTTTCGTAAACTTAAGTGCCAGTCACGTCCGTACCCTACGGGTCGTGACAAAGTTGGTATCAGAGCGATAGGTTTTACCTTTTTGAGTGTAGGATGACCCTTGGTAGATGGAGTAAGTGACTTAAGTAGGGTAACGTAGCGTGTGTATGTCCGCGGCATACTTGCGATACGGTACTCCGCCTAAGTGACTTTAGGATATACTTGCTTGAAATTCCTTCTTCAATTCCGTGTATCTTATGATTCTATTGCACTGTTCTTATTATCCTTTTTCCTGTACCAGCCACTATGCCGCCGAAGGCTACGAGGGCACAGAGGGCTGCCGTCCGAGACGAGATTCGAGCTGGCTCGTCCGAGACTAGGACTGAGCAGGGTGGTATGCCTACGCGCAGGGACAGACCGATCCACCTTCCCCAGGCCGTATGGATAGGCTTGAGACTGGTATGGAGGAGTTGCGACAGATGATGGGGAGTATGCAGGAGCTATGTCAGATGGTAGGATCCCTTGTTGCAGCCAGTCGTACACCGAGGCCGGATGACGCACCTACTACACCCCAGACTACTATGATACCTGCTCCTACTACTACCGCCGTGACCATCCCGGTTTCACTACAGGATTTCATGAGGCTGAGACCTCCAGTATTCACCGGCACCGAGGCAGCGGAGGACCCACAGACGTTCCTTGACAGTTTAGCCAGGATCTGCCGTTCGCCGAGATGTTCGGATGATCGATGGGTGGAGCTTGCGAGTTTCCGTCTAGAGGGTCTCGCGCAGATATGGTGGGAGTCAGTCTTGAGAGGTCGAGCTGCAGGTCTACCGCCTATGACTTGGGCCGAGTTTACAGCGGTCTTTCTAGCTCGTTTCCTCCTAGAGAGTGTTCGTGACGCCAGAGCTCCTAGCGTCGAGGCCTTGGTCAAGACACCTGGGATGACGGTGTCTGAGTATGACGTTCAGTTTACACAGTTGTCCCGATATGCCCCATACCTGGTAGATACCGAAGAGAAGATAGCGAAGAGGTTCGTACAGGGACTTGATGCCCAGCTATATCTTGCCATTGGCGCCCAGCACTACGACACTTATTCAGCTGCTATGGATACGGCATTACGGATGGAGGCACGCATATCACAGACTTCAGCCGTTTCTGGGCTGAAGAGGATTCGCACCGAGGTGCCGTCTCAGAGGAAGCGTGCCAGATTCTTTCCGAGGGATGGGCCCGGCAGGGGATTTGGACGGGGTCAGTTATATGGTTCATATCCCCAGGGACAGCAGCCGTCGCCAGGATGCTTTGGGTGCGGGAGTCCGCGCCATCTTGTCAGAGACTGTCCGGCGAGGCGACAGGGAGCGGCGACAGTTCCACATGTGACCCTGCCACCATCACCACCCCCTCCTCAGAGAGCCCTACTTCCTACCACAGGCGATGCTCCACACCAGTTAGGTGCACCCAGAGGCCGTGGACGCGGCGGTCCTGTTCAGAGAGGACGAGGAGGCAGAGGCCGAGGTCGAGGTCAGCCCGCTATCGGTGGAGGACAGGCCCGAGTATTTGCTTTGACACCGCAGGATGCGCAGGCATCTAATGCCGTTGTGACAGGTACCTTGCCAGTTTGCTCTTTTGACGCGCGGGTATTATTCGACCCAGGTTCCACACATTCGTACGTCTCTACACACTTCGCACCGATGTTGGGCCGTGAGTCGTCGTCGTTAGATCATCCGCTTGTTGTTGTTACTCCGGTATGTTAGTTATATGTATGCCCTAGAGGCCATTACTGTACATAGGATGTATATTGTAGTGGATGCTGGGACGTATGTAGGGAGGACTTTCTTGCTCGACATGATAGTATGCTATCTGGTTGCACTTTACCTTAACGTGTATACTGATTGTCTCTCTGTTACATGTTGGTAAAGCCCTTAGGATGTGTGCTTGACTACCTGGACTATGATGCGGATCATACTAGTAGGGACATGGTAGTCTATAAGTACATCCTTCAAAGTCCCTAGTCGTGGGTGTATCGAGACGGGGCATCGATATACCAGAGTAGACTAGCGTATACCTTCTCGACCCATACAGATGGGCGATGGATGATCCCATATCCATTGGTGTTTGACATCGGAGATGATATACGGGTGCTCAGTAAAGACTGGGTACACTGGACGGACTCGCTGAGAACTGCCAGATGGTATTATACCTCACGTCAGATGGCAGTTCTCTGGTGACACTGGTACAGAGTAGTCTGTTGACCCGAGATCGTCATAGAGTCTTGTGTGGTTCCCACTGTGCTTTGATTTCCATCTTACCACGTCCAAGAGGGCGTGCAAAACGGTGGTTTTTGGGTACAGTCCCGAGTCACATGGAGGCAATGAGCGATAGGAGGGGATTCGTCTCTCCCGGTATAGGGAGTTGATGTTGCGCTGTGTTCGATTGGCTATAACAGTAAATCCCTGTCCAGGGTTGCTGAGATTTACTGGTAAGTGTTACCAGTAGTTTCTCGAATTGTTATAGACCTCATATCGACACGACTTATCGAGCTATTGGGGTCTGACGTTTACCACCCCTAGGCGAGATATGCGACATATCAGACGATCAGACCGGACTGTACGGTAGTGTTACTGGTTGGATTCACTGGAGTGTGAGCGGGCTTGCTCGTCGATCTTCAGATCGCTCAATACCCGGGTGGCCGTTACGTTTGGCAGACCGCTTGCGGCTTGTGGGTGCTTGATATGATCATCACCTGCTGCCGGCGTATTGACGAGTCTTTAGAGTCCTACACAGAGGTTTCCTGGCTCAAGCGAAACGAAATAGGAGCGCATATGAGATATGTGCGGGACCGAGAATAATGCGTGTATGTGATACCGTATTCCATTCTCGCGATGAATGTATCGAATGGTTGTATGCGATATAACCTAGTTATCGATTCAAGCGTTGATTCGATAAGCCGATACATTGTATACTAGTCGGTTGTGTGCGACATGACCGGATCATTGAATCAAGTGTTGATTTAATGATTTAATGTATAATTATATATTTGATATATTACTTTGCATTAACTAGTAATGGTTCACTTTAAATGGATTTTCTCACTTGGATTGTGCAAGTTGTATATGTGATATACTTTTATGCACATGTTTGTATCATGTTTAATGATGCATATTAACTTGGTTAAGTGTAAAGATTAAACCATGGTTTACTTAATGATTAGGGTTTTGATTATCTTATTCATTTATTTATATATTCATTTTGGAAATTATTTAAGGATGGTGGCTTATTTTGTTTTATGTTGAAGTTTCTTGAAACTTTGATCAAGTCAACCATTCTTATCTCTTCCTTAACCCTAACCATCATATCTAACCATGGTCGATTCTCTACACTAAACTAAGGTTAATATTATGATAAGAATGGATTTTATTTTCGATTTTGATATTATTCTCATCATAACAATATTCATCTTCTTCATCTTCTTCTTCATTGAAGAAACTTGCTTCATCAATGGTGATTGATGAAAACAAGTGAGAAATCCAATTCTAAAGTCTACCCACTTCCTATTTCTTCATCCTCTACCTCTTGCCAAGTAGTAGAGTGTGTTTTCTTCACAAGTTTCATGACTTGGTGAAGTGAGAGCTTGATCTTGCGATGCTTCGACGTAGATCATCTTCGGCATGGACATCGACGACCTAGCTTGCCCATTCTCCGACGAAGCCGACGCTAGAGCCCGGATTTGATTTGGACAGCGGAGAGGACTTCGTTGCGGAGCTATGGAGGTGGAGCACCGGATCTACAAAGGTTGTATTTCCGTATTCCCTTAGTTAAGTTGTTAACTAGCTTACTTTTCGCCTAGACATCTAGCAAACGATCCGTAGTCGGGTTTCTCGGCACCGTTAAAATATTAATATGGCATGTTCGATGCCTTGTGAGACCTCTTTGGGGTGCCTAGGAACCCTACAGTGGTATCAGAGCCTAGCTAGAGCCTTAGGCGAAGTCTAGACGGAATTTGAAGTCCGAACGAACCCGAAACCCCAATACAAAATGCTCTCTGTCCTTTTTTGAAAACAGTGGATTTTTCCAGATTAAAAATTGCTAAAAAAATCAGCAGGGAAATCTAAGGGTTACGGTGAATTTTGATGACGTAACTCCATAGTCAAGGCGCGGATCCGCGGCACGAGCATGGCTCGTGCGGCGGATCCGCGGCGGTTTTGTCCTATTGTTCATCAAAATTTGCACCATAATCAATAATAGTCAATGCTGGTTTTTCTGGGAATTTTTAATATTTATTCAAGAGTTGAATTTTCTGCAGTTGTTTTGGGGATTCGGTGTTTCGATCGGGGTTTCAAATTTTGTCTATGTGACTTTCCGGATAAATTTTAGAATATGTTAAAAAGTTCGACCGGATATAAATACCCAATTTTTCCCCTGTCGGGAAATTTCCAAGTGTTGGATATTTCTGTAGTTTAACGACGTTCTAAGTAGTGCAAGTAATGCGATGGTCCCTCTAGAAGACAACAAACCTTAACTCGATTATGTGACCGTCTTGAACTGCCCTTTGAACCTTCGGGTTTGGGGCAGTACGGCGTGCCACATGTGAGGCGTTGGCTTGACCCTTCTACGGCTGGACCGTTGGTACTGAGGCACGAACTGAATGTTGTTAGACTTGTTTCATGTGTTGATCTATATCGGGAAAACTTGGGTGTTCGATTGTTCGATCGGAAAGTTTAACATTTTCTATTTATCTGGAATGGGATACAATAATTGGAATTCACAAAAAGTTATGTGATAACTAAATGAATGTTATAAACATAGCACTTTAGTCTCACTTGATCGGTTGCCACGGAATTTTGATGTGATCAAAAGTCCGTCGCAATCACGTAGCGTACGCGGACACTCGCCGGGTAAACTTAATAGACAGCCTCACTCCATAGCCCCGACCAAGTGACTGTAGGAGAACCCCGTCGCCGAAAGCATCTGTCCGGGTGCTCGCGGTAGCGGTGTTCCGCCTTGGTGCACTTCGTCGCCGGTATCGGGGGTGCGGCCGTCTACTGAAGTTTGCGACGAGCATTCGATCAGTTTTTCGGGAATCTTGTTGAATTACCCGACTTGATATTGAAAAGTGTTTTCGATAATGAGACTAAAATGCGGGGTTTGTAATTGTTAGGCATGCGATGTCTAAGTAATTCATTTGGTCAGGCATGCGATGTCTGAGGTGGTTGCGGATTCCAACTGTTGTAGTTTTACACTTTCTTTTCTGTGACCGTAAGTGTAATATGTGATATCGCCGGTTTCGTTGCTATATGTCAACGACAATTGGGATGCGCATATTTACTTACGTTGATGATATATGATGTTATGTGTTGCTGGATATGTTATATTGGATCGTCGTGTTTGAATAGCCGGGGGTTTTTATGTGAGATGAGTGTTTTTCATTTTCATTCATGTAAAAACTTGTATGTAATATTCTTTTATTGGGGCACTTCCAGGTTGCGGAAGTTGTCACCCTTTGTATATTATTTACTTTTCCGCACTAGGATAGACCCAAGGAGGGGAGCACAAGTAACCGGGTTCTGGAGTCCAGTGGGAGGCCAACTCGAGGAGTCGAGTCCGGGTCTCCTAACTCTAGAATTGGTAGGGTTGCTTGCCGCTCTCGTAGGGGTCTAGGGGTGTGGGTTTGGATATTCATCACGACCGTGGAATCCGTGTTTTATACTGGCTCGTATTGAAAACACGGACGTCCTAGTATATCCAATATTTCATATGATTCTTCTGCTGCGATATCTGTGATGTGATCATTGGATGTTCTGTGATAGATACAGTATATATAGTATATATGATATATTATATAGACGTTACTTATGTTTTTCACCCGCGCTAGCCCTGCCCTGCTCTGCCGTTAGTTACCTAACCTAACGGTGCACGAGGGGACATCGAGGCGAATGCGGATGGCATAAGTGTACGTCGTATTTATCTGTGATGTTTAGGTACTTAAATGATGGGACTTCATTAATGTGATTAATGAAATAAAAGAAACCTAAGATGTTGTAGAATCGAATTTCAAAATAAAACAGGTAGCTACAGTTCTTGCTTTGCACAGCGGTATATACGATATATCCTGCACCTTATTCGATGAGGAAAGGACCGAGATCCCTTCACCGGGAGTGACTCCTTTAGCAATAACTGGCAGATGCTACACACTCGGTTTGTCTTTTGATTGCTTTTAAGAGTTTTTGCTTTGCACAGTGATATATGTGATATATCCCGCACCTCATTCGACGAGGAAAGGACCGACGATCCCTTCACCGGGAGTGACTCCTTTAGCAAAACTAGAAAAGCCTCAAAAACACTCCATTTCAAAATTCATTCGATCCTACAACGATATCAAGTTCATTACGCAAAAGGTTTTCAGAAAAACCTGTCGTAGCCCTCCGTCATTTCAGATATGTACTAGTTAGTATTCGTGCTGCGGTAGTTTGGCATTCGTCAAGGCGTAGTGTACGGTAGCTAACTAGTATTTATCTGCTTGAGCATATGATGCGATTGGATTAGGGTATTCGTACGGCGTTGTTTGGCATTCGTCAAGGGTCGTGCGGGTGGGTTTAATTCGATCAAGAAATGTACGGGTTGAACTTGACTAGTGGACTATGGGTTGTTTGGCATTCGTCAAGGTCATAGCGAGCTAGGGGCAAAATATTATCGGGAATTTCAAGTGTTGAAATTTGCAATGAGATTGCATACCTTCTATGAGATAGTTGGATCCCGATACCCGCTGCGAGTAAGTGTTACTCCTGGGAGAGTTTTATACATTACAATTAGCCGATCAAGTAGGTGTCTAGAAAGGTGTTAACGAGGTTACGCCTCTGGAAAACGAGGTTTACATTAATTAGGTTCGTGCGAAAGCACGGCGGACCTCCCTCAAAGTACCGACACTAGTCTGGCTGAAAGATTGGCGAACTTGTAGTGTGTAATTAATCCCGGCTAGTCTTTCCTTTTAGGGTTTGAAGGAAGATTTGATAAAAAGCAGTGGGAGCCATCCTGATTAGATAAAATAATAACCAATCTATTCTTGCAAGAGCGCACGCTGAGTGTTTTCTTCTCTCTCTCTCCAGGTAGCGACCATATCACGTCTTAATCAAGATAATAATACGGATAATGATGAAACCTTTTCAAGAAGCTATGCTTAAGTCCATCCAGATCCTACTTACCACGGCTGCATACCATGACTACGATCTCTGGTGGTTGGGTGTCTTGACTGCTTTTCTAAATAATGATTTGGAAGAGAGCGTCTATAAGTACACAGCCAGAGGGCTTCGTAGACAGTGGGAGCAGCGGAAACGTGTGCAAGATACTTTATAGGATAAAGCAGGCATCGCGGAGTTGGAGCGTCTGTTTTGATGGATTAGTCAAAGAGTTTGACATCATCAAAACGGTAGATGAACCTTGTATAAACAAAAAGGTAGTAGGGAGTATGGTGGAGATCCTCGTAGAGTACGTGGATGACATACTTTTGATAAGAAAGGAGTTTCTTATGCTACGCTCGATCAATCTCCGTTTATCACATGGATTCTCCACATAAGGATCAAAGTGATACATACTAAATCCTGGATTTTGAATCTATGAGATAGATCTAAATGGATGTTAGAATTCTCACTAGATGTAGTGAGAGGGTATCAATCGATCCTGGGGAGAATCACTGGAAGGGTTCCAGGGTGATAAAGACGACTGAATGTCAGTCACAGGCATTGTCTTTACCCTCTGTAAAGGGACGGTATGTTGGAAGAGTTCCAAGCAAGATACCGTGGCATACTAGACGATAAAGGCTCGATACATCGCTACATAAGATGCTACCAGAAGAGGCTGTTTGGGTGTATATTGGTTCATAAGATGAACTACGTTCCTACCATTGTGTGACAATGGAGTTGTGGCTTATGCCAAGGAACGCCCGTCCCATCAGTGATCCAGACATATTCTAAGGCAGTATCACTTGATCATGGAGATGGTTGATCTCCAGGGTGATCGAGGTTTGGAGAGTAGACTCAGAGGACAACACAGCGGATCCACTCACAAAGGCCTGTTCCCAGAGAGAGACTTTTAGGGGATGGTTGAGTATGAGATACTACAACCACTGCTATCAGATGGCCCTAGTGCAAGTGGGAGATTGTTAGTTATATGTATGTCCTAGAGGCCATTACTGTATATAGGATGTATATTGTAGTGGATGCTGGGACGTATGTAGGGAGGACTTTCTTGCTCGACATGATAGTATGCTATCTGGTTGCACTTTACCTTAACGTGTATATTGATTGTCTCTCTGTTACATGTTGGTAAAGCCCTTAGGATGTGTGCTTGACTACCTGGACTATGATGCGGATCATACTAGTGGGGACATGGTAGTCTATAAGTACATCCTTCAAAGTCCCTAGTCGTGGGTGTATCGAGACGGGGCATCGATATACCAGAGTAGACTAGCGTATACCTTCTCGACCCATACAGATGGGCGATGGATGATCCCATATCCATTAGTGTTTGACATCGGAGATGATATACGGGTGCTCAGTAAAGACTGGGTACACTGGACGGACTCGCCGAGAACTCCCAGATGGTATTATACCTCACGTCAGATGGCAGTTCTCTGGTGACACTGGTACAGAGTAGTCTGTTGACCCGAGATCGTCATAGAGTCTTGTGTGGTTCCCACTGTGCTTTGATTTCCATCTTACCACGTCCAAGAGGGCGTGCAAAACGGTGGTTTTTGGGTACAGTCCCGAGTCACATGGAGGCAATGAGCGATAGGAGGGGATTCGTCTCTCCCGGTATAGGGAGTTGATGTTGCGCTGTGTTCGATTGGCTATAACAGTAAATCCCTGGCCAGGGTTGCTGAGATTTACTGGTAAGTGTTACCAGTAGTTTCTCGAATTGTTATAGACCTCATATCGACACGACTTATCGAGCTATTGGGGTCTGACGTTTACCACCCCTAGGCGAGATATGCGACATATCAGACGATCAGACCGGACTGTACGGTAGTGTTACTGGTTGGATTCACTGGAGTGTGAGCGGGCTTGCTCGTCGATCTTCAGATCGCTCAATACCCGGGTGGCCGTTACGTTTGGCAGACCGCTTGCGGCTTGTGGGTGCTTGATATGATCATCACCTGCTGCCGGCGTATTGACGAGTCTTTAGAGTCCTACACAGAGGTTTCCTGGCTCAAGCGAAACGAAATAGGAGCGCATATGAGATATGTGCGGGACCGAGAATAATGCGTGTATGTGATACCGTATTCCATTCTCGCGATGAATGTATCGAATGGTTGTATGCGATATAACCTAGTTATCGATTCAAGCGTTGATTCGATAAGCCGATACATTGTATACTAGTCGGTTGTGTGCGACATGACCGGATCATTGAATCAAGTGTTGATTTAATGATTTAATGTATAATTATATATTTGATATATTACTTTGCATTAACTAGTAATGGTTCACTTTAAATGGATTTTCTCACTTGGATTGTGCAAGTTGTATATGTGATATACTTTTATGCACATGTTTGTATCATGTTTGATGATGCATATTAACTTGGTTAAGTGTAAAGATTAAACCATGGTTTACTTAATGATTAGGGTTTTGATTATCTTATTCATTTATTTATATATTCATTTTGGAAATTATTTAAGGATGGTGGCTTATTTTGTTTTATGTTGAAGTTTCTTGAAACTTTGATCAAGTCAACCATTCTTATCTCTTCCTTAACCCTAACCATCATATCTAACCTTGGTCCATTCTCTACACTAAACTAAGGTTAATATTATGATAAGAATGGATTTTATTTTCGATTTTGATATTATTCTCATCATAACAATATTCATCTTCTTCATCTTCTTCTTCATTGAAGAAGCTTGCTTCATCAATGGTGATTGATGAAAACAAGTGAGAAATCCAATTCTAAAGTCTACCCACTTCCTATTTCTTCATCCTCTACCTCTTGCCAAGTAGTAGAGTGTGTTTTCTTCACAAGTTTCATGACTTGGTGAAGTGAGAGTTTGATCTTGCGATGCTTCGACGTAGATCATCTTCGGCATGGACATCGACGACCTAGCTTGCCCATTCTCCGACGAAGCCGACGTTAGAGCCCGGATTTGATTTGGACAGCGGAGAGGACTTCGTTGCGGAGCTATGGAGGTGGAGCACCGGATCTACAAAGGTTGTATTTCCGTATTCCCTTAGTTAAGTTGTTAACTAGCTTACTTTTCGCCTAGACATCTAGCAAACGATCCGTAGTCGGGTTTCTCGGCACCGTTAAAATTTTAATATGGCATGTTCGATGCCTTGTGAGACCTCCTTGGAGTGCCTAGGAACCCTACACGGTAGGCGAGTCGTTTGTCGCTCGTTTTGTATTTCGATTGTGTTTCGTTCGTATCGGGGAGAGGGATTCATCGGTTGATTTGATTTTCCTTGATATGTTGGACTTTGATGTGCTTCTGGGCATGGATTGGCTCGCCACTTGTTATGCTTCGGTGGACTGCCATGAGAAGGCAGTCAGATTTAGCTTTCCGGGAGAGCCAGTCCTTGTTATTCAGGGAGACCGCAGTGTCACCCTTCCCAGCTTAATTTTGTCTCTTCGTGCTGGTCAGCTCTTGCGGAAGGGATGTCAGGGATTCTTAGCGTTTATTTGTGAAACTCAAGCTACAGAGGTTCCGTTGGACTAGGTTTCGGTTGTTTGTGAGTTCCCTGATATTTTCCCTGACGAGCTGCCTGGGCTACCGTCTGAGCGCGATGTTGAGTTCTGCATTGATTTGATTCCCGGCTCGGGGCCTATTTCTATACCGCCTTATCGGATGGCCCCGGCAGAGCTTCGAGAGCTGAAGGATCAGTTGCAGGATTTGTTAGATAAGGGGCTTATTCGACCTAGTGTTTCTCCGTGGGGTGCTCCGGTCCTGTTTGTCAAGAAGAAGGATGGAAGTTTGCGCTTATGTATCGACTACCGCCAGCTGAACAAAGTTACCGTTCGGAACAGATATCCGTTGCCACGCATTGATGATTTGTTCGACCAGCTTCAGGGTGCGGGGTATTTTTCGAGGATCGACTTACGATCAGGGTACCATCAGCTGCGAGTTCGACAGGAGGATATACCGAGGACAGCTTTCCGCACGCGCTACGGCCACTATGAGTTTTTGGTGATGTCGTTCGGACTCACCAACGCCCCAGCAGCATTCATGGATTTGATGAACCGTACATTCAGGCCGTATCTTGACTTGTTCATCATCGTGTTTATCGACGATATCTTGGTGTACTCCCGGAGCAGAGAGGAGCACGAGCAGCACTTGCGGATTACGTTACAGACTCTGAGGGAGCACCAGCTGTTCGCAAAGTTCTCCAAGTGTGCATTCTGGCTGGACAGCGTCGGATTCTTGGGTTACGTGATTACGAGAGACGGCATATGTGTGGACCCGAAGAAGATTGAGGCTGTTCAGCAATGGCCCCGACCTACATCGGTTACTGAGATCCGTAGTTTTCTAGGCCTGGCAGGCTACTACAGGCGTTTTGTTCAGGACTTCTCCCGTATAGCTGCACCTTTGACCGGTTTGACCCAGAAGGGAGTTCCTTTCGTTTGGACAGAGGAGTGCGAGCGCAGTTTTCAGCAGCTACGGACTTGTTTGACTACGACGCCGGTATTATCTTTGCCTTCGGGATCAGGCGGATTTGTGGTCCACTGTGATGCTTCGCGAGTAGGGTTAGGATGCGTATTGATGCAGCATGGCCGGGTGATCGCATATGCTTCTCGGCAGTTGAAGAAGCATGAACAGAACTACCCCACTCACGATTTGGAGATGGCTGTAGTGGTCTTTGCACTGAAGATTTGGCGACATTACCTATACGGCGAGTCATGTCAGATATTCACTGATCACAAGAGCTTAAAGTACATATTTCAGCGGCGAGACCTGAACCTCAGACAGCGTCGTTGGATGGAGTTGGTGAAAGACTACGACTGCGAGATCTTATATCACCCAGGCAAGGCGAATGTAGTGGCGGATGCGTTGAGTAGGAGGCCCGGGGGTAGTCTATCGTGTTTGCGCGCAGTGCAGAGGCAGTCGTCAGCAGATTGGCAGATTTTATGCGACAGCCGAGTTGAGTTCGAGTTCACTCAGACAGGGGGACAGCTCGCGCTTGTTCGTGCATGCCCACAGTTGCTTGACCGTATATATGAGGCACAGCGCAGTGACGGCCGTTGCTCAGAGATCATGGCACAGATGGGACAGGGCAGATTTTCCGAGTTCGTGATTGACGATCAGGGAATTTTACGATATAGATCTAGACTGTGCGTACCAGATGCTGATGGATTGCGGCGCGACATTCTTGAGGAGGCACACCGATCAGTGTATAGTGTCCATCCCAGTTCCACCAAGATGTATCATGATATGAGAGAGACCTACTGGTGGGACGGGATGAAGAGGGACATTGCGGAGTTTGTATCGAGATGCCTGACTTGTCAGTAAGTCAAGGCCGAGCACCAGAGGCCCGCAGGAGAGCTACAGCCGTTGCCCATTCCGGAGTGGAAATGGGAGCAGATTTCTATGGACTTCATTGTGGGTTTACCCAGGACCAGTCGAGGGTACGACTCCATTTGGGTGATCGTGGATCGATTGACGAAAGCGGCTCACTTCCTGCCAGTGAAGACGACTTTCAGCTTCGCTCAGTATGCCCAGCTTTACATTGACGAGATCGTACGATTGTATGGAGTCCCGACGTGTATCGTGTCCGACAGAGGCACCCAGTTCACCAGCCGACTTTGGCAGAGACTTCAGGAGGCTTTGGGCACTCGTTTGAGATTCAGCACAGCGTTTCACCCGTAGACCGACGGACAGTCAGAGTGGACCATTCAAACTCTCGAGGACATGCTCAGAGCGTGCGTTTTAGACTTCGGCGGTAGCTGGGATCGTCATTTACCGTTAGTGGAGTTCTCCTACAACAACAGCTTCCAGGATACTATTCAGATGGCATCTTTCGAGGCATTGTATGGGAGGAGATGCAGATCGCCCGTCTGTTGGACAGAGCTCAGCGAGAGCAGTATTTTGGGGCCGCAGCTTATTGAGGAGACGACAGCGAAGATGCAGTTGATCCGAGACCGGATGAGAGCGGCTCAGAGCAGGCAGAAATCGTATGCAGACAGGCGCCGTCGCAGACTAGAGTTCGCAGTTGGCGATCATGTTTTTCTGAGGGTCTCTCCGATGAAGGGCGTGATGCGATTTGGGCGAAAAGGAAAGCTTAGTCCCAGGTTTGTGGGTCCCTTTGAGATCCTCGAGCGTGTCGGCGCTGTTGCATATCGTTTGGCTCTTCCACCCAGCTTTCCCGATGTTCACCCCGTCTTCCATGTTTCCATACTCCGCAAGTACCTTCACGACCCTTTGCATGCGATTCAGCACCCGACAGTCCAGCTTGAGCGCGACCTTTCTTTTGCAGAGCAGCCGATGGCCATCCTGGATCGGCAGGTGAAGAAGTTGAGATCGAAAGTTATACCGACTGTCAAGATCCTTTGGCGTGGCCCGAGCAGCGAGGAGGTCACCTGGGAGACCGAGGGCGAGATGAGGAAGAAATATCCCCATCTCTTTGAAGGTACGCGTAGTTATATTTTTAAATTCGGGGACCGAATTTCTTTAAGGGGGGAAGATTGTAGCGCCTTGAAAAGTTGTTTTGGTGTTTTCCCGAAAATCGGTGAAAATTTGGTATTTTTCCGTAAATCGTCTTTTTTGTTATTTTGCAGTTTAGGACTAATTATACCTAATTTGGATAGGTAATTGCTAGTTTTTAGTAGCAAATGAGTTACTTATGAAATTCTGGTCGTTTAAAAATTTTCCCTAATTTTAAATATTATTTTAAGCCGGTAAGAAAATACATTAAATTAGCGATAAATACAAATTTAAATGGGCTAAATTTAAGCTTTAAAATCATATTAATTAAAATCTAGTTGTAACATAAATTTTTAGTATTTTATTTTAAATTTTAACTAATTTTTATTATAGAAAACGAAATTTATTGAATTTTAAGCTTAAACTTGCAATTTTGAACTTGTTGGGGGTTCTTTTTGCATAGAACCTTTTTGTATTCACTCCCACTCACCCCCACTCCCCAAGGCCGGCCCCACCACTGCTGCAGCAGCCCCATCCCCCTCTATTTGACTTTAACTATTGTGAATGAATTGTTTTGAATAGGATTAAAATATAGTAATTTGGGTATGGGTTTTAGGTGAGATATGAGGGCTTTGACTTTGGATTTTTCTTTCACAATTCCCTCACAACTCCCCACTTCCCTCCTCTGGCCGAGAGCCTCCCAGCTGCTGTCCCCAATTTCCCTTCTCTTTTTCCTTCCAAAATTCATCACAATTCCATCAAAATTCAACAAAAATCCATAAATTTCTTCACAAATTCAACACAAAACCCTATTCTATCCCTTCTCAAGCCTAAATTGGTTTAAATTTTAGAGAAAAGAGGCAACTTTGGAGGCTAAGTGCAAGAGGTTCAAAACATGTGAGGTGAAAATTCTAATCTAATAGTTAAATTGTAGTTAAACATGCTAAATTAGAACTTGAAGTGTTAATTTTAGTGCTAATTTCTAATCTAGGTTTTTTTTAGTTCATGTCTTGAATTTTAATTAGGGTTTAGAAAACCATTATTAGGTTAATTAATTTATTTTGTTATCTAGTGTTTTGCTAACCTAAATCTAAGAGGTTAACTTGCTATTGGGTTTCAAATTAGTGTTAGTTTAAGTTTTTCTAGTTTGGATTTTGATTGCAATTGCTATTGATAAAAATCAAGAAAGGGTTTGGTTATGGAATATAGGTTTTGAAGCATGGTTAATGTGTTGAAATTTTGTGTAATGGTGTGACTTGGGTGATTATGCTAGATTGTAGTCCTTTTTATCGCAAAACGGTGATGTTGCACCGATTTTTTGAATGTTTGTGCTTACTAGTTTTGTTATAAAATTATGTGATGAATTATTTTTGATATCTTGATGATTGTATTGGCTTATCCTATGACATTTAGGATGTGTGAGTGCGGATTTTTGAGTGATCGGGTTTTAGCTTTGCCGGGCGACCAAATCGACGATTTTAGTTAGTTTTTGCGATTTTCGCGTGTGTTCCACGCACCTTGTGCACGTTGTACCTAGCTTGTGAACGTTGGTATTTTCGTTTGGGATTTGCGTCGTTTCATGGTATGCGACCTTATGTTTGGTATTGATGTAAATTTCAGGTTCGGTCGCGGAGACGTCAGACGCGGCACGAAAGGGGAAAGCGGTGATTGGACATGACTAGCTAGGGATTCCGGTGAGTAGATGTAACATTTACGGGGGACTATCGTTGGATGGCGCAAGCCGCCCGATAGTTTTAGTAGCTTAAAAAGATTCTTACTAATGTTAGTAATTAGGGGTGTAATACTTGTATGATTATTTGCTACATCCATGCCTTATATTGACATACATATGCGAACCCATTCTATAGGACACCTGCACCATTGCCAGGGTTTTTATATGCAGCACGAGCACTATTCATGCTTACACCTACGCCCTGGTAATTGCCATGCCACCACACTACATAACCTATAATTTGAAACCTTTTACTATAATTGATACTTAAACTTGTGCTATTGCCTTTAATTCCTTAAAATGAAATCGTAGGATTGCTATTCATGTGCATGTACCTCATCATATTATTTGTTCATGCCTAGTCTATTAATCACACATCGCAACTTGATTATTGATACCATATGCATTCATTATCATTGACATATGCACTTATGAGGATTTCTTGAGATTTTATGATATTTCTGGATTTCGGGGGAAAGCCGCAAAATTTCTAAACTTACTATATTTTTAAATATGTAAATTGCGGTTTTCTAGTGATGTAAGTGTCGTCCACCATGAGTTTGCTGTGGTTTTCGAGACCCGTTTCGAGGAGCTGGATGAACCGTCTCGGGTACATGGTGGGCCCGGTAAGGTACCCCGGGGCAAGAAGCTCGTGGTGCTGACGATGAGCCTGGCAGGGGACGGATTACCTACCGGTGACTGTTTGGCACGGCGGATATCCAGAGGATACTGACCGTGGCCGCGAGAGGATGAGATATTGATATTGAGAGGGGTCAGCCGGATGGCTGAGGCCAGAGATACTATGACATGGATATATGAGATTTGTGATAGTTTTGAGTTGTCGTTGCTGGACACAGGTTCTTGTTGATTCTAGTGGTATTGTGCTGTTATTTCAAAAGAGGTTCCTAAAGGAAAAACATAATTCTTATACTTACATATTCAGATCATGAGTTGATTCACATTGCATTCATACCTGCTAGTATATTCATATTGCATACATACCTGCTATTATGTCCTGCCATACCTGTATTATAGATGCTAGGATGCTTGTGTGCATGCATTCGATAGCCTGTGTAGATGTTATTTATTACTCACGAGTTGGCAACTCACCCCTGTTATGCCACAGCCTTTTGCAGGTCCGCTCCGTCAGTACAGTAACGGCGGGCGCACTTGCTTCTTTTGCCTGGACTCGAGGTTTTGCTCTTAGGTGGGTTATATTATTATTTTCGTACCACCTTGTATATTCTTTGTATCTAGTGTACTCCATCTACTGTATCTACCAGTATTGTTGTATATTGACCTAGAGATGAGACTGTGAGATTTGTGGACTTTTTATGCTGTATTTTGGGGTCGAGCTCACTTGAGTCGACATGCTGTTTTTCTCATGCTTCTTTATGATTATTTTGCATGTTGTTGTTTTATATTGCGTGGGATTTGTGACCGCCTTGTGGCGAAGAGCTAGCTCCCGCTTGGGGATGCCATATTTGTTGGATTTATATATATTCTTGTTGTACCCATTTTGGGGGCCAATATTTACAAAGGAGACTCTGCCGAAATTTTCGGAAAAATTGATATTGTTTTTAAAAAAGGGTTGATATGACTTATTTGATAAACTCGCTTTCAATTGATTGGTTTTTCTTTCACTCTTTTGCTTTTTGGTTTTGGTTTCTGGACTTTGGCTTACTTATTTTACAGACGTCTTGAGACGTTTCGTAAACTTAAGTGCCAGTCACGTCCGTATCCTGCGGGTCGTGACAATTGATTTCGTATATTTTTCATGTTGTATCCCGTTTGGGGGGCCAGTATTTACAAAGGAGACTCTGTTGAAATTTTCAGGAAATATTTGATGTTTTTAAAACCGCATAATTCGGCTTATGCTATTAAAATTACTTGATTTTAAATTGGTTTTCCTTCACTCTACCATTTTTCTTGGTTTGGATTTCTGGGTTTTCGGCTTACTTAGATTTCGTACGCCTCGAGACGTTTCGTAGTTTAAGTGCCGGTCATGTTCCGTACTTTCGGGACGTGACAAAGTTGGTATCAGAGCGTTAGGTTTTACCTTCGGAGCATAGGATGACCCTTGGATGAGGGAATAGGCGACTAAAGTAGAGTGCCGTACCGTGGGTATATTCCACGGCATACTTACGATACGCTACTCCACTTAAGAAGCCTTAGGATGTACATTTCTTTGTTCAGTATCATATTCATTCCTGATCTAGCCTCATCGGTACCAGTTATGGTTTTGCTGCCACGATTACGGGCAGGGAGAGCTACGGCTAGAGTTGCGGTCAGCATGAACTCGTCACGAACGAGGACTGACCAGGGCGTAATTCCGGCGACATACGATTGCATTGAGAGGCGTCGTCTGATTATGTTTTTATGCCATGAGCGTTTGGATGGATCGCTGTATGAGATTACTCGGACGTACAGATCAGCGCCAGAGGATTGAGCCAATGATAAGAGGCCAGCCAGATTTTGATGATCGTTGGCGTATTGCTTATTCATGATGATTTAGGCACTGTTTAGCATGCAGACGAATGAGCCAGTTGTTGCTGCGAACGACGAGATATCGTCCCAGATGTCGGAGCTATTGCAGTACGGGTTGTACTAAGAGATGATAGAAGGTCGCTAGTCACCCGAGGATGAATGGCTAGCACATGTGGTTCATTCGCCTATCCCGATGCGAGGTCATCAGATAGATTGATTCCAGCTAGAGACGACTTCACGCGGAGACGTTGAGAGTCGACAGAGACGATCGAGTGTCTGCAACCTATTATTCCAAGTTTAAAGTATTCGGAAAAGCATGCAGGCAATTCTATGGACCCTCTAGAAGAATGAAACCCTAACTCGACTTAATGACCGTGTGAAAGCCTTTGAACCTTAGGGTTTGCGGCAGTTCCGCGGCGCCATTAGTGAGGCTTATGTTTGCCCTTCTACGGCTGGACCATCGATGCTGTGGTACGTACTCGATACTGTTAAACTGTACCCAATGTTGAGCTCTTGGGGGATTATGATGTTTTGACGATTCGATCAGATGGTTCGACTTCATTCGGATGCTAGGTGGTGAGATGCATTTCTTGGGAGACTCCAGATATGAGGATAGCCGTTGGAGCTCAGTCCATGCAGCCACGATGAGACGAGTCCGAAGCAGTCGACATTAGAGAAAGTGGAGCAAGAGGTTCGTACGAGATCTTGATGAGACGACGTTCCACTCCGCCGACATCAGAGATGCGATACGCATGCCGAGGTATTGTGCTTGGATATACCTTCTAGAAGGAGTCGCGATGAGTATGCAGCCGTTCCGGAACAAGAAACAGATATAGTAAAGGACGATGACTTCCGGACAGTTCGGCAGAGACGAGATTTGGAAGAGGTCTTGACAGGACCTTTCTGGAATGAATTACGAGAAGATTAGGACCCAGGAGTGGTCATGTTGCGCACGCCAGCAGGCCAGAGTTCAAGATCGTCGACGAGACATGTTATGAGTGACCACAACAGTTGTCCAGAGGTTCTTAGAGGAAGTGCTTGAGCGGGGACTATTCCGCCATATTTGATTTCGGTATTTTGGGCGATCTATTCGCATGATTTATTTTGATGATTGAGTTTCATGATATTTGTTTCACGCGCCATGGTTGCACCTACTGAGTATTTACGATTTTTGCATAGTTGTTGCACTTGAGATAGTTTTCGTGCCTTGGTTTCTCATGTTTATGATTTTATGGATTTCATACAGTTGAGTTGATTTGTGCGTATATACGCATACGATTTGGTTTTTGCACTCGGTATAGTTCACATATGCCTGCAGTGCAGTGATACGCATATTGTGCATTTAGATGCACTGGACTTCGATTTCGATTGTGATGTTCGATATTTGTTTTGTGCACCTTGTACACCTGATTTAATTTTGCGCATGTTCGGCGCTTGATATTGGATTTCATGATCTCGTGCATGATGGATGCACCTGATTTGGATTTTCGCGCATGTTGAGCGCATGTTTTGAGAAGCGATTTTGGTGCACACCAGATGCACTAAATCGAGATTCTTCGTGCGTGTCAGATGCACCTATCCTTGCTGTCAGGCACACACGTTGTCTATGACAGATGTTATGTGCACACCCGATGCACTTAGATATTGTTTCTTTGCGCATGTATGGCACATATATGGATTTTAATTTCCGTGCATACCAGACGCACATAGAATTTATATGCATATTTTGGGAATTGATTTCTTATGGAGCAGTACGTTTTTATGATGATTGCTATGAGTTTTTGTACTGAGCAGGACTAGTCAGAGGACAGTACCTGAATATATTTTGCATGCATTGATAGTTATTGAAGGGATTTCCAAAAAAAGCGAGCTATAGTCTCAGTATTTACCTACGTGTCTGATATGACACGAAATGTTTAAAACAAGGAGACCCTTCTAAATTGTTTCCAAAACGGCGGAACGTACATATTAAACAAAGGATATATATATATATATATATATATATATATATATATATATATGTAGTTATTTTCTTACAATAGATGTCCGCCACTGTGCAGTGCTGCGAGCATCGCACAACGAATTGAAAAAGATTTAGCCTGCATTGCTTCCAGATGTTTTAATGATGTATATCATATTGATTTTCATTTTGGATTTAGACATTGTGTCTTCACCATGACTCCGATGATTGCGGGATGCTTGACGGAGTTTTGATTTTGAGTTATATGCTCATTTTTCATGCGCCTGCGCTGCGCTACGATTTGTTTTATGTATTTATGATTTCGGAGCCCCGACGACTTGATGGTTTTGCTAAGATGATTTAGTATTTGGGGGAAAGTTTTAATTTAAATTCGGGGACCGAATTTCTTTAAGGGGGGAAGATTGTAACGTTTTGAAAATCGTTTCGGTGAAATTTCGGAAAATCGGTAAAATAAGGGGGTTTTCTGTAAAAAGTCAAAATACAAATATCTTTATTATAAAATTAAATATACATATTCTAGCTATGTAATTGCTAGTATTTGGTGTTTATTGAGCCACTGGTGAAATTTCAAATTTTCTGAAAAAAATTATTTTAATATTATTTTAAGCCGTCCCTAATACATTTAATTAGGGAAAATTACAAATTGGAATGAGTTGAAACAAATTTTGTGCATCATAACACATTAAACAAAATTTTATCATGTGGTTTTTGAAATGAAATGGTTTGCTAAAATGGTTTAGAAAAGATCGAAGAAAAATGGCTTAATTAGCGAAATTAGTGTTAATGGGAATTGGGGTAATACATTTATCTTTTTCCTAACCCACACACCCACACCTCACCCTCTCTCCACCTCCCCATGTGGCTGGCCCACTTTGACAGCCCCTCCCTCTCTCTCTCTCCAATCACCTCACATTTCAAAAGAAAAGAAAAGAAAAGTCAAAGAGGTGTAGAATTTGTCTTTTCTCCCCACTTTCTTCACCTCTCTCTCTCTCTCCTCACTCCCCCCCACAACATGGCCAAAAATTGCTGTCTCCAATCAGCAGCAGCCCCTTCCCCAAATCCCCTCCATTTTGCATCAAAAAAATCCACAATTTTGCCTCAAAATCCTTGCAAAATCCAAGCTAATTCAAAATCCAAGCCTTACCCATTATTTCTTGGCTACTATAGTATGATTCTTAGTGAAAAGTTTTCATTTTGGAGGCCAAGATTTTGGTGCTAGATTCATGTTTGATCTCTTGATCATGAGGTATAATTCTAACCTTTCTCTTAAATTGTTGTTAATTGCCTTAGGTTAGCTTAATTATATGTTTAAATAGGTTTTTAATTAGTTCTAAGTGCATGATTTGAAATTCAAGAGAGGGGTTTGAATTCAAATTGGGGTTTTGTGTTGTGAGATTATGGTTGTGTGATGTATTTAACATATTAGTGTTATGCTAAATCAAATCAAGTTGCTATTTTGCTTTTTTTTGTAAATTTTAATTGTGATAATTATATAAATTGCAAACTAGGTTTTAAAAATATATATATTTTGGTGAGATAAAAATCTAATTAGGGTATTCATAACATTATTAACATTTTAAATTGTAGTTTAATAGTTTAGTTCATGAAAATCCAAGCTAAATTGTTATTTGTGCATTTTTGCTATAAAATTGTTAAAATTGGGTATTTTGTAAACTAAATTTTTGGGGTTAATGAAATTTAATGAGATTAAATTGTGGAAATTATTTTATGACTTATTTAAGATGTTAATAAGTATTATTGCCATTAGAATTGTTAAAACATCAAGTTTTGTACTAAAACGGTAAATTTTTGCTTGCTAGGTTTTCGGAAAAATAGCTTTTAAGGTGTGTTTGGGTTTTTTGTAAATTTTAACCTATTTCATATAATAATTAGTGATTTGTGAAATCATGATTGGTATGTTTAGTGTTTTTCTTGATCAATCGTCGTTTGTACGCCGATGTCGAGGGTTTTTGAGTTGATTTGCGAAAGCAACCATAGGTCTTGACCTATGTGGGATTCGTGTGTTGTTTTGGTCATGAGTCGGATTTTAATACGATACGGTGCGTTATGATATGTAGGTACCCCATGTGGACTTCGAGACGACAAGCAAGCGCGTGGCGACGTTGGCACCGGCGAGCGAGGACCAGGTGAGTAGATTTATATCTACGGGGAGAAGTCGGGTGGATGGCGTATAGCACCCCCGCTGTTCGTGGTGATGTATACGAATACGTATACACACACATATTTTGATTATATATATTATGTTGATATGAGACTTGATGATAAAGGTGGATTCTAGGTGTTCATGGATTAGTTTAGTGTTAGTTGCGAAACCCTAGAGTAGTTGTTACACCCACACACGCACGCACTATGTTATTACCTGTGCGTATATGGGTAGATGTGTTTATGTGTTCACATACTGGATTTGCGGATGATACTTGGGATTGAGATGAGTCGATGAGATTTGAGTTGAGGCCGTGAGATCGGTGATATGGCAGGATTCGTACTTGAGATACGTTATGATGTTATAGCGGATCTTTGGATGACAATGCCATGTGGATAGTGATATTAGTAGTGTACTAGACGTAGGTCAGTACCCCAGATGATGATCTTGATAAAGAGGATACCATATGAATAGTGTGATGAGTATGATATTGACCCGTATCCAAATTTAGGAATGCCGTACGACGGATTTACGTACGAGCTATATATTGATGATTGATCCACACTCTTGACTTGGGATGTCTGATTATAGATATGGTATCGGATATGATATTATTGAGGCGGGATCACCGACTAATATATATACAGGTATGTATACGTATCGACTCAGATGTTAGGCGGTTTCCTTACCTGTAGTTCAGCTTGTTAGTTCAGCCGTATAATTTAGTGTAGTTGTTAGACTAGATTAGACTCCTACCTATTTCAAAACTAACGAATCGTGGGTATTTTAAAAGACAGGTCAAGGGATTTTACGGATATTTCAAAAGACGTATCTTTTCTTAAAAACACCGTAGCCCTTATTTCCAAAACACCGCGATTCGTGTTATTTCAAAAGGCATTATTATAGGACTTATATTAGGGTAATGCAGCTTAGTTATCGTTGTGTCTAGTGTTCAGCTCCCGCATATTATTGCTGTTGCTCCGCATCACATACTTATTGTAATTCATATTTCATTATTGATATCATGCTGTTAGGACACCATCACCATTACCGATGATGCGTATGTACCACGTACACTTACTTGCCGGCTCACACACATCTTCATCGGTAATTACCATGTCACGTACACTTAGAAAATACTATTTCATTGACATAGGTTGTTAGCTAATAGTTTAGACATTGTAGTTATTACTTGTCACTTCATGCATACTGTTATTCATTATTATGCCGCATTCATGGATTCTCATGTATATATTCACTATTTTACGTGCTATTGAGGCTTTGGATTCGGATTTCCATGAGATTTTCTGGATTTAGGGGAAAACCGCAAAACTTATACAAACTTCTTCTCTCTTTTTAAATAAAAAGCGCGGTTTTCCCATGATGTATGAGTCGTCCACCATGAGTTTGCTGATGGATTTCGAGACCCGATTCGAGGAGACGGATGAACCGTTTCGGGTACATGGTGGACCCGGTAGGTACCCCGGGGCAAGAAGGTCGTGTTGCTGACGTTGAGCCTGGCAGGGGAGCACTACCGACCGGTGATATTACCCGGCGCGTCGGATATCCGGAGGATACCTTCGTAGTCTTGAGATGGATGGTAGGGGCCGGTCTGGACTAACGGCGCCCTAGATATTGAGATTTGATACATTGAGATTTTGAGATATTGAGGTACTGAGATTTGATGGTCCAGGTCAGTCCGGGTAGCCGGAGCCTGAGATATTGAGATATGTGGATTTATGTTTTTGTGTCGATGTTGGACACGGTTTATTTTGATTTCCTTATGATACCTCATTTTAAAAAAAAATACAGAAATCTCACTGAGTTATGAAAGCAGTTTCTTTAGTACATGTACTCTATTTTCATGCATTCATACATCATCCATATGATATATTGCTATCTGAGGCACTGACACGAGCACTTGGTATTACTGTTGTTTAGAGGTATACCCTAGCCATTGTTATAGGCTGTTAGTTTTATATTTGAGGATATATATTGATCGTATGACCTAGGATTGCGTCATACATGCGATTCCTGTTCATAGATGTATTCTATTCACGAGTTGGCAACTCACCCCCGTTGCGCCCCAGTTTCTTGCAGGTTTTGCCGTACAGGTTTCATTACGGCTTTGCTGGCACTGCTTCTTTCGGGTGACTTGCTAGTAGGTGGGTTTATTTGTATCGTACCCATTATTAGATATTGTATATTATTATTCAGTTGTATCTAGAAGTTTCATCAACCAAACATGTATTTATTGAGATAGAGACTAGAGATGTTATTCTTTCGACCTTAGAGTCGCGCGTTATATTTCTGTGGAATTCTTGTTGTTTGAGTTTCCTTTTGAGTTTTTGATCCTCGCCCTTGGCGTTGTATATTATATTGCTTATGTGGTTGTGACCGTCGATTGACGGAGAGCTAGCTCCCGCTTGGGGATGCCTTTTTATTGATTTCGTATACTATTCATGTTGTATCCCGTTTGGGGGGCCAGTATTTACAAAGGAGACTCTGCCGAAATTTTCAGGAAATATTTGATGTTTTTAAAACCGCATAATTCGGCTTATGCTATTAAAATTACTTGATTTTAAATTGGTTTTCCTTCACTCTACCATTTTTCTTGGTTTGGATTTCTGGGTTTTCGGCTTACTTAGATTACGTATGCCTCGAGACGTTTCGTAGTTTAAGTGCCGGTCATGTTCCGTACTTTCAGGACGTGACAATTTGTTAAGTGTGCAAGGACCGGTGTAAGGTCGGCGTCTTTATGGCCCCGAAGTCGAGGTGGCGATCGTTCGTTGAAGGTACGTCTGCTGGCACCTCCTAGTAGAAAGGTGGACCGGCGACCAACTCTCTTGAGGGCTTCTGACCTTTAGCGCAGTAGGGCAAGGAGTTACCCGTTAAGGCTAGACCGAGCATAGGAGTTGCTAGGTGGCCTCCAGAGGAGGGCTTCGATCCTTAGCGTAGATGGGTAAGAAGTTGCCCACTAAGGATTGACCGAGCAGTGAAGCTGCTCGGTGGCCTTTTGGTGAGGGCTTTGATCCTTAGTGTAGATGGGTAAAAAGGTACCCAGTAAGGATTGACCGAGCAGGGTAGCTGCTCGGTGGCCTCTTGAGGAGGTCTTCGATCCTTGGCGTCGGTAGGTAGTAAACTGCCAGCCTTGGATTGACCGAGCAGGGCAGCTGCTCGGTGGCCTCTTGGCGAGGGCTTTGACCCTTGGCGTCGGTGGGTAGTAAACTACCAGCCATGGATTGATCGAGCAGGGTAGCTTCTCAGTGGCCTCTTGGTGAGGGCTTTAATTCTCAGTGTAGATGGGTAAGAGGTTACCCGCTAAGGATGGACCGAGCAGGGTAGCTGCTCGGTGGCCTTTTGGCGAGGACTTTGATCCTTGGCGTCGATGGGTAGTAAACTACCAGCCATGGATTGACCGAGCAGGGTAGTTTCTCGGTGGCCTCTTGGTGAGGGCTTTGATCCTTTGTGTAGATGGGTAAGAGGTTACCCGCTAAGGATGGACCGAGCAGGGTAACTCTTGGTGGCCTGTTGATGAGGGCTTTGATCCTTGGCGTCGGTGGGTAGTAAACTACCAGCCATGGATAGACTGAGCTGGGTAGCTGCTCGGTGGCCTCTTGGCGAGGGCTTGGCATCGGTGGGTAGTAAACCACCAGCCATGGATTGACCGAGCAAGGTAGCTGCTCGGTGGCTTCTTGGTGAGGGCTTTAATCCTTAGTGTAGATGGGTAAGAGGTTACCCGCTAAGGATGGACCGAACAAGGTAGCTGCTCGGTGGCCTCTTGATGAGGGCTTTAATCCTTGGCGTCGATGGGTAGTAAACTACCAGTCATGGATAGACCGAGCAGGGTAGCTGCTCGGTGGCCTCTTTATGAGGGCTTTGATCCTTAGTGTAGATGGGTAAGAGGTTACCCGCTAAGGATGGACCAAGCGGGGTAGCTGCTCGGTGGCGTCTTGAGGAGGGCTTCGATCCTTGGCGTCGGTGGGTAGTAAACTACCGGCCATGGATTGACCGAGCAGGGTAGCTGCTCGGTGGCCTCTTGGCGAGGGTTTTGACCCTTGGCGAGGGTTTTGACCCTTGGCGTCGGTGGGTAGTAAACTACCAGCAATGGATTGACCGAGCAGGGTAGCTGCTCGATAGCCTCTTGGTGAGGGTTTTGATCCTTAGTGTAGATAGGTAAGAGGTTACCCGCTATGGATGGACTGAGCAGGGTAGCTGCTCGATGGCCTCTTGATGAGGGCTTTGATCCTTGGCATCGGTGGGTAGTAAACTACCAGCCATGGATAGACAGAGCAGGGTAGCTGCTCGGTGGCCTCTTGGTTAAGGCTTTGATCCTTAGTGTAGATGGGTAAGAGGTTACCCGCTAAGGATGGACCGAGCAAGGTAGCTGCTCGGTGGCCTCTTGATGAGGGCTTTAATCCTTGGTGTCGATGGGTAGTAAACTACCAGTCATGGATAGACCGAGCAGGGTAGCTGCTCGGTGGCCTCTTGGTGAGGGCTTTGATCCTTAGTGTAGATGGGTAAGAGGTTACCCGCTAAGGATGGACCAAGCGGGGTAGCTGCTCGGTGGCCTCTTGATGAGGGCTTGGATCCTTGGCGTCGGTGGGTAGTAAACTACCGGCCATGGATGGACCGAGTAGGGAAGCTGCTCGGTTTGCGAGGCTTTGCCCGACCTTCCTTGGTGTGTGAATATCGGGAAGAGTGACCATCGCTGGAGGCACATGGCAGAAACGTATAGGTGAGGCGAAGCGTCTGAAGATCCGCGTCGCTCCGACTTCGATTCGCCAAGAGATACGGGATGACTGCCACGTGGCGGTACAGTATTGGAATAATTGAGCAAATCCCAGGATTCGCGCCCATGCACACGTAAATTTGGGCCTTTGGGGATTCTGTGGAGGCTATAAATAGAGAAGGAGATGCCAACATTTCAGCATTGCTTTTTCGAGATGGCCGGGCGTATCTATGCGATCGAAAAGATCATTACTCCCGATGACATCTACTTGTACGACCAGTCCATTTCCGAGGAGCGGTACCGGGGAGTGGTCTAGCGCATTGAGGATCACATCGGCCGTCTACTTCCTCACCAGCCGCCCCTCCTCTAATTGCTAATGTACACAATTTGGAGGATGTCCTCGGGGTTGTACCACCCCCTCTCCGAGGAGCTGTTAGATGAGGCGCTCGACAAAGTGCGCACGATCTACGTCATCAGCCTCATCTCGAAGGCCAGGCACGACCGATCTGTGGCCCTCATTTTGTAGTGCTTTCAAAAGAGACAGATCGTGAGCCAAGGCTCGGCTGGTGGAGCGCCCGGCCCTTCCATGGCGTCTCGGGTTTGCGTGCAGCATCAGCGGGAGCGGGCTGCAGAGGCCAGGGCTCGACTAGCGGAGATCTCCTTGGAGTATCATCAGGAGTATTTCCTTGACCTCGCTCCTCCCCTGTTGTAATTTTTTTTGTAAGGCTGGGGAGCCCATAATACCTTTTTATAAGTAAATAAAGCTCTCTTTTTGCGACGCTATGATGTTTCCTGTTTTTTCTGCTTGGTGCGTTTGAGTATTTTCACGAATTGAAATCCGTGGCTTTTGAATCGAGGAATAGGGAAACACATAGGAGAAGTTTTCTTCTTATTTAGAAAAAGACTTAGAAAAGTTTACATCGCTTCGTCAAAGAATAAACATGTACTCGTAGGTATACTTTTCAAAGGTACTTGAGCTTCTCGGCGTTATATGGCCATGGAAATTTGCAGCCCGCAGCGTCTTGTAGGCGATAGGCCCTACCGGGCAAGACTTATGAGATGAGGAACGGGCCGTCCCATTTCAGAGAAAACTTATGCAATTTTCCCTGATCAACGAACTCGTTCCGCCTTAAGACCAAATCTCCGGTCTTAAATGCACGATGCTTGACCCGTGCGTTGTAGTAGCGGGCGGTTTGTTGTTGATAAGCGGCAGCTCTGATCTGTTCCCGGTCCCGCTTCTCCAGCAAGACGTCCAAACTAGTCCAAAGCGCCGAGGTATTTACTTCATCGTCGAAGTGCTCGACCTTATAACTGGGCAGCCCAATCTCTGCTGGGACCATCGCCTCGGTGCCGTAGCAGAGGCTGAAGGGGGTCTCTCTAGTGGGGTCTTCTTCGATGTGCATAAGGTCTATAAGACTCGGGGTAATTCGTCGACCCAACTGCCCTGTCATCTTTCCAGGCGAGCTCGAAGTCCTCAAATGATGTCCCTGCTAGCGACCTTGGCCTGCCCGTTGCACTTGGGGTGCGCGACTGCGGCGAACTTCATCAGTATATGGTATTCGCTGCAGAATCCTTTAACTCTTTCATTTTCGAAATTCGTCCCGTGGTCTGTGATGATACACCTCGGGATCCCGAACCGGAATATTACGTTGTTCTGCAGGAACTTGACGGTCGTGGTGGCGTCCGGTTTTCTGATGGGGATGGCCTCGATCCACTTTGTAAAGTAGTCCACCGCGACGAGGATGTATTTGTTCCCGCCCGTACCTGTAGGGAGTTGGCCTATCATGTCCATTCCCCACTGGGCGAACGGCCAGGGGGAGGTCAGGGTAGTCAGCTCGGTTGCCGGAAGGCAGGGTATGCTGCCGTGGAGTTGGCAACTCTTGCACCTTCTGACAAGCTTTTGAGCGTCATGATAGATGGTCGGCCAATAGTATCCTTGGAGGAGTGTCTTCTGGACTAAGGTGCGGGCCTCTTGATGTGCTCAGCCGACCCCTTCGTGGACCTCACGAAGGACATAGTCGGCTTCGTGGGAATCGACGCATCGAAGCAGGGGTTGAGTGAAGGATTTTTTGTAGAGGTTTCCCCCTCTCCAGACGAAATGGCGGGATTTGGCTCGGAGACGGCGGGCCTCACTACGATCTCCGGGGAGCGTACCATCTGTCACGACCCGCAGGGTACGGAACGTGACTGGCACTTAAGTTTACGAAACGTCTCAAGACGTCCGTAAAATAAGTAAGCCAAAGCCCAGAAAACCAAAACCAAATAAGTAAAAGAGTGAAGAAAAACCAATCAATTGAAAGCGAGTTTATTAAATAAGTCGTATAAAACCTTTTTAAAAACAATATCAATTTTTCCGAAAATTTCGGCAGAATCTCCTTTGTAAATATTGGCCCCCAAAAATGGGTACAACAAGAATATATATAAATCCAACAAATAAGGCATCCCCAAGCGGGGGCTAGCTCTTCGCCACAAGGCGGTCACAAATCCCACGCAATATAAAACAACCACATGCAAAATAATCATGAAGGAGCAGGAGAAAAACAGCATGTCGACTCAAGTGAGCTCGACCCCAAAATACAGCATAAAAAGTCCACAAATCTCACAGTCTCATCTCTAGGTCAATATACAACAATACTGGTAGATACAGTAGATGGAGTATACTAGATACAAAGAATATACAAGGTGGTACAAAAATAATAATATAACCCACCTAAGAGCAAAACCTCGAGTCCAGGCAAAAGAAGCAAGTGCGCCCGCCGCTACTGTACTGATGGAGCGGACCTGCAAAAGGCTGTGGCACAACGGGGGTGAGTTGCCAACTCGTGAGTAATAAATAACATCTACACAGGCTATCGAATGCATGCACACAAGCATCCTAGCATCTATAATACAGGTATGGCAGGACATAATAGCAGGTATGTATGCAATATGAATATACTAGCAGGTATGAATGCAATGTGAATCAACTCATGATCTGAATGTGTAAGTATAAGAATCATGTTTTTCCTTTAGGAATCTCTTTTGAAATACCAGCACAATACCACTAGAATCAACAAGAACCTGTGTCCAGCAACGACACCTCAAAACTATCACAAATCTCATATATCCATGTCATAGTATCTCTGGCCTCAGCCATCCGGCTGACCCATCTCGATATCACTATCTCATCATCTCGCGGCCACGGTCGGTATCCTCTGGATATCCGCCGTCCCAAACAGTCACCGGTAGGTAATCCGTCCCCTGCCAGGCTCATCGTCAGCACCATGAGCTTCTTGCCCCGGGGTACCTTACCGGGCCCACCATGTACCCGAGACGGTTCATCCAACACCTCGAAACGGGTCTCGAAAACCACAGCAAACTTATGGTGGACGACACTACATCACTAGAAAACCGCAATTTACATATTTAAAAATATAGTAAGTTTAGAAATTTTGCGGCTTTCCCCCGAAATCCAGAAATATCATAAAATCTCAAGAAATCCTCATAAGTGCATATGTCAATGATAATGAATGCATATGGTATCAATAATCAAGTTGCGATGTGTGATTAATAGACTAGGCATGAACAAATAATATGATGAGGTACATGCACATGAATAGCAATCCTACGATTTCATTTTAAGGAATTAAAGGCAATAGCACAAGTTTAAGTATCAATTATAGTAAAAGGTTTCAAATTATAGGTTATCTAGTGTGGTGGCATGGCAATTACCAGGGCGTGGGTGTAAGCATGAATAGTGCTCGTGCTGCATATAAAAACCCTGGCAATGGTGCAGGTGTCCTATAGAATGGGTTTGTATATGTATGTCAATATAAGGCATGGATGTAGCAAATAATCATACAAGTATTACACCCCTAATTACTAACATTACTAAGAATCTTTTTAAGCTACTAAAACTATCGGGCGACTTGCGCCATCCAACGATAGTCCCCCGTAGATGTTACATCTACTCACCGGAATCCCTAGCTAGTCACGTCCAATCACCGCTTTCCCCTTTCGTGCCGCGTCTGACGTCTCCGCGACCGAACCTGGAATTTACATCAATACCAAACATAAGGTTACATACCATGAAACGACGCAATCCCAAACGAAAATACTAACGTTCACAAGCTAGGTACAACGTGCACAAGGTGCGCGGAACACACGCGAAAATCGCAAAAACTATCTAAAACGTCGATTGGTCGCCCGGCAAAACTAAAACCTGACCACTCAAAAATCCGCACTCACACATCCTAAATGTCATAGGATAAGCCAATACAATCATCAAGATATCAAAAATAATTCATCACATAATTTTATAACAAAACTAGTAAGCACAAACATTCAAAAAAAAAAACGACGCAACATCGCCGTTATGCGATAAAGTGCTCACAATCCAACACAAACAACCAAACTAATCCACTAGATAGCCACTACACTAATTTTAAACCATTAACTATGCTTCAAAACCTGTATTCCACAACCAACCCTTTCTTGATTTTTGTAATTAGCAATCTTCATCCAAACTATACATGAAAACCCCCAAATTAACACTAGATTTTAGCCCAATTAGCAAGTTAACCACTTAGATTTAGGTTAGCAAAACACTAGATAGCAAAAAAAAATTAATTAACCTAATAATGGTTTTCTAAGCCCTAATTAAAATTCAAGCCATGAACTAAAAAAAACTAGGTTAGAAATTAGCACTAAAATTAACACTTTCAAGTTCTAATTAACACACTTTAAACTACAAATTAGCCAAGAATTGAAATTATACCTCAACTAGAGATCTAGCAAGAATAATATGCCTCCAAAGATGCCATCTTTCTCCAAGATTTGAACCAATTAGGTTAGAGAAGAGAGAGAATAAGGTTTTGCTTTGAAATTGTGAAGGAAATTGTTGATTTTTGTTGATTTTTTTTGGAATTTTCTTGAAGAAAATGAGAGAAAAGAGAAGGGAAAAAAATAATGGAGGGGGGGGGGGCTGCTCTCGGCCAGAACAAGGGAGAGGGGGAGTTGTGAAAGAAAAATCCAAAGTCAAAGCCCTCATATCTCACCTAAAACCCATACCCAAATTACTATATTTTAATCCCATTCAAAACAATTCATTCACAATAGTTAAAGTCAAATAGAGGGGGATGGGGCTACTGCAGCAGTGGTGGGGCCGGCCTTAGGGAGTGGGGGTGAGTGGGAGTGAATACAAAAATGTTCTATGCAAAAAGGACCCCCCACAAGTTCAAAATTGCAAGTTTAAGCTTAAAATTCAATAAATTTTGTTTTCTATAATAAAAATTAGTTAAAACTTAAAATAAAATACTAAAAATTTATGTTACAACTAGATTTTAATTAATATGATTTTAAAGCTTAAATTTAGCCCATTTAAATTTGTATTTATCGCTAATTTAATGTATTTTCTTACCGGCTTAAAATAATATTAAAAATTGAAAAATTAGGAAAAATTTTTAAACGACCAGAATTTCATAAGTAACTCATTAGCCACTAAAAACTAGCAATTACCTATCCAAATTAGGTATAATTAGTCCTGAACTGCAAAATAACAAAAAAGACGGTTTACGGAAAAATACCGAATTTTCACCGATTTTCAGGAAAACACCAAAACGACTTTTCAAGGCGCTACACCATCCTTCAGGAATTCCATGATGGGCTTCCTCCAATCTTGGTCCTCTTCCTGGGCAGTGTAAACATAGAGTGATGTCGCTCTGTCTTCCACGCTGGACCATCGCAAGACCTCGAAGAGGATATTTCTCTTGTTGTTGGCCGTGTAGGAGGAAGCTAGCTTGTTTAGGGCGTCGGCCTGGGCGTTTAAGTGCCTGGGGATCTGCTCCACTTGAATTTCATCGAAGTCCTTTCACAGTCTTCTTACCTCGGCTAAGTACTTCACCATCAGGGGCTCCCATTCTTTGAAACGGCCGGTCACTTGGCCGACGACCAGAGCGGAGTCGCTACAGATTCGGATCGTCTTCAGCCCCACTCCGGAGTCGATCCGCAGTCCAGCGAGCAGAGCCTCGTACTCCGCTGCGTTGTTTGAGGCTTTGAACCCGAGCTTCAAAGAATACTCCATCTCTGCCTCGTTCGGGCCCTGAATGATGAGGCCGGCAACACAGCCCTCCTCGGTTGATGACCCGTCGACGTAAAGGACCCAATCGGAGACGGAGTCGGGCCTCTCTTTGATCGAGGTTGAGATTCGGGGGCCGGCACGGCCGCTTCCTCCTGCAAGGTTACCTATCATGACAGCAAGGTTTCGGGAGGCATTGTCCATGCCAATTTCAAATTTTTGCCGTACTAAAGAACCCTAACATAGAATCTTAATTAGAGATTTAGACGAAACAACAATGTAAACAACTATACATCTAAGTGAATGAGGAATACAACCTTTGTAAACTGGTTCTTCACTTCTAAAGCTCCGTGTAATAGTCCCTTCGCTCCAAGTAGTGAACACCCGAACTCTAGTAAGGGTTCACATGAAGAAATGAACAAGCTTGCTCGAAGTTTTCGAGGCCGAAGATGATCTACATCGAGAAGACTCAAGCTCAGGCTACCTCTTCACTAATGGTAGATTAGTGAAGCAAACACTCTAAAGTGAGCAAAATTCCTACTTCATCATCTTCTACTATATTAGCCATTTAGTTTAGGGTGTTTGCTTCACTAATCTACCATTAGTGAAGAGGTAGCATGAGCTTGAGTCTTCTCGACGTAAATCATCTTCGGCCTCGAAGACTTCGAGCAAGTTTGTTCATTTCTTCATGTGAACCCTTACTAGAGTTCGAGTGTTCACTACTTGGAGCGAAGGGACTACTACACGGAGTTTTAGAAGTGAAGGACCGGTCTACAAAGGTTGTATTTCTCATTCACTTAGATGTAAAGTTGTTTACATTGTTCTTTCGTCTAAATCTCTAGTTAAGATTTTATGTTAGGGTTCTTTAGTACGACAAAAATTTGAAATTGGCATGGACGATGCCTCCCGAAACCTTGCTGTTATGCTAGGTAACCCTGCAGTGGTATTAGAGCCAAGCTAGAGAATTAGACGATGTTTGTTAGATTAAAAAACCGAAACTACTCCGAAACTTGAAACAATGAAATCTAGTTTCTGTCGATTTTTAAATAGCCTCTAAATTTTTTTAAGGAATTGCAGAATGTTGTATGAGATGCAACATGAACACGGTAGAAAATTGAACCCCTCTCGCCGGATTTTGGCCGGCCACATTGCTATTAAAACCGGCCTGCTCGGTTTTATAGTGGAGTTCTGGGTTGAATTTTTTAGGGTGTTCCATTCCCTGGGTTTTAATATTTCAGGTGTTGCTTATTTTTGCGAAATTTCATGTGATGTTATCTTTGTGCAAAGGCAATTCGGAGTGTTTCGTAGTCGTAATTCTAACATCATTTCGGGTTATTTAGACGGCGTTAAAAAGTTTGAACGGATATCAATAACCCAATTTTTCCCTCGCTGGAAATTTTCCAAGAGTTGGATTTTTTCCAAGTTTAAAATCTTCAGAAAATCATGCAAGCGATTCTGTGGACCCTCTAGAAGAACGATACCCAAACTCAACTTTTTGGATCGCGGAACTGCGGTCATAACCTAGGGTTTGTGGCAGTTCCGCGGCGACATGAGTGAGGCATGGGTCGGCCCTTCTACGGATGGTTCATAGGTGTTGTGGCATGTTCTATGTACTTTTTATCCGGATGATGTCACCATTGTATATTATTTACTTTTCCGCATTAGGATAGACCCAAGGAGGGGAGCACAAGTAACCGGGTTCTAGGGTTCAGTGGGAGACCATCTCGAAGAGTCGAGACCGGGTCTCCTAACTCTAGAATTTATAGGGTTGCTTGCCGCTCTCGTAGGGGTCTAAGGATGTAGGTTTGGCTATTCATCACGACCGTGGAATTCGCGTTTTTTACTGGCTTAATTTAAAACACGAAATTTCTAGTATATCCAATATTTCATATGTGTTCTTCTACTGCTGATATTCTGTGATGTGATCACTTGATATTCTGAGACGAATGCTTATATTATATATATGATATATAATAAATATTATTGCTTTCGTTTCTTCTGTGATGCTTAGGAAGCATAATTTGATGGGACTTCATTAATGAGATTAATAAAATAAAAGAAACCTAAAGATGTTATAGAAACTTGTTTAAAAACTGGTAGCTCTAGTTCTTGTTTTGCATAGCGGTATTCCTTGTAGAATATCCAGCACCTTATTCGATAAGGAAAGAGCCGAGATCCCTTCACCGGGAGTGACCTCTTTAGCGAAACTAGCAGATGCTACAACCCACTCGGTTTTGTCTTTTGATTGCCTTTTTAGTTCATGCTTTGCATAGTGGTATTTGTGAAATATCCCGTATCTCATTCGATGAGGAAAGAGCCGAGATCCCTTCACCGGGAGTGACCTTTTTAGCAAAACTAGTAAAAGCCTAAAAAACACTGCTTTTTCAAAATCACTCGATTCTACAACGATATCAAGTTCATTATGTAAAAGGTTTTCTTAAAAACCTGTCGTAACTCTCCGTCATTTCAGATAAGTAGTATTTAGTATTCGTGCTGCGTTTGTTGGCCTTTGTCAATGCGTAGTGTGCGGTAGCTGACTAGTGCTTATCTGCTTAAGCATATGATGCGATTGGATTAGGGTAGTCGTGTGACCTTGTTGGCCTTTGTCAAGGGTCGTACGGGTGGGTTTAATTTAATCAGGAAATGACAGATTGAACTTGACTAGTATTCTATGGTTTGTTGGCCTTTGTCAAGGTCATAGGAGGTTATGATAAAATATTATCGGGAATTTCAAGTGTTGAAATTTGCAATGAGATTGCATACCTTCTATGAGATAGTTGGATCCCGATACGCACTGCGAGTAAGAGTTATTCCTGGGAGAGTTTTGCACATTACAATTAGCCGATCAAGTAGGTGTCTAGAAAGGTGTTAATGGGATTACGCCTCTGGGAAAACGAGGTTTATTTTAATTAGGTCCGTGCGAAAGCACGGGGAACCTCCCTCAAAGTACCGACACTGGCCTGGCCGAAAGATTAGCGAACTTGTAGGGTGTAATTAATCCCGGCTAGTCTTACCTTTTAGGGTTTGAAGGAAGATTTGATAAAAACAGTGGGAGCCATCCTGATTAGATAATAATAATAATCAATTTAATCTTGCAAGAGCATACGCTGAGTATTTTCTTCTCTCTCTCTCCTGGTAGCGACCATGTCATGCCTTAATCAAGATAATAATATGGATGCATTGACCGAACCTGCTTATTATACTGTGCTGGGGAACGTTGTTTCCACTCTATCTTATAATTGTTATAAGTCTGAGCAGGAAATAGGGGAATACCAGGATTCCCATGCCACCCATACGAGAGATAAGCATGTTGATGCATATTCTTCGGGCGTGTTCATTACCAAGAACTATTTCTCAGTATCCTCTACGTCCTAGGTATGAGATACCGGATTAGGATCCCACATATGTAATCTGTTACATGGGCTACAGAAAGGTAGAGAATTGGGATTGGGTGATATGTCTCGAAGTGTTAGAGAATAGTGCAATTGTTGCAGCCAAATCAGTTGGCAGATATCACCTTGTATTACTAAGTGGTAAATACATTGATTCTGAATGAATGTTATTAAATACCGAACCTGATATACAACATTACATCAAATTCTTTATTAAGTTAAAGAAGGATATAATTCTGTATTAAAGGATACTGTTGTGAACATTTTCCTGAATCAAGAGTTGATTGGATCAGGCACGTTATGTAATGGCATATAAGTTCTAAATCAAACCACAGTTCAAAGTATATAGAACACACACAAGAGGATTAGTTTAGAAATGAACGAATCCTTCTTGAGGCATTATAGACTAGGTCATATCAATGCGACACGACCAGCTAAGTTACATAAGGATGAATATAAGAATTTGTTCAAATTTTCATCTTATGATACTTGCCAGTCTTATCTCAATGGTAAGATGACCAATACTCCGTTTACTGGAAATAGAGAAAGAGTTAATGAACACTTGGGATGGATACATGATGATTTATACGGTCCTATGTCTATAAATGCCAGGGTAGGTTCTTTGTACTTCATTACATTCATCGACGATCTCTCAAGATTCGGACATGTGTTCCTGTTGAAACACAAGTCTGAAACTTTTGAGAAATTCAAGGAATATAAGCTTGAAGTTGAGAACCAGATGGGTAGAAGTATTAAATCCTTCAATGTGATCGGGGAGGCGAATACTTGGGCATGGAGTTCCTGGATTTTCTAAACAGAGAATAGGATTCTCTCTCAGCTTACTCCTTCGTATACACCACAACATAACGGTGTATCTGTTGGATATATATATGCCCTAGAGGCTATTATATGATAGTGTATGTATGTGTGTGTGTGTGTATGCGCGCGCGTGTCTATATATATATATATTCAGAGGACAGTCTTGCTCGACATGATAGTATGCTATCTGATTGCTCTTTATCATATGTTCACTTGATCATGGTTTTACTCATTTGATACATGTTGATAAAGCCCTTAGGATATTGGCTTGACTACTGGGATTATGATGTGGATCATACCAGTGGGACACCTGTAGTTTATAAGCATATCCTTGAAATGTTCCTAGTCGTAGGTATATCGAGACAGGGCATCGATATTCCAGAGTAGACTAGTGTATACCATTCTTGTTCCATATGATGGACGATGGATGATCCCATATCCATCTAGTGTGGTGACACCAAAGATTGTATACGGGTGCTTAGTGAGACTAGGTACACTGAACGGACTCACCGAGAACTCTTATGTGGTATTATATCATATGTCGGATAGCAGTTTTCAGGTGACACTGGTACAGGTTAGTCTGTAGACCCGAGATCATTATAGAGTCTTGTGTGTCCTCCTACTGTACTTTGATCTCCACCCTACTACGACTCTACCGAGACGTACAAACAAGTGGATTTTGGGTACAGTCCCGAGGCACATGGAGGCGAAGAGCGATAGGAGGGGTTTCGTCCCTCCCGGTATTGGGGGTTGATGTTACGCTATGCTCGATTGGCTATAACAGCAAGTCCCTGGCCAGGGCTGTTGAGATTTACTGATAAGTGTTATCAGTAGTTTCTCAATCTGTTATGAGACATATACCAGCATGACTTATTGAGTTATTGGGGTTGACGATTCCATCCCCAAACTCGATATGCAGCATATCTGACGAAGAGATCGGACTGTACGGTAAGTGTTGCCCGTTGGCTCGATGGAGTTTTGACAGGTTCGCTTGTTTTTCTTCTGATCGCTCAATACCCGGGTGGCCGTTACGTTTAGCTGACCGCTTGCGGCTTGTGGGTGTTTGATGTGATCATCACCTACTGCCGGAGTATTGACGAGTCTTAGAGTCCCACACAGAAGTTTCCTAGCTCGGGCAAAACGATGTGGTGTGCATATGAGATATGCGCGGGAGCTCGATTAAATGCGTGTATGAGATACCGTATATTAATCGGGCGTTTACTATTGGTCGGGTCGTATGTGATACGACCGGTTTATTAAATCAAGTGTTGATTTAATAATGACTTTTAGCTCACTTTTATTAAACCTTTTCTTTATGGATGTATGCATATATGTATATACATACACATGATGATGTGTATGCACACATACATACATACAAGTGTATCATGGTTGATGATACATGGATGATGGCAATGCAAGACTCACATGGTTCAAATTAATATGTGTATTTTTGTTTTGAGATAAAAGAAAAAGGAAATTAACAAATGACTCATTCTTTCTACACTCTTCTAGGGTTGACCATTGACTTAACCCTAGGTTTATTTCCTTTGTTCTTTTAACTCATCACAAAATATCTAGATATTTCTTTTAACCATGGTTGGATGTGAGAGTGTCTCACATATATATCCTTTTGTTTTTATTTTAAAACATAACAATTATCATTATCTTAAAAAAAGCTTTGCCATCTTCATCTTCCTCCTTCTTCAAGCTCTCTTGAGTTTCTTTGAGTGTGAGGAAAAGAAGAAGAAAGGGTTTTAAAGTGAGATAACAAACCACACAATCATTCTATACTAGTTTAGCCTATTAGTTTAGAGTGTTTGCATCACTTCCTCATTGATCAAGTGAAGCAAGGAGCTTTGGGCAAAGGGACTTCGGGTGAATCGTCGTGGACCAGGAAGGATTCAAGTGAGCCGTTCCAAACTCTAGGAGATCCAAGGAGTCACTCAAGGAGGTCTACAAAGGTTGTAGTTGTTGGAGGTAGTGCCCTCAAAGTCAATTATTGGATCGCAGGTACGTGATTGCAATGATTGAGGCAGGGCCTATACCGATATGACAGTCTTGCTCGAGATGATAGTATGCTATCTGGTTTGTCTTTATCATCGTATACATGCTTTAGTTCACTATTGCATGATGATAGAGCCCATAGGATTCTTGCTTGACTACCAGCAGTATGATGGCGATCATATACGTGGGAGCTGGGGTCTGTAAGCACATCCTTAAAGTGTCCCTAGTCGTGGGATTTTCGAGACAGGGCATCGATACTCCAGAGTAGACTAGTGTATACAGTCGAGACCCCGACGAGGGGCGATGGCCGGTCTCACAAGCCATTGGTGTTAGTTGGTTCACCTAAGATGTATACAGGTGCTCATTGGGTTATGAGTACACCGGACAGGACTCGCCGGGAATCTGCTAGTTGGTATTATACCTAGCGTCAGATAGCAATTCCTTGGTGACATGTGTACAGGTTAGTTCATCGACCTGAGGTCGTCATTTGTCTCATGTGAGTTCCCACCGTGCTTTGATTTCTACCCTACCACGGCTCAAAGGAGTCGTGCAAACAGGTCTTTTTTGGGTACAGTCCCGAGCCACATGGAGGCAAGTGAGCAGATCGGCAGGGGATTCGTCTCTCCCGGTATTGGGGGTGAGATCGCGCTGTGTCTGGGAGAGCCATTATACAAAGCCCTCGGCCGAGGCAGGAGATTTACTGGTAGGTACTCCAGTAGTATCTCAAGGTGTTCTGGGCCACTCTCTGACACGACTTATACCGCTAATGGGGGTCTGACGTTACCAGCCCCCTAGGCAGATATGCGATACTCATAGATGAACGGACCGGACTGTATGTATATTGTCACTGTTAGGCTCAGTAGGGTTTATAAGATGAGTTCGCTCGTCAGCTTCCCTTCCAATCAATACATAGGCAACCGTCACGTACAGCTCGTACCTCTGACGTGCTAGTGGTTATACCCAGTGCCAGTGTGTTAATGAGTCATTAGAGTCCCCCACAGACACTTTCCCAAGTTCGGGCGAAACGTTATAGAGGCCGTATGGGTTTATGGCAAGGTTCGGAAAATGCACTTGCGTTTTCGCACGTGTTATTTTTCGGGCAGATAATACTGGTAGGCTTTGGTTTAAGCCGGAACCCAGTATTATACCGTGTAGATATAATATCTTTGTCTCAGATGCATTTGTATTCGGTCATAATACAAATGCGGGTATGTTTATACCATTACGGGGTTATCCTGAAATTCGTTTCAGGATCACTTTTGGAAGTTGCCAGTTTCCAGTTTTCTATCAGCCATATTTAACAGTCGGTTAAATGCGGATTTATCTTTTCTTGATGAGGTGAGTCAGTGTTCTAGAAGGTTCTAGAGAGGGTGACAAGGGTTGTGAGTCATTAGGTCATTAATGGTGTATTTAATGACAAGGTGACTAGGTTAATTGTGATTGGTTTGCATTTAATGACTTCTAGTGAGTCATGCTTTGATGTTATGATATGATAAGTTCAAAAGCTTATAGTCACCACTTGATGTTCCTACACTCACCCCCTTGCTCATATATTAGTGGCCGGCCCCTATTGTTGGAGGAAGAGATTTGATTCATTCATTTTTGCAAAAGATTATGATAGTTTAGTGTATGGAAATTTCATATAGTTCAATTTCCATTTACCCGATTCCAAATGGCAACTTCTTTTAACCGTTCGTCCATAGCTTTGGACGTAATGAGACAAAGTGTTCTACTCATTCTCTACATCACCTTGGTCGTCTCTTTTAGCAAACATGACGATCGAGTTGCTTCGGTTCAGAGGCGGGAGCCCGTTTAAAGATCCGTCAACGTGGTGCCACCTGGACGACGAGACCAGAGATTCAGGAGATCGGAGCAGCCGCAACAAAGCGTGGAATGATGGTTGAAGACCGCAGGAGTCAGATCATTCGGTATAACTCTTCTACCCACTTTGTAGTTTGTTAGTTTAGCTTTAATGGAAGATCCGGGTTATAGTACGCGATAGCGCCAGTTGTAAAAAGTTTTTGTTCCGCAATTGGCGTCTGTTAGACGGCCGGGGCGCTACCGTGGACTTACAGTGGTATAAGAGCCTCAACATTAAGCTATACTAACTTGTGCTAACACGTTTAAAAGATCGATCGAACGGAATTTCCGAAATCACGATTTTCAAGTGCTTAAGTTTCTGTCGATTTTAAACAGAGTCTAAAAATAATTTTACATATCACAGAATATTAAGCAGGGTTTTTTAAGCATACGGCTGAAAATTAGGCACGTGATCCCACAAGAGCACCGCGGATCCACGGTCAAACCTAGGGTTTGACCGCGGAACCGCGGCGCTTTAGTGGGAACAATGCATCAATTTTTCACAGAGAGCTTCTTTTTGGAAAATGTGGTTTTTGGTATAGTTCTTTTGGGCCCAGTTTTTGTTACTGTACAGCAGATGTACATGAGGCCCACTTCGGGAAATTTAGTCGATCGAAATTTTAAATTTGTGAGTATGCAGTACTTACGTTATATCTCCGACCGGGAATGTCATTTGATCGGTAAACCGCGTCTAATTTCTATAGTTCTTTTAGACGGGTTTGCGAACGTGACATTCGCGTTGATATTCTGTGTTGTGCTGTGATGTTGCGGATATGTCGTGGTGGATAGCAGTGTGCAATGGTAGTGCAGTTTGGATTTATTTGTACATTTGATATTGCGGGACGAGTATCCAACATGTGGACTACCGTCACCGCCTGTTGTATAATATTCTTTTGGGGCACGACCGGGTTGAGGTCGATGTACCCGTTGTACATATTTTTACTTCTGTACTAGGTTTATCCCGCGAAGGAGTGCACGGATAGCCAGATTCTGGAGGGCAACGGGTCCGTATCTCATGGCTTTGAGAGGCAGAGGGACCTTACTCTAAAATTGGCACACTATTCGCCGCACTCGTAGGGGGTACAGGTTGACCCAAGGAGGGGTGCTTAATTTACCGGATTCCGTGAAGTGCCGGGTGTTCCATTCACTATGCTGTGGGGACTACCTCGCTTCAGGTTTTGGCGGGTAACTTGCCGCACCCATAGGGGTCTAGGTTTCATTGCACAGGCTATCCACACGACCAGGGGAACATCGGGTTTCAGCAGCGGCTCTGTGAAACCCGGGGATCCCAGATTATCTGTATTGTTCTGTGATGCTTATTACTTTTCTGTAATGTTGCATATTATCACGCCTGGAGCGATTATTGTATATTGGTATATATACTATTAGATATTGTTTATGTTTTACACCCGCGCTAGACCAGCCCCCGCTCTGTCGTTAGTTAAGTAACCTAACGGGTGATGACGGGACCCAGTGGCGAATGCGGATGGCATATACGTACATTTTATTTTCGTTCTTTTCTGGTGTGATTGATTGATGGGACTGCATTGATTTTTATCAATGCAAGGATAAAACAAACCTATATTTGATGTTGTTGGAACAAATTTTAAAAAAGTGTTGTTACAAAGATGTTTACTTTTGTTTTGCATAGTGATATTCAGTTTAGAATATCCCGCACCTCATTCGACGAGGTAAGGGCTGATATCCCTTCACCGGGAAAGACCCCTTGGGCAGAAGTTTACGTCAGGGTAATAACTTTAATATAGTCGATTACAAGTTGCTTTGCATCGCGGTATTCAGTTGGAATATCCTGCACCTCATTCCACGAGGAAAGAGCCGAGATCCCTTCACCGGGAGTGACCTCTTTAGCAAAGGTTTTTCGCCACTATATTTTTATAAAAAGCTATCAGGTTCCGTGAACGAAATCAAGTTCATTATGTTAAAGGTTTTTTGCCAAAAACCAGCCGTAGCCCTCCGTCATTTCTTATGGATGGTCAGTAGTATTCAAGCTATGTTTGTTAGCCCTTAGTCAAGGCATAGTGTTTGGTAGCTGCTGGGTATTCATTTGTTGCATAGATAAATGCGTTGGTTTGGGACAGTCGTATTACTTTGTTGGCCCTTAGTCAAGAGTATGTACGGGTGGGTTCAAATTAACCAGGACAATGACGGGAAGAACTTGACATGTGACTTATGATTTGTTGGCCCTTAGTCAAGGTCATAAGAGCATGGGGCAAAAATAACCTCGGGAGTTTCAAACATAAAGCAAACTTGCCAGGCATGTGCATACCTTCTGGAGTGTGATAACTTGAGTGGCTTCCATCAAGTTATCATGCGATGATAGTTGGATCCCGATTCTCACTGATGAGTTGGCTTACTCTTCGGGTGATCCCGACTAATTCTTCTTTCAGGTTTGGAGGAGAATTTGAGATTACAGTGGGAGGTTTACTGATTAGATAAAGTGATAACCATTCTGATCTAGGTTAGAGTGCACGCAGAGTGTTTCTTTTCTCTCTCTCTCTTTTGGCAGCGACTTCTGACCGACCCTAGACTATGACTCAGTGACCAAGTTGACCGAACCTTCTTATAATACCGGCTTTTGGATTGTCCGAGTTGCATAAGTCATTGCCGCTCTTTCTTTTACCCTTTGTATTTCTCAGAACACCCCGTATTACTACGGACATCCACTTCCATTGGATAGATCCATCGTATGGTTATATACGAACTCGAAGGGACTTCTTCGAGGATGGATCCAGGTTCAGGAGAAATAGAATTAGTTTATTCAGTTGTCTTTTATTATCACCTTCTCACAGGTTGCGAGGGCTCCTTGGTTTAGGAGATTACACCTATTACGCTTATTGGATAGTCTCATTCCAAACCATAGGCAGGTGCCGAAAGGTAGGGAATGAAGAAAACCAATTAGCCTAAGTAGGGTGTACAGAAGGTAATAACTAAAGACAAAATAAAGGGATTGGAAAGAGAGCAAAGTAAATTGCAACTGTTATCATTCACGACCAAACCGCATACTTCATCGTCACTCCTATTTCACCTTTGCTTTTTTCCCAGTTTGGGAGAAATAGAATAAGGTATTATTCAGTTGTCTTTTATCATCACCTTCTCTCAAGTTGCGAGTACTCCTAGGATTAGGAGAGTAGACCTATTATGCTTACTGGATAGTCTTCTTCCTAACCATAGGCTGGTGCCGAACGGCAGGGAAGGAAGAAAACCACTTAGCCTAACGATGGTGTACAGAAGGTAATGAATAAAGACAAATAAAGGGATTTGGAGAGATGGCAAAGAAATATACGGTTATAGTCATGAATTGATTTATGGAAAAGGCATTACTAGGAATACCAGGATACCCCTACAAAACATTTTCATGTTTCAGTGCATTGTTAAAGGAAAACTGATTTCTCGATTACGTACTTACTCCAGGGTATGTATCTACCAGGTTTCATTCTCATATCTGTATGGTTTTTTACAGATGATGAGTGGGAGTAAGTTATTGGGAATTAGGTGATCATCCTCATTATATCGGAATTAGTTGTAATTGGTGATATTTGAGGAAATCGCCTGGGTACAGTTTTCAACCTACGATACACAGGTTTTGAGTTATTCAACTCAGCAGACTTATACAGAGTATTGTATGTTGTCCAGTGTCCGTCAGGACAAAGGGGCAGGTCCTCGTACTATGTTCTGTTTACTTATAACTTCTCTAGGTTTTAGACAAGTGTTTCGTAGAAATACAATGTCTAAGTTTCGAGAAGTTGTGAGTATAAGAATAAAGTAGAGAACCAGGTATCGCAACTATCGGGATTCTTCAAAGAGATCGAAGATGTAAATTCTTGTGATTGGTATTCAGATGATAGTAATGGTTTTGAGAAACTTGTTTCTCTTTCGGGTTACTCATAATTGGATGGATTCCTAAGTTGAGTAATGCTGATTAACCTCTCTCCATTAAGTAGATATGCACTGGAGACAGCTGCATGTTTTTGAATCTGGTTCCAATTAAATTAGTGTCTCTATTTCTATATTGTATATAGAATAGTTCATATCTTAACGATATTAAGGTAAGGGGAGTTTTCCAGCTTATGCTTAAAACCAGACACTGGATAACTCAAGGCACGTTTCTGTAATGGCAGTTTGTGGGTTGACCTGGGCTATGTCGAGGGTTGATTTTTCTACCATTTGGAAGATCAATCGTGATATTGTTCTTAACTCGCCACAGTTTTAGTAAAATGGGTTTTTTCAGAAAATAGTAGTGGGAGTATGGTAGAACTGGAAGTGATTCCAGAACCGCAAACGATTACGGAAAATTTAATAGGACCTATATATTCAATCAGATTTGACATTCCAATAGCCACTCCGCAGATATGGTGGGTAACCTCAGACACCCGAGAGGTACTCCGGTAGCCTCAAGGACAGTGACAGGGAGGTTCTTGTTTACCCAGACTTGACACTACTGCTGTTCCAGACTATGAGACCCGGTAGAAGGATAAGTATAACGTCGTTCTAAACTAGCTTTAGAAGTGAACGTAGATATTATTCTGCCAGAAGGTTGTTGTAGTCAGTGGGAGCAGCGAAAGCATAGTGGGCAAGTAGCTTATGTCTATTTATAGGCTTGAGCAAATACAGCGGAGATAAGATCATCTAATTTTGATGTAACAGTCATGGTTTTTGACTTCGTCAGAATAGGGGATGGATCTGTTGAGAAGGTAGTAGGGTGTGATGTCCTGGTATATAGATGGTATACACAGAGTAGGAAGCAAAATTCCTATACTACGATCGGTTGTACTTTGGTCGTCATACAGTTGTTTCTCCACAAAGGATATGGATATAATATCTGACATTCTGGTTACTAGATCTATGGTTTTAGATCTAGATTTGGGTAGTTTCCCAATGTGGGTACTTTGACAGTATTCTAATAGTTTTTTAGAATAGATAACTCCTGATATGGCGGTGTACCTGCAGGTGATGGAGTCACCCTCTCTAAAGGTGTCTTAGAGACTAAAGGAGAGAGGGATGTGCATGATTGGCAGATCACTTGCTTAGGCAATTGAGTCAATCATGAGATGTCAAGTACCACACCAAATGTTGTTTTTGCACTAGATGCGATAAATTTATATTAATCCAATCCTGGAGAAACATAAGGAAGCAGTTTTCGAACATAAGTGCATGTTCTACGGATTTGATGACGGCAGCCTCCTTCGGGAGACGGTTATCATTCCAGGCTTCAAAGGTGACATGGATGACAGAGTGATTGTCAGAGTTATAGTTTTCCCTCTGATGAGGGACAGTATTATGGACAGGCGGTCCAAGAGGATACTGTGGGAGGCATGGTGCTGGATACTGATTAGGTTCAGTTATCGATACGGTCTAAGAAGTTTGGATTTGGAGTTCATTTATGAACTAGGTCCCATCAGATATCCAGACATATTCTAAGACAGGTATTACTCGATTTGGGAGATGGCTTTCTCCGCGAACTTGAGATTTAGAGAGATATAGAAAGAAACACCAGGGTGGATCCACTCACTGAGGCTATTTCTCGAACACAAGAGTTTTATAAACTAGCTTTGTAAAACTGATTAGTAGAGAAGTTGGATGTTCGGTATCACACTGGCTGTGAGTATGCGACATCGCAATAATTAGCCTTAAGTGCAAGTGGGAGATTGTTGGAGATAGTGCCCTCAAAGTCAATTATTGGATCGCAGGTACGTGATTGCAATGATTGAGGCAGGACCTATACCGATATGACAGTTTTGCTCGAGATGATAGTACGCTATCTGGTTTGTCTTTATCATCGTATACATGCTTTAGTTCACTATTGTATGATGATAGAGCACATAGGATTCTTGCTTGACTACCAGCAGTATGATGGCGATCATATACGTAGGAGCTGGGGTCTGTAAGCACATCCTTAAAGTGTCCATAGTCGTAGGAGTTTCGAGACAGGGCATCGATACTCCAGAGTAGACTAGTGTATATAGTCGAGACCCCGACGAGGGGCGATGGCTGGTCTCACAAGCCATTGGTGTTAGTTGGTTCACCTAAGATGTATACAGGTGCTCATTGGGTTATGAGTACACCGGAAATGACTCGCCGGGAATCTGCTAGTTGGTATTATACCTAGCGTCAGATAGCAATTCCCTGGTGATATGTGTACAGGTTAGTTCATCGACCTGAGGTCGTCATTTGTCTCATGTGAGTTCCTACTGTGCTTTGATTTCTACCCTACCACGGCTCAAAGGAGTCGTGCAAACAGGTCTTTTTTGGGTACAGTCCCGAGCCACATGGAGGCAAGTGAGCGGATCGGCAGGGGATTCGTCTCTCCCGGTATTGGGGGTGAGATCGCGCTGTGTCTGGGAGAGCCATTACACAAAGCCCTCGGCCGAGGCAGGAGATTTACTGGTTGGTACTCCAGTAGTATCTCAGGGTGTTCTGGGACACTCTCTGACACGACTTATACCGCTAATGGGGGTCTGACGTTACCAGCCCCCTAGGCAGATATGCGATACTCATAGACGAACGGACCGGACTGTATGTATATTGTCACTGTTAGGCTCAGTAGGGTTTATGAGATGAGTTCGCTCGTCAGCTTCCCTTCCAATCAATACATAGGCAACCGTCACGTATAGCTCGTACCTCTGACGTGCTAGTGGTTATACCCAGTGCCAGTATGTTGATGAGTCATTAGAGTCCCCCACAGACACTTTCCCAAGTTCGGGCGAAACGTTGTAGAGGCCGTATGGATTTATGGCAAGGTTCGGAAAATGCACGTGCGTTTTGCACGTGTCATTTTTCGGGCAGATAATACTGGTAGGCTTTGGTTTAAGCCGGAACCCAGTATTATACCGTATAGATATAATATCTTTGTCTCAGATGCATTTGTATTCGGTCATAATACAAATGCGGGTATGTTTATACCATTACGGGGTTATCCTGAAATTCGTTTCAGGATCACTTTTGGAAGTTTCCAGTTTCCAGTTTTCTATCAGCCATATTTAACAGTCGGTTAAATGCGGATTTATCTTTTCTTGATGAGGTGAGTCAGTGTTCTAGAAGGTTCTAGAGAGGGTGACAAGGCTTGTGAGTCATTAGGTCATTAATGGTGTATTTAATGACAAGGTGACTAGGTTAATTGTGATTGGTTTGCATTTAATGACTTCTAGTGAGTCATGCTTTGATGTTATGATATGATAAGTTCAAAAGCTTATAGTCACCACTTGATGTTCCTACACTCACCCCCTTGCTCATATATTAGTGGCCGGCCCCTATTGTGGGAGGAAGAGATTTGATTCATTCATTTTTCCAAAAGATTATGATAGTTTAGTGTATGGAAATTTCATATAGTTCAATTTTCATTTACCCGATTCCAAATGGCAACTTCTTTTAACCGTTCGTCCATAGCTTTGGACATAACGAGACAAAGTGTTCTACTCATTCTCTACATCACCTTGGTCGTCTCTTTTAGTAAACTTGACGATCGAGTTGCCTCGGTTCAGAGGCGGGAGCCCGTTTAAAGATCCGTCAACGTGGTGCCACCTGGACGACGAGACCGGAGATTCAGGAGATCGGAGCAGCCGCAACAAAGCGTGGGATGATGGTTGAAGACCGAAGGACTCCGATCATTCGGTATAACTCTTCTACCCACTTTGTAGTTTGTTAGTTTAGCTTTAATGGCAGATCCGGGTTATAGTACGCGATAGCGCCAGTTGTAAAAAGTTTTTGTTCCGCAATTGGCGTCTGTTAGACGGCCGGGGCTCTACCGTGGACTTACAGTAGTCTTTCCACTTAGTGATAGATTATTTATTGTATGTGATATTATTAGTTGTTACTCTATATTTCTAGTTCGATTCCTAATTAAGTTTGCTTAGCACCTTGTTAAAATTTTATTGTGGCATGTGTGATGCTTCCAAACCCTCGATAAGGTGCTATGGAAACCCTATAGTGGTATCAGAGCCAAGCTGGAGCTTTTGAGTTACCTAGACGACGTTAAAAACCTCGAACGAACGAAATACGACGCCCTTAAGGTCCTCACTGGAAATTTTTCAAAAAGTTGGATTTTTTCATATTAAAAATACTCAGAAAATCGTGCAGGGTATCTTATGGGCCTGCAAGAGGAACGAAGCCCTAACTAGACTATACGACCGCGGAACCGCGGCCAAAATGGTCATTTTGCGGCGGTTCCGCGGCGCCGTTGGTGAGGCTTGGACCGTGCCTTCTTGTAATGGCCCATATGTACTTGTTGCAGTCTCTGGTATATTTTAAAACTGCTCAGGTGTTGAGATTTCTGAGAATCCTTTGGGTGATTGATCGTTCGATCGAACGTTTTAACTGCGCCTAGTATACGTGATACAATAATTTAAATTTATAAATTTGTTTGTTGCGTGTAAATCTAGCATTTCGGTTCCGGGAGTAATCGGAAATCTTGTTGAATTATCCGACTTATTTTTAAAAGGTGTTTTCATGGGTGAGACCTAAATGCGAGCTTTACATTGTTAGGCATGAAATCTTGGATATGTGATATCCCGGGTTTGTGTTGTTTAAGGGCAGTTACGATTCCAATTGTTGTAGTTTTTCATTTCTTTTCTGGGACCGTAAGCGTAGTATGTGGTGTATCGCCGGTTTCGTTGCTATACATCAACGACAATTGGGATACGCATACTTGCTTACGTTGATGACATGTGATATTATGTGTTGCTGAGATATGATGTGCAGGATTGTCGTGATTAAATAGCCGGGGGTTTTTATATGAGATGAGCGTTTTCTTTTCATTCATGTAAAATTCATTTGTATGTAATACTTTTTTATTTGGGGCACTTCCGGGTTGAGGATGTTGTCACCATTGTTGTATATTATTTACTTTTCTGCATTAGGATAGACCCAAGAAGGGGGGCACAAGTGACCGGGTTCTAGGGTTCAGTGTGAGACCATCTCGAGGAGTCGAGATCGGGTCTCCTAAACTCTAGAATTGGTAGGGTCACTTGCCGCTCTCATAGGGGTCTAGGGGTGTGGGCTTGGCTATTCATCGCGACCGTGGAATCCGTATTTTCTATTGATGGCTAAATACAAAATACGGACCTCCTAGATATCCTATTTTATATGTGCTTCTGCTGCTTATATTCTGTGATGTAATCATTTGATATATCTGAGACAAATGGAATATTATATATATGATATATAATAGACGTTGCTTATGTTTTGCACCCGCGCTAGCCCCGTCCCGGTATGCCGTTAGTTAAGTAACCTAACGGTGCATAACGGGACACCGTGACGAATGCGAATGGCATAAGCGTACGTTATATTTTCATTTCTTTCTGTGATGGCTTTAGGACTTAAATGATGGGACTACATTAATGAGATTAATGTAAAGAAAAATGAACCTAAAAAAATGTTGTAGAATCGGATTTGAAACACACTCGGTTTTTTATGAAAAAGCAAGTTTTCAAAATGCGGAGATTAAGCCACTCCTTTTAAACCCATTTGATTCCACAACGATATCAAGTTCAAAGCGTTAAAAGTTTTCTTAAAAACTATCCGCAGCCCACCGTCATTGTGCTGCGTATTTTGACTTTAGTTAAGGCGTAATGTACGATAGCTAAGTGATGTCTTCCTACACTGCATATGATGCGGATTAGTTAGGACATTCATATGATTATGTTGACTTTAGTTAAGGGTCATGTGGGTGGGTCTAGTTAATCATGAAATGACAGGAAGAACTTGACTAGTACTTATGATATGTTGACCATAGTTAAGGTCATCAGTGCTAGGGGTAAAAACAATATCGGGAGTTTCAAGAGTTGAAATTTGCAATGAGATTGCATACCTTCTATATGATAGTAGGATCCCGATCCCACTGTGAGCAAGAGTTGCTCCCGGGAGAGTTTTGCACTTTACAATTAGCTAACCATTAGGTGTCTAGAAAGGTGTCAACGGGGCTACGCCTCTGGGAAAACGAGGTTTATTCTAATTAGGTCCGCGCGAAAGCACGGGGAACCTCCCTCAAAGTACCGGCACTGACCTGGCTGAACAGTTAGCGAAGTTGTAGAATGTAATTAATCCCGGCTAGTTTTCTTTTTAAAAGGTTTTAAAGAAAATTTGATAAAAGCAGTGGGAGACATCGATTAGACAAGATAATAACCAATTTGATCTTTGCAAGAGCTTTTGCTGTGTGTATTCTTTTCTCTCTCTTAATGGCAGATACTAATGACAGGCCTTAAGCTTCTACTAGATAAAAACAAGCTGACCGGACCAAACTACAAAGACTGGGTGAGGAACATAAATATTGCTCTGACATATGATAAAGTATCATATGTCCTCACTGCCAAAGCCCCGCTCGTCCCAGGCCCTAAATCTTCTACTGCGGATAAGGAAATCCGCAAAACGAGGGATAGTGATTGTGCTACTACCAAATGCCTCGCGCTTGCATCGATGGACAATACACATCAAAAGCAACACGAGCAGATGGATGTTCAATCCATCTTTCTCCATACAAAAGAGTTGTATGGGGAGCAATCTCGGATCCTGAGATACGAAGCATCTCAAAAGTTGTTTCAGATGCGGATGGCTCAAGGCACATCAGTAGGCGATCACGTTTTGAAGATGATAGCTCTTATAGAAGAGCTTGAGGACCTCGGTTGGACAATGGATAACGAACAGTATACTGATATTGTTCTGCAGTCTCTTCCCTCCGCCTTTGCTTCATTCATAGTGAACTTCAACATGCATGACATGGAGAAGTCACTACCCGAACTTCTCATTATGTTGAGAAGTGCAGAGAGCGCGCTGAAAGCGAAGTCCCCCTCTATGCTTGTTGGACAATCTTCCTCTTCCGTCCCCAAAAGCCAAGGCCATGGGAAAGAATAAGAAGAAATTCACCAAACCGAGAGGAGGAATAAAGAAGGCGAAGGGGAAAGACAAATACAAAGCTGCGGAGTCGGGAAAGGGAGAATGTTTTCACTGCAAGAAGACGGGGCACTGGAAGTGGAACTATACTGAGTACCTTGAACTCAAGAAAAAGAAGCATGGTGATGCTTCAGCTTTAGGTGTGTTCGTGACTGAAAACTATTTTTCTATTAACTCTGCTTCCTGGGTATTAGATACCGGTTCAGGTTCTCATATTTGCAATTCTGTGCAGGCGTTGAGAAATAACAGAGTTTTGAAGACAGGTGATCATACTCTCCAAGTTGGAAATGGTTCCATTGTACATGCAGTTTCAATAGGAGAGTATCACCTAGGGTTGCCATCGGGTTGTATATTGGTTTTGAACCTATGTTATTTTGTGCCAAGTATGCTTTGTAATATTATATCCGTTTCTTTGTTAGACAATGAAGGATATCATTTTGCTGTGCAACACAATGTTATGAACATTAGACTAAATCAAGAGTTGATTGGTTGTGGTACACTTAATAACGGGATATACGTCTTTAATCAACATACAGTTTTCAACATTCAACACACAAACAAAAGAAAATTTTCAGATATAAATGAAACTTTTCTTTGGCATTGTAGACTTGGTCATATTAATGAAACAAGACTAAACAAGCTTCATAAAGATGGATATTTAAATTCTTTTAAGTATAAATCTTATGCGACTTGCCAGTCTTGTTTCAAAGGTAAAATGACCAAAACTCCGTTTACTAGACACGGAGAAAGAGCTACTGAGCTCCTAGGCCCCATACATAGTGATGTATGTGGGCCAATGTCTACACATGCAAGAGGCGGTTTTTCTTACTTCATAACTATTACTGATGATTTCTCAAGATTCGGTCATGTGTTTTTGATAAAGCATAAGTCTAAAGCCTTCGAGAAATTCAAGGAGTACAAACTTGAAGTAGAAAACCAAACAGGAATGAGAATCAAGATATTTCGATCAGATCGAGGTGGAGAGTACTTAAGTACTGAGTTCTTGGACTTCCTAAAAGAGAATGGAATTTTCTCTCAGCTCACTCCCCCTTACACACCACAACACAACGGTGTGTCAGAGTGGCGGAATCGTACCCTATTAGATATGGTACGATCTATGATGAGTGATTCTGAGTTACCCTTCTCCTTTTGGAGGCATGCATTGGAGATTGCAGCTTTTCTGTTAAACAAAGTTCCAACCAAGACCATGTCTACCACTCCATATGAGATATGGCATGGGAAGAGACCATCTCTTAAACGAGTTAAGATTTGGGGTTGTCCGACTTTTGTCAAACAGCAGAATCCAGACAAACTCAAGACACGATCGGTCAAATGTATATTTATGGGATATCCAAAACATTCGTTTGGGTATCTTTTCTACCACAAGGAGGAACAAAAGATGTTTGTTTCTCAGTATGCCATATTTTTAGAAAATGAGATTTTTCCAAATGATGCTGATAGCAATGTGGTAGATCTAGAAGAGGCTCTAGAGACACAAGTTACAAATGATGACTTGGTTGAACCTGAAGTTGCAACAGAATCTTATGAACCTCAGCCACTCCGTAGATCTGGTAGGACTTCTCGCCCACTGGAGAGATACTACGGTTTTCTCATTGATGGTGATAGAGAAGATTGCATCATGGATGATGATGACCCTGCCAGTTTTCAGCAAGTTATCACGAGTGGTGACTCTGTGAAGTGGCTGGATGCCATGAGATCCGAAATAGAGTCTATGTACACCAACAAAGTATGGATTTTGGAGGATGTACCCTCTGGGATAAAACTATTTGGCTGCAAATGGATCTTTAAACGAAAGATCGGTGTAGATGGACAGGTGGAGACCTATAAGGCAAGGTTGGTAGCGAAAGGTTTTCGTCAAAGACCAGGTTTGGACTATGATGAGACTTTCTCTCCGGTAGCCATGCTTAAATCCATTCGGATCCTACTTGCTATTGCTGCTCACTACGGCTATGAAATTTGGCAGATGGACGTTAAAACTGCATTTCTAAATGGTGATTTAGATGAATGCATTTATATGGATCAGCCAGAGGGCTTCATTGACAGTGGGAGCAGCGGGAAAGTATGTAAATTGCTTAAATCCATTTATGGATTAAAGCAGGCATCACGGAGTTGGAACATCTGTTTTGATGATGTTATCAAAGAGTTTGATTTCATCAAAAATCCAGATGAACCTTGTGTTTATAAGAAGACTGTAGGGAGAATTGTCGCATTTCTCGTATTGTACGTGAATGACATTCTTCTGATAGAAAATGATATTCCTATGCTACAGTCGATCAAATCATTCTTATCACAAAGGTTTTCCATGAAGGACCTGGGTGATGCCACATACATATTGGGTATACGGATTTATAGGGATGGATCCAAACGGTTATTGGGATTGTCCCAAACCAAGTACATCAACACCATCCTAAAGAGGTTTAGTATGGAAGATTCCAAGCGGGGTGCCTTACCCGCTTGCCATGGAGTCACTCTCTCCAAGGAAGATTGCCTAAAGTCTGATGAAGAGAAAGCTCACATGAGCATTATTCCCTATGCTTCGGCCGTAGAATCAATAATGTATGCGATGTTGTGTACACGCCCTGATGTAGCTTATGCACTGAGTGTAGTAAGCAGGTATCAGTCAAACCCAGGGGAGAATCACTGGACTGCTGTGAAGAACATTCTTAAGTACTTGCGAAGGACTAAAGAATTGTTCTTGGTGTATGGTAACGGGGATCTCCAAATGGAGGCCTTTACCGATTCAAGCTTCCAGAGTGACAAAGATGACAACAAGTCTATCACAGAGTTTTCATTTACCCTCAATGGAAGGACGGTAAGTTGGAAGAGTTCCAAACAGGATACTGTTGCAGACTCAACGATGGAAGCTGAGTACATTACTGCAAATGATGCTGCCAAGGAAGCCGTCTGGATGAGGAAGTTCATCTCGGAGCTAGGAGTAGTTCCAACCATTATTGATCCAATACCTTTGTATTGTGACAATAATGGGGCTATGGCGTTGGCCAAAGAGCCCAGGTCCCATCAAAAGTCCAAACACATCCTGAGGCGATATCATTTGATCCGGGAGATAGTTGATCGCCACGGGATCGAGATTAAGAGAGTAGATACAAAGGACAACACTGCGGATTCATTCACCAAGGCCCTCCCTCAGCCGCAGCATGAGCGACTTTTTGAGATGTTGGGTATGAGATACGCCAATAATTGGCCTTAGTGCAAGTGGGAGATTGTTGGATATATGTATGCCCTAGAGGCAATTATATGATAGTGTATGTACTGATGTATATATACATATACATATACATATATATATACATATACATATATATATACATATACATATATATATATATATATATATTCAGAGGACAGTCTTGCTCGACATGATAGTATGCTATCTGATTGCTCTTTATCATATGGTCACTTGATCATGATTTTACTCATTTGATACATGTTGATAAAGCCCTTAGGATATTGGTTTGACTACTGGGATTATGATGTGAATCATAGTAGTGGGACACCTGTAGTTTATAAGCATATCCTTGAAATGTTCATAGTCGTAGGTATATCGAGACTGGGCATCGATATTCCAGAGTAGACTAGCGTATACCATTCTTGTTCTATATGATGGGCGATGGATGATCCTATATCCATCTGGTGTGGTGACACCAAAGATTGTATACGGGTGCTCAGTGAGACTGGGTACACTGAACGGACTCACCGAGAACTCCTATATGGTATTATATCATACGTCGAATAGCAGTTCTCAGGTGACAATGGCACAGGTTAGTCTGTAGACCCGAGATCGTCATAGAGTCTTGTGTGTCCTCCCACTGTACTTTGATCTCCACCCTACTACGGCTCTACCGAGACGTACAAACAGGTGGATTTTAGGTACAGTCCCGAGGCACATGGAGGCGATGAGAGATAGGAGGGGTTTTGTCTCTCCCGGTATTGGGGGTTGATGTTGCGCTATGCTCGATTGGCTATAACAGCAAGTACCTGGGCAGGGCTGCTGAGATTTACTGATAAGTGTTATCAGTAGTTTCGCGATCTGTTATGAGCCATATACCGACATGACTTATTGAGTTATTGGGGTCGACGATTCTATCCCCAGACTCGATATGCAGCATATCTGACGAAGAGATCGGACTGTACGGTAAGTGTTGCCGGTTGGCTCGATGGAGTTTTGACAGGTTCGCTTGTTTTTCTTCTGATCGCTCAATACCCGGATGGCCGTTACGTTTAGCTGACCGCTTGTGGCTTGTGGGTGTTTGATGTGATCATCACCTACTGCCAGAGTATTGACGAGTCTTAGAGTCCCACACAGAAGTTTCCTAGCTCGGGCAAAACGATGTGGTGTGCATATGAGATATGCACGGGAGCTCGATTAAATGCGTGTATGAGATATCGTATATTAATCGGGCGTTTACTATTGGTCGGGTCGTATGTGATACGACTGGTTTATTAAATCAAGTGTTGATTTAATAATGACTTTTAGCTTACTTTTATTAAACCTTTTCTTTATGGATGTATGCATATATGTATATACATACACATGATGATGTGTATGCACACATACATACATACAAGTGTATCATGGTTGATGATACATGGATGATGGCAATGCAAGACTCACATGGTTCAAATTAATGTGTATTTTTGTTTTGAGATAAAAGAAAAAGGAAATTAACAAATGACTCATTCTTTCTACACTCTTCTAGGGTTGACCATTGACTTAACCTTAGGTTTATTTCCTTTGTTCTTTTAACTCATCATAAAATATCTAGATATTTCTTTTAACCATGGTTGGATGTGAGAGTGTCTCACATATATATCCTTTTGTTTTTATTTTAAAACATAACAATTATCATTATCTTAAAAAAAGCTTTGCCATCTTCATCTTCCTCCTTCTTCAAGCTCTCTTGAGTTTCTTTGAGTGTGAGTAAAAGAAAAAGAAAGGGTTTTTAAGTGAGATAACAAACCACACAATCATTCTATACTAGTTTAGCCTATTAGTTTAGAGTGTTTGTATCACTTCCTCATTGATCAAGTGAAGCAAGGAGCTTTGGGCAAAGGGACTTCGGGTGGATCGTCGTAGACTAGGAAGGATTCAAGCGAGCCGTTCCAAACTCTAGGAGATCCAAGGAGTCACTCAAGGAGGTATACAAAGGTTGTAGTCTCTCCACTAGTGATAGCTTATTTATTATATGTGATACTATTAGTTGTTACCCTATATTTCTAGTTCGATTCCTAGTTAAGTTTGCTTAGCACCTCGTTAAAATTTTATTGTGGCATGTGTGATGCTTCCAAACCCTCGATAAGGTGCTATGGAAACCCTACAGTATTGGGGCGGAGGTATCACACCCTATGAGATATGGCGCGCTCTATGATGAGTACTGCCGAGTTACCTGTTTCCTTTTAGAGTTATGCACTTGAGAATCTGCATACCTATTGAATAGGGGTTCCATCCAAATTAATGCCTACCACTCCATATGAGATATGAAATAGGAAGAGACCATTTCTTAAGCAAGTTAAGATATGGGGTTTTCCGGCCTATGTTGAAAAGCAAAATCCAGATAAGCTCGAGGCAAGGTCAGTTCTGTAAGTTTGTTGGATATCCCGAAAATTCGTAAGGGAATATCTTCTACCGCACTGAGGAGCAAAAGGTGTTTTGTTTCTCAGCATGCCATCTTTTTAGAAAAGGAATTTCTTGTGAAGAAATTAGTGGTCATGAGGTAGAACTGGAAGGAGTTCTAGCTGGACAAACTAACAGTTGATGATTTGGTGAAACCAATGGATTCAATAGTCTCCAACGAACCTCAGCCTCTCCACGAATCTGGTAGGGTTCCTCATCCACCTGAGAGATACTACAGTTTTCTTGGTGAAAGTAGGAGCGAGGTTTGCATCATGGTAGATGATGGCCCAACTGGGTTCAGGCAGGCCATCACAAGTGGAGAATTTGTGAAAAGGCTGGATGCTATGCGGGTTTAGTATGGATGATTCTAAGCGTGGTGGTTCGTCCACTTACTCAGGAATCACTCTCTCCAAAAAAATGTCTTCCAAGACTGATTTGGAGAGAGCTCGCGTGTAAGGGATACCCTATGCTTCGGCAGTAGGCTCTATCATGTATGCGATGTTATGTACCAGACCAGATGTAGATGACTCACTAGGTGTAGTGATCAGGAATCAATCGGATCTTGGGAGAATCACTGGAAAACTGTGGAGGGCATTCTTAAGTACTTGAGGAGCACTAAATGAATGTTCTTGGTTCGAGCTTCCAGAGTGATAAGGTCGACTGAAAGTCAGTCACTGGTATTGTCTTTACTCTCTGTGGAGGGACGGTATGTTGGAAGAGTTCCAAGCTAGATACCGTGTCATACTAGACGATAAAGGCTTAATACATCGCTACCAACGATGCTACCAATGCGTCTATCTGGGCATTTCTTGTTCATGAGATGAACAAGATTCCTACCATTGAGCGTCCAATAACTGTTATTGTGACAACAATGGAGTTGTGGCTTTAGCCTAGGAACGCAGGTCCCATCAGCGTTCCAGACATATTCTGAGGACAGTATCACCTGATCAGGGGAGATGGTTGATCTCCACGGGATCGAGGTTAGGAGAGTTGAGGCGAAAGATAACACGGTGGATCCACTCACAGATGCCTTTCCTTAGAGAGACTTTGATGGGGCGTTGAGTATAAGATACTGCAACAAATGACCATAGTGCAAGTGGGAGATTGTTAGTTATATGTATGCCCTAGAAGCCATTACTGTACATGCGATGTATATTGTAGTGGATGCTTGGACATATATAGGGAGGACTTTCTTGCTCGACATGATAGTATGCTATCTGGTTGCTCTTTATCTTACCATGTACACTTAGTGACTCTCTATTATATGTTGATAAAGCCCTTAGGATGAGTACTTGACTACCAGGACTATGATGTAGAACATACTAGTGGGGCAGAGGTAGTTGGTAAGTACATCCTTCAAATGTTCCTAGTCGTGGGAGTATCGAGACAGGGCATCGATACTCCAGATTAGACCAGCGTATGCGCTTCTTGACCCATATGATGGGCGATGGATGATCCCATATCAATTGGTGTTTGACATCAGATATGGTATACGGGCGCTCAGTGGAGACTGGGTACACTGAACGAACTCGCCGAGAACTCCTAGATGGTATTATACCTATCGTCAGATAGCAGTTCTCTGGTGACACTGGTACAGATTAGTCTGTCGACCCGAGATCATCATAGAGTCTTGTGTAATTCCTACCGTGCTTTGATTTCCACCTTACCACGTTCAAGAGATCGTGCAAAATGGTGGTTTTTGGGTACAGTCCCGAGTTACATGGAGGCAATGAGCGATAGGAGGGGATTCATCTCTCCCGGTATTGGGGGTTGATGTTGCGCTATGCTCGATTGGCCATAACAGGAAATCCCCGGCCAGGGTTGCTGAGATCTACTGGTAAGTGTTATCAGTAGTTTCTCGAACCGTTATGGACCTTACATCGGCATGACTTATCAGGCTATTAGGGTCTGACAATTAACACCTCCAGGCTGTGATATGCGACATATCTGACGAAAAGACCGGACTGTCCGGTAGTGTTATTGATTGGATTCGCAGGAGTATGAGCAGGCTTGCTTGTTGATCTTCTGATCGCTCAATACCCGGGTGGCCGTTACGTTTAGCAGGCCGCTTGCGGCTTGTGGGTGTTTGATATGATCATCACCTACTGCCGGCATATTGACGAGTCTTTAGAGTCCTATACAGAGGTTTCCTGTTTCATGTGAAACGAAGTAGGAGCACATATGTGATATGTGCGGGACAGAGATTAATGCGCGTATTAGATACCGCATTCTATTCTCGCGATATGTGATATCGGTCGGTTATATGTGATATAGCCGGGTTATCGGATCAAGTGTTGATTCGATAAGATGTTACATTTGATATTAGTCGGTTGTATGTGATATAGCCGGATTATTAAATCAAGTGTTGATTTGATAATTTAATGTATAATTATATTTTGATATATTAACTTACATTAACTAATATTTGCTCACTAAACATTTCTTTTTCTCACTTGTGTACACTTAGTATTATGTGATATATATTAATGTACATTATTTTGTGTCATGCTTGATGCCACATGCTACATGGGTGTATGAGACTCACACCATGCTTGATATAATGAAGGGTTTTATTTATTTAATGTTAAACAAAATTAGATGGAAATTGTCATGGCTAGAAGCTTGGAGAAGCTTGTTGCTAACCATTGACTTATTCCACTAATTTTGTTTTACATTAGATATTTATTAACCCAACCATTATTGTTAGCCATGGTTTATTCTCTACATGAGTTAGTGTATGACACTAACTCACCCATGTTGCTATTCTCACCTCATGAGTTTCATTCTCATCTCCACTTCATCTTCTTCCTCATCTCCAAAAGCTTTTTAGGGTTTGGAGAGATGAAGAAATATTGTGAGAAAAATAAATCTAAAGTGAGCAAAATTCCTATTTCATCATCCGGCTATATCACATACAACCGACTAATATCAAATGTGTAGGGTTCCTAGGCACACTAATGAGGTCTCACAAGGCATCAACCATGCCAATTTCAAAATTTTCCGGTGCCGAGAAACCCTAATATAGATCGTTAACTAGAGGATAGGCGAAGCAAATGCAAGTTAGTTAACAACTTAACTACTAAGTGAACAGAAATACAACCTTTGTAGATCCGGTCCTCCACCTCCATAGCTCCGCGTTGACGTCCCTCCGCTGCGATCATCGGATCCCGGACTCTAGTAATGGTTTCGTCGAAGAAATGATCGGGCTAGATCGTCGACTTCGATGCCGAAGATGATCTACGTCGAGGCAACTCAAGATCAAGCTCCAACTTCACCAAGTCATGAAACTTGTGAAGAAAACACCCTATACTACTTGGCAAGTGGTAGAGGAAGAAGAAATAGGAAGTGGGTTCACTTTAGAATTGGATTTCTCACTCTTTTTCTTAAGTCACCATTGAAGCTAGCAAGCTTATTTCTTCTTGAAGAAGAAGAAGAAGAAGAAAAAGAAAAAGAATATGATAAGAATAATGAAAAATAGAAAATAAGTGATCCTTATCATATTTGCAACCATGGTTTAGTGCAGAGAATGAACTAGGGTTTAGTTGAATGGTTAGGGTTAAGGACAAAACAAAAATGGTAGACTTTTCAAAGATGCTAGAAAAGCTTCATGAAGCTTCAAGCAAAACAACAAAAGAAAGGCACCATTTCTATTTGCCAAAAACAAATGAATAAATAAATAAGTGAAATGAAACCCTAACCATTCACTAAACATGGTTTAAGTCTTACACAAACCCAAGTTTGCATGTATCATCAAACATGATACAAACAAGTGCACAAAAATATATCACATATACAACTTGTGCATTTCAAGTGAGAAAATCAATCTTGAGTGAACCAATACTAGTTAATGTAAAGTAATATATCAAATATATAATTATACATTAAATCATTAAATCAACACTTGATTCAATGATCCGGTCATGTCGCATATAACCGACTAGTATCAAGTGTATCAATATATCGAATCAACACTTGATTCGGTAACCTGGTTATATCATATATAACCGTTAGATGATACAAATCGTGAGAATAGAATACGGTATTACATACACGCATTATTCTCGGTCCCGCGGATATCTCATATGCGCTCCTATTTCGTTTCGCTTGAGCCAGGAAACCTCTATGTAGGACTCTAAAGACTCGTCAATACGCCGGCAGCAGGTGATGATCATATCAAACACCCACAAGCCGCAAGCGGTCTGCTAAACGTAACGGCCACCCGGGTATTGAGCGATCAGAAGATCGACGAGCAAGCCCGCTCACACTCCTGTGAATCCAACCAGTAACACTTACCGCACAGTCCGGTCTCGTCGTCTGATATGTCGCATAGCTTGCTTAGGGGTGGTAAACGTCAGACCCCAATAGCTCGATAAGTCGTGTCGATATGAGGTCTATAACAGTTCGAGAAACTACTGGTAACACTTACCAGTAAATCTCAGCAACCCTGGCCAGGGATTTCCGGTTATAGCCAATTGAACACAGCGCAACATCAACTCCCTATACCCGGAGAGACGAATCCCCTCCTATCGCTCATTGCCTCCATGTGATTCGGGACTGTACCCAAAAACCACCGTTTTGCACGCCCTCTTGGATGTGGTAAGGTGGAAATCAAAGCACAGTGGGAATCACACAAGACTCAATGACGATCTCGGGTCAACAGACTACTCTGTACCAGTGTCACCAGAGAACTGCCATCTGACGTGAGGTATATTACCATCTGGGAGTTCTCGAGGAGTCCGTCCAGTGTACCCAGTCTCCACTGAGCACCCGTATATCATCTCCGATGTCAAACACCAATGGATATGGGATCATCCATCGCCCATCTTTATGGGTCGAGTAGGTATACGCTAGTCTACTCTGGTATATCGATGCCCCGTCTCGATACACCCACGACTAGGGACCTTGAAGGATGTACTTATGGACTACCATGTCCCCACTAGTATGATCTGCATCATAGTCCAGGTAGTCAAGTACACATCCTAAGGGCTTTACCAACATGTAACAGAGAGACAGTCGGTGTACACGTTAAGATAAAGAGCAACCAGATAGCATACTATCATGTCGAGGAAGAAAGTCCTCCCTATATATGTCCCAGCATCCACTACAATATACATCCTATGTACAGTAATGGCCTCTAGGGCATACATATAACTAACAATCTCCCACTTGCACTAGGGTCATCTGTAGCAGTGGTTGCAGTATCTCATACTCAACCATCCCATAAAAGTCTCTCTCTGGGAAAAGGCCTTTGTGAGTGGATCCGCTGTGTTGTCCTCTGAGTCTACTCTCCTAACCTCGATCACCCTGGAGATCAACCATCTCCATGATCAGGTGATACTGCCTTAGAATATGTCTGGATCACTGATGGGACAGGCGTTCCTAGGCATAAGCCACAACTCCATTGTCTCACAATGGGAGGAACGAAGTTCATCTCATGAAAAAATATACATCCAGACTGCCTCTTTGGTAGTATCTTAAGTAGCGATGTATCCAGCCTTTATCGTCTAGTATGCCACGGTATCTAGCTTGGAACTCTTCCAACATACCATCCCTTTACTGAGGGTAAAGACAATGCCTGTGACTGACTTTCAGTCGTCCTTATCACTCTGGAACCTTTCCAGTGATTCTCCCCAGGATCAATTGATACCATCTCACTACAACTAGTGAGTATGCTAATATCCAATTAGATCTATCACATAGATCCAAAACCTAGGATTTAGCAGGTATCACTTTGATCCTATATGGAGAATCATTATGATAAGCGGAGATTGATCGAGCGTAGCATAGGAAACTCCTTCCCTATCAAGAGTATGTCATCCACGTACTCTACGAGGATCGTCACCATACTCCCTACTACCTTTTTGTTTATACAAGGTTCATCTACCATTTTGATGATGTCAAACTCTTTGACTAATATATCAAAACAGATGTTCCAACTCCACGATGCCTGCTTTATCACATAAAACATCTTGCACACATTTCCGATGCTCCCACTGTCTACGAAGCCCTCTGGCGTGTACTTACAGATGCTCTCTTCTAAAACATCATTTTAGAAAAGCAGTCATGACACCCAACCGCCAGATATCGTAGTCATGGTATGTAGCCGTGGCGAGTAGGATCTGGATGGACTTAAGCATAGCCACTGAAAAAGGTTTCATCATTATCCACGCCTGGTCGATAATGAAAACCTTTAACATGTCTAGCTTTGAAAGTCTCAACTTTTCCATCTACACCAAGTAATCTTCTCAAGATATACTTGCTCCTGATAGGGATTTAACCCTTCAGATATAGCAACCAAAGTCCATACTTTGTTGGTGTATAAGGATTCCATCTCAGATCGCTAAGCATCCAGCCATTCTTACAGAGTCCCACTCCTGATGGCCAGCTCAAAACTAGTTGGGTCATCATCTCATGATGCAATCCTCGCTCCCACTGTCATAGAGAAACCGAAGTATCTCTCAGGTGGGTGAGGAACCCTACTAGATCGGCGAAGAGGCTGAGGTTCGTTGGTAACTATTGAATTCTTTGGTTCTACCAAATTATCAGCTGCAGTTTGTATAGCTGAAACATTTCCAGTTCTACATAACAGATCTTGCCTCGAGCTTGTCCGGATTTTGCTTTTAGACATAAGCCGGAAAACCCCAAATCTTAACTAACTTAAGATATGGGCTCTTCCCTTTCCATATCATATATGAAGTGGTAGGCAACTGATTTGATTTGAACCCTATTCAATAGATATGCAGCTTCTCAAGTGCATAACTCGCAAAAGGAAATAGGTAACTCAGTAGTACTCATCATAGAGCACACCTTATCATATAGGGTGTGATTGCTCCGCCCCGATATACCATCGTGCTATGGTGTATACGGAGGAGTAATGCTGAGAAAGAATCTCATTCTCCTTTAGAAAAGTCCAAGAATTCCGTGCTCAAGTATTCTCCTCCTTGATCTCATCATATGACATAATACTTATACCCGTATTGATTCTCTACTTCTAACTTATATTCTATGAATATCTCAAAAGGTTCGGACTTGTGTTTCAACAGGAACATATGACTGAATCTTGAAAGATCATCAGAGAATGTAATGAAGTACTAAGAACCGGTCCTGGCATGTGTAGACAGGGGACTTTACATACATCACCATGTATCAATCCCAAGAGTTTACTAACTCTTTCTCTGTTTCCAATAAACAGAGCTGTGGTCATCTTATCTCTGTGACATGACTAGCAAGTTTCACAAGATGTAAATTCAAACTAATTTAAATATGCATCTATATGTAACTTCAGCTAGTCGGGTCGCATTGATATGACCTAGTCTACAATACCTCAAGAAGGATTTGTTCATTTCTGAACTCTTCCTCTTGTGTGTGTTCCGTATACTAAGAACTGTAGTTTGATTTAGAACATCAATGTTTTTAGATAACGTGCCTGAACCGATCAACTTTTGATATAGGAAATGTTCAAAACATTATCCAACAATACAAAATTTTATCATTTCTTTACTAATAAAGAGACTGATATGATTTTGTATATCAGGTTCGGTATCTAATAACATTCGTTCAGAATCAATGTATTATAGTAATACAGGGTGACAGTGACCAACAGACTTGGCTGCAACACTTGCACCGTTTTCTGCCTCATGAAACTTATCACCCGTTCTCAGTTCTCTACCTTTCTGTAGCCCTATGTAACAGATTACATATCTGGGATCCTGGTCCGGTATCATATACCCAGGACGTAGAGGATACTGAGAAACAGTCCTATGTAACGAACACACCCGAAGATGATGCATCTGTATGCACTCTCTTCGTTTGGGCGGCACGGGAAATATGGTATTCCCCAATTTCCTGCTATGTCTTATAACAGTTATAAGTTGGAGCGGGACCAACGTTCCCCAGCTCAGTATAACAAGCGGGTTCGGTCAATACATCCGTTTTATTATCTTGATTAAGGCGTGATATGGTCGCTACCTGGAGAGAAAGAGAAGAAAACACCCAGCGTGCGCTCTTGCAAGATCAGATTGGTTATTATTTTATCTAATCAGGATGGCTCCCACTGTTTTTATCAAATCTTCCTTCAAACCCTAAAAGGAAAGACTAGCCGGGATTAATTACACGCTACAAGTTCGCCAATCTTTCAGCCAGGCCAGTGTCGGTACTTTGAGGGAGGTCCCCCGTGCTTTCGCACGAACCTAATTAATGTAAACCTCGTTTTCCCAGAGGCGTAACCTCGTTAACACCTTTCTAGACACGTACTTGATCGGCTAATTGTAAGTTGTAAAACTCTCCCAGGAGTAACTCTTACTCGCAGCGGGTATCGGGATCCAACTATCTCATAGAAGGTATGCAATCTCATTGCAAATTTCAACACTTGAAATTCCCGATAATTTTGCCCCTAGCGTCCTATGACCTTGACGGAGGCCAAACAACCCTAGTCCGCTAGTCAAGTTCAACCCGTCATTTTCTGATTGAATTAAACCCACCCGCACGACCCTTGACGGAGGCCAAACAACGCCGTACGAATACTCTAATCCAATCGCATCATATGCTAGCAGATAAGCACTAGTTAGCTACCGTACACTACGCCTTGACGGAGGCCAAACTACCGCATCACGAATACTAACTAGTACTTATCTGAAATGACGGAGGGCTACGACAGGTTTTTCTGAAAACCTATTGCGTAATGAACTTGATATCGTTGTAGAATCAAATGATTTTGAAATGGAGTGTTTTTAGGCTTTTCTAGTTTTGCTAAAGGGGTCACTCCCGGTGAAGGGATCGTCGGCCCTTTCCTCGTCGAATGAGGTGCGGGATATATCATATATATCGCTGTGCAAACCAGAAACTATAGAAGCTATCAAAAGACAAACCGAGTGTGTAGCATCTGCCAGTTATTGCTAAAGGGGTCACTCCCGGTGAAGGGATCGTCGGCCCTTTCCTCATCGAATAAGGTGCAGGATATATCATATATACCGCTGTGCAAAGCAAGAACTGTTGCTACCTGTTTTATTTTTGAAATTCTATTCTACAGCATCTTTAAGTTTCTTTTTCTTTCATTAATCATATTAATGAAGTCCTATCATTTAAGTACCTAAACATCACAGATATATACGACGTACACTTATGCCATCCGCATTCGCCTCGATGTCCCCTCGTGCACCGTTAGGTTAGGTAACTAACGGCAGAGCGGGGCAGGGCTAGCGCGGGTGTAAAACATAAGTAACGTCTATATAATATATCATATATACTATATACTGTATCCATCACAGAACATATCAAATGATCACATCACAGATATCGCAGCAGAAGAATCATATGAAATATTGGATATACTAGGACATCCGTGTTTTCAATACGAGCCAGTATAAAACACGGATTCTACGGTCGCGATGAATAGCCAAACCCACACCCCTAGACCCCTACGAGAGCGGCAAGCAACCCTACCAATTCTAGAGTTAGGAGACCCGGACTCGACTCCTCGAGTTGGTCTCCCACTGGACTCCAGAACCCGGTTACTTGTGCTCACCTCCTTGGGTCTATCATAGTGCGGAAAAGTAAATAATATACAATGGTGACATCTTCCGCAACCTGGAAGTGCCCCAATAAAAGAATATTACATACAAGTTTTTACATGAATGAAAATGAAAAACACTCATCTCACATAAAAACCCCCCGGCTATTCAACCACGACGATCCAATATAACATATCCAGCAACACATAATATCATATGTCATCAACGTAAGTAAACATGCGTATCCCAATTGTCGTTGACATATAGCAAAGAAACCGGCGATATCACATATTACACTTACGGTCACAGAAAAGAAAGTGTAAAACTACAACAGTTGGAATCCGCAAACTCTTTAGACATCGCATGCCTAATCAAATGAATTCCTTAGACATCACATGCCTAACAATTATAAACCCCGCATTTTAGTCTCATTTATCGAAAACTCTTTTCAATATCTAGTCGGGCAATTCAATAAGATTCCTGGCATCCTGACCGAATGCTCGTCGCAAACTTTAGTAGACGGCCGCACCCCCGATACCGTCGACGAAGTGCACTAAGGCGGAACACCACTGCCGCGAGCACCTGAACGGATGCTTTCGGCGACGGAGTTCTCCTACAGTCACTTGGTCGGGGCTATGGGGCGTAGCTATCTATTAAGTTTACCGGCGAGTATCCGCGTACGTTACGTGATTGCGACGGACTTTTGATCACATCAAAATTCCGTGGCAACCGATCAAGTGAGACTAAACCGCTAGATTTATAACATTCATTCAGTTATCTCATAACTGTTAGTTATATGTATGCCCTAGAGGCCATTACTGTACATTGGATGTATATTGTAGTGGATGCTGGGACATATATAGGAAGGACTTTCTTGCTCGACATGATAGTACGCTATCTGGTTGCACTTTATCTTAACATGTATACTTTCTATCTCTCTGATTACATGTTGATAAAGCCCGTAGGATGTGTACTCGACTTCCAGGACTATGATGTAGATCATACTAGTGGGGCCTGGGTAGTCCATGAGTACATCCTTGAAATGTTCCTAGTCGAGGGAATATCGAGACGGGGCATCGATATTCCAGAGTAGACTAGCGCATATCTTCTCGACCCATGCGATGGGCGATGGATGATCCCATATCCATTGGTGTTTGACATCGAAGATGGTATGCGGGTGCTCAGTGGAGACTGGGTACACTGAACGGACTCGCCGAGAACTCCCAGATGGTATTATACCTCACGTCAGATGGCAGTTCTCTGGTGACACTGGTACAGCTTAGTCTGTTGACCCAAGATCGTCATAGAGTCTTGTGTGTCTCCCACTGTGCTTTGATTTCCACCCTACCACGGCTCTACTGAGTCGTGCAAACAGGTGGTTTTTGGGTACAGTCCCGATTCACATGGAGGCAATGAGCGATAGGAGGGGATTCGTCTCTCCCGGTATTGGGGGTTGATGTTGTGCTATGCTCGACTGGCCATAACAGGAAATCCCTGGCCAGGGTTGCAGTGATATACTGGTAAGAGTTATCAGTAGTTTCACGAATGTTATGGACCTCAAGTCGGCATGACTTATCGAGCTACTGGGGTCTGACGTTTACCACCCCTAGGCGAGATATGCGACATATCAGACGAACAGACCGGACCGTACGGTAAGTGTTACTGGTTGGATTCGCAGGAGTGTGAGCGGGCTTGCTCGTCGATCTTCTGATCGCTCAATACCCGGGTGGCCGTTACGTTTAGCAGACCGCTTGCGGCTTGTGGGTGTTTGATATGATCATCATCTGCTGCCGGCGTATTGACGAGTCTTTAGAGTCCTACACAGAGGTTTCTTAGCTCAAGCGAAACGAAATAGGAGCGCATATGAGATATGTGCGGGACCGAGAATGATGCGTGTATGTGATACCGTATTTCATTCTCGCGATGAATGTGTCGAATGGTTATATGCGATATAACCTAGTTATCGAATCAAGGATTGATTCGATAAGCCGATACATATGATACTAGTCGGTTATATCCGATATGACCGGATCATTGAATCAAGTGTTGATTTAATGATTTAATGTATAATTATATATTCGATATATTGCTGTGCATTAACTAGTATTGGTTCACTTTAAATGGATTTTCTCACTTGAATTGTGCACATTGTATATGCGATATAGTTTTGTGCACATGTTTGTATCATGTTTGATGATACATGCTTACTTGGTTAAGTGTAAAGAATCAAACCATGGTTTAAGTTAATGATTAGGGTTTTGATTACTTATTCATTTATCTTATTTATTTATATCCATTTTGGAAAATGAAAAAGATAAATGAATGGTTGCTTATTTTGTTTTTAGTTGAAGTTTCTTGAAGCTTTGACTTAGTCTTCATTCTTGTCTTAAACTTAACCCTAACCATTTAACTAACCCAAGTTAATTCTCTACACTTAACTATAGTTGAAGTCATGATAAGTATTGATTTAATTATCTCATTTTTAATTAACTTAATATATCTTCTTCTTCTTCTTCATCTTCTTCAACATGAAGAAAAGCTTTCTACTTCAATGGCAACTAGCCAAATCAAGTGAGAAATCCAAAACTAAAGTCTACCCACTTCCTATTTCTTCATCCTCTACCTCTTGCCAAGTAGTAGAGTGTGTTTCCTTCACAAATTTTCAAGGTTTGGTGAAGGTGGAGCTTGATCTAGCGATGCCTCGACGTAGATCATCTTCGGCATGGACATCGACGACCTGGCTCGCTTATTCTTCGACGAAGCCGACGCTAGAGCCCGGGAGTTCACTTGGACAGCGGAGGCACTTCGTTGCGGAGCTATGGAGGTGGACAAATGGATCTACAAAGGTTGTATTTCCGTTATCTTATAGTTTAGTTGTAAACTAGCTTGCTTGTTTCGCCTAAATATCTAGCAAACGATCCGTAGTCGGGTTTGTAGGCACCCGTAAAATTTGATTTGTGCATATTTGATCACTTGTGAGACCTCACTAGAGTGCCTAGGAACCCTACAGTGGTATCAGAGCCTAGCTAGAGCCTTAGGCGAAGCGTAGACGGAGTTTGAAGTCCGATCGAACCGAAATCCGATTTCCAAATTGCTCTCTGTACTTTTTTGTAAAATGTGGATTTTTGCAAATTAAAAATATGCAGAAAAACAAGCAGGTAAATCTAAGAATTACGATGCAAAAATTACCTAATGATCTTTCTAAAGTGCGGCGGAACCGCGGCATTAGCGTGCTAATGCGGCCCTTCCGCAGCCGTTTTGTCTTATTAGGCACTCAATTTTGCACAGTAACTCCTATTTTTCAGTGCTGGTTTTCCTGGGAATTTTTAATCTGAAATCAAGAGTTGAGTATTTTGGGTTGTATTGGGAGTTCATACATTCGATCGGATTGTCAAACTTTGTCTATGTGTCGTTCCGGATAATTTTTTGAATATGTTAAAAAGTTCGACCGGATATAAATACCCAATTTTTCCCCTGTCGGGAAATTTCCAAGTGTTGGATATTTTTGTAGTTTAATCACGTTCTAAGTAGTGCAAGTAACACGATGGTCCCTCTAGAAGACAACAAACCTTAACTCGATTATGTGACCGTCTTGAACTACCCTTTGAACCTTCGGGTTTGGGGCAGTACGGCGTGCCACATGTGAGGCGTTGGCTTGACCCTTCTACGGCTGGACCGTTGGTACTGAGGCACGAACTGAATGTTTTTAGACTTGTTTCATGTGTTGATCTGTATCGGGAAAACTTGGGTGTTCGATTGTTCGATCGAAAAGTTTAGCATTTTCTATTTATCCGGAATGTGATACAATAATTGGAATTCACAAATTGTTATGAGATAACGGAATGGATATTGTAAACGTAGCAGTTTAGTCTCACTTGATCGGTTGCCACGGAGTTTTGATGTGATCAAAAGTCCGTCGCAATCACGTAGCGTACGTGGATACTCGCCGGGTAAACTTAATAGACAGCCTCACTCCATAGCCCCGACCAAGTGACTGTAGGAGAACCCCGTCACCGAAAGCATCCGTTCGGGTGCTCGCGGTGGCGGTGTTCCGCCTTGGTGCACTTCGTCGACGGTATCAGGGGTGCGGCCGCCTACTAAAGTTTGCGACGAGCATTCGATCAGTTTTTCGGGAATCTTGTTGAATTGCCCAACTTGATATTGAAAAGTGTTTTCGATAACGAGACTAAAATGCGGGGTTTATAATTGTTAGGCATGTGATGTCTAAGTAATTCATTTGATTAGGCATGTGATGTCTAAAGAGGTTGCGGATTCCAACTGTTGTAGTTTTACACTTTCTTTTCTGTGACCGTAAGTGTAATATGTGATATTGCCGGTTTCGTTGCTATATGTCAACGACAATTGGGATGCGCATATTTACTTACGTTGATGACATGTGATGTTATGTGTTGTTGGATATGTTATATTGGATCGTCGTATTTGAATAGCCGGGGGTTTTTTATGTGAGATGAGTGTTTTTCATTTTCATTCATGTAAAAACTTGTATGTAATATTCTTTTATTGGGGCACTTCCAGGTTGCGGAAGTAGTCACCGTTTGTGTATTATTTACTTTTCTGCACTAGGATAGACCCAAGGAGGGGAGCACAAGTAACCGGGTTCTGGGGTCCAGTGGGAGACCAACTCGAGGAGTCGAGTCCGAGTCTCCTAACCCTAGAATTGGCAGGGTTGCTTGCCGCTCTCGTAGGGGTCTAGGGGTGTGGGATTGGCTATTCATCACGACCGTGGAATCCGTGTTTTATACTGGCTCGTATTGAAAACACGGACGTCCTAGTATATCCAATATTTCATATGTTTCTTCTGCTGTGTTTTATCTATGATCATGTGATGTTCTTTGACAGATATTGTATATAGTATATATGATATATTATATAGACGTTGCTTATGTTTTACACCCGCGCTAGCCCTGCCTCGCTCTGGCGTTAGTTACCTAACCTAATGGTGCAGATGGGACATCGAGGCGAATGCGGATGGCATAAGCGTACGTTATATTTATCTGTGATGGTTAGGTGGACTTAAATGATGGGATATTCATTAATGAGATTAATGAAAGAAAATAAACCTAATTGATGTTGTGGAATCGAATTTCAAAATAAAACAGGTAGCTACAGTTCTTGCTTTGCATCGCGGTGTTCATTATAGAACATCCTGCACCTTATTCGATGAGGAAAGGACCGAGATCCCTTCACCGGGAGTGACTCCTTTAGTAATAACTGGCAGATGCTACAACCCTCGGTTTGTTATTTGATCGCTTATATAGTTTTTGCTTTGCACAGTGATATATATGATATATCCCGCACCTCATTCGACGAGGAAAGGGCCGACGATCCCTTCACCGGGAGTGACCCCTTTAGCAAAACTAGAAAAGCTTCAAAAACATTCCATTTAAAAAAACCATTTGATTCCGTAACGAGATCAAGTTCAAAGCGTTAAAGGTTTTCACAAAAACCAGTCGCAACCCTCCGTCATTTTAGGAAGTAGAGTACTTAGTATTCGTGCTACGTTTGTCGACCATAGCCGAGGCGTAGTGTGCGGTAGCTAAGTGATGTCTTCCTACACCGCATATGATGCGATTAGTTAGGACAGTCATGTGACTTTGTTGACCTTAGCCAAGGGTCATGTGGGTGGGTCTAATTAATCACGAAATGACGGGTAGAACTTGACTAGTACCTATGATTTGTTGACCTTAGCCAAGGTCATAGGTGCTAGAGGTAAAAACCATTATCGGGAGTTTCAAGTGTTGAAACTTGCAATGAGATTGCATACCTTCTATATGATAGTTGGATCCCGATACCCACTGCGAGTAATTGTTACTCCTGGGAGAGTTTTTCACTTTGCAATTAGCCGGTCAAGTAGGTGTCTAGAAAGGTGTCAACGGGGTTACGCCTCTGGGAAAACGAGGTTTACAGTAATTAGGTCCGTGCGAAAGCACGGGGAACCTCCCTCAAAGTACCGACACTGGCCTGGCTGAAAGATTGGCGAACTTGTAGAGTGTAATTAATCCCGGCTAGTCTTTCCTTTTAAGGTTTGAAGGAAGATTTGATAAAAACAGTGGGAGCCATCCTGATTAGATAAAATATATAACCAATCTGATCTTGCAAGAGCGCACGCAGAGTGTTTTCTTCTCTCTCTCTCCTGGTAGCGACCATATTACGCTTTAATCAAGATAATAAAATGGATGTATTGACCGAACCCGCTTGTTATACTGAGCTGGGGAACGTTGGTCCCGCTCCAACTTATAATTGTTATAAGACCGAGCAGGAAATAGGGGAATACCAGATTTCCTATGCCGCCCGAACGAAGAAAGTGCATATGATGCATCTCCTTCGGGTGTGTTCATTACAAAGAACTGTTTCTCAGTATCCTCTGCATCCTGGGTATATGATACCGGATCAGGATCCCAGATATGTAATCTGTTACATAGGGCTACAAAAAGGTAGAAAAACTGAGAACGGGTGATAAGTTTCATGAGACAGAAAACGGGGCAAGTGTTGCAGCCAAGTCTGTTGGTCACATGTCACCCTGTATTATGAATACATTGATTCTGAACAAATGCTATTAGATACCGAACCTGATATACAAAATCATATCAGTCTCTTTATTAGTAAAGAAATGATATAATTTTGTATTGATGGATAATTTTTTAAACATTTCCTATATCAAAAGTTGATCGGTTCAGGCACGTTATCTAAGAGCATTGAAGTTCTAAATCAAACTACAGTTCCTAGTATACAGAACACACACAAGAAGAAGAGTTCAGAAATGAACGAATCCTTCTTGAGGCATTGTAGACAAGGTCACATCAATGCGACCCGACTGGCTGAAGTTACATTTAGATGCATATTTAAATCAGTTTGAATTTACATCTTGTGAAACTTGCCAGTCATGTCACAAAGATATAATGACACCAGCTCTGTTTACTGGAAACAAAGAAAGAGTTAGTAAACTCTTGGGACTGATACATGATGATGTATGTAAGGTCTCCTGTCTATATATGCCAGGACTGGTTCTTTTTACTTCATTATATTCTCTGATAATCTCTCAAGATTCAGTCATATGTTCCTGTTGAAACATAAGTCCGAACCTTTTGAGGTATTCACAGAATATAAGTGAGAAGTAGAGAACCAATAACCGGGTATAAGTATTATGTCCTATGATGAGATCAGGGAGGAGAATACTTGAGCATGGAATCCTTGGACTATTCTAAAGGAAAATGAGATTCTCTCTCAGTATTACTCCTCTGCATACACCACAGCACAACGGTGTATCGGGGTGGAGCAATCACACAATATTAGATATCGTGTGCTCTATGATGAGTATTACTGAGTTACCTATTTCCTTTTGGGTGTTATGCGCTTGAGAAGCTGCATACCTATTGAATTAGGTTCGAATCAAATCACTGCCTACCATTCCATATGAGATATGGTATGGGAAGAGCCTATCTCTTAAGTGAGTTAAGATTTGGGGTTGTCCGGCCTATGTTTAAAGCAAAATCCGGACAAGATCGAGGCAGGATCATTTCTGTAGAACTGGAAAGGTTCCAGCTATACAAAACTGCAATTGATGATTTGACTGAACCATAAGATTCTATAGTTCCCGACGAACCTCAGCCTCTCCGCCGATCTAGTAGGGTTCCTCATCCGCCTGAGAGATACCTCGTTTTCTCGATGACAGTGGGAGCAAGGATTGCATTATGAGATGATGACCCAACTAGTTTCGAGCAGGCCATCGAGAGTAAGGACTCTGTAAGAATGGCTGGATGCTTAGCGGTCTGAGATGGAATCCATATACACCAACAAAGTATGGACTTTGGTTGCTATATCTGAAGGGTTAAATCCCCATCAGGAGCAAGTATATCTTGAGAAGATTACTTGGTGTACATGGAAAAGTTGAGACTTTCAAAGCTAGACTTGTTAAAGGTTTTCGTCATCGACCAGGCGTGGATAATGATGAAACCTTTTTCCAGTAGCTATGCTTAAGTCTATCCAGATCCTACTTACCACGGCTATATACCATGACTACGATATCTGGCGGTTGGGTGCCATGACTGCTTTTCTAAATACTGATTTAGAAGAGAACGTCTATAAGAACACAGCCAGAGGTCTTCGTAAACAGTGGGAGCAGCGGAAACGTGTGCAAGTTGCTTTACATAATGAAGCAGGCATCGCGGAGTTGGAACGTCTGTTTTGATGTGATAGTCAAAGTGTTTGACTTCATCAAAATGGTAGACGAACCTTGTATATACAAAAGGGTAGTAGAGAGTAAGGTGGTCATCTTCGTATTGTACGTAGACAATATACTCTTGATAGGAAAAGAGTTTCCTATACTACGATCGATCAATCTCCTATTATCACTAAGATTCCCCAAATAGGATCAAAGTGATACCTACTAAATCCTGGATTTTGGATCTATGAGATAGATCTAAATGGATGTTAGAATATTCACTAGCTGAAGTGAGATGGTATCAATCGATCCTGGGGAGAATCACTGGAAGTGTTCCAGGGTGATAAAGACGACTGAATGTCAGTCACAGGCACTGTCTTTACCCTCAGTAAAGGGACGGTATGTTGGAAGAGTTCCAAGCTAGATACCGTGGCAAACTAGACGATAAAGGCTGGTAACATCGCTATTGAAGATACTACCAAAGAGGAAGTTTGGGTGTATATTGGTTCATATGATGAACTAGGTTCCTACCATTGTGTGACAATGGAACTGAGGCTTTGGCCCTGGAACCCTGGTCCCATCAGTGACCCAGACATAATCTAAGGCAGCATCACCTGATCATGGAGATAGTTGATCTCCAGGTTGATCGAGGTTAGGAGAGTAGACTCAGAGGACAACACGGCGGATCCACTCACGAAGGCCTTTTTCCCAAAGAGAGACTTTTAGGGGATGGTTGAGTATGTGATACTGCAACCACTGCTACAGATGGCCCTAGTGCAAGTGGGAGATTGTTAGTTATATGTATGCCCTAGAGGCCATTACTGTACATTGGATGTATATTGTAGTGGATGCTGGGACACATATAGGAAGGACTTTCTTGCTCGACATGATAGTACGCTATCTGGTTACACTTTATCTTAACATGTATACTTTCTATCTCTCTGATTACATGTTGATAAAGCCCGTAGGATGTGTACTCGACTTCCAGGACTATGATGTAGATCATACTAGTGGGGCCTGGGTAGTCCATGAGTACATCCTTGAAATGTTCCTAGTCGAGGGAATATCGAGACGGGGCATCGATATTCCAGAGTAGACTAGCGCATATCTTCTCGACCCATGCGATGGGCGATGGATGATCCCATATCCATTGGTGTTTGACATCGAAGATGGTATGCGGGTGCTCAGTGGAGACTGGGTACACTGAACGGACTCGCCGAGAACTCCCAGATGGTATTATACCTCACGTCAGATGGCAGTTCTCTGGTGACACTGGTACAGCTTAGTCTGTTGACCCAAGATCGTCATAGAGTCTTGTGTGTCTCCCACTGTGCTTTGATTTCCACCCTACCACGGCTCTACTGAGTCGTGCAAACAGGTGGTTTTTGGGTACAGTCCCGATTCACATGGAGGCAATGAGCGATAGGAGGGGATTCGTCTCTCCCGGTATTGGGGGTTGATGTTGTGCTATGCTCGACTGGCCATAACAGGAAATCCCTGGCCAGGGTTGCAGTGATATACTGGTAAGAGTTATCAGTAGTTTCACGAATGTTATGGACCTCAAGTCGGCATGACTTATCGAGCTACTGGGGTCTGACGTTTACCACCCCTAGGCGAGATATGCGACATATCAGACGAACAGACCGGACCGTACGGTAAGTGTTACTGGTTGGATTCGCAGGAGTGTGAGCGGGCTTGCTCGTCGATCTTCTGATCGCTCAATACCCGGGTGGCCGTTACGTTTAGCAGACCGCTTGCGGCTTGTGGGTGTTTGATATGATCATCATCTGCTGCCGGCGTATTGACGAGTCTTTAGAGTCCTACACAGAGGTTTCTTAGCTCAAGCGAAACGAAATAGGAGCGCATATGAGATATGTGCGGGACCGAGAATGATGCGTGTATGTGATACCGTATTTCATTCTCGCGATGAATGTGTCGAATGGTTATATGCGATATAACCTAGTTATCGAATCAAGGATTGATTCGATAAGCCGATACATATGATACTAGTCGGTTATATCCGATATGACCGGATCATTGAATCAAGTGTTGATTTAATGATTTAATGTATAATTATATATTCGATATATTGCTGTGCATTAACTAGTATTGGTTCACTTTAAATGGATTTTCTCACTTGAATTGTGCACATTGTATATGCGATATAGTTTTGTGCACATGTTTGTATCATGTTTGATGATACATGCTTACTTGGTTAAGTGTAAAGAATCAAACCATGGTTTAAGTTAATGATTAGGGTTTTGATTACTTATTCATTTATCTTATTTATTTATATCCATTTTGGAAAATGAAAAAGATAAATGAATGGTTGCTTATTTTGTTTTTAGTTGAAGTTTCTTGAAGCTTTGACTTAGTCTTCATTCTTGTCTTAAACTTAACCCTAACCATTTAACTAACCCAAGTTAATTCTCTACACTTAACTATAGTTGAAGTCATGATAAGTATTGATTTAATTATCTCATTTTTAATTAACTTAATATATCTTCTTCTTCTTCTTCATCTTCTTCAACATGAAGAAAAGCTTTCTACTTCAATGGCAACTAGCCAAATCAAGTGAGAAATCCAAAACTAAAGTCTACCCACTTCCTATTTCTTCATCCTCTACCTCTTGCCAAGTAGTAGAGTGTGTTTCCTTCACAAATTTTCAAGGTTTGGTGAAGGTGGAGCTTGATCTAGCGATGCCTCGACGTAGATCATCTTCGGCATGGACATCGACGACCTGGCTCGCTTATTCTTCGACGAAGCCGACGCTAGAGCCCGGGAGTTCACTTGGACAGCGGAGGCACTTCGTTGCGGAGCTATGGAGGTGGACAAACGGATCTACAAAGGTTGTATTTCCGTTATCTTATAGTTTAGTTGTAAACTAGCTTGCTTGTTTCGCCTAAATATCTAGCAAACGATCCGTAGTCGGGTTTGTAGGCACCCGTAAAATTTGATTTGTGCATATTTGATCACTTGTGAGACCTCACTAGAGTTCCTAGGAACCCTACAATAACTACTTGTGAATTCCAATTATTGTATCACATTCCGGATAAATAGAAAATGTTAAACTTTCCGATCGAACAATCAAACACCCAAGTTTTCCCGAAATAGCTTAACACATGAAATAAGTCTAAAAACATCCATTTCATGCCACAGTATAAACGGTCCAGCCATAGAAGGGTCAAGCCAACGCCTCACATGTGGCACGCCGTACTGCCCCAAACCCTAAGGTTCAAAGGGCAGTTCAAGACGGTCACATAATCGAGTTAAGGTTTGTTGTCTTCTAGAGGGACCATCGTGTTACTTGCACTCTTAGAACATCATTAAACTACGGAAAGATTCAACACCTGGAAATTTCCCAACAGGTAAAAAATTGGGTATTTATATCCGGTCGAACTTTTCAAGATTTTCTAAAATTATCCAGAAAAAACACAGACGAAGTTAAACTTCCCGATCGAAATACCGAGTCCCCAATACAACCCAGAAAACTCAACTCTTGAGTAAATATTAAAAATTCCTAGAAAATACAGCACTAACATATAGGAATTACTGTCCAAATAAAATGAAAAGATGTCCCTATATCGCCGCGGAACCGCCGCACATTCCTGGGTGGGGCCGCGGTTCCGCGGCGGTTTAGTCGATTTGGGCTTTCGTGTTTCACAGTAACTCTTATAATACCCTGCTGTAATTTTTGGATATTTTTAATTTGGAAAAATCCACATTTTCAGAAAATGTACAGAGAAGGGTTATGCATTAGGGTTTCGGGTTCGATCGGGTTTCTAACTTCGTCTACGCATCGCCTAAGGCTCTAGCTAGGCTCTGATATCACTGTAGGGTTCCTAGGCACACTAATGAGGTCTCACAAGGCATCAACCATGCCAATTTCAAAATTTTCCGGTGCCGAGAAACCCTAATATAGATCGTTAACTAGAGGATATGCGAAGCAAATGCAAGTTAGTTAACAACTTAACTACTAAGTGAACGGAAATACAACCTTTGTAGATCCGGTCCTCCACCTCCATAGCTCCGCGTTGACATCCCTCCGTTGCGATCATCGGATCCCGGACTCTAGTAATGGTTTCGTCGAAGAAATGATCGGGCTAGATCGTCGACTTCGATGCCGAAGATGATCTACGTCGAGGCAACTCAAGATCAAGTTCCAACTTCACCAAGTCATGAAACTTGTGAAGAAAACACCCTATACTACTTGGCAAGTGGTAGAGGATGAAGAAATAGGAAGTGGATTCACTTTAGAATTGGATTTCTCACTCTTTTTCTTAAGTCACCATTGAAGCTAGCAAGCTTCTTTCTTCTTGAAGAAGAAGAAGAAGTAGAAAAAGAATATGATAAGAATAATGAAAAATAGAAAATAAGTGATCCTTATCATATTTGCAACCATGGTTTAGTGTAGAGAATGAACTAGGGTTTAGTTGAATGGTTAGGGTTAAGGACAAAACAAAAATGGTAGACTTTTCAAAGATGCTAGAAAAGCTTCATGAAGCTTCAAGCAAAACAACAAAAGAAAGTCACCATTTCTATTTGCCAAAAACAAATGAATAAATAAATAAGTGAAATGAAACCCTAACCATTCACTAAACATGGTTTAAGTCTTACACAAACCCAAGTTTGCATGTATCATCAAACATGATACAAACAAGTGCACAAAAATATATCACATATACAACTTGTGCATTTCAAGTGAGAAAATCAATCTTGAGTGAACCAATACTAGTTAATATAAAGTAATATATCAAATATATAATTATACATTAAATCATTAAATCAACACTTGATTCAATGATCCGGTCATGTCGCATATAACCGACTAGTATCAAGTGTATCAACGTATCGAATCAACACTTGATTCGGTAACCTGGTTATATCATATATAACCGTTCGATGAAACAAATCACGAGAATAGAATACGGTATCACATACACGCATTATTCTCGGTCCCGCGCATATCTCATATGCGCTCCTATTTCGTTTCGCTTGAGCCAGGAAACCTCTGTGTAGGACTCTAAAGACCCGTCAATACGCCGGCAGCAGGTGATGATCATATCAAACACCCACAAGCCGCAAGCGGTCTGCTAAACGTAACGTCCACCCGGGTATTGAACGATCAGAAGATCGACGAGCAAGCCCGCTCACACTCCTGTGAATCCAACCAGTAACACTTACCGCACAGTCTGGTCTCGTCGTCTGATATGTCGCATATCTCGCCTAGGGGTGGTAAACGTCAGACCCCAATAGCTCGATAAGTCGTGTCGATATGAGGTCTATAACAGTTCGAGAAACTACTGGTAACACTTACCGGTAAATCTCAGCAACCCTGGCCAGGGATTTCCGGTTATAGCCAATCGAACACAGCGCAACATCAACTCCCTATACCGGGAGAGACGAATCCCTTCCTATCGCTCATTGCCTCCATGTGATTCGGGACTGTACCCAAAAACCATCGTTTTGCATGCCCTCTTGGACGTGGTAAGGTGGAAATCAAAGCACAGTGGGAATCACACAAGACTCTATGACGATCTCGGGTCAACAGACTACTCTGTACCAGTGTCACCAGAGAACTGCCATCTGACGTGAGGTATATTACCATCTGGGAGTTCTCGGCGAGTCCGTCCAGTGTACCCAGTTTCTACTGAGCACCCGTATATCATCTCCGATGTCAAACACTAATGGATATGGGATCATCCATCGCCCATCTGTATGGGTCGAGAAGGTATACGCTAGTCTACTCTGGTATATCGATGCCCCGTCTCGATACATCCACGACTAGGGACCTTGAAGGATGTACTTATGGACTACCATGTCCCCATTAGTATGATCTGCATCATAGTCCAGGTAGTCAAGTACACATCCTAAGGGCTTTACCAACATGTAACAGAGAGACAATCGGTGTACACGTTAAGATTAAGAGCAACCAGATAGCATACTATCATGTCGAGCAAGAAAGTCCTCCCTATATATGTCCCAGCATCCACTACAATATACATCCTATGTACAGTAATGGCCTCTAGGGCATACATATAACTAACAAAATGAAACATCTTATCGAATCAACACTTGATCCGATAACCCGGCTATATCACATATAACCGACCGATATTACATATCGTGAGAATAGAATGCGGTATCACATACGCGCATTAATCTCGTTCCCGCACATATCACATATGTGCTCCTACTTCGTTTCGCATGAACCATGAAACCTCTGTGTAGGACTCTAAAGACTCGTCAATACGCCGGCAATAGGTGATGATCATATCAAACACACATAAGCCGCAAGCGGTCTGCTAAACGTAACAGCCACCCAGGTATTGAGCGATCAGAAGATCAACAAGAAAGCCTGCTCATACTCCTGCAAATCAATCAGTAACACTACCGTACAGTCCGGTCTCTTCGTCAGATATGTCGCATATCATAGCCTGGGGATAGTAATCGTCAGACCCCAATAGCCTGATAAGTCATGACGATGCAAAGTCCATAACGGTTCGAGAAACTACTGATAACACTTACCAGTAGATCTCAGCAACCCTGGCCAGGGATTTCCTGTTATGGCCAATCGACCATAGTGCAACATCAACCCCCAATACCGGGAGAGACGAATCCCCTCCTATCGCTTATTGCCTCCATGTGACTCGGGACTGTACCCAAAACCCACCATTTTGCACGATCTCTTGAACGTGGTAAGGTGGAAATCAAAGCACAGTAGGAATCACACAAGACTCTATGACGATCTCGGGTCGACAGACTAATCTGTACCAGTGTCACCAGAGAACTGCTATCTGACGATAGGTATAATACCATCTAGGAGTTCTCGGCGAGTCCGTTCAGTGTACCCAGTCTCCACTGAGCGCCCGTAAACCATATCTAATGTCAAATACCAATGGATATGGGATCATCCATCGCCCATCATATGGGTCAAAAAGCGAATACACTAGTCTAATATGGAGTATCGATGCCCTGTCTCGATACTCCCACGACTAGGAACATTTGAAGGATGTACTTACTGACTACCTCTGCCCCACTAGTATGATCTGCATCATAGTCCTGGTAGTCAAGTACTCATCCTAAGGGCTTAATCAACATGTAATAGAGAGACAATAAGTATACATGTTAAGATAAAGAGCAACCAGATAGCATACTATCATGTCAAGCAAGAAAGTCCTCCCTATATATGTCCAAGCATCCACTACAATATACATCGCATGTACAGTAATGGCCTTTAGGGCATACATATAACTAACACCTCCTTGTTAGGGATAGTGCATTCGACGACAAAATTGGCTAGGACTTGTGCCTTGATAGCCTGTTTCGGGCGGTATTTGATGTCGAATTGGGATAACTCCCACCTCCACTTCTTCAAACGACTAGAAGACTCGGGGGAGGCGAGAATGGCCCCTAAAGGGCGTTCGGTGAGAACGAGGATGGTGTGTGCCTGGAAGTAGTGCCGTAGTTTCCTTGAGGCCACTATGAGCGCCAAGACAATCTTCTTTATGGCCGAATATCTCATTTCCGCATCCTTAAAGACGTGGCTTACATAGTAGACCGGCCTCTGGACTCCTTCGACATCTCGGACGAGCACCGAGCCTGCTGCCTGATTAGACACAGCTGGATATAGCGATAGCTCGTCTCCTTCAACTGGCCGGGTGAGAAGTGGGGGAGTCTCCAGGTGCACTTTCAATTGCTCGTAGGCGATTTGACACTCCTCCGACCAGTCGAACCTTGGGATCTTCCTTAGAGCTTTGAAGAACATGAGGCACTTTTTCCCGGATCTTGACATGAAATGTCTCAGAGCGGCTACTCTCCCGGTGAGCCGCATGATCTTGACATTGGTTTTTGGCGCGGCCATGTTGAGGATGGCGCTGATTTTCTCCGGGTTAGCCTCGATTCCTCGATGGGTGACCATGAACCCGAGGAACGTTCCACTGGCGACCCCAAACACGCACTTGGCGAGGTTTAGTTTCATCTTGTATTTGCGGAGGACGTCGAAAGTCTCGCTCAGATCTTTGGCGTGCTTATCCGAAGAGGTCGACCTAACGAGCATGTCGTAGACGTAAACTTCCATGTTCCTGTCGATCTGTGGCTTGAACATCCTATTGACCAAGCGTTGGTACGTAGCCCCGGCGTTTTTGAGGCCGAAGGGCATTACCTTATAGTAGTATACCCCCCGGTCTATTGTGAATGCGGTGAGCTCTTCGTTTGCCGGATTCATACGGATATGGTTATAGCCAGAGAAAGGATTCATAAAGCTGAGTAGCTCGTGGCCTGCCGAACCGTCGACGAGTTGATCTATCCGAGGGAGGGGATAGTTGTCTTTCGGGAAGGCCTTGTTGAGGTCAGTGAAGTCGACGCATATGCGCCACTTCCGGCTTGCCTTTTTAACCATGACCACATTCGCCAACCACTCCGAGTAAGCCACGTTCCGAATGAAGTTGGCCGCGAGCAGCCTGTCAACCTCGTCCTCGGTCGCTTTTGCTTGATCGGAGCGAAGGTTCATTTCTTCTGCCTGACGGGTCGGACCGCCGGGTCGACCCCGAGCTTATGTGATATTATTTTGCGGTCGATCCCAGGCATGTCGGCGGGCACCCAGGCAAACACATCTGAGTTTCCTCTGAGGAAGTGGACCAGGTGGTCGCGCCGAGCCCCTGTTAAGAGTGACCCGATTTGGACAGTTCGTTCATCGTCCCCTTTGATGAGGGGGACCTCTGTTAGCAACTCAACCGGGGCTCCTCGGATCTCTTTATGCTCGTCCCGAGTATCCAAAGATCTCCTGAAATCATCCGTGCTTTCAAGGTCATCGTTTCTCTCTTCGGGCATAGATGTCGCTGTGAAGGAAATCTTCACAGTTTGCTGGTTCCCGTAGGCCCGACCTATCCCGTCTTGGTTGAGTGGAAACTTGATTGCTAGGTGGTAGGTCGATATTTGGGCTTGGAGGGAATTTAGCATCAGACGTCCCAGGAGGATATTGTAGGCCGATGGAATTTTGGCGACGATGAACTCCACAGGCACGGTACGCATGTGGCCTCCCTCCCCGATGTTAAGCATTAGGGTGACCACCCCTTCTGCCGGGATGGAGTGGTTGGTGAACCCTGACAGGATATGGGCGGTCGGCCTCAGGTCCGACGGGGTAAGCCCCATACGCAGGAAGCAATCGTAGAAGAGGATGTCTGCCGAGCTTCCCGAGTCGACCAATATCCTTTGCACTTCGTAACAGTGGACCCGTGCTATAATCATTAGGGGGTCATTGTGAGGTAGGGATATCCCGTGGAGGTCCTCGTTGGTAAAGATGACGGGCTCAGCTTCTTTGACCCTCTTCCTGGGTTGGCTGCTAGTTCCTTCGACCGGCAAGGGGCGCCGTGTCTCGTCGACCCTGGGTGCACCCCCCGCTGATACGACCATGATTTGGCCGATCGTTAACTCGCCAGGAGGGGAATGGTGCTTTTGCTCTCAGTCGGCTTGTCGCTTTTCCCGCAAGTATCTTGCCAAGCGTCCCGAGCGAATCAACTCCTCGATGTAGTCACGGAGCTGTTTGCAGTTCTCGGTAGGGTGTCCCTGCGACCCGTGGAAGGCGCAATAGGGGCCTCGGGTACGTTTGGCCACCCTATTTGTGATCGGCGGGAGTTTGAAGAATCTCTCGCCCTTTGCCTCCTCCAACAGCTCTGTTTGGGAGATGTTGAGCGGGGTATACTCCTGGAACTTTGGGGAGTAGGGCTTTGGCCACTCAATCTTCTTTTTATCCTCTCTTGCCCTCTTCATCTGATCTGTCTGGTCTGTCCGAGGTTGGTTCGCGTTCACCTTGGACTCGAGCTGGATCTCTCGTTCGGTCCAGGCTTTTACCTCGGCCATGGTCTTAGGTTGCGCTAATGCAAAGGAGCGGAGCCACTCCTTGTTCCTAAGACCCCTACCTAAGGGCGATGATGACCGTCTCGTCCCGGTGCTCTAGGACCTCAAGGAGAGCGTTGTAGAAATGGGTGACGTATCCTTTAAAGGATTCCTTGTCCCCGCTCTTTATAGTGAAGCGATGATCGACGGTCCACTTCTGCCGTCTGTTCCCGACGAAGTGGCCGAGGAACTGGGTGGCCAGCTCATCGAAGGTAGAGATAGAGCGTGGCGTGAGTCCTCGGAACCAGTCTTGTCCAGAGTGGATGAGAGTGGCGGGGAATGCATAGCATTGTGCGGCGTCGGAGTTGTCCTGGAAGCTCATCCCAGCCGTGAACGCGTCCAAATAGTCTTTTGGGTCGGACATTCCGTCGAAGAGGGATACCTTCGGGGGCTTGTTCCTGGAGGAGACGTGGATAGCGGGAAGCTCTTCAGTGAAGGGCCTCATAAGCGAGTCGGCGGCATATCTAGCCCCGTCGCTTGAGGGACGACTCTCCCGATGTATACCCTCGATCTTCTTTTCGAGGGCATCGAGTCGGTCATGGTATCCCGAGGATTCGGCATACTCGGATTTATGGCCCCTGCTGCTGGCGACCTTCGCCTGGCTGCGGTTCCGGTTCCGTTCGATGAGCTTCCTCAGGTCCCCTGGCGAGGTCATCCTCGAGCTACCGTGGTGAGTCCGGTTCGTGTGACCCTGTCGAGGGAGAAGGCGCCGGCCATGCCTGGGAGAAGGCGAGCTGACCGACACCTCCTCGGAAAGGATAGGAGCGCATTGGGCCTCAGGGCAGGGTGCTCTTTCGTAAGACCACGACGTCGAGCTGTGAGGTGCCCACCGGGTCATCGAATTGGTCGCCACGGGGGATCTATGGCCGCCGGAGATAGCGAGGGGGTGCTCGGATGTCCCGGCGCGGGCTGTGTCTTCTCTCCCTATGCGTCGCTCTCGAGGTGGGGGAGCTGCGACCTGGGGAGTTTGTCCCGCCGTTTGGACACGGACAAGCACATCCACGGCGGACGGGAGCCGATCTATTCGCGCAGACAGTGCTTGAATGGCGTTCGGGGGCGGAGGGGATCCATCCGTGCCTCCGTTGTGGGGAGGACGGAGGCTAGTGCTTGGATCGTCATGATGATCACTTACTATGAGTTCGAGATCGAAAGATCAACTTTCGTTGAGCAGAATTTTCGGTTCCCACAGACGGCACGGACTGATGGAGGTCTGGATCTCCTTCAGATGTTGTCTTTCGTTGATCTGTATCGAGCGTTGATGAATGGTTGAGATTGTGTTTGATTATTGCCTCCTGAAGCGTGTGGATCTCAGTGGGCTTGATTTAGAATGGAGCCGAGCTACCTGCAAGGAAGTCCCGAGGTGGTTGTACTACCGAGGACCCTCCGACGATCAAGTTAGACGGGGTAATTGGGCAGAGTAGCGACCTATTGGATAAAAATTGCCTTACCTGAGTCATCTGAGTGAGGGGTTTATATAGTGGCAGCCATGGGCTGGCGGGCGCGAGATTTACGCCGGCCGTACGCCCTTGGCGTTACGTCTGCGCGAAAGGCGGGATCCTCCATTAATGATGAGATACACTCGTTAATGGGGGAACGCAATGGCGTGGAATGCGGGATCGTGGGTGGCAGATATCTCGCGTCTGGCGAGATTCGCGGAGCCGTAGCGGAGACGCCTATGATCTGTACTGTGGGCCGGTCGGTGATACCGATGAAGCTAAGCTCGTCGGGAGGCTCGGGGACGAGCGGGAGACCGAGGGAGCTTGGTTCTGTGATAGCTTGGCGGCGAGTTGGGAGGGCTGAGGAAGCCCAGCGTGCAGGAAGCTCAGAGGCGAGCTAACGGTTATTCGTAGGATGAGCAGAGGAGCGACATGGGAGGCCGTCGTAGGTCGAGATAATCCTCGGAACATAGGCCCGGGGTACGCGTTAAACGTACCGCTCTTGCTTCTTTCCCGTAAGCCCCAGGACACGTCATCTTCCATGTGTCATGATCCGGGGAGTCCTTAATACTGATCCTCATCACCACCAGAAACTACACATGTGGCCAACATCAATTTCATCAATGCTTCCTATCTATGAATCGTCATCACCGTCAAAAAACACATTAAAGTATCAAAAAAATACCAAGAATTATGTCAAAATATTATATGTTACCTGCGTTGACAAAATAAATATATCTTAAGAAATCATTTCGACCTATGATGATGATGAATTCTTGTCGTACCTATATAAATAGTTATTTACACATGTGATTGGTTGAGATTTTACGTGTCGTATTTAGTTCTAAAGTTACCGCAATTAAGACAGCGTCGCGTGTAGCTAGCCGTGATGAGTACGAGTCGTTCGCAGGGAGAAGGTATGATTTAGGTTCTTTTTCTCACAAGTTAAGCTAAAGGTCGGAGAAGTTCATTTCTATCATAAGTGCTTGTATATTCAAGATAACGTTTGTTAGGGATAGCATGAGGTTAGTTTAGATTAGGAAAATCCGTATGCTTACCTTTATGCCTCACTTAACTATTGATGATAGGATAATCGGCAACAATGTGGATTATGGTGCTTAAACACGGTATTTGCGATTATGCGCGAAATCCGACTTATTGAACCTTGTCCTTCCGTTATTGTCTCTTATCTTCCGCTTATGGCCAAACCAAACGCAGCCGGTCACATATAGGAATCACCGCTACCATAGTAGGGTAGGGTGCCTAACGGAGCGCTTGCATAAAGTTTGGACGGAGTTCAATAAGTAAGGTATTGGGCAAAGTAAATCATAAAGAGAATTCTAACTTAAACAATAACCTTCTCATTCCCTTAACAAGAAGAACTACTCAAAAACCATTATAAACCTTAAAATAGACCACAAGATAAATTAGATCAAAGAAAACATCATAGCAAGTAAGTAAGTGCAAGAAAAGTAATTGCAAGTATTTAAAAGTACGAAGATACTAGGTATTAAATTGCAAGAATATAAGCTTCATTAAATTCAAATCCAAGATACAAGTTATGAGTTCAATAACCAAAACCTAAATTTGCAAGCTCAATGAAGAGGTCACAAGATCAGGAGAAGGCAAGGAACTCAAGATCAACCAACTACTATATACAAAGTGTCAGGGTTCCTAGTGCCCTAGCCGCCACAACCGCGGCTTATGCGGAATGAAAAACAAAAAATCTAGAGACGCTAGAAACTACAAACCCTTGAAAAAACAAACACTTAAACTAGACAAAATACAAAGAGGTTAACTACTATGATAGAAGTGTTATACCAAAAGATTCGTGTCTTTCGGTCTTCTACCCTCTTCCTTAGCTCCATGGGGCCTCCGTAATCGAGTTTGACCGTCGGTCTTCCTCCGTCGAAGATGATCCACTCGAGAGATGTAGTTCATGGCTCTAGCTCCACACTAAAAATCAAGTGGAGTAACTAAAGGTTTTAGGTTGCTAATCTAAAGTATCTAGTGATGTAATGAATTGTTCTAGTATTTTTTCTACCTCTCTTCACCCTTGATTCTCAACTCATGAGAGTGTAGGGATGAAGAGGAAGAAGGAGCTCAAGAAAGGAGAGAGAAAGAGAATGGTGAATTGAATCAAAAACTCAACACAATAATAATGCAAGCATGGTTTTGATCAAATGAATTTTTGCAATATAAAAAACCAACCATACTTGAATAGTGTAGACAAATGAATTATAATTGTCTACCCTATTCATCCATGCTTCACACCATTCTCATGCCACCTCACCCCTCCATCTCATTTCTAATTTCTAGAAAAGAAAAACTAAGGAAATGAGCTGTTCTCCTTCTATAATGTTTTCCGTATAAATACGGAAACATTCTACAGTATATACATACCCGTATTCGTATTAAAATACAAATACCCAAAGAGGTAGAATAATATAAAGAACATAATACTAGAATATACATAACAAAATATGTATATGTAAATTATTAAATCAATACCTGATTTAATAATTCGGCTCAATCCAAAGCCGACTAGTATTATCAACCGTCCGATCGAAAGTCCGCGTAGCTAGTACAATCATTCGATCGGAACTCTGCACGTATCAAAATACGGCTACTACATCATTTCACCTGAACCAGGAAAACCCTCTATGCAGGACTTTAAAGACTCGACAGTATGCAGTAGTGAGTTACTGGATAAATCCATAACCACAAATACGTCGGCAGCACTAGCTTTACGTAACGGCTACCCGAGTACCTGTCGAAAAGGAAGGCCGACGAGCAAGCTCATCCGAACCTCTACTGAGCCAATCTGTGACAATCTCCGTACAGTCCAGTCTCTTCGTCTAAGAGTATCGCATACCGGGACTAGGGGTGGTAAACATCAGACCCTAATAACCCGATAATTCATGCCGATGTGGCTCAGGACCAACCCGGGAAACTACTAATCTAACTATCAGTAAATCCTAACTGCCTTGGCTATGGTTTTATGATGCTGGCAAACCGAACACGGTGTGATATCGACTCCTTACACCGGAAGAGACGAATCCCCAACAATCGCTCACTGCCTTCATGTGGCTCGGGACTGTACTCAATTAAAACCTGTTTGCATGACTCAGTACAGCCATGGTAAGGTAGTAATCTAAGTACAGTGGGAACTCACACAAGACAAATGACGATCTCAGGTCTAATGACTAACCTGTACTCATGTCACCTAAGAACTGCTATCTGACGATAGCTATAGTACCATTTAGAAGTTCTCAGCGAGTCCGTCCAGTGTACTCACCCCCAGTGTGTTGGGATTTCCTAGCGCTCTGACCATCTACTGTGGCCGTTGCGGAACAAAAAATTTTGGGGTTTAAAAACTGGCACTAGAAAAAACTGCTCTAGAATCTACCATAAACCAACATTAGCTAACAAGAGAAGAGCTAACTACTATAATAGAAATGTCTCACCAAAAGATCCGGGTCCTTCGGTCCTCTATCCTCTTCGTTTTCTCCTAAGGATCTACTTGAACAAGCTTGATCATCTTTCCTTGATCTTTGAGATCTCCTGGATCGTGCTTGATCGTCGGTCTTCCTCCGTCGAAGATGATCCACCCGAGAGATGCACTCCATGGCTCTAGCTCCACACTAAGAGTCTAGTGGAGCAACTAAAGACTTTAGATTGCTAATTTAAAGTGTCTAGGATGTAGTGTATGGATCTAAGTGTGTATCTATCTCACCTGCTCTCTTGATTCTGTTGGATATAGTGCCCTCAGAGTCAATTATTGGATCGCAGGCACGTGATTGCAATGATTGAGGGAGGACCTATGCCGGTGGGACAATCTTACTCAGGATAATTGTATACTATCTGGTTTGTCTTTATCATCGTATACATGTTTCAGGTGACATTGTAGTTCACTATTGCACGTTGATAGAGAATAGTATGCTACCATAGTTTATCTTTATCATCGTGTACTGCTTCAGGTGACCTTACGTGTCACTATTGCACGTTGATAGAGCCCATAGGATTCTTGCTTGACTACCAGCAGTATAATGGCGATCATATACGTGAGAGTTGGGGTAGTCTATAAGCACATCCTTAAAGTGGTCCCTAGTCGTGGGAGTTTCGAGACTGGGCATCGATACTCTATTAGTAGACTAGTGTATACAGTCGAGACCCCGACGAGGGGCGGTGGCCGGTCTCACAAGCCATTGGTGTCAGTTGGATCACCTAAGATGTATACAGGTGTTCATTGGGTTATGAGTACACCAGACAGGACTCGACGGGAATATGCTAGTTGGTATTATATCTAGCGTCAGATAGCAGTTCCCTGGTAACATGTGTACAGGTTAGTTCATCGACCTGAGATCGTCATTTGTCTCGTGTGAGTTCGCACTGTACTTTAATTACTACCCTACCATGGCTCAAAGGAGTCGTGTTAACAGGTTTTAATTGGGTACAGTCCCGAGCCACATGGAGGTAGTGAGCGGATCGGCAGGGGTTCGTCTCTTCCGGTATTGGGGGTGAGGTTGCGCTGTGTCTAGGAGAGCCATTACACGAAGTCCTTGGCCAAGGCAGGAGATTTACTGGTAGGTATTCCAGTAGTATCTCAGGGTGTTCTGGGCTACACTCCGACACGACTTGTACCGCTTTTGGGGGTCTGACTTTTACCAACCCCCTAGGCCCGACATGCGATGCTCATATACGAACGGACCGGACTGTACAGATATTGTCACTGACAGGCTCAGTAGGGTGTCAGGATGAGTTCACTCATCGACCTCCCTTTTGGTCAATACTTGGTAGCTCGTTATGTACGGCTAATACCTCTGACATGCTAGTGGTTAAATCCACAGCCAAAGTATAAACGAGTCTTTAGAGTCCCCCACAGACAGTTTCTCAAGTTTCGGGCGAAATGTTGTAGAGGCCGTATGATATATGGCAGGGTCAGATCATATACGTGCAGTAGTGCACGGATCATGATCGGATGGATCATACTAGTGGGCTTTGGTTTAAGCCGGATCCTAGTATTAGATTTGTTGGATTACTTTAGTCTCATCGCATTCGCATTCAGTCGGAATGCGGGTGCAGGTATGTATATACAGGTGAGGGGTATCCTTGTGATCCATCACGAGTCTACTTTAGATGTTGCCGTATCTTTTTATTATTGCAAACATTTGGATTAATGTTTGTAAATGGTGATTATGAGCTAGATATCATGATTTGGAGCATTTATTGTGACACATGCACAAGTGGTGACTCATGGTCTCTTTTCTTGTGCATGTGTCATATTATATGATGGATTTGTGTTGATATGATGAGAGGAGAGAGAGAGAGGGGCTGCCTAATGAGAGGTTTGGTCTTGTATTTTGAAGGGTTCCTAGGCACGCTAATGAAGTTTCACAAGGCATCAACCATGCCAATTTCAAATTTTACGGGTGCCGAGAAACCCTAATACGGATCGTTGACTAGAAGTTTAGGCGAAAAACGAAACTAGTTAACAATTTAACTAAAAGAGAAAGGCTACAACCTTTATAGATCCGGTTCTCCACTTCCTTAGTTCCACGTAGGCATCCTCTCACTGTCCATCTCGAATCCCGGACTCAATCGTCGGCTTGATCGGAGAAATGGGCGGGCTAGGTCGTCGGCTTCGTGCCGAAGATGATCTACGTCGAGGCATCACAAGTTCAAGCTCCAACTCCATCAAGTTGTGAAACTTGTGAAGAAAACACCCTATACTACTTGGCAAGAGGTAGAGGGTGAAGAAATAGGAGGTGGGTTCACTTTAGAATTGGATTTCTCACATTTTATCTCAAGTTGCCATTAATGGACTTAAGCTTTTTCTTTGAAGATGAAGAAGAAGATGAAGCTAGAATATGATAAGTCTTGATTAAAAATAGAAAAGAAAATAGATACTTATCATATACTAACTATGGTAGAGTGTAGAGAATAGACCACGGTTACTTGGAATGGTTAGGGTTAAGCATGAAGACAAGAATGGTTACACAGTCAAAGCATCATGAAGCTTCAACTAAAAACAAAGGAAGCCACCATTCTCTCCAAAATCTTTTCCAAATAAATGAATAAATAAATAAATGAATAAGCAAAACCCTAATCATCTTTTTAACCATGGTTTGATTCTTTACACTTAACCAATGAAACACGCATCATCAAACTTGATACAAACATGTGCACAAAAGTATATCACATATACAACTTGCACATCAAGTGAGAAAATCTATTTAAAGTGAACCAATACTAGTTAATGCAAAGTAATATATCAAATATATAATTATACATTAAATCATTAAATCAACACTTGATTCAATGATCCGGTCAAGTCGCACATAACCGACTAGTATCCAATGTATCGACTTATCGAATCAATCTCCGATTCGATAAGTAGGTTATATCGCATACAACCAATCGAAACATTCATCGCAAGAATGCAATGCGGTATCACATACACGCATTATTCTCGGTCCCGCACATATCTCATATGCGCTCCTATTTCGTTTCGCTTGAGCCAGGAAACCTCTATGTAGGACTCTAAAGACTCGTCAATACGCCGGTAGCAGATGATGATCATATCAAGCACCTACAAGCCGCAAACGGTCTGCTAAACGTAACGGCCATCCGGGTATTGAGCGATCAGAAGATCGACGAGCTAGCCCGCTCACACTCCTGTGAATCCAACCAGTAACACTTACCGTACAGTCCAGTCTGTTCGTCTGATATGTCGCATATCAAGTCTAGGGGTGGTAAACGTCAGACCCCAATAACCGATAAGTCGTGCCGATGTGAGGCTCATAACGGGTCGAGAAACTACTGGTAACACTTACCAGCAAATCTCTGATCAGCCCTGGCCAGGGTCTTCCCTGTTACGGCCAATCGAGCACTGCGCAACATCAACCCCCAATACCGGGAGAGACGAAACCCCTCCTATCGCTCATTGCCTCCATGTGACTCGGGACTGTACCCAAAGACCACCGTTTTGCACGCCCTCATGGACGTGGTAAGGTGGAGATCAAAGCACAGTGGGAATCACACAAGACTCTATGACGATCTCGGGTCTACAGACTAAGCTGCACAAGTGTCACCTGAGAACTGCCATCTGACGTGAGGTATAATACCATCTGGGAGTTCTCGGCGAGTCCGTCCAGTGTACCCAGTCTCCACTGAGCACCCGTACACCATCTCTGATGTCAAACACCAATGGATATGGGATCATCCATCGCCCATCTCATGGGTCGAGAAGCGTATACGCTAGTCTACACTAGTATATCGATGCCCCGTCTCGATATACCCACGACTAGGGACCTTGAAGGATGTACCTATGGACTACCATGTCCCCACTAGTATGATCTGCATCATAGTCCAGGTAGTCAAGTACACATCCTAAGGGCTTTACCAACATGTAACTGTAAGACAGTATAAAGAGACAAGTGTACATGTTAAGATAAAGAGTAACCAGATAGCATACTATCATATCGAGCAAGAAAGTCATCTCTATATATGTCCAAGCATCCAATATAATATACATCATCTGTACAATATTGGCCTCTAGGGCATACATACAACTAACAATCTCCCACTTGCACTAGGGCCAGCTGCTGTAGTATCGCATACCGAGCATCCCGAAGAGTCTCTCAAACTGTATCTGGGGAATGGCCTTCGTGAGTGGATCCGCCGTGTTGTTATTCGTGTCAACCCTCCTGACCTCGATCTCCCGGCGATCAACTATCTCCCGGATCAGGTGATACCGCCTCAGAATATGCCTGGATCGCTGATGGGACCTAGGTTCCTTGGCCAAAGCCACCGCTCCATTGTTATCGCAATACAAAGGTATTGGATGCTCAATGGATGGAACCACTCTAAGTTCAGTAATGAACTTCTTGATCCAGACAGCCTCTTTAGCAACATCGTTGGCAGCATGTATTCAGCCTCCATCATCGAGTCTGCCACGGTTTCCTGCTTGGAACTCTTCCAGCTAACCGCCCCTCCGTAAAGGGTAAAGACAAAGCCCGACTGCGACTTAGAGTCGTCCTTATCACTCTGGAAGCTCGAATCGATAAAGGACTCCACTTGGAGTTCTCCGTTACCATACACCAAGAGCATCTCTTTAGTCCTTCGCAAGTACTTGAGAATGCTCTTCACAGCTGTCCAGTGATTCTCTCCAGGATCAGCTTGATACCAGCTCACTATACTCAGTGAGTATGCTACATCGGGTCTGGTACATAGCATCGCGTACATGATAGAGCCTACAGCCGAAGCATAGGGTATCCCTTGCATGCGAGCTCTCTCCAAATCAGTCTTGGGAGACATCTCTTTGGAGAGAGTGACTCCAGAGATCGTGGGCAAGTTCCCTCGCTTGGAATCTTCCATACTAAACCTTTTTAGTATGGTGTCAATGTACCTGGATTGGGACAATCCCAATATCCGTTTGGATCTATCTCTATAGATCCTAATTCCCAATATGCAGGAGGCATCACCAAGATCTTTTATCGAGAATCTTTGTGATAAGAAGAGCTTGACCGATTGCAGCATAGGAATATCATTTCCTATCAAGAGTATGTCGTCCACGTACAATACGAGGAAGACAACCTTACTCCCTGCCACCTTCTTGTAAATACAAGGTTCATCTGGGTTTTTGACGAAATCAAACTCTTTGATAACGACATCAAAGCAGATGTTCCAACTCCGCGATACTTGCTTTAATCCATAAATGGATTTAAGCAGCTTGCACACCTTGCCGCTGCTCCCACTGTCTACGAAGCCCTCTGGCTGAGTCATGTACACGCACTCTTCTAAATCACCATTTAGAAAGGCGGTCTTAACATCCATTTGCCAGATTTCGTAATCATGATATGCAGCGATGGCAAGCATGATCCGGATGGATTTAAGCATAGCCACTGGAGAAAAGGTTTCGTCATAGTCCACACCTGGTCTTTGACGAAAACCCTTTGCTACAAGTCTAGCTTTGAAAGTCTCCACTTTCCCATCTACACCAAGTTTTTTCTTGAAGATCCACTTGCTCCCGATGGGTTTTACCCCTTCAGGAGCAACATCCAAAGTCCATACTTTGTTGGTGTACATGGATTCCATCTCGGACCGCATAGCATCCAGCCATTTCACTGAGTCCCTACTCGTGATGGCCTGCTCGAAGCTAGTTGGGTCATCATCCTCCATGATGCAATCCTCGCTCCCACCATCCATGAGAAAACCGTAGTATCTCTCAGGTTGGTGAGGAACCTTACTAGATCGGCGGAGTGGCTGAGGTTCATTGGGAGCTACTGAATCCTCTGGTTCCACTAAATCTTCTGTTGTGTTTTGTTCAGCTGGAACCTCTTCCAGTTCTACCTCAGAGCCACTAATCTCTTTTGCAAGAAATTCCTTTTCTAAAAAGGTGGCATGTTGAGCAACAAATACTCTTTGTTCCTCACTGTGGTAGAAGATATACCCTCGCGAATGTTTGGGATATCCAACAAATTTACACAAAACAGACCTTGCCTTGAGTTTGTCCGGTTTTTGTCTTTTGACATAGGCCGGGCAACCCCATATCTTAATAAAATTAAGATATGGTTTCTTCCCTTCCCATATCTCATATGGTGTGGTAGGCACAGATTTGGTGGGAACCCTATTCAGTAGGTATGCTGCTGTTTCCAGTGCATATCCCCAGAAGGAAACAGGTAACTCAGCTACACTCATCATAGAGCGCACCATATCCAATAGGGTGCGGTTCCTCCGTTCTAATACACCGTTGTGCTGTGGTGTATATGGAGGAGTTAGCTGAGAGAGAATCCCATTCTCTTTTAGGAAGTCCAGGAATTCAATGCTCAAGTATTCACCTCCTCGATCAGATCGTAGGATTTTAATACTTTTTCCGGTTTGGTTCTCGACTTCTTGTTTATATTCTCTAAATTTCTCAAAAGCTTCTGATTTGTGTTTTATCAGGAACACATATCCGAATCTAGAGAGATCGTCAGTGAATGTAATGAAGTACGAAGAACCATCCCTGGCATGTGTAGACATGGGACCGCATACATCACTATGTATCAGTCCCAAGAGTTCGGTAACTCTTTCTCCGTGTCCCGTAAACGGAGTTTTGGTCATCTTGCCTTTGAGTCATGACTGGCAAGTGTCATAAGATGAAAATTCAAACGGATTCAAATATCCATCTTTATGCAACTTAGCCAGTCGTGTCGCATTGATGTGACCCAGTCTACAATGCCACAAGAAGGATTCGTTCAGTTCTGAACTCTTCCTCTTGAGTGTGTTTGTTATGCTCAGAACTGTTGATTGATTTAGAACATAAATGCTATTGCACAACGTGCCTGATCCAACCAACTTTTGGTTACGGAAAATGTTCATAACATTGTCCTGTAATACAAAATTATATCCCTCTTTACTCAACAAAGAAACTGATATAATGTTGCATATCAGGTTCGGCATGTAATAGCATTCGTTCAGAACCAATGTATTACCAGTTGGTAATACAAGGTGATATTCCCCGACAGTCTTAGCTGCAACAATTGCACCATTTCCAACTCTAATGTCTTTATCACCTTCTCCAAGTTCTCTACCTTTCCTAAGCCCATGTAACTGATTACATATATGGGATCCTGACCCGGTATCTAATACCCAGGACGTAGAGCAAATGGAGAAACAGTTCTCTGTAACGAACACACCCGAAGAAAATGCATCATCATGTACTTTCTTCATTCGGGTGGCATGGGAATCCTGGTATTCCCCTATATCCTGTTCATTCCTATAACTCTTATAAGAAAGAACGGAACCAACGTTCCTCAGCACAGAATAACATGCGGGTTCGGTCAATACATCCATATTATTATCTTTATTAGGGCATGAAATGGTCGCTACCTGGAGAGAGAGAGAAGAAAACACTTTAGCGTATGCTCTTGCAAGATCAGATTGGTTTTTATCTTATCTAATCAGGATGGCTCCCTCTGGTTTTTATCAAATCTTCCTTCAAACCCTAAAAGGAAAGACTAGCCGGGATTAATTACACACTACAAGTTCGTCGATCTTTCAGCCAGGCCAGTGTCGGTACTTTGAGGGAGGTCCCCCGTGCTTTCGCACGAACCTAATTAATGTAAACCTCGTTTTCCCAGAGGCGTAACCCCGTTGACACCTTTCTAGACACCTACTTGATCGGCTAATTGTAATGTGCAAAACTCTCCCAGGAGTAACTCTTACTCGCAGTGGGTATCGGGATCCAACTATCTCATAGAAGGTATGCAATCTCATTGCAAATTTCAACACTTGAAATTCCCGATAATATTTTTCTCCAAGCATCCTATGACCTTGACGGAGGTCAACAAACCACAGGGTGCAAGTCAAGTTCAACCCGTCATTTCTTGATTGAATCAAACCCACCCGCACGACCCTTGACGGAGGTCAACAAGGTCATACGACTACCTTAATCCAATCTTCATCACATGCATAAGCAGATAAATACTAGTTAGCTACCGCACACTACGCCTTGACGGAGGTCAACAAACGTAGCACGAATACTAAGTAGGATTTATCTGAAATGACGGAGGGCTACGACAGGTTTTTCTGAAAACCTATTGCGTAATGAACTTGATATCGTTGTAGAATCAAATGAAGTTTTGAAATGGAGTGATTTTGAGGCTTTTCTAGTTTTGCTAAAGGGGTCACTCCCGGTGAAGGGATCGTCGGCCTTTTCTTCGTCGAATGAGGTGCGAGATATATCATATATATCACTGTGCAAAGCAGAAACTATAGAAGCAATCAAAAGTCAAACCGAGTGTGTAGCATCTGCCAGTTATTGCTAAAGGAGTCACTCCCGGTGAAGGGATCTCGGTCCTTTCCTCATCGAATAAGGTGCAGGATATATCAAATATACCGCTGTGCAAAGCAAGAACTGTAGCTACCTGTTTTGTTTAAAATTTGATTCTACAACATCATTTAGTTTCTTTTATTTCATTAATCACATTAATGAAGTCCCGTCGTTTAAATACCTAAACATCACAGATAAATACGACGTACACTTATGCCATCCGCATTCGCCTGGATGTCCCCTCGTGCACCGTTAGGTTAGGTAACTAACGACAGAGCAGGGCAGGGCTAGTGCGGGTGCAAAACATAAGTAACGTCTATATAATATATCATATATACTATATAAAGTATCCATCACAGAACATATCACATGATCACATCACAGATATCGCAGCAGAAGAAATATATGAAACATTGGATATTCTAGGACGTCCGTGTTTTCAATACGAGCCAGTATAAAACACGGATTCCACGGTCGTGATGAATAGCCAATCCCACACCCCTAGACCCCTATGAGAGCGGCAAGCAACCCTAACAATTCTAGGGTTAGGAGACCCGGACTCGACTCCTCGAGATGGTCTCCCACTGGACCCTAGAACCCGGTTACTTGTGCTCCCCTCCTTGGATCTATCCTAATGCGGAAAAGTAAATAATATACAAAGGGTGACATCTTCCGCTACCTGGAAGTGCCCCAATAAAAGAATATTACATACAAGTTTTTACATGAATGAAAATGAAAAACACTCATCTCACATAAAAACCCCTAGCTATTCAAACACGACAATCCAATATAACATATCCAGCAACACATAACATCACATGTCATCAACGTAAGTAAATATGCGCATCCCAATTGTCGTTGACATATAGCAACGAAACCGGCGATATCACATATTACACTTACGGTCACAGAAAAGAAAGTGTAAAACTACAACAGTTGGAATCTGCAACCTCTTTAGACATCACATGCCTAATCAAATGAAATACTCAGACATCTCATGCCTAACAATTATAAACCCCGCATTTTAGTCCCATTATCGAAAACTCTTTTCAATATCAAATGAGACTAAACCGCTAGATTTATAACATTCATTCAGTTATCTCATAACTGTTTGTGAATTCCAATTATTGTATCCCATTCCGGATAAATAGAAAATATTAAACTTTCCGATCGAACATTCGAACACCCAAGTTTTCCCGACTCTGATCAACACATGAAATAAGTTCAAAAACATTTATTTCATGCCTCAGTACCAACGGTCCAGCCGTAGAAGGGTCAAGCCAACGCCTCACATGTGGCACGCTATACTGCCCCAAACTCGAAGGTTCAAAGGGCAGTTCAAGACGGTCACATAATCGAGTTAAGGTTTGTTGTCTTCTAGAGGGACCATCGCGTTACTTGCACTACTCAGAACGTCCTTAAACCACAGAAAAATCCAACACTTGGATATTTTCCGGCAGGGGAAAGATTTGGTATTTACATCCGGTCGAAATTTTTAACATATTCCAAAATATCCAGAAAGCCACATAGATAAAATCTGATAATCCGATCGAAACATCGAAGCTCAAAAACACCTCAGAAAATTCAACTCTTGAATAAATATTAAAAATACCCATAAAACTCAGCTGCTGAAATAATGAATTACTGTGCAAATATTACAGGAAAATCCCATTAGTTGGCCGCGGAACCGCCGCAGAAGGCAAGCTTCTGCCGCGGTTCCGCCGCACCTTTGACTGTTCATGAGGTAAATTTGCACCGTAGTTCATAGAATTCCCTGCTGAATTTTTTAAGCATTTTTAATCTGGAAAAATCCCAGTTTTTAGAAAAAGTCCAGAGAGCATGATGTGTTAGGGTTTCGATGTGTATTCGGGCTTCAGACGTCGTCTAGACTTCGCCTAAGGCTCTAGCTAGGCTCTGATACCACTGAAGGGTTCCTAGGCACGCTAATGAAGTCTCACAAGGCATCAACCATACCAATTTCAAATTTTACGGGTGCCGAGAAACCCTAATACGGATCGTTGACTAGAAGTTTAGGCGAAAAACGAAACTAGTTAACAATTTAACTAAAAGAGAAAGGCTACAACCTTTGTAGATCCGGTTCTCCACTTCCTTAGCTCTACGTAAGCATCCTCTCGCTGTCCATCTCGAATCCCGGACTCAATCGTCGGCTTGATCGGAGAAATGGGCGGGCTAGGTCGTCGGCTTCGTGCCGAAGATGATCTACGTCGAGGCATCACAAGTTCAAGCTCCAACTCCATCAAGTTGTGAAACTTGTGAAGAAAACACCCTATACTACTTGGCAAGAGGTAGAGGGTGAAGAAATAGGAGGTGGGTTCACTTTAGAATTGGATTTCTCACACTTTATCTCAAGTTTCCATTAATGGACTTAAGCTTTTTCTTTGAAGATGAAGAAGAAGATGAAGCTAGAATATGATAAGTCTTGATTAAAAATAGAAAAGAAAATAGATACTTATCATATACTAACTATGGTAGAGTGTAGAGAATAGACCATGGTTACTTGGAATGGTTAGGGTTAAGCATGAAGACAAGAATGGTTACAAAGTCAAAGCTTCATGAAGCTTCAACTAAAAACAAAGGAAGCCACCATTCTCTCCAAAATCTTTTCCAAATAAATGAATAAATAAATAAATGAATAAGCAAAATCCTAATCATCTTTTTAACCATGGTTTGATTCTTTACACTTAACCAATGAAACACGCATCATCAAACTTGATACAAACATGTGCACAAAAGTATATCACATATACAACTTGCACATCAAGTGAGAAAATCTATTTAAAGTGAACCAATACTAGTTAATGCAAAGTAATATATCAAATTTATAATTATACATTAAATCATTAAATCAACACTTGATTCAATGATCCGGTCATGTCGCACATAACCGACTAGTATCCAATGTATCGACTTATCGAATCAATCTCCGATTCGATAAGTAGGTTATATCGCCTACAACCAATCGAAACATTCATCGCGAGAATGCAATGCGGTATCACATACATGCATTATTCTCGGTCCCGCACATATCTCATATGCCCTCCTATTTCATTTCGCTTGAGCCAGGAAAGCTCTGTGTAGGACTCTAAAGACTCATCAATACGCTGGTAGCAGATGATGATCATATCAAGCACCTACAAGCTGCAAGCGGTCTGCTAAACGTAACGGCCATCTGGGTATTGAGCGATCAGAAGATCGACGAGCTAGCCCGCTCACACTCCTGTGAATCCAACCAGTAACACTTACCGTACAGTCCGGTCTATTCGTCTGATATGTCGCATATCAAGTCTAGGGGTGGTAAACGTCAGACCCCAATAACCGATAAGTCGTGCCGATGTGAGGATCATAACGGGTCGAGAAACTACTGGTAACACTTACCAGCAAATCTTTGATCAACCCTGGCCAGGGACTTCCCTGTTACGGCCAATCGAGCATTGCGCAACATCAACCCCCAATACCGGGAGAGACGAAACCCCTCCTATCGCTCATTGCCTCCATGTGACTCAGGACTGTACCCAAAGACCACCGTTTTGCACACCCTCATGGACGTGGTAAGGTGGAGATCAAAGCACAGTGGGAATCACACAAGACTCTATGACGATCTTGGGTCTACAGACTAAGCTGCACAAGTGTCACCTGAGAACTGCCATCTGACGTGAGGTATAATACCATCTGGGAGTTCTCGGCGATTCCGTCCAGTGTACCCAGTCTCCACTGAGCACCCGTACACCATCTCTGATGTCAAACACCAATGGATATGGGATCATCCATCGCCCATCTCATGGGTCGAGAAGCGTATACGCTAGTCTACACTGGTATATCGATGCCCCGTCTCGATATACCCACGACTAGGGACCTTGAAGGATGTACCTATGGACTACCATGTCCCCACTAGTATGATCTGCATCATAGTCCAGGTAGTCAAGTACACATCCTATGGGCTTTACCAACATGTAACTGTAAGACAGTATAAAGAGACAAGTGTACATGTTAAGATAAAGAGTAACCAGATAGCATACTATCATATCGAGCAAGAAAGTCATCTCTATATATGTCCAAGCATCCAATATAATATACATCATCTGTACAATACTGGCCTCTAGGGCATACATACAACTAACATATTTTTTACACACTCTCTCACTCTCATTTTATCATAGCAAAAGAAAAGAAAAAGGCTCCTGCTTCTTCTTCTTCCTCTAGCTCTTTATCTCCTTCAATGGCAACACCTTCAACCTCCATCCAAGCAATGGATGCAAGAGACAAAGTGATCACAAACATTCTCTACAACACCTTGGACACGTCGGCTAGCACACTTCGTGCCCGAGTTGCTTCGGATGAAGCGGGAGCCCGTAAAAAGACTCGAAGATGTGGTGCCCTTTCCGACGAGGAGATCGAGACCGGAGATGCCGCGAGGAGCTTGGGATGGTGGCCAAAGACCGAAGGACACGGATCGATCGGTATAGCTTTCCAACCCTTCTCTAGTTAGCTAGTTGTAGGTTAATGGTTCGATCCGGGTTTTAAGCATATGATAGCGCCGGTTTTCAAGTTTTGAAAAAGTTTCGTTTCCGCATTTTGGGCTCGGAAAGACGGTCGGGGCGTTACCGTAGACTTACATGGTATCAGAGCCACGCCATTAACCTTTTCTAGCTTGCTCTAACGTGTTTAGAACTTCGATCGGACGGAATTTCCAAAAACCGCGTTTCCAAGTCATCAGTTTCTGTCGAAATTTTTCTGTTGTCAAAAAATTATTTGGTGTGTTGCAGAAAATCAGGCAGGGTTTTTAGAGAACACTGAAGAAAAATGGTTGCATGATGTCACTGTAGCGCCGCGGAATCGCGGCCGTAACCCCCTTTTGGCCGCGGTTCTGCCGCCGAACAGTAACATCTCTGGACCATTTTTCCTACAGTGATTCCTGACTTGAAAATGGGGTTTATGGTATATTCTGTTTGGGCCCAGATTTATTTTGAGTACTGGGTATTGTGCTTGGGGCCCACTTCGGGAAATTTTTGTCGATCGAAAATTTTAAATATGTTAGTTCACAGTATTTACATTATATTTGCGACCGTGAATGTCATTTGATCGGTAAATCCTGTCTAATTGCTATAGTTCTTTTAGACGGATTTGCGAACGTGACATTCACGTTGATGTTTTGTGTTTTGCTGTGATGTTGCGGATTTGTCGTGGTGGATAGCCTGGTGCAATGGTAGTACAGTTTGGTTGTATTTGTACATTTGATATTGCGGGGCAAGCGTCCGACATGTGGACTGCCATCACTGCCTGTTTGTATATTATTCTTTTGGGGCACGACCGGGCTGAGGTCGATGTACCCGTTGTATATATATTTTTACTTTCTGTACTAGGATTACCCCGCAGAGGGGTGCACGGATAGCCGGGTTCTAGAGGGCAACGGGCCTGCAACTCATGGCTTTGAGATGGAGGGGGCTTTACTCTAGAATTGGCAGGCTATTCGCCGCACTCGTAGGGGGTACAGGTTGACCCAAGGAGGGGTGCTCAAGTTACCGGATTCCGTGAAGTGCTGGGTGGTCCATTCACGTTGTTGAAGGGGGCTGTCTCGCTTCAGGTTTTGGCGGGTAACTTGCCGCACCCGTAGGGGTCTAGGATTTCATTGCACAGGCTATCCACACGACCAGCGGAACGTCGGGTTTCAGTAGCGGCTCTATGAAACCCGGAGATCCCAGATTATCTGTATTGTTCTGTGATACTTATTACATTTATGTGATGTTGCATTTTATCACACCTTGAGCGAATATTATATATTGATATATACTAGTAGATGTTGTATATGTTTTGCACCCGCACTAGTCCAGTCCGCGCTCTGTCGTTAGTTAAGTAACCTAACGGGTGATGACGGGACCCAGTGGCGAATGCGGATGACATATATGTACATCATTATTTTCGTTCTTTTGTGGTGTGATTAATTGATGGGACTGCATTGATTCGGATCAATGCAAGCTAAACAAACCTGTTTGATGTTGTTGGAACATTTTTCAAAAAAAGCTGTTGTTGCAAGGACGTTCTCTTTTGTTTTGCACAGTGGTATTCGGTTATGAATATCCAGCACCTCAGTCGACGAGGCAAGGGCCGAGATCCCTTCACCGCGAGTGACCCCTTGGACAGAAGTTTGCGTCAGGGTAATAACTTCACTATAGCCGATTGCCTTTTGCTTTGCATTGTGGTATTCAGTTGGAATATCCTGCACCTCATTCTACGGGGAAAGAGCCGAGATCCCTTCACCGGGAGTGACCTCTTTAGCAAAGGTTTTCGCCACTATATTTTTATAAAAAGCTATCCGGTTCCTTCAACGATATCAAGTTCATTACGTTAAAGGTTTTTCGCCCAAAACCATTCGTAGCCCTCCGTCATTTCAGAAAGGTAGAACTTAGTATTCATGCTATGTTTGTTGGCCTTCGTCAAGGCATAGTGAATGGTAGCTGCTTGTTACTTTTCTGCTGCATAGATAGATGCGTTGGTTTGGGACAGTCGTATAGCCTTGTTGGCCTTCGTCAAGGGCTTGTACAGGTGGGTTCAAATTAACCTGGACAATGACGGGTAGAACTTGACATATGACTTATGATTTGTTGACCTTCGTCAAGGTCATAAGAGCATGGGGTAAAAATCATATCGGGAGTTTCTAAAGAAACCGAAACTTGCCAGATATGTGCATACCTTCTGGAGCGTGATAACGTGAGTGGATTCCATCACGTTATCATGCGATGATAGTTGGATCCCGATTCCCACTGATGAGTTGGTTTACTTCTCGGGTGATCCCGACTAATTCTTCTTTCAGGTTTGGAGGAGAATTTGAAGTTACAGTGGGAGGTTTCCTGATTAGATAAAGTGATAACCATTCTGATCTAGGTTAGAGTGCACGCTGAGTGTTTTTTCTCTCTCTCTCTTTGGCAGCGACCACAGCCCGACCCCTTGACTATGACTCAGTGACCAAATTAACCGAACCTTCTTAAACACTGGCTTTTGGATTGTCAGAGTTGCATACCTCATTGCCACTCCTATTTTTACCCTTTTTCTCCAGGACACCCCGTATTACTACGAACGTCCACTTCCATTAGATAAAACCATCATATGGTTATATACGAACTCGAAGGAACTTGTTCCAGATTCGAGGATGGTTTCCGGTTCTGGAGAAAATGAATAGGACTATTTAGTTGTCTTTTCCTTTTACCTTCTCTCAGGTTATGAGTGCTCCTTGGATAAGGACAGTACTCCTATTACGCCAATTGGATAGTCTTCATCCAAACCATAGGCAGGTGCCGAACGGTAGGGAATGAAGAAAACCATTTAGCCTAAAAGGTGTACAGAAGGTATTAAGTTAAGACAAATAAAGGGATTAGTAAGAGGGCAAAGTAAATTGCGACTGCTATTCACGACCAAACCAAGTATTTCATCGCCACTCCTATTTCACCTTTGTATTTCTCCGGGACACTCCGTATCACTACGAAGGTCCACAGTTATTTGGATACTCCATCGTATGGTTATATACGAACTCGAAGGAACTTGTTCCAGTTCGGGGATGGATTCTGGTTCAGGAGAAATAGGAATAAGGTTTTATTCAGTTGTCTTTTATCTTTACCTTCTCTCGGGTTGCGAGTGCTCCTAGGATTAGGACAGTACACCCATTATGCTTATTGGATAGTCTTCTTCCAAACCGTAGGCTGGTGCCGAACGGTAGGGAAGGAAGAAAACCGTTTGGCTTAAAGGGGTGTGCAGAAGGTAATGACTAAAGACATATAAAGGGATTTGGAGAGACGGCAAAGAAATATACGGTTATAGTTGTGAATCTGATAATGGAAGAGGCATTACTAGGAATACCCGGATACCCCTTCGAAACATTTACATGTTTCAGTTTCACTGTGTATTGTTAAAAGAAAACTGATTTCCCAATTAGTCCTTGCTCCAGGGTATGTGTTTACCAGGTTTGATTCTCACATCTGTATGGTTTTACAGATAATGAGTGGGAGTAAGTTATTGGGAATTAGGTGATCATCTTCATTATATCGGGATTCGTTATAATTGGTGATATTTGAGGAAATCGCCTGGGTTGTTTGCCGGACGGCAAATATTTAGTTTTGAATATCTGTTGTTGTGCACCAATTTCAAATTGATATATCTGTATGTTTATTTTTATAAAGTGAGATATAACTTTTTGAAATTATGTCTATGACATTTACCTATATCAGTGGATGGTTAGGTAAGGAGCATTGAACAGCGGTGCAATTCTTCTTAACTATAAATACAGTTTTCAACCTATGACACACAGGGAATGAGTTATTAGACTCAGGAGACTTATACAGAGTATTGTATGTTGTCCAGTGTCCATGAGGACAGAGGGGTTGGTACTCGTACTATATTCTGTTTACTTGTGACTTCTCTAGTTCTTAGACATGTGTTTCGTAGAAACGCAAGGTCTAAGTTTTGAGAAGTTATAGGTATAAGAATAAAGTAGAGAACCAAGTATTGCAAATATCAGGATTTTTTAAGGTGATCGAAGATGTAGATACTTGTGTATGGTATTCAGTTGATAGTAATGATTAAGAGAACTTACTTCTCTTTCAGGTTACTTATAATTGGAAGTACTCCTAAGTTGAGTAATGCTGATCGGCCTCTCTCCATTTAGTTGACATGCACTGGAGACAGCTGCATGATTTGAATCTGGTTCCAATTAAATCAGTGCCTCTGTTTTTATATTGGATATAGGATAGTTCATATCTTAACAATGTTAAGGTACGGGGAGTTGTCCGGCTTATGCTTAAAACCAGACTCTGGATAACTCAAGGCATGTTTCTGTAATGGTTGTTTGTGGGTTGACCCGGGCTATGACGAGGGTTAACTTTCTACCATCTGGAAGATCAATAGTGATATTGTTCTTGACTCGCCACAGTTTTAGTAAAATGGATTTTTTTCAGAAAATAGTAGTGGGAGTATGGTAGAACTTGAAGTGATTCCAGAACCGCAAACGATTACTGAAAATTTGATAAGAACCTAAAGATTCAATCTGGATTGACATTCCATTGGCCACTCCGCTGATATGGTGGGTAACCTCAGGCACTCGAGAGGTACATCGGTATGCTCAAAGACGGCGACAAGGAGGTTCTTGTTTACCCAGACTTGCCATTGCTGTTGTTCGAGACTGTGAAACCCGGCAGGAGGATGAGTATAGCGTCGTTCTAAACCAGCTTTAGAAGTGTACGTGTATATGACTCTGCCAGAGGGTTGTCGTAGTCAGTGGGAGCAGTGGAAGCATAGTGGACAAGTAGCTTATGTCTATTTATAGACTAAAGCAGATATAGCGGAGCTAGATCATCTATTTCTGATGTGACAGTCATAGGTTTGACTTCATCAGAATAGGGGATGGATCTGTTAAGAAGGTAATAGGGTGTGATGTCCTAGTATTTGGATGACATACACAGAGTAGGAAGTGAAATTCGTATACTACGATCGGTTATACTTTGGTTGTCACACAGTGGTTTCTCCACATAGGACTTGGATATTATATCAGATATTCTGGTTACTGGATCTATGGTTTTAGATCTAGATTTGGGTAGTTTCCCCAATCTGGGTACTTAGACAGCATTCTAAAGGTATTTTAGAATGGACGACTCCTGGCACGGTAGTGTACCTGCAGGTAATGGAGTCACCCTCTCTAAAGGTGTCTTACAGACTAAAGGGAGAGGGATGTGCATGATTGGCAGATCACTTGCTTAGACAATTGAGTCAATCATGAGATGTCAAGTACCACACCAGATGTTGTTTTTGCACGAGATGCAGTAAGTTGATATTAATCCTATCCTGGAGAGACATTCGGAAGCAGTTTTAGAACATAAGTGGATGTTCTAGGGATATGATAACAACAGCCTCCTTCGGGGACGGTTATCATTCCAGGCTTCTAAGGTGACCTGGACGACAAAGTGACTGTCAGAGTTATAGTTTTCCCTTTGACGAGGGGCAGTATTTTGGACAGGTGGTCCAAGCGGATACTGAGGGAGGCATGGCGCAGGATACTGATTGAGTTCAGTTGACGATACAGTCTAAGAAGTTTGGATTTGGAGTTCATTTATGAGCTACGTCCCATCAGATATCCAGACATATTCTAAGAAGGAATTGCTCATTTCGGGAGATGGCTTTCTCCACGAACTTGAGATAAAGAGAGACATAGAAAGAAGCATCAGGGCGGATCCACCCACTGAGGCTATTCCTCGAACACAATAGTTTCGCAAACGGGCTTTGTGAGACTGATTAGTAGAGGAGTTGGGTGTTCGGTATCACACGGGCTGTGAGTATGCGACATCATAATAATTAGCCTTGAGTGCAAGTGGGAGATTGTTGGATATAGTGCCCTCAGAGTCAATTATTGGATCGCAGGCACGTGATTGCAATGATTGAGGGAGGACCTATGCCGGTAGGACAATCTTACTCAGGATGATTGTATACTATCTGGTTTGTCTTTATCATCGTGTACATGTTTTAGGTGACATTGTAGTTCACTATTGCACGTTGATAGAGAATAGTATGCTACCATGGTTTATCTTTATCATCGTGTACTGCTTCAGGTGACCTTATAGGTCACTATTGCACGTTGATAGAGCCCATAGGATTCTTGCTTGACTACCAGCAGCATGATGGCGATCATATACGTGAGAGTTGGGTAGTCTATAAGCACATCCTTAAAGTGGTCCCTAGTCGTGGGAGTTTCGAGACTGGGCATCGATACTCCATTAGTAGACTAGTGTATATAGTCGAGACCCCGACGAGGGGCGGTGGCCGGTCTCACAAGCCATTGGTGTCAGTTGGATCACCTAAGATGTATACAGGTGCTCATTGGGTTATGAGTACACCGAACAGGAGTCGCCGGGAACATGCTAGTTGGTATTATACCTAGCGTCAGATAGCAGTTCCCTGGTAACATGTGTACATGTTAGTTCATCGACCTGAGATCATCATTTGTCTCGTGTGAGTTCCTACTGTACTTTGATTACTACCTTACCACGGCTCAAAGGAGTCGTGCAAACAGGTTTTAGTTGGGTACAGTCCCGAGCCACATAGAGGCAGTGAGCGGATCGGCAGGGGTTCGTCTCTCCCGGTATTGCGGGTGAGGTCGCGCTGTGTCTAGGAGAGCCATTACACGAAGTCCTTGGCCAAGGCAGGAGATTTACTAGTAGGTATTCCAGTAGTATCTCAGGGTGTTCTGGGCTACACTCTGACACGACTTGTACCGCTTTTGGGGTTCTGACTTTTACCAACCCCCTAGGCCCGACATGCGATGCTCATAGACGAACGGACAGGACTGTATGGATATTGTCACTGACAGGCTCAGTAGGGTGTCAGGATGAGTTCGCTCATCGACCTCCCTTTTGGTCAATACTGTAAGTCCATGCTACCTCTCCCGGTACTTTCGGGCATGCGGAATTTGACGAAAAACAATTTTCTAGAGGTGGTAACATGGACTCAAAACCGGATCTTTGTTAAACATCTAACTAACAACCTAACTAGGAGTTGTTAACTACTCGGTTAGGGGGTTATACCTTTCTTTCTTGAACTCCTTCGTCTTCAAGCCTCGATGGTTGTTCGGATCGGCTTCACTCCGTCGTCTCCTTGCGCCGAAGATAGATCCACCTGAAAGCTTCTACCTTTGGCTTCTTCTTCGGTCTTTGAAGAAACTAGTTCACTTGGTTTGCTAAACCTTATGAACTAGAATGAGTAGAGAAGAGTGTGTTGGGATTTTACTCTATGGTTCTTGTTTCTCAACACATGAGACAAGTGAACCATAGACAAAAGAGAGGGATAGCAAGAGGAAGGAGATGAGAGCTCAAGAACAAGAGAGAGAGAGTGAGAATGATAGAATGATAGAAGACTTTTCTCTCTTGGCTCTCATAATCCAAAACCATCATCACAAAATAGTAATCAAGTATTGTGTAAATGGTTTAAGCTACAATAGCCATATCATTTCATGCACTCATTTCTCACAAGAGAAACAAGCAAGTAGAAAGTCTTTGCCATGAAATGATAGCCATTGTCATCATGATGGTCAACTAGTCCAACCTAGTCAACCGGTCAACAAAGTCAACAAGTCAACCCCTCAACAACCATGTCACCACAATACTTAATTAATATTATTGTTAATCACATTCTCATTAGGGTTGAGCAAAAAGTCAATAGTCAACAGTCAATGGTCAACAACCCTAATGAGAATCCTCTGCCTCTGTCTCTCCGTCAACTGTGCATACACACCCGCATCCGCGTTCCGAGGAACACGAATACGCACTGGATAAATCCAATCCCAAAACGTACACTAGGATCTGGCTTAAACCAAAGCCCGCTAGTGTTAACTGTCCGGACACTAAACGTGCACAAGTGCACGGATGTGACTGAACCCTGTCGCAAAACCATGCGACCTGTCGCAAAACCATGCGACCTCTACTCTTTTGCCTAAAGGCGAATAGCTTTCTGTGTGGGACTCTAAAGACTCGACACTACGCTGGCAGTGGGTTTAACCACAGACCGCAAGCGGCACTAGCTGTGCGTAACGGTCCCCAGGTAGATGCCGACAAGAAGACTGACGAGGTGAAACCCATCTGAACTCCTACTGAGCCTGAATGTGACAATCTCCGTACAGTCCGGTCTGTTCGTCTGATACATCGCATGGCGGGCCTAGGGGGGCGGTAAACGTCAGTCCCCTAATAGCGGTACAAGTCGTGTCGGAGTGAAGCCCAAAACACCCTGAGATAACACTGGAAGCCTACCAGTATATCTCGATTGCCCTGGCCAGGGACTACTCGTGTAATGGCTCTCCTAGACACAGCGCGATGTCAACCCCCAATACCGGGAGAGATGAATCCTGTCTAACTGTCACTGCCTCCAATTGCTTCGGGACTGCACCCAACTACTACCTGTTTGCACGACTCCTTTGAGCCGTGGTAGGGTAGTAATCAAAGTACAGTGGGAACACACTCGAGGCGAAGTGATAGTGTCAAGTCAGCGGACTAAGCTGTACTCATGTCACCTGGGAACTGATAACTGACGATAGGTATAATACCAACTGGTCAGTTCCCGACGAGTCATGTCCAGTGTACTCGTAACCTAACGAGCACCCGTATACTATCTCCAGTACGACGTACTGATGGCTGTGGGACAGACCATCTTCCACACTGGGATGAGAAGCGCATACGCTAGTCTACTCCGGAGTATCGATGCCCTGTCTCGATAGTCCTGCGACTAGGGACATGTATAAGGATGTGCTTATAGATTACCCAGCCCCCACTAGTGTGACTGCCATCACAACACTGGTAATCAAGCAAAGATCCTAAGGGCTCCACTAATGTGTATAGGTGATATACTAAAATAAACACATGTACACATTGAAGTAGAAACAAACCAAGTAGCATACTACTATTTTGAGCAAGATTGTTTATACAAGGTGAATATCCCAAGCTTCAATTAAGTAATATACAAACTAGTATGATACAGTAATGGCCTCTAGGGCATATACACTAACAATCTCCCACTTGCACTAAGGCCATGTACTGGCGTATCGAAGAACTATCATCTCGATCAGCCGCTCGAACTGAGTCTGGGGCAAGGCCTTGGTGAATGGATCTGCAGTGTTATCTTCTGAAGCGACCCTCCGAACCTCGATCTCCTGGCGATCCACGATCTCCCTGATCAGGTGATACCGCCTAAAGATGTGTCTGGATCTCTGATGGGACCTGGGTTCCTTCGCTAAAGCTATAGCCCCGTTGTTGTCGCAATACAGAGGTATTGGATCAACAATGGACGGAACCACCTGAAGTTCTTTTAAGAACTTCCTCATCCAGACAGCTTCTTTTGCGGCATCAGATGCAGCGATGTATTCCGCTTCCATCGTCGAGTCTGCAACGGTTTCCTGTTTGGAACTCTTCCAACACACCGCCCCTCCATTGAGGGTAAAGACAAAACCCGACATGGACTTGGAATCATCCTTGTCACTCTGAAAGCTGGAGTCAGCAAAGGCCTCGATCTGGAGGTCTTTTCCGCCATACACCAAGAACATCTCCTTAGTCCTTCTCAGGTACTTGAGAATGTTCTTTACCGCTATCCAGTGTTTCTCCCCAGGGTTTGACTGATACCGGCTTACCACACTCAGTGCATAAGCTACATCCGGTCTGGTACACAACATCGCATACATTATAGAGCCTACCGCAGAAGCGTAGGGTATAATAGACATGCGATCCCTCTCTAAATCAGTCTTGGGAGAGATCTCTTTAGAGAGGGTGATCCCGTGACAAGCCGGTAGGTTACCGCGCTTGGAATCTTCCAGACTGAATCTCTTCAGTATGGTGTCGATGTACCTGGACTGTGAAAGTCCTAATATCCTCTTGGATCTATCACGATGGATCCGGATCCCCAGGATGTATGAGGCATCACCCAGGTCTTTCATGGAGAACCTGTGTGACAAGAACCCCTTGACAGATTGTAGCATAGGAATGTCATTTCCTATTAAGAGAATGTCATCCACGTATAAAACGAAGAATACTACAGTTCTCGCTACAAATCTACTATAGATGCATGGTTCATCTGGATTTTTGATAAAGCCAAATTCCTTGACCGTCTCATCAAAACAGATGTTCCAACTCCGCGATGCCTGCTTTAGTCCATAGATGGACTTAAGCAACTTGCACACCTTTCCGCTGCTCCCACTTTGAATGAAACCCTTTGGTTGGTCCATATAGACACACTCCTCTAAATTTCCATTTAGAAAAGCGGTCTTTACGTCCATCTGCCAGATCTCATAATCGTGGAAGGCAGCAATGGCAAGAAGGATCCGAATGGATTTCAGCATAGCCACTGGAGAAAAGGTTTCGTCATAGTCCAAACCAGGTCTTTGACGAAAACCCTTTGCAACAAGTCTAGCTTTATAGGTCTCAACCTGTCCATCTACACCAATCTTCCTTTTGAAGATCCACTTGCATCCTACGGGTTTTACCCCGTCTGGAGCAATGTCCAACGTCCATACCTTGTTGGTATACATGGACTCTATTTCAGTCCACATTGCATCCAGCCATTTTACTGAGTCAATGCTCTGAACGGCCCGTTGGAAGCTAGTAGGCTCATCATAATCTATGATGCAATCCTCTCTATCCTGTCTATGAGAAAACCGCAGTATCTTTCGGGCGGATGAGACTTCCTACTACTCCTGCGGAGCGGCGCTGGAATGTCCTGTTCTTTTGAACCCTCTGGTTCCACTAAGCTTTCAGTAATAGTCTGTGGTTCTGGAATTTCTTCCAGTTCTACTGCGCTCCCACTAATTTCCTTTTCCAAGAACCGGTGTTCTGGAAAGTGGGCATTACGAGAAACAAGGACTTTTTGTTCCTCTGAGTGGTAGAAAAGATACCCCCTGGTGTTCTTTGGGTATCCCATAAACTTGCACAGTACTGAGCGTGCCTCGAGTTTGTCCGCATGCTGCTTTTTGACAAAAGCTGGACATCCCCAGATCATCAGATATTGAAGATAGGGTTTCTTCCCACTCCATAACTCATATGGTGTGGTAGGCACAGTCTTAGTGGGAACTCGGTTCAAAAGGTATGCTGCTGATTCTAGCGCATATCCCCAGAATGATCGCGGTAACTCAGCGTTACTCATCATGGACCGTACCATATCCAATAGGGTTCGGTTCCGTCTCTCCGATACACCGTTATGTTGCGGAGTATATGGAGGAGTAAGCTGAGAGAGAATTCCATTCTCTTTTAAATAGTCCAGGAACTCGGCACTCAAGTATTCACCACCTCGATCCGATCTTAGGATCTTGATACTTTTGCCGGTTTGTTTTTCTACTTCATTCTTATATTCCTGGAATTTTCCAAAGGCTTCGGAGTTATGTTTCATTAAGAAGACATGTCCGAATCTTGAAAAATCATCCGTAAAAGTAATGAAGTAAGAAAAACCGCTTCGCGCATGTGTAGACATTGGACCGCACACGTCGCTGTGTACGAGTCCCAAGAGCTCGCTCGCTCTTACTCCGTTTCCAGTGAACGGAGTCTTTGTCATCTTTCCTTTGAGACAGGATTGACAAGTGGCATACGATTGATATTCGAACGGATTCAAATATCCTTCTATATGTAACTTCGTCAACCTTCTCTCATTGATGTGACCTAGTCTACAATGCCATAAGAAAGACTGATTTATTTCCGGAGACTTTCTTTTGTGTGTATTCTGGACATTGAAAATCTGTGGTTGGTTTAATACGTATATACCATTGCTCAATGTACCTGACCCAATCAAAACTTGATTAAGGTGAATGTTTACAACATTACTTACAAACGCAAATTCATAACCTTCTTTAGAAACTAAAGATACAGAAATGATATTACACATTGCGTTGGGTATAAAAAAGCAATTACGCAAAACCAAAACATGTCCATCTGACATTCCCAGGTGATAGTCCCCCACGGCCTTAGCATCCATGCTAGCTCCGTTTGCAACTCTGAGGGTCATGTCACCTGCCTTCAAAACCCTACGGTTTCTCAACGCCTGCAAAGAATTATAGATATGAGATCCTGATCCGGTATCCAATACCCAGGAAGTAGAGTTTATTGAAAGACAGTTTTCAATAACATACACACCTGAAGCTGAAGCCGCAACCTGCTTCAATTCCTGTGTCCTGGCTTTCCAAGCCCTACAATCATTCTTCCAGTGTCCTTTCTTATGACAATAGAAGCATTCTTCTTTATCCACAAGCTGCCCCGCTTTCTTTGTTGCTTTTGCTTTTCCCTTCGTATCCACTTTACTAACACCGCCCCTTGGTTTGGCGGGGGCTTTCTTCTTCTTTCCCTTGGCTTTCGCCTTGGACCTAGAAGAGGAAGATCCTCCTACAAACAAAGTGGATGTTTCCCTACCTTTCTGTAGGGTGCCCTCTGCACTCCTCAGCATGTTGAGGAGTTCTGAAAGTTCAACTTCTTTTTCTTGTAAGTTGAAGTTCAGTATAAACTGGGCGTAAGTAGAAGGAAGGGACTGGAGAATCAAGTCAGTATAGAGCTCATTCTCCAACGTGGTCCCAAGTTCCGCGAGCTCCTCAATGAAGCCAATCATCTTAAGCACGTGTTCCGCTACCGATGATCCGATGGCCAACCTTGCCGAAAATAACTTCTTCGACACTTCGTATCTTGCGATACGAGATTGCTCTTCATACAGTTCTTTTGTATGGAGAAATATGGATTCAAGGTCCATATTCTCGTGCCTCCTCTGATGTTCGTTGTCCATAGAGGCAAGTACGAGGCACTTAGCCTTCGCGCTATCAATCTCCCAAGTCTTACGGATTTCCTTATCCGCGACGCTGGAGGTGGGACTTGGGACAGGGGGAGCTTTGGTGGTAAGGAGATACCCCAGCTTGTCGTAAGTGATTGCCATTTTGACATTCCTGAGCCAATCTTTGTAGTTTGGCCCTGTCAGTATGTTTTTATCTAGAAGTAACTTAAGTCCAGTCATGTCGATTGGTCGCTGCAATTAGGAGAGAGAAGAAGAAACACTCAGCATGATGCTCTTGCAAGTTTAGAGTGGTTTTTAGTTTGTCTAAACAGGATGGCTCCTACTGTTTCTCGAATCCCTCCTCAAACCAAAAAGGAAGAATTAGTCAGGATCAATCTCACTGTACAATACTTGCTTAACCGTTCGGCCAGGCTGGTGTCGGTACTTCGAGGGAGGTTTTCCAACGCTTTCGCGAAGTTCCTTAATTAAATAACCTCTTTTCCCTGGGGGCGTAGCCCCGCTAACACCTTTCTAGACACCTACCAGGTTTATAGCATTGATTGTTAAGTGAGAAATTTCCCGAGGAGTAGCATATACTCACAGTAGGATCGGGATCCAAATATCATCGCGTGACGAAACTGAAGGAATCCTACCAGAATCATCACACTCCAAATGGTATGCAACACTAGCAAGTTTCAGTTCTTTTGAAACTCCCGATGTGGATTTTTGCCCCATGCTCTTATGATCTTGGCGTGATGTCAAAATGTCATAAGTCACATGTCAAGTTCTTCCCATCATTATCCAGGTTAATTTGAACCCACCCGTACATACCCTTGACGTAGGCCAAAATGGCAGTATGACTGTCTCAAACCAACGCATTCTATCTATGCAACAGATAAATATCCGGCAGCTACCAATCACTATGCCTTGGCGTGAGGTCAAAATACATAGCTTGAATACTACCGAATATTTAACTGAAATGATGGAGGGCTACGGATAGTTTTGGCAAAACCGTGAACGTAGTGAACTTGATATAGTCGATGGAACGAGATAGCTTTTAAAAAGAGTGGCTCAAACTCCGCATTTTAAAAGTTGATTTTGAAAAGAACCGAGTGGTTTTTCGAAAGTGTTCCAACGACTTTTACTTGGTTTATTTTCTTGCATTAGTTCTTTTAATGCGTGATATTCTTGCATTAGTTCTTTTAATGCGTCCCATCATTTAATCCTACCATTGCAGAAAACAACCAAAATATGACGTACGCTTATGCCATTCGCATTCGCCACGGGGCCCCGTCATTACCCGTTAGGTTACTTAACTAACGACAGAGCGGGGGCTGGGCTAGCGCGGCTGTAAAACATAAGCAATGCCTAAATAATATCATATATAGATATACTGCAATGATAGCCATTTCAGATCACAGATGAACACATTGGATATACTAGGAATCCGCAATTCGTACGAGCCTGTAACGAAAAGCAGATTACACGGTCGCGGTGAATAGCCAATACCCCACCCAAGACCCCTACGGGTGCGGCAAACTACCCGCCAAGTACCCGAAGCGAAGCAACCTCCCTCAACTCCGTGAGTAGGCCACTCGGCACTTCGGCATACCTGGTAGTTTGTGCACCCCCTCCATGGGTCTATCCTAGGAGCAAAAACAGTAAAAAGAAATTATACAATGACGGCTACAACCCCGACCCGGTTGTGCGGCCATACAAATAATTATTACATCAATTTACAAATTTACATGAATTGAAAGAAAAGAAAACTCTCGTCTCATAACCCCCGGCTATTCACCCGCGACAATCCAATGAATTCATATACACATTCCAATGACATTACAGATCACAGATTTGTATAACCCCCACTAATCGACATATAGCGATTAGTAGACGTTCAATACAAATATCACATCACAGAAAAACCCGTCAGCTTAAGTCTTTTAGAAGTTCGATCAAAAATACGGATTTATAGGCCCCAAATACAAAATTTTCGTTCTGGAAAATCTGGGCAGAAAATACATATTCCAAAAATCCCAAAACAACCCCAGAAATACACTGCACCAAATTTGGACCTCGGCCGAGTCAACTCGGCCGCGGAACCGCGGCGGGAGCGTGCTCCCGCCGCGTTTCCGCGGCTCTTTGAACGGTTCGTGGGACAAAATTTGGTGGTTATTCAAACAAAAGCCTGAGCCGATTTTTAAGATGAAAATTATCAACTTTTGAACAGAATAAAAATTGGCAGAAACTTGACAACTCGGGTTCGTTTCGTGACTTTTTCTTTGATCGATCTTCTAGTTACTTTGCTAACATGTTAGATAGAGTTTAACTAGGCTCTGATACCACTGTAAGTCCATGCTACCTCTCCCGGTACTTTCGGGCATGCGGAATTTGACGAAAAACAATTTTCTAGAGGTGGTAACATGGACTCAAAACCGGATCTTTGTTAAACATCTAACTAACAACCTAACTAGGAGTTGTTAACTACTCGGTTAGGGGGTTATACCTTTCTTTCTTGAACTCCTTCGTCTTTAAGCCTTGATGGTTGTCCGGATCGGCTTCACTCCGTCGTCTCCTTGCGCCGAAGATAGATCCACCTGAAAGCTTCTACCTTTGGCTTCTTCTTCGGTCTTTGAAGAAACTAGTTCACTTGGTTTGCTAAACCTTATGAACTAGAATGAGTAGAGAAGAGTGTGTTGGGATTTTACTCTATGGTTCTTGTTTCTCAACACATGAGACAAGTGAACCATAGACAAAAGAGAGGGAGAGCAAGAGGAAGGAGATGAGAGCTCAAGAACAAGAGAGAGAGTGAGAATGATAGAATGATAGAAGACTTTTCTCTCTTGGCTCTCATAATCCAAAACCATCATCACAAAATAGTAATCAAGTATTGTGTAAATGGTTTAAGCTACAATAGCCATATCATTTCATGCACTCATTTCTCACAAGAGAAACAAGCAAGTAAAAAGTCTTTGCCATGAAATGATAGCCATTGTCATGATGTTCAACTAGTCCAACCTAGTCAACCGGTCAACAAAGTCAACAAGTCAACCCCTCAACAACCATGTCACCACAATACTTAATTAATATTATTGTTAATCACATTCTCATTAGGGTTGAGCAAAAAGTCAATAGTCAACAGTCAATGGTCAACAACCCTAATGAGAATCCTCTGCCTCTGTCTCTCCGTCAACTGTGCATACACACCCGCATCCGCGTTCCGAGGAATACGAATACACACTGGATAAATCCAATCCCAAAACGTACACTAGGATCTGGCTTAAACCAAAGCCCGCTAGTGTTAACTGTCCGGACACTAAACGTGCACAAGTGCACGGATGTGACTGAACCCTGTCACAAAACCATGCGACCTGTCGCAAAACCATGCGACCTCTACTCTTTTGCCTAAAGGCGAATAGCTTTCTGTGTGGGACTCTAAAGACTCGACACTATGCTGGCAGTGGGTTTAACTACAGACCGCAAGCGGCACTAGCTGTGCGTAACGGTCCCCAGGTAGATGCCGACAAGAAGACTGACGAGGTGAAACCCATCTGAACTCCTACTGAGCCTGAATGTGACAATCTCCGTACAGTCCGGTCTGTTCGTCTGATACATCGCATGGCGGGCCTAGGGGGGCGGTAAACGTCAGTCCCCTAATAGCGGTACAAGTCGTGTCGGAGTGAAGCCCAAAACACCCTGAGATAATACTGGAAGCCTACCAGTATATCTCGATTGCCCTGGCCAGGGACTACTCGTGTAATGGCTCTCCTAGACACAGCGCGATGTCAACCCCCAATACCGGGAGAGACGAATCATGTCTAACCGTCACTGCCTCCAAGTGCTTCGGGACTGCACCCAACTACCACCTGTTTGCACGACTCCTTTGAGCCGTGGTAGGGTAGTAATCAAAGTACAGTGGGAACACACTCGAGGCGAAGTGATAGTGTCAAGTCAGCGGACTAAGCTGTACTCATGTCACCTGGGAACTGATAACTGACGATAGGTATAATACCAACCGGTCAGTTCCCGACGAGTCCTGTCCAGTGTACTCGTAACCTAACGAGCACCCGTATACTATCTCCAGTACGACGTACTGATGGCTGTGGGACAGACCATCTCCCACACTGGGATGAGAAGCGCATACGCTAGTTTACTCCGGAGTATCGATGCCCTGTCTCGATAGTCCTGCGACTAGGGACCTGTATAAGGATGTGCTTATAGATTACCCAGCCCCCACTAGTGTGACTGCCATCACAATGATGGTAATCAAGCAAAGATCTTAAGGGCTCCACTAATGTGTATAGGTGATATAATAAAATAAACACATGTACACATTGAAGTAGAAACAAACCAAGTAGCATACTACTATTTTGAGCAAGATTGTTTATACAAGGTGAATATCCCAAGCTTCCATTAAGTAATATACAAACTAGTATGATACAGTAATTGTAAGTGCACGGCGGCGCCCCGGCCGTCAATCCGACGGCCAAAAGCGGAAGCGGTGATAAACTTTAATTTTTCTTGAACTGGCAAACCGCCGCGCACTAATACCCGGATCGAACCACTAACTAGTCCTAGCTACCAATAAGATGGGAAAGAGATATACCGACGATCCAAGTCCTCCGGTCTTCTCGTCATCGTCCCGATCTCTTGCGGAATGTCCCGTCTCCTCCTCGTCGCCGGAAGTGCACCACATCGCCTACTTCTTTTACGGGCTCCCACCTCAATGCCGAGGCAACTCGGGCACGAAGCCGGCTACTCGACGTGCCCAAGATTTGCTGTAGAATGTAGTGTGGATCTATATGTCTCATTTGGGGTTTGTGGAGTTGCCATTTTGGTAGAGGGATGATACAAGAAGTATATGGAGGAGCTTGGAGAATTTTGGTGCATGAAATGAACAACATTTCCCCCCCTTCAATTTTGGACAGCCCCTCCTATACATGGCCGGCCATCTCTTATGAGGGAGGGAGAGAATGAGATAGAGAGTCAAGGAATGAGTGGTGCAACCATAACAATAATGCAAAAAGGGAATCATGAAAGAATATGATCATAAGCAAAACCGCGCACAACTCCACCATCATTACCTCACAAAGTCCAACACTCAAAACTACCATCATCAACATCCATCATGAAAACAAAAGTCAAGTCATGATGAAGACAAGAAGTCAAGGTCAAAGAATGGCTATCATGATGCAACAAAAAGCAAAAGCCCCCTCCACAAATACTTATTTGCAACAATGCAAATAAGCCCTCCTCCACCAATCTTCGGCCAATGAACGGAACAATGGAAATTGGCCGAAACGGAAAGCAAACTGGCAACTCCAGAAAACAGGTCCCGTAATAAATTACAGGAAAACCCCGATACTGTGCATACACACCTGCATCTGTATTTCGACCGAAATACAAATGCAATGAGACAAAATCTACACTGTACTATACTAGGATCCGGCTTAAACCAAAGCCGGCTAGTAATATCCGTTCGATCCTGATCCGTGCAATACCGCACGTATCTGATCAAACCCTGCCATATAACCATACGGCCTATAGTACAGACTGTCCGATCCTGATCCGTGCAATACCGCACGTATCTGATCGGACCTTGCCATATCTCCATACGGCCTCTACAACCTTTCGCCCGAAAGCTGAGTAACTGAAATGTGGGGGACTCTAAAGACTCATCAACACCTTGGTTATGGGTTTAACCACTAGCACGTTAGAGGTATAAGCCAATACATAACGGGCCACCAGGTATTGACCAAAAGGGACGTCTGTGAGCGAACTCAGCCTGACTCCCTACTGAGCCTGTCAGTGACAATATCCGTACAGTCCGGTCCGTTCGTCTATGAGCATCGCATGGCGGGCCTAGGGGGTTGGTGTTGGAGGTAGTGCCCTCAGAGTCAATTATTAGGTCACAGGTACGTGATTGTAATGATTGAGGGAGGACCTATCCCGGTAGGACAGTCTTACTCGAGATGATAGTATGCTATCTGGTTTACCTTTATCATCGTGTACTGTTTTAGGTGACCTTACAGGTCGCTATTACACGTTGGTAGAGCCCCTAGGATTCTTGCTTGACCACCAGTAGTATGAGGGCGATCATATAAGTGGGAGCTGGGGGTCTATAAGCTTATCCTTAAAAGGTCCCTAGTCGTGGGAGTTTCGAGACTGGGCATCGATACTCCATTAGTAGACTAGTGTATACAGTCGAGACCCCGACGAGGGGCGGTGGCCGGTCTCACAAGCCACTGGTGTCAGTTGGATCACCTAAGATGTATACAGGTGCTCATTAGGTTATGAGTACACCGGACAGGACTCGCCGGGAACATGCTAGTTGGTCATATACCAGACGTCAGATGGCAGTTCCCTGGTGACATGTGTGCAGGTTAGTTCATCGACCTGGGGATCGTCATTTGTCTCGTGTGAGTTCCCACTGTACTTTGATTACTACCCTACCACGGCTCAAAGGAGTCGTGCAAACAGGTTTTAGTTGGGTACAGTCCCTAGCCACATGGAGGCAGTGAGCGTATCTTCAGGGGTTCGTCTCTCCCGGTATTGGGGGTGAGGTCATGCTGTGTCTAGGAGAGCCATTACACAAAGTCCTTGGCCAAGGCAAGGAGATTTACTGGTAGGTATTCCAGTAGTATCTCAGGGTGTTCTGGGCTACACTCCGACACGACTTGTACCGCTTTTGGGGGTCTGACTTTTACCAACCCCCTAGGCCCGCCATGCGATACTCATAGACGAACGGACCGGACTGCACAGATATTGTCACTGACAGGCTCAGTAGGGTTGTCAGGCTGGGTTCACTCACAGACGTCCCTTTTAGTCAGTACCTGGTAGCCCGTTACGTATTGGCTTATACCTCTGACGTGCTAGTGGTTAAATCCACAACCAAGGTGTTGATGAGTCTTTAGAGTCCCCCACATTCAGTTACTCAGCTTTCGGGCGAAAGGTTGTAGAGGCCGTATGGAGATATGGCAAGGTCCGATCAGATACGTGCGGTATTGCACGGATCAGGATCGGACAGTTTGTACTATAGGCCGTATGGTTATATGGCAGGGTTCGATCAGATACGTGCGGTATTGCACGGATCAGGATCGAACAGATATTACTAGCCGGTTTTGGTATAAGCCGGATCCTAGTATAGTACAGTGTAGATTTTGTCTCATTGCATTTGTATTTCGGTCGGAATACAAATGCGGGTGTGTATGCACAGTATCGGGGTTTTCCTGTAATTTATTACGGGACCAGTTTTTGGAGTTACCAGTTTGCTTTCCGTTTCGGCCAATTTCCTTTGTTCCGTTCATTGGCCGAAGATTGGTGGAGGAGGGCTTATTTGCATTGTTGCAAATAAGCATTTGTGGAGGGGGTCTTTGCATATTATCATGTCATGATACTTGTCCCATCATTTGACTTCATAAACTCATGATTGCTTGACTTTGTATATCATCATGGTTGTTGATGATGAGGTTGGTGGTAGGTGGTTGAGTGTGGGTTTTGATTTGGTGATCATTTCCTTTTGCATGATAGTCTTCTCTCTCTCTCCCTTTTGGTATTATTGGATGGCTCTCTCATTATCTTGTATATGACACTCTCATTCTCTCCTCTCTTGATGTCATGGCCGGCCTTCCCCTTGGAAGGGCTGTCCAAGTTTTTTTTGAGGGTGGAAATCTTGTTCATTTTATGCTCCAAAAGCCTACAAGCTCCTCCACATAATCCTTGTATCATCCCTCCACCAAAAGGCACCTCCATGAACCCCAAATGAGACACAATCCTCTACTACACATTCTACAGCAAACCTTGGGCACGTCGAGTAGCCGGCTTCGTGCCCGAGTTGCCTCGGCATTGAGGTGGGAGCCCGTAAACAAAGTAGGCGATGTGGTGCACTTCCGGCGGCGAGGAGGAGACGGGACATTCCGCAGGAGATCGGGACGATGGCGAGAAGACCGGAGGACTTGGATCGTCGGTATATCTCTTTCCCATCTTATTGTTAGCTAGGACTAGTTAATGGTTCGATCCGGGTGTTTAGTGCGCGGTGGTGCCGGTTTGCTAAGTCCGCAAAATTTAAGTTTTTCACCGTTTCCGCATTCCGGCGTCGGATTGACGGCCGGGGCGCCGCCGTGCACTTACAGTGGTATCAGAGCCTCGCCATTAACTTAGTCTAGCTTTGTGTAATGTGTTTTTCAGTTCCGATCGATCGAAATGTTCAAAAACCCGTATTTGCCCACATCAGTTTTCTGTTGAAACTTTTTGGTCCCCAAAAATTTTTCAGGTTGTAAAATATTGATGTACTGGAAAATCTAAGAGCTCTGTAAAAATTCGACGAAGTAACTCCACAGTGGGGGCGCGGAACCGCCGCGAAAACCACCTTACCGCCGCCCTTCCGCCGCACACTGTGGAGGTCACTTCACCAATTTTTTACAGAGGCCTTCTGGGCTTAAAATATGGGTTTTGGAATATTAAAATTGGGCCCAGGTTTTCTGTGAGTGCTACAGTTTTGATTGGGGGCCCACTTGTTAATTTTTGGTCAATCGGAAAATTTTAAACACATTTTTCACAGTATTTACATTATATCTGCGACCGTGAATGTCACTCGATCGGTAAATCCGGTCTAACTGCTATAGCCCGGTTAGACGGATTTGCGAACGTGACTTTCACGTTGATGTTCTATGTATTTGCTGTGTTGTTGCGGATCGGTCGTAGGGATAGCCTGGATGCAATGCTAGTACAGTTGTGGTGGTATTATGTACATTTGATTTTGCGGGGCGAGCGTCCGACATGTGGACAGCCGTCACTGCCTGATTGTATTATTATTTTGGGGCACGACCTGGTTGCGGTCGATGTACCCGGTGTATGTATATTTTACTTTCTGTACTAGGATTGCCCCGCGGAGGGGTGCACGGATAGCCGGGTTCTAGAGGGCAACAAGCCCGCATCTCATGGCATTGAGACGGAGGGGGCTTCACTCTAGGATTGGCGGGCTATTCGCCGCACTCGTAGGGGGTACAGGTTGACCCAGGAGGGGTGCCCAAGTTACCGGATTCCGTGAAGTGCTGGGTGGTCCATTCACGGTGCTGAAGGGGGCTGCCTCGCTTCAGGTTTTGGCGGGTAACTTGCCGCGCCCGTAGGGGTCTAGGATTACATTGCACAGGCTATCCACACGACCAGGGGAACGTCGGGTTTCAGCAGTGGCTCTGTGAAACCCGGGGATCCCAGATATCTGTATTGTTTCTGTGATGCTGTTCATTCTCTGTGATGTTGCATTCTATTCACGCCTTGAGCGAATATAATATATTGGTATATATATTAGTAGATGTTGTATATGTTTTTCATCCGCGCTAGTCCAGTCCCCGCTCTGTCGTTAGTTAGCTAACCTAACGGGTAATGACGGGACCCAGTGGCGAATGCGGATGGCATATACGTACATCAGTATATTTTCGTTCTTTTTGGTGTGATCAATTGATGGGACTGCATTGATTCGGATCAATGCAAGTTTAAAAACAAACCTAATCTGATGTTGTTGGAACACTTTTCAAGAAAAGCTATTATTGCAAGGACGTTTACTTTTGTTTTGCATCGTGGTATTCATTTAGAATATCCTGCTCCTCAGTCGACGAGGCAAGGGCCGAGATCCCTTCACCGGGAGTGACCCCTTGGACAGAAGTTTGCGTCAGGGCATTAACTTCACTATAGCCGATTACTTTTGCTTTGCACCGTGGTATTCATTTGGAATATCCTGCACCCCATTCTACGGGGAAAGAGCCGAGATCCCTTCACCGGGAGTGACCTCTTTAGCAACGGTTTTCGTCACTATATTTTCAAAAAGCTATCCGTTCCTTCAACGATATCAAGTTCATTACGTTAAAGGTTTTCGCCAGAAACCATTCGTAGCCCTCCGTCGTTTCATATGGGTAGTCAATAGTATTCAAGCTGTGTTTGTTGGCCAAAGTCAAGGCACAGTGTTTGGTAGCTGTTGGTTATTCATATGCAGCATAGATAGATGCGTTGGTTTGGAACAGTCGTACTGCCTTGTTGGCCAAAGTCAAGGGTATGTACGGGTGGATTCAAAACAACCTGGAGAATGACGGGTGGAACTTGACATGTGACTTATGATTTGTTGGCCAAAGTCAAGGTCATAAGAGCATGGGGCAGAAATCACATCGGGAGTTTCAAAAGAACTGAAACTTGCCAGATATGCGCATACCTTCTGGAGTGTGATACCGTGAGCGGATTCCGTCACGTTGTCATGCGATGAGAGTTGGATCCCGATTCCCACTGATGAGTTGGTATACTCCTCGGGTGACCCCGACTAATTCTTCTTTCAGGTTTGGAGGAGAATTTGAGGTACAGTGGGAGGATTCCAGATTAGATAAATTGGTAACCATTCTGATCTAGGTTAGAGTGCACGCTGAGTGTTTCTTTTCTCTCTCTCTTCGGCAGCGACCATTGACCCGACCCTAGACTATGACTCAGTGACCAAGTTGACCGAACCTTCTTAAACACCGGCTTTTGGATTGTCAGAGTTGCAAACCTCATTGCCACTCCTACTTTTACCCTTTTCTCCAGGACACCCCGTTTTACTACGAACGTCCACTTCCATTGGACAAAACCATCGTATGGTTAGATACGAACTCGAAAGAATTTATTCGAGGATGGTTTCCGGTTCTGGAGAAAACGGATAGGATTATTCAGTTGTCTTTTCCTTTTACCCTCTCTCAGGTTACGAGTACTCCTTGGTTTAGGGGTAGTACACCTATTACGCAAATTGGATTGTCTTCTTCCAAACCTTAGGCTGGTGCCGACCGGTAGGGAATGAAGAAAACCAATTAGCATAACGATGGTGTGCAGAAGGTATTAAGTTCAGACAAAGCAAGGGATTAGTAAGAGGGCAAAGTAAATTGCAACAGATATTCACGACCAAACCAAATATTTCGTTACCACTCCCACATCACCTTTGTATTTCTCCAGGACACTCCGTATCACTACGAAGATCCACAGTTTATTTGGATACTCCATCGTATGGTTATATACGAACTCGAATGGAACTGGTTCCAGTTCGGGGATGGATTCTGGTTCAGGAGAAATAGGAATAAGGTTTATTCGGTTGTCTTTTATCTTCACCCTCTCTCATTGCGAGTGTTCCTAGGATTGGGACAGTACACCCATTATGCTTATTGGATAGTCTTCTTCCAAACCATAGGCTGGTGCCGAACGGTAGGGAAGGAAGAAAACCATTTGGCCTAAAAGGGTGTGCAGAAGGTAAAGACTAAAGACATATGAAGGGATTTGGAGAGGTGGCAAAGAATTATACGGTTACAATCGTGAATCTGGAAGAGGCATTACTAGGAATACCAGAATACCCCATCGGAACATTTCAATGTTTCAGTTTCACTGTGTAATGTTAAAGGAAAACTGATTTCCCGATTAGATACTTACTCCAGGGTATGTATTTACCAGGTATGATTCTCACATCTGTATAGTTTTACAGATGATGAGTGGGAGTAAGTTATTGGGAATTGGGTGATCATCCTCATTATATCGGGATTCGTTGTAATCGGTGATATTTGAGGAAATCACCTGGGCTGTTTTCCGGTTGGCAAATATTTGGTTTTGAATATCCGCAGTTATGCACCAATTTCAAATTGATATATCTGTACGTCTATTTGAATAGAGTGAGATATACCTTTCTGAAATTATGTCTACGACATTTACCTATATCAGTGGATGGTTAGGTAAGGAGCATTAAACATCGGTGTAATTCTTCTTAACCATAAGTACAGTTTTCAACCTACGACACACAGTGAATGAGTTATCAGACTCAAGGGACTTATACAAAGGATTGTATGTTGTCCAGGGTCCATCAGGACAGAGGGGTTGGTCCTCGTACTATATTCGGTTTACTTATGACTTCTCTAGTTTTTAGACAGGTGTTTCGTGGAAACACAGGGTCCGAATTTGGAGAAGTTATAGGTATTTGAATAGAGTAGAGAACCAGGTATAGCAAGTATCGGGATTCTTCAAAAGATCGAAGATGTAGATACTTGTCAATGATATTCAGTTGCTAGTAATGACTAAGAGAACTTGCTTCTCTTTCAGGTTACTCATAATTCGAAGCATTCCTAAGTTGAGTAACGCTGATCGGCCTCCTTCCATTTAGTTGACATGCACTGGAGACAGTTGCATGATTTGAATCTGGTTCAATTAAATCAGTGCCTCTGGTTCTATATTGGATATAGAACAGTTCATATCTTAACGATGTTAAGGTACGGGGAGTTGTCCGGTTTATGATTAAAACCAGACACTGGACAACTCGAGGCACGTTTCTGTAATGGCTGTTTGTGGGTTGACCCAGGCTATGATGAGGGTTGACTTTCTACCATCTGGATGAACAATAGCGATATTGTTCTAGACTCGCCACAGTTTTATTAAAAATGGATTTTTTCAGAAAACAGTAGTGGGAGTATGGTAGAACTGGAAGTGATTCCAGAACCACAAACGATTACTGAAGATTTGATAAGGAACCTAAAGATTCAATCTGGATTGACATTCCATTGGCCACTCCGCAGATAAGGTGGGTAACTTCAGGCACCCGAGAGGCACTATGGTAGCCTCAAGGACGGTGACAGGGAAGTTCTTGTTTACCCACAATTGCCATTGCTGTTGTTCCAGGTTACGAGACCCGGCGGGAGGATGAGTATAGCGTCGTTCTAAACCAGTTTTAGAAGTGTACGTCTATATGACTCTGCCAGAGGGTTGTCGTAGTCAGTGGGAGCAGCGGAAGCATTGGTGGACAGGTTGCTTTTGTCTATTTATAGACTAGAGCAGATGTAGCGGAGAAAGATCATCTATTTCTGACATGACAGTCATGGGTTTGACTTCATCAGAATAGGGGATGGATCTGTTGAGAAGGTAGTAGGGTGTGATGTCCTGGTATCTGGATGACATACACAGAATAGGAAAAGAAACTCCTATACTACAATCGGTTATACTTTGGTCGTCACACAGTGGTTTCTCCACAAAGGAAATGGATTTTATATCTGACATACAGGTTACTGGATCTATGGTTTTAGATCTAGATTTGGGTGGTTTCCCAATCAGGGTACTTGACAGCATTCTAAGAGTATTTAGGATGGACGACTCCTGGCACGGTAGTGTACCTGCAGGTAATGGAGTCACCCTCTCCAAAGGTGTCTTACAGACTAAATGGGAGAGGGACGGGCATGATTGGCAGATCACTTGCTCAGGCAATTGAGTCAATCGTGAGATGTCAAGTACCACACCAGATGTTGTTCTTGCACTAGATGCAATAAGTTGACATTAATCCAATCCTGGAGAAACAGTCGGAAGCAGTTTTAGAACATAAGTGGATGTTCTAGGGATATGATAACGACAGCCTCATTCAGGAGACAGTTATCATTCCAGGCTTCCAAGATGACATGGACGACAAGGAGGTTGTCAGAGTTATAATTTTCCTTCTGATGAGGGGCAGTATTTTGGACAGGTGGTCCAAGGCAATACTGAGGGAGGCATGGCGCGCAGGATACTGATTAAGTTCAGTTGACGATACAGTCTAAGAAGTTTGGATTTGGTGTTCATTTATGAACTATGTCCCATCAGACATCCAGACACATTCTAAGACAGGTATTGCTCATTTCGGGAGATGGGCTTCTCCGCGAACTTGAGATATAGAGAGACATAGAAAGAAACAACTAAGCGGATCCACTCACTGAGGCTATTCCTCGAACGCAATAGTTCCGCAAACGAGCTTTGTGAGACTGACTAGTAGAGGAGTTGGATGTTCGGTATCACACGGGCTGTGAGTATGCGACATCGCAATAATTAGCCTTGAGTGCAAGTGGGAGATTGTTGGAGGTAGTGCCCTCAGAATCAATTATTAGGTCACAGGTACGTGATTGTAATGATTGAGGGAGGACCTATCCCGGTAGGACAGTCTTACTCGAGATGATAGTATGCTATCTGGTTTACCTTTATCATCGTGTACTGTTTTAGGTGACCTTACAGGTCGCTATTACACGTTGGTAGAGCCCCTAGGATTCTTGCTTGACCACCAGCAGTATGAGGGCGATCATATAAGTGGGAGCTGGGGGTCTATAAGCTTATCCTTAAAAGGTCCCTAGTCGTGGGAGTTTCGAGACTGGGCATCGATACTCCATTAGTAGACTAGTGTATACAGTCGAGACCCCGACGAGGGGCGGTGGCCGGTCTCACAAGCCACTGGTGTCAGTTGGATCACCTAAGATGTATACAGGTGCTCATTGGGTTATGAGTACACCGGACAGGACTCGCCGGGAACATGCTAGTTGGTCATATACCAGACGTCAGATGGCAGTTCCCTGGTGACATGTGTGCAGGTTAGTTCATCGACCTGGGGATCGTCATTTGTCTCGTGTGAGTTCCCACTGTACTTTGATTACTACCCTACCACGGCTCAAAGGAGTCGTGCAAACAGGTTTTAGTTGGGTACAGTCCCGAGCCACATGGAGGCAGTGAGCGTATCTTCAGGGGTTCGTCTCTCCCGGTATTGGGGGTGAGGTCGTGCTGTGTCTAGGAGAGCCATTACACAAAGTCCTTGGCCAAGGCAAGGAGATTTACTGGTAGGTATTCCAGTAGTATCTCAGGGTGTTCTGGGCTACACTCCGACACGACTTGTACCGCTTTTGGGGGTCTGACTTTTACCAACCCCCTAGGCCCGCCATGCGATACTTATAGACGAACGGACCGGACTGCACGGATATTGTCACTGACAGGCTCAGTAGGGTTGTCAGGCTGGGTTCACTCACAGACGTCCCTTTTAGTCAGTACCTGGTAGCCCGTTACGTATTGGCTTATACCTCTGACGTGCTAGTGGTTAAATCCACAACCAAGGTGTTGATGAGTCTTTAGAGTCCCCCACATTCAGTTACTCAGCTTTCGGGCGAAAGGTTGTAGAGGCCGTATGGAGATATGGCAAGGTCCGATCAGATACGTGCGGTATTGCACGGATCAGGATCGGACAGTTTGTACTATAGGCCGTATGGTTATATGGCAGGGTTCGATCAGATACGTGCGGTATTGCACGGATCAGGATCGAACAGATATTACTAGCCGGTTTTGGTATAAGCCGGATCCTAGTATAGTACAGTATAGATTTTGTCTCATTGCATTTGTATTTCGGTCGGAATACAAATGCGGGTGTGTATGCACAGTATCGGGGTTTTCCTGTAATTTATTACGGGACCAGTTTTTGGAGTTACCAGTTTGCTTTCCGTTTCGGCCAATTTCCTTTGTTCCGTTCATTGGCCGAAGATTGGTGGAGGAGGGCTTATTTGCATTGTTGCAAATAATCATTTGTGGAGGGGGTCTTTGCATATTATCATGTCATGATACTTGTCCCATCATTTGACTTCATAAACTCATGATTGCTTGACTTTGTATATCATCATGGTTGTTGATGATGAGGTTGGTGGTAGGTGGTTGAGTGTGGGTTTTGATTTGGTGATCATTTCCTTTTGCATGATAGTCTTCTCTCTCTCTCCCTTTTGGTATTATTGGATGGCTCTCTCATTATCTTGTATATGACACTCTCATTCTCTCCTCTCTTGATGTCATGGCCGGCCTTCCCCTTGGAAGGGCTGTCCAAGTTTTTTTTGAGGGTGGAAATCTTGTTCATTTTATGCTCCAAAAGCCTACAAGCTCCTCCACATAATCCTTGTATCATCCCTCCACCAAAAGGCACCTCCATGAACCCCAAATGAGACACAATCCTCTACTACACATTCTACAGCAAACCTTGGGCACGTCGAGTAGCCGGCTTCGTGCCCGAGTTGCCTCGGCATTGAGGTGGGAGCCCGTAAACAAAGTAGGCGATGTGGTGCACTTCCGGCGGCGAGGAGGAGACGGGACATTCCGCAGGAGATCGGGACGATGGCGAGAAGACCGGAGGACTTGGATCGTCGGTATATCTCTTTCCCATCTTATTGTTAGCTAGGACTAGTTAATGGTTCGATCCGGGTGTTTAGTGCGCGGTGGTGCCGGTTTGCTAAGTCCGCAAAATTTAAGTTTTTCACCGTTTCCGCATTCCGGCGTCGGATTGACGGCCGGGGCGCCGCCGTGCACTTACAGTTGGTAAAAGTCAGACCCCCAAAAGCGGTACAAGTCGTGTCGGAGTGTAGCCCAGAACACCCTGAGATACTAGTGGAATACCTACCAGTAAATCTCCTTGCCTCGGCCGAGGGCTTCGTGTAATGGCTCTCCTAGACACAGCACGACCTCACCCCCAATACCGGGAGAGACGAACCCCTGAAGATACGCTCACTGCCTCCATGTGGCTCGGGACTGTACCCAACTAAAACCTGTTTGCATGACTCCTTTGAGCCGTGGTAGGGTAGTAATCAAAGTACAGTGGGAACTCACACGAGACAAATGACGATCCCCAGGTCGATGAACTAACCTGCACACATGTCACCAGGGAACTGCCATCTGACGTCTGGTATATGACCAACTAGCATGTTCCCGGCGAGTCCTGTCCGGTGTACTCATAACCCAATGAGCACCTGTATACATCTTAGGTGATCCAACTGACACCAGTGGCTTGTGAGACCGGCCACCGCCCCTCGTCGGGGTCTCGACTGTATACACTAGTCTACTATGGAGAATCGATGCCCTGTCTCGAAACTCTCACGACTAGGGACCTTTTAAGGATATGCTTATAGACCCCCATCTCCCACTTATATGATCGCCCTCATACTGCTGGTGGTCAAGCAAGAATCCTAGGGGCTCTACCAATGTGTAATAGCGACGTGTCAGGTCACTTAAAACAGTACACGATAATAAAGGTAAACCAGATAGCATACTATCATCTCGAGTAAGACTGTCCTACCGGGATAGGTCCTCCATCAATCATTACAATCACGTACCTGTGACCTAATAATTGACTCTGAGGGCACTATCTCCAACAATCTCCCACTTGCACTCAAGGCTAATTATTGCGATGTTGCATACTCACAGCCCGTGTGATACCGAACACCCAACTCCTCTACTAGTCAGTCTCACAAAGCTCGTTTGCGAAACTATTGCGTTCGAGGAATAGCCTCAGTGAGTGGATCCGCTTTGTTGTCTCTTTCAATGTCTCTCTATATCTCAAGTTCGCGGAGAAACCCATCTCCCGAAATGAGCAATACCTGTCTTAGAATGTGTCTGGATATCTGATGGGACATAGCTCATAAATGAACTCCAAATCCAAACTTCTTAGACTGTATCGTCAACTGAACTTAATCAGTATCCTGCGCCATGCCTCCCTCAGTATTGCCTTGGATCACCTGTCCAAAATACTGCCCCTCGTCAGAAGGAAAAACTATAACTCTGACAACCTCCTTGTCGTCCATGTCACCTTGGAAGCCTGGAATGATAACTGTTTCCCGAATGAGGCTGTCGTTATCATATCCCTAGAACATCCACTTATGTTCTAAAACTGCTTCCGACTGCTTCTCCAGGATTGGATCAATATCAACTTATTGCATCTAGTGCAAGAACAATATCTGGTGTGGTACTTGACATCTCATGATTGACTCAATTGCCTAAGCAAGTGATCTGCCAATCATGCACATCCCTCTCCCCTTTAGTCTGTAAGACACCTTTAGAGAGGGTGACTCCATTACCTGCAGGTACACTACCGTGCCAGGAGTCAACCATTCTAAATACCCTTAGAATGCTGTCTAAGTACCCTGATTGGGAAACCACCCAAATCTAGATCTAATACCATAGATCCAGTAACCAGTATGTCTGATATAATGTCCAAGTCCTGTGTGGAGAAACCACTGTGTGACGACCAAAGTATAACCGATTGTAGTATAGGAGTTTCTTTTCCTACTCTGTGTATGTCATCCAAATACCATGACATCACACCCTACTACCTTCTCAACAGATCCATCCCCTATTCTGATGAAGTCAAACCTATGACTGTCACGTCAGAAATAGATGATCTATCTCCGCTACTGGTGCTTCAGTCTATAAATAGACATAAGCTACCTGTCCACCAATGCTTCCGCTGCTCCCACTGACTACGACAACCCTCTGGCAGAGTCATATACACGTACACTTCTAAAACTAGTTTAGAACGACGCTATACTCATCCTCCCGCCGGGTCTCGCAGCCTGGAACAACAGCAATGGTAATTGTGGGTAAACAAGAACTTCCCTGTCACCGTCCTTGAGGCTACCGGAGTACCCCTTGGGTGCCTGAAGTTACCCACCATATCTGCGGAGTGGCCAATGGAATGTCAATCCAGATTGAATCTTTAGGTTCCTTATCAAATCTTCAGTAATCGTTTGTGGTTCTGGAATCACTTCCAGTTCTACCATACTCCCACTACTGTTTTCTGAAAATATCCATTTTTATTAAAACTGTGGCGAGTCTAGAACAATATTGCTATTGTTCATCCAGATGGTAGAAAGTCAACCCGCGTCATAGCCTGGGTCAACCCACAAACAGCCATTACAGAAACGTGCCTTGAGTTGTCCAGTGTCTGGTTTTAAGCATAAGCCGGACAACTCCCCGTACCTTAACATCGTTAAGATACGAACTGTTCTATATCCCATATAGGACCAGAGGCACTGATTTAATTGAACCAGATCCAAATCATGCAACTGTCTCCAGTGCATGTCAACTAAATGGAAGGAGGCGGATCAGCGTTACTCAACTTAGGAATGCTTCCAATTATGAGTAACCTGAAAGAGAAGCAATTTTTCTTTACCATTACTATCAACTGAATACCACAAGTATCTACATCTTCGATCTCTTTGAAGAATCCCGATACTTGCTATACCTGGTTCTCTACTCTATTCAAATACCTGTAACTTCTCAAAATTCGGACCCTGTGTTTCCACGAAACACCTGTCTAAAAACTAGAGAAGTCATAAGTAAACCGAATATAGTAAGAGGACCTGCCCCTCTGTCCTAATGGACCCTGGACAACATACAATACTCTGTATAAGTCCCTTGAGTCTAATAACTCATTCACTGTGTGTCGCAGGTTGAAAACTGTACTTATGGTTAAGAAGAATTACACCGCTGTTTAATGCTCCTTACCTAACCATCCACTGATATAGGTAAATGTCGTAGACATAATTTCAAAAAGGTATATCTCACTCTATGAATATAGACGTACAGATATATCAATTTGAAATTGGTGCATAACTGCGGATATTCAAAACCAAATATTTGCCAACCGGCAAACAGCCCAGGTGATTTCCTCAAATATCACCGATTACAACGAATCCCGATATAATGAGGATAATCACCCAATTCCCAATAACTTACTCCCACTCATCATCTGTAAAACCATACAGATGTGAGAATCGTACCTGGTAAATACATACCCTGGAGTAAGTATCTAATCGGGAAATCAGTTTTCTTTTAACAGTACACAGTGAAACTGAAACATTGAAATGTTTCGATGGGGTATCCTGGTATTCCTAGTAATGCCTCTTCCATATTCACGATTGTAACCGTATAATTCTTTGCCACCTCTCCAAATCCCTTCATATGTCTTTAGTCTTTACCTTCTGCACACCCCTTTAGGCCAAATGGTTTTCTTCCTTCCCTACCGTTCGGCACCAGCCTATGGTTTGGAAGAAGACTATCCAATAAGCATAATGGGTGTACTGTCCCAATCCTAGGAACACTCGCAATGAGAGAAGGTGAAGATAAAAGACAACCGAATAAACCTTATTCCTATTTCTCCTGGACCAGAATCCATCCCCGAACTGGAACAAGTTCCTTTCGAGTTCGTATATAACCATACGATGGAGTATCCAAATAAACTGTGGATCTTCGTAGTGATACGGAGTGTCCTGGAGAAATACAAAGGTGATGTGGGAGTGGTAACGAAATATTTGGTTTGGTCGTGAATATCTGTTGCAATTTACTTTGCCCTCTTACTAATCCCTTGCTTTGTCTGAACTTAATACCTTCTGTACACCATCGTTAGGCTAATTGGTTTTCTTCATTCCCTACCGGTCGGCACCAGCCTAAGGTTTGGAAGAAGACTATCCAATTTGCGTAACAGGTGTACTACTCCTAAACCAAGGAGCACTCGCAACTGGAGAGGAGGCAAAAGGAAAAGACAACTGAATAATCCTATCCGTTTTCTCCAGAACCTGAAACCATCGTCGAATAAATTCTTTCGAGTTCGTATCTAACCATACGATGGTTTTGTCCAATGGAAGTGGACGTTCGTAGTAATACAGGGTGTCCTGGAGAAAAGGGTAAAAGTAGGAGTGGCAATGAGGTTTGCAACTCTGACAATCCAAAAGCCAGTGTTAAGAAGGTTCGGTTAATTTGGTCTCTGAGTCATAGTCTTAGGGTCGGGTCAATGGTCGCTGCCAAAGAGAGAGAGAAAAGAAACACTCAGCGTGCACTCTAACCTAGATCAGAATGGTTACCAATTTATCTAATCTGGAATCCTCCCACTGTACCTCAAATTCTCCTCCAAACCTGAAAGAAGAATTAGTCGGGGTCACCCGAGGAGTAAACTAACTCATCAGTGGGAATCGGGATCCAACTCTCATCGCATGATAATGTGACGGAATCCGCTCACATCATCACACTCCAGAAGGTATGCGCATATCTGGCAAGTTTCAGTTCTTTTGAAACTCCCGATGTGATTTCTGCCCCATGCTCTTATGACCTTGACTTTGGCCAACATATCATAAGTCACATGTCAAGTTCTACCCGTCATTCTCCAGGTTAATTTGAATCCACCCGTACATACCCTTGACTTTGGCCAACATGGCAGTACGACTGTTCCAAACCAACGCATCTATCTATGCTGCATATGAATACCCAATAGCTACCAATCACTGTGCCTTGACTTTGGCCAACATACACAGCTTGAATACTATTGACCACCCATATGAAACGACGGAGGGCTACGAATGGTTTCTGACGAAAACCTTTAACGTAAAGAACTTGATATCGTTGAAGGAACTGATAGCTTTTAAAAATATAGTGACGAAAACCTTCGCTAAAGAGGTCACTCCCGGTGAAGGGATCTCGGCTCTTTCCCCGTAGAATGGGGTGCAGGATATTCCAACTGAATACCACGGTGCAAAGCAAAAGTAATCGGCTATAGTGAAGTTAATGCCCTGACGCAAACTTTTTGTCCAAGGGGTCACTCCCGGTGAAGGGATCTCGGCCCTTGCCTCGTCGACTGAGGAGCAGGATATTCCAAATGAATACCACGATGCAAAACAAAAGTGAACGTCCTTGCAATAACAGCTTTTTGAAAAAGTGTTCCAACAACATCAGATTAGGTTTGTTTTTAACTTGCATTGATCCGAATCAATGCAGTCCCATCAATTGATCACACCAAAAAGAACGAAAATATACTGATGTACGTATATGCCATCCGCATTCGCCACTGGGTCCCGTCATTACCCGTTAGGTTAGCTAACTAACGACAGAGCGGGGACTGGACTAGCGCGGATGTAAAACATATACAACATCTACTAATATATATACCAATATATTATATTTCGCTCAAGGCGTGAAAAGAAATGCAACATCACAGAAAATGTACAGCATCACAGAAACAATACAGATATCTGGGATCCCCGGGTTTCACAGAGCCGCTGAAACCCGACGTTCCCCTGGTCGTGTGGATAGCCTGTGCAATGAAATCCTAGACCCCTACGGGCGCGGCAAGTTACCCGCCAAAACCTGAAGCGAGGCAGCCCCTTTCAGCTCCGTGAATGGACCACCCAGCACTTCACGGAATCCGGTAACCTGGGCACCCCTCCTGGGTCAACCTGTACCCCCTACGAGTGCGGCGAATAGCCCGCCAATCCTAGAGTGAAGCCCCCTCCGTCTCAATGCCATGAGATGCGGGCTTGTTGCCCTCTAGAACCCGGCTATCCGTGCACCCCTCCGCGGGGCAATCCTAGTACAGAAAGTAAAATATACATACAACGGGTGCAACGACCGCAACCTGGCCGTGCCCCAAAAAAATAATACAAACAGGCAGTGACGGCAGTCCACATGTCGGACGCTCGCCCCGCAATATCAAATGTACATAATACAACAAAAAACTGTACTAGCATTGCATCCAGGCTATCCCCCACGACCGATCCGCAACATCACAGCAAAAACAGAACATCAACGTGAAAGTCACGTTCGCAAATCCGTCTAACCGGGCTATAGCAGTTAGACCGGATTTACCGATCAAGTGACATTCACGGTCGCAGATATAATGTAAATACTGTGAAATAATGTGTTTAAAATATCCGACCGATCAAATTTTAACAAGTGGGCCCCAAAACAATACTGTAGCAGTTAAAGAAATTATGGGCCCAATATTAATATTCCAAAAACCCCAATTTAACCCCAGAAGCCCACTGGAGAACTTTGGCCCATTGATCTCTCTGAACTGCCGCGGAACCGCGGCCCAAGGTAGGGTTTGGCCGCGGTTCCGCGCTCCACTTAAGAGATCACTTTGCCGAACTTTTCCAGTGGCCTTATATCTTCCTGTACAGTACTTTTATACAACCTGAAAAATTTTTCGAGACTGAAAAACTTCAACAGAAACTGATGCTGAAGGAAATGCGGGTTTTGGGATTTTTGATCGATCCGAATTGCAAACACATTAAACCAAGCTAGACTAAGTTAATGGCGAGTCTCTGATACCACTGTAAGTGCACGGCGGCGCCCCGGCCGTCAATCCGACGGCCAAAAGCGGAAGCGGTGATAAACTTTAATTTTTCTTGAACTGGCAAACCGCCGCGCACTAATACCCGGATCGAACCACTAACTAGTCCTAGCTACCAATAAGATGGGAAAGAGATATACCGACGATCCAAGTCCTCCGGTCTTCTCGTCATCGTCCCGATCTCTTGCGGAATGTCCCGTCTCCTCCTCGTCGCCGGAAGTGCACCACATCGCCTACTTCTTTTACGGGCTCCCACCTCAATGCCGAGGCAACTCGGGCACGAAGCCGGCTACTCGACGTGCCCAAGATTTGCTGTAGAATGTAGTGTGGATCTATATGTCTCATTTGGGGTTTGTGGAGTTGCCATTTTGGTAGAGGGATGATACAAGAAGTATATGGAGGAGCTTGGAGAATTTTGGTGCATGAAATGAACAACATTTCCCCCCCTTCAATTTTGGACAGCCCCTCCTATACATGGCCGGCCATCTCTTATGAGGGAGGGAGAGAATGAGATAGAGAGTCAAGGAATGAGTGGTGCAACCATAACAATAATGCAAAAAGGGAATCATGAAAGAATATGATCATAAGCAAAACCACACACAACTCCACCATCATTACCTCACAAAGTCCAACACTCAAAACTACCATCATCAACATCCATCATGAAAACAAAAGTCAAGTCATGATGAAGACAAGAAGTCAAGGTCAAAGAATGGCTATCATGATGCAACAAAAAGCAAAAGCCCCCTCCACAAATACTTATTTGCAACAATGCAAATAAGCCCTCCTCCACCAATCTTCGGCCAATGAACGGAACAATGGAAATTGGCCGAAACGGAAAGCAAACTGGCAACTCCAGAAAACAGGTCCCGTAATAAATTACAGGAAAACCCCGATACTGTGCATACACACCTGCATCTGTATTTCGACCGAAATACAAATGCAATGAGACAAAATCTACACTGTACTATACTAGGATCCGGCTTAAACCAAAGCCGGTTAGTAATATCCGTTCGATCCTGATCCGTGCAATACCGCACGTATCTGATCAAACCCTGCCATATAACCATACGGCCTATAGTACAGACTGTCCGATCCTGATCCGTGCAATACCGCACGTATCTGATCGGACCTTGCCATATCTCCATACGGCCTCTACAACCTTTCGCCCGAAAGCTGAGTAACTGAAATGTGGGGGACTCTAAAGACTCATCAACACCTTGGTTGTGGGTTTAACCACTAGCACGTTAGAGGTATAAGCCAATACATAACGGGCCACCAGGTATTGACCAAAAGGGACGTCTGTGAGCGAACTCAGCCTGACTCCCTACTGAGCCTGTCAGTGACAATATCCGTACAGTCCGGTCCGTTCGTCTATGAGCATCACATGGCGGGCCTAGGGGGTTGGTAAAAGTCAGACCCCCAAAAGCGGTACAAGTCGTGTCGGAGTGTAGCCCAGAACACCCTGAGATACTACTGGAATACATACCAGTAAATCTCCTTGCCTCGGCCGAGGGCTTCGTGTAATGGCTCTCCTAGACACAGCACGACCTCACCCCCAATACCGGGAGAGACGAACCCCTGAAGATACGCTCACTGCCTCCATGTGGCTCGGGACTGTACCCAACTAAAACCTGTTTGCACGACTCCTTTGAGCCGTGGTAGGGTAGTAGTCAAAGTACAGTGGGAACTCACACGAGACAAATGACGATCCCCAGGTCGATGAACTAACCTGCACACATGTCACCAGGGAACTGCCATCTGACGTCTGGTATATGACCAACTAGCATGTTCCCGGCGAGTCCTGTCCGGTGTACTCATAACCCAATGAGCACCTGTATACATCTTAGGTGATCCAACTGACACCAGTGGCTTGTGAGACCGGCCACCGCCCCTCGTCGGGGTCTCGACTGTATACACTAGTCTACTATGGAGAATCGATGCCCTGTCTCGAAACTCTCACGACTAGGGACCTTTTAAGGATATGCTTATAGACCCCCAGCTCCCACTTATATGATCGCCCTCATACTGCTGGTGGTCAAGCAAGAATCCTAGGGGCTCTACCAACGTGTAATAGCGACGTGTCAGGTCACTTAAAACAGTACACGATGATAAAGGTAAACCAGATAGCATACTATCATCTCGAGTAAGACTGTCCTACCGGGATAGGTCCTCCATCAATCATTACAATCACGTACCTGTGACCTAATAATTGACTCTGAGGGCACTATCTCCAACAGTAATGGCCTCTAGGGCATATACACTAACAAATACCTGGTAGCTCGTTACGTACGGCTAATACCTTTGACGTGCTAGTGGTTAAATCCACATCCAATGTATTGACGAGTCTTTAGAGTCCCCCACAGACAGTTTCTCAAGTTTCGGGTGAAACGTTGTAGAGGCCGTATGATATATGGCAGGGTCCGATCATATACGTGCAGTAGTGCACCGATCATGATCGGACGGATCATACTAGTGGGCTTTGGTTTAAGCCGGATCCTAGTATTAGATTTGTTGGATCACTTTAGTCTCATCGCATTCGCATTCAGTCGGAATGCGGGTGCAGGTATGTATATACAGGTGAGGGGTATCCTTGTGATCCGTCACGAGTTTACTTTAGATGTTGCCGTATCTTTTTATTATTGCAAACATTTGGATTAATGTTTGTAAATGGTGATTATGATCTAGATATCATGATTTGGAGCATTTATTGTGACACATGCACAAGTGGTGACTTATGGTCTCTTTTCTTGTGCATGTGTCACATTATATGATGGATTTGTGTTGATATGATGAGAGGAGAGAGAGAGGGGCTGCCTAATGAGAGGTTTGGTCTTGTATTTTTTACACACTCTCTCACTCTCATTTTATCATAGCAAAAGAAAAGAAAAAGGCCCCTACTTCTTCTTCTTCCTCTAGCTCTTTATCTCCTTCAATGGCAACACCTTCAACCTCTATCCAAGCAATGGATGCAAAAGACAAAGTGATCACAAATATTCTCTACAACACCTTGGACACGTCGGCTAGCACACTTCGTGCCCGAGTTGCTTCGGATGAAGCGGGAGCCCGTAAAAAGACTCGAAGATGTGGTGCCCTTTCCGACGAGGAGATCGAGACCGGAGATGCCGCGAGGAGCTTGGGATGGTGGCCAATAACCGAAGGACACAGATCGATCGGTATAGCTTTCCAACCCTTCTCTAGTTAGCTAGTTGTAGGTTAATGGTTCGATCCAGGTTTTAAGCATACGATAGCGCCGGTTTTCAAGTTTTGAAAAAGTTTCGTTTCCGCATTTTGGCCTCGGAAAGACGGCCGGGGCGCTACCGTAGACTTATAGATTCTCAACACATAAGATCGTAGAGAGGAGGTTGAAGATGAAGGTGGAGGAGCTCAAGAAAACTAGTGAGGAGAGTGAAGCAAAATGGTGAGAATGAAAAATGAAATCCCATGAGAGAGAAAAAGATCAACCATGGTTTTGTAAAACCTTTTTTTCAATATAAAAATACACCCATGCTTGAATAGTGTTGACAAATGAATATTCAATTCATTTGTCAATACTATTCAAGCATGGCTCTCACCATACCCACCTTACTACTTTTACACCTCATTTTCCATTTAAAATAAATGGATAAAACTAAAAATGAATTGTCCACCTTCAAGAATGTTTTCCGTATAAATACGGAATACGCTCAACTGTATATACATACTCGTATTCGTATCAAAATACGAATATCCAAAAAGATAAAATAACACCAAGAACATAATACCAGAATATACATATCGAAATATATATACGTAAATTATTAAATCAATACCTGATTTAATAATCCGGCTCAATCCTGAGCTGCCTAGTATTATCAACCGTCCGATCGAAAGTCCGGGTACACAGTACAATCATTCAATCGGAACCCTGCACATATCCAATACGGCTACTACATCATTTTGTCTGAACTAGGGAAACCCTCTATGTGGGACTCTAAAGACTCGACAGTACGCCGGCAGTGAGTTACTGGATAAATCCATAATTACAAGCACGTCAACAGCATTAGCTGTACGTAATGGCTACCCGGGTTTCTGCCGAAAAGGAAGGCCGATGAGCAAACTCATCCGGATCTCTACTGAGCCTATCTGTGACAATCTCCGTACAGTCCGGTCTCTTCGTCTGTGAGTATCGCATACCGGGTCTAGGGGTGGTAAACGTCAGACCCTAATAACCTGATAATTCGTGCTGATGTGGCTCGGGACCAATCCGGGGAATTACTGATCAACCTATCAGTAAATCCCAACTGCCTTGGCCAAGGTCTTTGTTAGTTATATGTATGCCCTAGAGGCCATTACTGTACATGTGATGAATATTGTAGTGGATGCTTGGACATATATAAGGAGGATTTTCTTGCTCGACATGATAATATGCTATCTGGTTGCACTTTATCTTAACATGTTCACTTATTGTCTCTCTATTACATGTTGATAAAGCCCTTAGGATGAGTACTTGACTATCAGGATTATGATGCAGATCATACTAGTGGGGACAGGGTAGTCGGTAAGTACATCCTTCAAATGTTCCTAGTCGTGGGAGTATCGAGACAGGGCATCGATACTCCAGAGTAGACTAGCATATACGCTTCTCGACCCATATGATGGGCGATGGATGATCCCACATCCATTGGTGTTTGACATCAGAGAAGGTATATGGGTGCTCAGTGGAGACTGGGTACACTGAAGGACCCGCCGAGAACTCCTAGATGGTATTATACTTATCGTCAGATAGCAGTTCTCTGGTGACAGTGGTACAGGTTAGTCTGTCGACCTGAGATCGTCATAGAGTCTTGTGTGATTCCCATTGTGCTTTTATTTCCACCATACCATGTTCAAGGGATCATGAAAAAAGGTGGTTTTTGGGTACAGTGCCGATTCATATGGAGGCAATGAGCTATACGAGGGGATTCGTCTCTCCCGGTATTGGGAGTTGATGTTGCGCTATGTTCGATTGGCCATAATAGGAAATCCCTGGCCAGGGTTGCTAAAATCTACTGGTAAGTGTTATTGGTAGTTTCTCGAATCGTTATGGACCTTACATCGGCATGACTTATCAGGCTATTGGGGTCTGACGTTTTACCACCCCCAGGCCGCGATATGCGACATATCCGACGAAGAGACCGGACTGTACGGTAGTGTTGCTGATTGGATTCGCAGGAGTATGAGCAGGCTTGCTTGTTGATCTTCTAATCACTCAATACCCGGGTGGCCGTTACGTTTAGCAGACCGCTTGCGGCTTGTGGGTGTTTGATATGATCATCACCTACCGCCGGCGTATTAACGAGTCTTTAGAGTCCTACACAGAGGTTTCCTGGTTCATGCGAAACGAAGTAGGAGCACATATATGATATGTGCGGGACCGAGATTAATGCGCCTATGTGATACCGCATTCTATTTTCGCGATATGTGATATCGATCGGTTATATGTGATATAGCCGGGCTATCGGATTAAGTATTGATTCGATAGATTGTTACATTAGATATTAGCCGGTTGTATGTGATTTAGCTGGATTATTAAATCAAGTGTTGATTTAATAATTTAATGTATAATTATATATGTGATATATCGATTTACATTAACTAATATTAGCTCACTTAAATATTTCTTTTTCTCACTTGTATGCATATAGTATATATGTCATATAAATTAATGTACAACTTTTGTGTCATGCTTGATACCACACGTGACATGGGTGTATGAGAATTACACCATGCTTATAATAATGTGAGGGTTTTGTTTATCTAAAGTAAATCAAATTAGTTGGTAATTAGTCACATGGTTGAAGCTTGTAGAAGCTTGTGGAACCATTGATCAAGTCCACTAATTTTGTTTTACTTGTTGATATTTATTAACCTAACCATTATTGTTAGTCATGGTTTATTCTCTACATGAGTTAGTGTATGACACTAACTCATCCATGGTTTCTATTCTCACCTCATGAGTTTCATTCTCATCTCCACTTCATCTTCTTCTTCCTCATGAGAAAGCTCACTAGCTTTTCAAATGGTGAAGAAATAATGTGAGAAAGATTAATCTAAAGTGAGCCAAATTCCTACTTAATCATCCTCTACTATATTATTTATTTAGTTTAGGGTGTTTGCTTCACTAATCTACCATTAGTGAAGATGTAGCATGAGCTTGAGTCTTCTCGACATAGATCATCTTCGGCCTCGAAGACTTCGACCAAGCTTGTTCATTTCTTCATGTGAACCCTTACTAGAGTTCGAGTGTTCACTACTTGGAGCGAAGAGACTACTATACGGAGCTTTAGAAGTGAATGACCGGTCTACAAAGGTTGTATTATTCATTCACTTAGATGTAAAGTAGTTTACATTGTAGTTCGTCTAAATCTCTAGTTAAGATTCTAGGGTTAGGGTTATTTAGTACGACAAAAATTTGAAAACGGCATGGACGATGCCTCCCGAAACCCTGCAGCCGCCTTATGGAACCCTGCAGTCTTATGGTGCTGGCCAATTTAACACAGTGCGATATCAACTTCCTATACTGGGAGAGACGAATCCCCAACAATTGTTTACTGTCTCTATATGGCTCGGGACTGTACCAAACTAAAACCTGTTTGCACGACTCAGTAGAGCCGTGGTAGGGTAGTAATCAAAGTACAGTGGGAACTCACACGAAACAAATGACGATCTCAGGTCTGAAGACTAACCTGTACTCATGCCACCTGAGAACTGCTATTTGACGATAGCTATAGTACCATCTAGAAGTTCTCGATGAGTCCGTCTAGTATACTCACCCCCAGTGAGCACCTGTATACGATCTTAAGTGTGAAAGACTAATGGTTGTGGGACCAACCATCGCCCCTCGTCGGGGTCTAGAAACGTATACACTAGTCTACTCCGGAATATCGATGCCCAGTCTCGATACTCCCACGACTAGGGACCTTTTAAGAATATGCTTATCGACTACCCAGCTCCCACAAGTATGATCGCCATCACAACGTAGGTAGTCAAGCAATGATCCCACGGGCTTTATCAACATTTATAAATGATACGTAATAACAAGTAAAACATATGCACATGTTAAGATAAAGACAAACCAAATAACATACTATCATATCGAGCAAGATTGTCCTGTACATACATATGTCCAAGCATCCACATGTATACATATACAATAATGGCCTCTACGACATACATATCCAACAATCTCCCACTTGCACTAAGGCCATATATTTGTTAGGAATATGTATGACCTAGAGGCCATTATTGTATGATATAGTGGATGCTTGGACATATAAATAGAGGACTTTCTTGCTCGACATGATAGTATGCTATCTGGTTGCTCTTTATCTTAACATGTACACTAGTATTGTTATATTGTCTCTCTGATATATATTGATAAAGCCCTTAGGATGTTAGCTTGACTACCAGGACTATGATGCAGATCATACTAGTGGGGCTTGGGTAGTCCGCAAGCACATCCTTTAACAGTTCCTAGTCGAGGGAGTATTGAGACAGGGTATCGATATTCCAGAGTAGACTAGTGTGTACGTTTCTTGACCCTGTATGGGGCGATAGTTGATCCCATATCCATTGGTGTTTGACATCAAAGATTGTATAAAGGTGCTCATTAGAGAATGGGTATACCGAACAGGACTCACCGAGAACTTCTAGATGGTACCATACTTATAGTCTGATAGCAGTTCTCTGGTGACACTTGTACAGGTTAGTCTGTAGACCCAACATCGTTATAGAGTCTTGTGTGGTTACCACTATGCTTTGATTTCATCCCTACCAAGGCTCAAAGGAGTTGTGCAAACAGGTGGATTTTGGGTACAGTCCCAAGCCACATGGAGGTAATGAGCGATAGGAGGGGTTTCGTCTCTCCCGGAGTTGATGTTGCGCTATGCTCGATTAGCTATAACAGCAAGTCTCTGGCCAGGGCTGATGAGATTTACTGATAAGTGTTATCAGTAGTTTCTTGAACGGTTATGTAACGACTCTGTTTTAATGTACAAAATTTTCTTAAAATTAATGTACTGAATAGAGAATTTGCAAGCCTGAGTATACTTTAAGTATTATTTTGTTTGAAAAATAATAAGAAAGCACATGTAGCTTATTGGTAAAGCCTTGCATTGCTATGACATAGCCCCTATGTTTGAATCCCATCAGTCACATATTATTTTTAATGATTTTTCTTTTAAACTTTTTGGAAGCCCAAAAGTTTACACGTACAATACACGTAAAAATGAAAAGTCGCTGAAAACAAACATATGGAAAATATTATATGTACTTAGTAGGACATGTGGGAAGAATCCAGACCCCAACCTCACCAAAATGACCGGCGAAGATTGCCTATAGGCCGGCGCCGTCGGGCTTGCCCGATGGTAATGCCTCCAAACTTTGCCCAAGTGACTTTCCCCTACCTCCACTACTCCTCTTCTGTTTGTTTTCCCTGCAATTATCCAGAAAATTAAAAATCACCATTAAACCAAATTTTAATGCATTTTAATTCTCTTTTTAATTCTCAAAACCCTAATTTTATCCTATAAATACAACCCCATACCCTAACCCTCTCCATTCTGAAATCCATTATAAAAAATTCTCAAATTTTTCCAAGTCAAAGAAGTGTACAAGTGGAGTTAGCCCAAGGTCACTTTTCGTCGACGATTCAAGAAGATTTCGGCAACCCTGCGACTCCACGAAGCTCTCAACTTGTTCCTATACCTCCCCTCTCTCATTCCAACTCGTAAGTCTCCTCTACTCTCTTCTTTTCACCTCTCAAAACTTCTTCTTTTCAATGATGTCAGTAAGTGGAGTTATACTAACATTAATTTCTAAAACTTCTTAAACTAATAATTTTTCTTAAGAACTATTTATCTAAATCATTGTATTTTATTTGTTAAACATTAAACAATAATTAGAAACAAGTTTCAATTCAAAACTCCATATAAAACCACTTTTATTGCACTTTTACGGTTAAATACCACAAACTTTACATACGACATCTTTTATCATATTTGCTTGTATTACCTTTAGAAAAATCTCACGAGGTAATGGCCTACCTCTCACAAAACGCATCTTGACATAGCACGATTTCCTTTTTACAATATCTTTGGGACAAATATGACTGTTACATTAAAATACCATAAACTATTAAAAACTGTATTCTTTAAATTTGTATTATTTACATTCCTTGCAGTTGTGCCTCTACAACCTATTTTGGAGAACCCGATCGGGATGGTGCGGGTTATCGCACATTCCTCGGGACTAGTAGAGCGAGATGCAGACCTCCTCACGGAGCATCCGATCTCGATGGAATTTTTGATACAATTTTTAGGAAAAACGTGATTTTCTATTTAATAAATAAATTTTATTTTTAAATAGAAATATATAAATATTATCAAATCATTTATTTTAAATATATAATAAATTCCATGTTTTCCTAAACAAAAGAAAAGAATTATAAATTTCAAGAAAATACCATCAAGAATCCATACAAGTCAAATTTACACAAAAATGCCATGAACTATTCAACTAGGTATTTATTCACTAGAATACCTCCCTTTTAAAAGTTACATCCATGAAAACCTTAAATACGATAAATAAATACTTGAGGTTTATTTTGAAAGTATACTAAAACTATTTTTCATTAAACCCCCTCAAGTTATAATAAATTATATTAAGGACACTAGTAAATATAGGTTTAAGCGGGACCAATTCTCTTGAGCCTCAGGGAACAGGAGAAAGTGGGTGCTTGCCTATTTAAGCTAGAAAACTAAAACGGGGTTATCAATGGTAATTGGCTTAGAAAAAGTCATAAATTCTGCCATCCATGTGCAGCAGTTACCGATAACTCCAAAACCTAATTCAGAAATCCAATTCTGTTTAAGTGTCTGACTCAATCAGAGTCTCAGTTTAATCTGAATACAATACATACATGAATACAATTCAAATTTAACTCTAATACAACATGAATCCATATATACTGGAACTTGAACATGAATACCAGAATACTACCAAATATCAACATGACTTGATTTGACCTATCACGCCCCGCTTCCCAATGTACGGGTAAGAAGGCACGAGTAGGCCCGTTACGTATTTACTCAGAAGTAAACACGCTGAGCGTAACTAAGTAATATAATAAAGCACACAAGAAAAATGACAAGAGATGAATTGAACAACAACTTTTATTATTAACATTCTTTACAATACAATTGGAAAGTAAAATACAATACTGGAAAGCAATGCCTAAACAATGGCATGAACTGAAAGTAAAGTAAGTACAAGTAAAGACTAATGGTCGTGCTACTCGGTGGTCTGCTCCAAGTGCTCTTGGCTGGTCTCGAACTCCTCAGAGTCGGGTCCTCCTGACAATATTCTAAAGAAAGAAGAGAAATAGGAATGTCGTCAGCGAACAATCGCTCGGTAAGTCCCAAAGATAAGAGGATGTAACCGGTATAAAGTTTGATTGTTATGCTAACGCAGTTGTTTGTAGCTTAGTACAGAATATGCCAGTGTATACGAGAGGAGTCCAACTTACACCATGGACTATGGTAACCCGTAGTACAAGGCTCCATCGATAAAACCACGGAACAACGGCAATGGATGTATAGTTACGTCTTTTAATGACCATCTCGTGCCACCTTTAACACATTCCGTGCTAGTCTACCCTTTTAAAATCCCGTAATGTATTATGTATTGATGTATATTGTTTTGTTTAATGGATGTACGACTTGCCGAAACCGTGATATCATGTAAACAGAATGAATATAAATGGATAGTCATGAAATCAGAGTATATCCATGGTTCGGTTTAGTCGAGTCAAGTTGAAATAGATTGAATTCTAGTATAAAAGGATTCATGTTGAATTGGAGTTAAACTTGAATCATATTCAAGGATAGATTGATTGATTGATTTTAGATTAGACTGAGACTCTGTCTGAGTCAGACACTTTAAAACGAATTGAAGTCCTGAATTAGTTTTGATGTTATCGGTAACTGCTGCATATGGACGGCAGGATTTGTCTCTTTTTCCAAGACAATTACCGTATTGATAACACCGTTTTTAGGTTTTCTACCTTAGATAGGCAAGCACCCATATTCTTCGGCTTCTTGAGGCTCAAGAGAACCGGTCCCGCTTAAACCTATGTTTACTAGGGTCCTTATTGTAAATTAATATAACTTGAGGGGGTTTTATGAAAAATAGTTTTGATATATTTTCAAAATACACCTCAAGTATTTATTTATCGTCTTTAGGGTTTTCATAGTTGTAATTTTTTTAAAATGAAATATTCTAGTGGATATAAACCTAATTTTGAATAGTATATGGTATTATAGTGGAATAGTGGAATTATATTGATTTGTATTTGTAGTTTCATGAAATTTGTGATTCTTTTGGTTTAGAAAACATGGAATATATATTGTATATTTAAAGTAGTTATTTTGATAATATTTATAAAAATAGAACTTATTTATTAAATAGAAATCACATTTTTCTTAAAAATTGCATTAAAAATTCCATCGAGATCGGATGCTCCATGAGGAGGTGTGGATCTCGCTCTACTAGATCCGAGGATGTGTGATAACCCACACCATCCCGATCGGGTTCCCCAAAATGGGTTGTAGAGGCGCATTTGTAAGGAATTAAATAATACACTTTTAAAGAAAACGGTTTTTGAAAGTTTATGGTATTTAAATGTAATTTCGTATTTTATCCCACAAACTAATGTTCCAAAAGCCATCGTGCTATGTCAAGAATGAGTGTTGTGATGAGGTAGGTCATTACCTCATGAGTTTTCTAAAGGTAATATGAGCAAAAAGATAAGGTAATGTCGTATGCAAACTTAAGGGTATTTTATTGTAAAAGTGAAATAGAATTTGTTTAACATAATATTTTAACTTGAAACTTTGTCCAATTGTTGTTTAATGGTTACTAAACAATATATAATTAAATGGTTAATTTTTTGTTTAATAAAATTGATTTTTTAAAGAAATGAGAATCGGAAGTCGGATTAACTCCGCTTCCGACGAGTTTTGAAAATAGGATTCTTTTTAATAGAGAGAGTAGAGGGAAGAGGGGACTTACTGATTGAAATAAGAGGGAAGAGGTAGAAGGAACTTCTGAAAGCGTCGTAGAGTCGTTTCGTCGCTGGATTTATCCCGAAACGTCGCCGGAACTTTGCCTTGAGCAAACTCCACTTGTACAACTTCTTGAACTTAGAAATTTTAGAATGTTTTGGCAATGGAATTCTGAATGAGGAGGGCCATGGTGTAGTATAGTATTTATAGGAGAAATTAGGGTTTAGGGTAATGAAGAATGAATTAAAAATATGCATTAAAATTTGGATTAATGCCTAATTTTAATTCTCTGGAAATGTGCAGGGAAAACAAACAGACTAGGGTTAGTGGGGGGAGTCCAAGGGGTGCAGGGTTAAATTTTAGGAGCATTTGGCATGGGAGGGGAGCCCGGCGGCGCCGGCCCCTGGCAACATCTCGCCGGTCGTTTAGGGGGTGGGGGGCTCTGGATTGAAGACACGTGTCCTAGGCTGCTTAATTATCATTTTCCACATATTTGATTTTATTGTGACTTTTCATTTTACGTGTAGTGCACGTGCAAACTTTTGAGCTTTTAAAAGTTTAAAAGAAAAATCTATAAAAATAATATGTAGCTGGAGGGATTTGAACACAGGGGCTATGTCACAGCAGTGCAAAGCTTTACCAATGAGTTACAAGTGCTTTCTTGCTGTTCAAAAGTAAATTAAATTTATAAGTTGTGCTCAGGCTTATGTGCTCTTTTCTGTATTTTTGAAAAAAAAATTGTACAGAAAGTTTTGGGTTGTTACATGACCGAATCATGGATATATATTAACTTGACTATTTGACTATCCGTTTATATACTTATTCGTTTACATGAACAATTTATACCATGGTCTCGGCAAGTCTTATACAACAAATCATTACAAACAACACATTATACATTACGGGGTTTTTAAGGGGTAGACTGGTATGGAATGTATTAGAAGTGGAATGAGACGGTCACTATAATACACCTAACCTGAATATACGTTGCCGTTGTCCCGTGGGTTTTGACGGGGCCTTGTACTCCATATGCCTTAGTCCACAGAGTAAGTTGGACTCTTCTCATATACACTGATATATTCTGTACCAAACTATAAACAACTGCGTTAGTATAACAAAAATAGACAAATTACCAGATCTATTTCTTATACTTGATTTATCTCTCTTTTGGGACTTACCAAGCGATTGTTCGCTGACGACATTCCTTTCTCTTCTTTCTTTGGAATGTTGTCAGGAGGACCCGACTCTCAGGAGGTCGAGCCCAGCCAGGACGATTTGGAGCAGTTTATTGAGGATTCCGAGCTCTAGTTCTACTTGTACATACGTTTACTTTCAGTTCATATGCCATTGTTTAGGCATCGCTTTCCAGCATTGTATTTACTTTCCAGTTGTATTATAAAGAATGTTTAATCAATAAAAGTTGCTGTTTATTTATATCTCTTATCATTTCTTGTGTACATTTATTATATTGCTTATTTACGCTTAACGTGTTTACTTCTGAGTAAATACATCGTGGGCCTCGCCACGTCTCCTTACCTGTACACTGGGAAGCGGGGCGTGATAGGTTATAGGCCATACATCGGCATGACTTATCAAGTTACTGGGCTGTAATTCCACGGTAGCGCCCCGGCCGTCTAACAGACGCCAAATGCGGAACAAAAACTTTTTACAACTGGCGCTATCGCGTACTATAACCCGGATCTGCCATTAAGGCTAAACTAACATATTACAAAGTAGGTAGAAATGTTATACCAAACGATCCGAGTCCTTCGGTCTTCAACCATCATCCCACGCTTTGTTGCAGCTGCTCCAATCTCCTGAATCTCCAGTCTTCTCGTCCAGGTGGCACCACGTCGACGGATCTTTAAACGGGCTCCCGCCTCTGAACCGAGGCAACTCGGTCATCAAGTTTGCTAAAAGAGACGACCAAGATGATGTAGAGAATAAGTAGAACACTTTGTCTCGTTACGTCCAAAGCTATGGACGAACGGTTAATGAAGTTGCCTTTTATGGAATCGGGTAAATGGAAATGAGTAGATTAATTTCCATAAACCATAATCTTTTTTCTCTCAAATGAACAACCTCTCTCGTGCAATGAGGGGCCGGCCACAATTTTATAGGAGGGAGGTGAGTGTAGGAGAGAGGAGAGGGTAACCATAAGATAAAGATCAAGAAGAAATATCATAGGCATAACAAAACACATTAATGCAATGAATGACTCATTAACCTAGTCATCCATTCAATTAATGCATAATGGTGACTCACTAATCTAGTCACCAAAACAAGAAGCTTCCACACTCATGGCTCACCTTAAGAAGAAAAGATAAATCCGCATTTAACCGAATGTTAAATACGGCCGATAGAAAACTGGAAACTGGCAACTTCCAAAAGCGATCCCGAAACGGATTTCAGGATAACCCCGTATCAGTATAAACATACCCGCATTTGTATTACAACCGAATACAAATGCATCTGAGACAAAGATATTATATCTACACAGTATAATACTCGGATCCGGCTTAAACTAAAGCCGACCAGTATTATCTGCTCGAAAAATAACACGCGCGAAAACGCACGTGCATTTTCCGAACCCTGCCATAAAACCATACGGCCTCTACAACGTTTCGCCCGAACTTGGGAAAGTGTCTGTTGGGGACTCTAATGACTCATCAACACACTGGCACTGGGTATAACCACTAGCACGTCAGAGGTACAAGCTGTACGTAACGATTGCCTATGTATTGATTGGAAGAGAAGCTGACGAGCGAACTCATCCATAAACCCTACAGACCCTGACAGTGACAATGTATATACAGTCCGGTCCGTTCTTCTAAAGAGTATCGCATATCGAGTCTAGGGGGTGGATAAAGTCAGATCCCTAATAACGCGATAATTCGTGTCGGTATGAAGCCCATCACCATCTGAGAAACTACTGATCCAAATCAGTAATTCTCCACTACAGCGGCCGAGAATTTCTAGTGATGGCCACCCGTGCACTGCGCGACATCAACCCCCAATACCGGGAGAGACGAATCCCCGACGATCCGCTCACTGCCTCCATGTGGCTCGGGACTGTACCCAACTAAAACCTGTTTGCACAACTCCTTTGAGCGTGGTAGGGTAGTAATCTAAGCATAGTGGGAACTCACACGAGACAAATGACGATCTCAGGTCGACAAACTAACCTGTACACATGTCACCAAGGAACTGCTATCTGACGATATGTATAATACCAACTAGCATGTTCCCGGCGAGTCCTGTCCGGTGTACTCATAACCCAATGAGCACATGTATACATCTTAGGTGAACCAACTAACACCAATGGCTTGTGAGACCGGCCACCGCCCCTCGTCGGGGTCTCGACTGTATACACTAGTCTACTCTGGAGTATCGATGCCCTGTCTCAAAACTCCCACGACTAGGGACTCTTTAAGGATGTGCTTATAGACCCCAGCTCCCACGTATATGATCGCCATCATACTGCTGGTAGTCAAGCAAGAATCCTATGGGCTCTATCATCATGCAATAGTGAACTAAAGTATGTATACGATGATAAAGACAAACCAGATAGCAAGCTATCATCTCGAGCAAGACTGTCATATCGGTATAGGTCCTGCCTCAATCATTGCAATCACGTACTTGCGATCCAATAATTGACTTCGAGGGCACTATCTCCAACAACTGGGAGTCTGACGATTCCATCCATAGACTTGATATGTGACATATCAGACGAAGAGACCGGACTGTACAGTAAGTGTTGCTTATAGGCTTTGCAGGAGTTTGGACAAACTTGCTTGTTGATCTTCTATTCGCTCAATACCTGGGTAGCCGTTACGTCCAGCTAGTACCGCTGACGGCTTGTGGGTGACTGATATGATTATTACCTACTGCTGGCATATTGACGAGTCTTTAGAGTCCCACACAGAAGTTTCCTAGCTCAAGCGAAACGAAGTAGGGCACATATGGTGATATGTGCGGGAGCTTGATTAAATACGAGTATGTGATACCGTATTCTAATCTCGTGATATTTGATATCAATTAGGTTATATTTGATATAACATGATTGTTGAATCAAGTGTTGATTCAATGATATGTTATATGTATATATATTTGATATTGGCCGGTTATATATGATATGACCGGATTATTGAATCAAGTGTTAATTTGATATAGTATATTGAATGTTGTTGGTTATATGTGTTATGACCGGGTTATTAAATCAGGTGTTGATTTGATAATTTGAAATACATATAAAAGATATTAGTCGGTTATATATGATATAACCGGATTATTGAATCAAGCGTTGATTTAATAATTTAATATATATTTATATATTAACTAATATTATGCTCACTAAAGATTTTCTTCTCTTCAAATACATTTAATATATATGTGATATATATTAATATATGTATTTATATATTGTATCATGCTTGATGATACATTGAACATGGGTGTATGAGACTCACACCATGACCTAAAGATTATTGGGTGATTATTTATTAAGAGGAAAATAAAAATGAGTGGATTAGCGGGAATGGCTTGGATGCTTTGGAAGCATGTAGAAGCCATGACTCACCTCTCATTTTTGTTTTTACTCTAGATATTTTTCTCACCCAACCATTATCTTTAGCCCATGGTTAACTCTCTCATTATCACACTTGAGATATTTCTTCACCCTAGTTCATCTTCTTCCTCTCTAGATTTTCTTGAGTTGAAGAAAGAAAAAGAGAAAGACATTTCTAAAGTGAGCAAAATTTCTACTTCATCAACCTACTCTTATCTAGCCCATAAGATTAGGTTGTTTGCTTCACTAATTCTTTATTAGTGAAGAGGTAGCTTGAGTTAGAGTAACTTCAAGGTGGATCATCTTCGGCCTCGAAGACGACGAAGCAAGCTCGTTCCTTTCACCAAGTGGAGCCTAAGAAGAGTTTTAGGGACCACTACTTGGAGCTAAGGGACTACTACTTGGAGCTTTAGAAGTGAAGGACCGGTCTACAAAGGTTGTATTCTCTATTCACTTAGTGTAAAACTTGTTTACATGCTTACAAATCCTAATTCTCTAGTTTGATTCTAGGTTAGTGTAGCTTAGACCTCTAGATTTTTTAAAATTGCATACTTGATGCATGTGAAAATCTAGTAGAGGTGCTAAGATACACTTTCATGGTATCTGAGCCAAGCTAGAGCATTAGGTTTGGTTTAAACGACGTTAAAGTGTTCGATCGAACTTCAAAACCCGATTTTTTCAATGTTTCTGTACAATTTTTCAAAACTTGAAAATTTTGAGATTAAAAATATGCAGAAATTCATGCAGGGTATATAATGGAGCCCCAAGAAATACAAGGGCCCAACTCGACCAAATGGCCGCGGAACCGCGGCCTAACCTAGGGTTTAGCTGCGGTTCCGTCGCACTTTTGGTGAGTTAGAGATTTGTGTTTCTTGTGCTGCTCCATATTGATATTTGGCACTTTTTGGGTGTTTTTAATGAGACTCAAGTTGTTAAGGTCTCTATGATTTGTGGGTGTTTGATATATCGGTCGAAAAGTTTAACATCATTTAGATTTTTATGATATATGATACAATATTTCGAATCCACTGTAATTAGTTTTGTGAAAACTAGTTAGTTTTTTTGTAAATGTAGCATTTTAGTCTCATTTGATTGGTTGCCAAGGAGTTTCGATTCAGATCAAAACTCTGTCACAATCTCGTATTGTACGCGAATAGTCGCCGGGAAACACTGCTAGATAGCCATGCCCCATTGCGCCGATCAAGTGACTATAGGAGAACACTGTAGCCAAAAGCATCCACTCGGGTGCTCGCGTCAGCGGTGTTCCGCCCAAGTGCACTTCGTTGACGGCATTGGGGGTACGTCAATCTACTAAAATTCCGGATGAGCATTCGATCATTATATCGGGAATCTTGTTGAATTACACGACCGATATTGAAAAGTGTTTTCAATTCGAGACATAAATGCAAGATTTAAAGTGTTAGGCATGAAATCCGAGATATGAGATATTCCGGCTTTATGATGTCTAAGGTTTATTGCGGATTCTAATTATTGTATTTTTTATTTTGCAACTGTAAGTGTAATATGTGGTGTATCCCAGATCTCGTTGCTATACGTCAACGACATTTGGGATACGCATATTTACTTACGTTGATGACATGTGATATTATGTGTTGCTGTGATATGTTATGTTGGATCGTCGTGATTGAATAGCCAGGTTTTTTTAACGTGAGATGAGAGTTTTTATATTTTCATTCATGTAAAATTTATATGTAATATTCTTTTATTCGGATATTTCCAGGTTGAGCATAATGTCACCATTGATGTATATTATTTACTTTTCTGCATTAGGATAGACCCAAAGCGGGGAGCACAAGTGACCGGGTTCTAGAGTCCAGTGGGAAACTATCTCGAGGAGTTGAGACCGGGTCGCCTAACTCTAGAATTGGCAGGGTCACTTGCCGCTCTCGTAGGGGTCTAGGGATGTGGGTTTGGCTATTCAACTGTAGGGTTACTAGGCACACTAACAAGGCTCTACAAGGCATCGACCATGCCAAAATTAAATTTTTATGTGCCGAACAACCCTAAGCAAGATCGTATACTAGAGTTTAGGCGAAACTAATAGCAAGTAAACAACTTTACTTCTAAGGGAACACGAAATACAAGCTTTGTAGATCGGTCCTTCACTTCTTTAGCTCCTTGTTGAAGTCCCTTCGCTGCGATCGTGGTTCTCCCGGACCCATGCATGGCTTCACGAGGCGAAAGACGCGTGCTTGCTTGAAGTCTTCGAGGCCGAAGATGATCTACGTCGAGGGGATGCCAACTCAAGCTTCTACTTCACTAACTTGAGAATTAGTGAAGCAAACACCCTAAACTAAAGTGCTAGTCTAGTAGAGGATGGAGAAATAGGAAGTGGGTTCTCTTTAGAATTTTATTTCTCACAAAGTTTCACTCTTTTTTCAAAACCCTAGCAAGCTTTTTCTTTTGCTCAATGAAGAAGATGAACAAAACAAAAGAATGAGGATAATGATCAAGTGTGTATGCTAACCATGGTGAGTGAGTATCATATACTAACTCTTGTAGAGACATTAACATAGCTAAGTGTGATGGTTAGGTAAAAAGGAATCTAAGGTAAAGACAAAGCTAGTAGACTTTGTCAAAGCAAAGTAAGCTTCTACAAGCTTCATGCTCATTCCAAAACTCCACAAATTTTATAATTATCTTAAATAATCATAACCCACCATAATACATAGAATGGTTTATGTCTTACACACCCAAGTCAAGTGTATCATCAACCATGATACAAAAAGAAAACACATTTTAATATATATCACATATATATATCAAAGTGTGCACATGTGAGAAAAACCTAAAATGAACAAGTGTTAGTTAATGTAAACTAGTATATCAAATATACAATTATACAATAAATTATTAAATCATCACTTGATTTAATAATCCGGTCATATCACATATAACCGACTAACATCCAATGTATCGACTTATCGAATCAACACTTGATTCGATAACCTGGCTATATCATATATAACCGACCGATACAACATGTCACGAGAATAGAATACGGTATCACATACACGCATTATTCTCGGTCCCGCACATATCACATATGCGCCCCTATTTCGTTTTGCCTGAGCCAGTAAAATCTCTATGTAGGACTCTAAAGACTCGTCAATACGCCGGCAGTAGGTGATGATCATATCACGCATCCACAAGCCGTCAGCGGTACTAGCTGGACGTAACGGCTACCCGGGTATTGAGCGATCAGAAGATCAGCAAGCAAGCCCGCTCCAACTCTTGTAAAAGCCTGTTGGTAACACTTCCCGTACAGTCCGGTCTCCTCATCTGATATGTCGCATATCAAGTCTAGGGGTGGTAAACGTCAGACCCCAATAACCGATAAGTCGTGCCGATGTGAGACTCATAATGGGTCGAGAAACTACTGGTAACACTTACCAGTAAATCTCTAATTCAGCCCTGGCCAGGGACTTCCCTGTTATGGCCAATCGAGCACAGCGCAACATCAACCCCCAATACTGGGAGAGACGAAACCCCTCCTATCGCTCATCGCCTCCATGTGACTCGGGACTGTACCCAAAAACCACCGTTTTGCACCCCCTCATGGACGTGGTAAGGTGGAAATCAAAGTACAGTGGGAATCACATAAGACTCTATGACGATCTCGGGTCTACAGACTAACCTGTACAAGTGTCACCAGAGAACTGCCATCTGACGTGAGGTATAATACCATCTGGGAGTTCTCGGCGAGTCCGTCCAGTGTACCCAGTCTCTACTGAGCACCCGTATACCATCTCTGATGTCAAACACCAATGGATATGGGATCATCTATCGCCCATCTCATGGGTCGAGAAGCGTATACGCTAGTCTACTCTGGTATATCGATGCCCTGTCTCGATACACCCACGACTAGGAACATTAAAGGATGTACTTATGGACTACCATGGCCCCACTAGTATGATCTGCATCATAGTCCAGGTAGTCAAGTACACATCCTAAGGGCTTTATCAACATGTAGCTATAAGACAGTTTCAAGAGACAAGTATACATGTTAAGATAAAGAGCAACTAGATAGCATACTATCATATCGAGCAAGAAAGTCCTCTCTATATATGTCCAAGCATCCAATATAATATACATCATCTGTACAATACCGGCCTTTAGGGCATACATACAACTAACAATCTCCCACTTGCACTAGGGCCAGCTGCTATAGTATTGCATACCGAGCATCCCGAAGAGTCTCTCAAACTGTATCTGGGGAATGGCCTTCGTGAGTGGATCCGCTGTGTTGTTCTTCGTGTCAACCCTCCTGACCTCGATCTCCCAGCAATCAACTATCTCCCGGATCAGGTGATACTGCCTCAGAATATGCCAGGATCGCTGATGGGACCTGGGTTCCTTGGCCAAAGCCACCGCTCCATTGTTATCGCAATACAAAGGTATTGGATGCTCAATGGATGAAACCACACCAAGTTCAGTAATGAACTTCTTGATCCAGACAGCCTCTTTGGCAGCATCGTTGGCAGCGATGTATTCAGCCTCCATCGTCGAGTCTGCCACGGTTTCCTGCTTGGAACTCTTCCAGCTAACCGCCCCTCCGTAAAGGGTAAAGACAAATCCCGACTGCGACTTAGAGTCGTCCTTATCACTCTGGAAGCTTGAATCGGTAAAGGACTCCACTTGGAGTTCTCCGTTACCATACACCAAGAGCATCTCTTTAGTCCTTCGCAAGTACTTGAGAATGCTCTTCACAGCTGTCCAGTGACTCTCTCCAGGATCAGCTTGATACCTACTCACTACACATAGTGAGTATGCTACATCGGGTCTGGTACATAGCATCGCGTACATGATAGAGCCTACAGCCGAAGCATAGGATATCCCTTGCATGCGAGCTTTCTCCAAATCAGTCTTGGGAGACAACTCTTTGGAGAGAGTAAGCCCTGAGATCGTGGGTAAAAACCCACGTTTGGACTCTTCCATACTAAACCTCTTTAGTATGGTGTCAATGTACCTAGATTGGGACAATCCCAATATCCTTTTAGATCTATCTCTATAGATCATAATTCCCAATATGCAGGAGGCATCACCAAGATCTTTCATTGAGAATCTTTGTGATAAGAAGAGCTTGACCGATTGCAGCATAGGAATATCATTTCCTATCAAGAGTATGTCGTCCACGTATAATACGAGGAAGACAACCTTACTCTCTGCCACCTTCTTGTAGATACAAGGTTCATCTACGTTTTTGACGAAATCAAACTCTTTGATAACGACGTCAAAGCAGATGTTCTAACTCCGCGATGCTTGCTTTAATCCATAAATGGATTTAAGCAGCTTGCACACCTTCCCGCTGGTCCCACTATCTATGAAGCCCTCTGGCTGAGTCATGTACACACACTCTTCTAAATCACCGTTTAGAAAGGAGGTCTTAACATCCATTTTCCAGATTTCGTAGTCATGATATGCAGCGATGGCAAGCATGATCCGGATGGATTTAAGCATAGCCACTGGAGAAAAGGTTTCGTCATAGTCCACACCTGGTCTTTGACGAAAACCCTTTGTAACAAGTCTGGCTTTGAAAGTCTCCACTTTCCCATCTACACCAAGTTTTTTCTTGAAGATCCACTTGCTCCCAATGGGTTTTACCCCTTCAGGAGCATCCTCCAAAGTCCATACTTTGTTGGTGTACATTGATTCCATCTCGGACCGCATTGCATCCAGCCATTTCACTCTGTCTCCACTCGTGATGGCCTGCTCGAAGCTAGTTGGGTCATCATCATCCATGATGCAATCCTCGCTCCCACCATCCATTAGAAAACCGTAGTATCTCTCAGGTGGGTGAGGAACCCTACTAGATCGACGGAGCGGTTGAGGTTCGTTGGAAACTACCGAATCCTCTGGTTCCACTAAATCTTCAGTTTGAGTTTGTGTAGCCAGAATTTCTTCCAGTTCTATCTTGTCGCCACTAATTTCTTTTGTAAGAAATTCCTTTTCTAAAAAGGTGGCATGTCGAGAAACAAACACCTTTTGTTCCTCGCTGTGGTAGAAAAGATATCCATGTGAACGTTTGGGATATCCCACAAACTTGCATAAAACTGACCGTGCCTCGAGTTTGTCTGGATTTTTCCTTTTGACATGGTCGGACAACCCCATATCTTAACTCGTTTAAGACATGGTCTCTTCCCACTCCATATCTCATATGGTGTGGTAGGTACAGATTTAGATGGAACTTGATTCAATAGGTATGCTGCTGTCTCCAGCGCATACCCCCAGAAAGAAATAGGTAACTCAGCTGTGCTCATCATAGAGCGCACCATATCTAATAGGGTGCGGTTCCTCCGTTCCGATACACCGTTGTGCTGTGGTGTATATGGAGGAGTCAGCTGAGAGAGAATCCCATTCTCTTTTAGGAAGTCCAGGAATTCATTGCTCAAGTATTCACCTCCTCGATCAGATCGAAGGATTTTAATACTTTTCCCGGTTTGGTTCTCGACTTCTTGTTTATATTCTCTAAATTTCTCAAAAGCTTCTGATTTGTGTTTCATCAGGAACACATATCCGAATCTAGACAGATCGTCAGTGAATGTAATGAAGTACGTAGAATCATTCCTGGCATGTGTAGACATGGGGCCGCATACATCACAATGTACCAGTCCCAAGAGTTCTGTAACTCTTTCTCCGTGTCCCGTAAACGGAGTTTTGGTCATCTTGCCTTTGAGACATGACTGGCAAGTGTCATAAGATGAAAATTCAAACGGATTCAAATATCCATCCTTATGCAACTTAGCTAGTCGTGTCGCATTGATGTGACCCAGTCTACAATGTCACAAGAAGGATTCGTTCAGTTCTGAACTCTTCCTCTTGTGTGTGTTTGTTATGCTCAGAACTGTTGATTGATTTAGAACATAAATGACATTGCACAACGTGCCTGATCCAGCCAACTTTTGGTTTAGGAAAATGTTCATAACATTATCCTGTAATACAAAATTATATCCCTCTTTACTCAACAAAGAAACCGATATAATATTGCATATCAGGTTCAGCATGTAATAGCATTCGTTCAGAATCAATGTATTACCAGTTGGCAATACAAGGTGATATTCCTCGACGGTTTTAGCTGCAACAATTGCACCATTTCCAACCTCTATGTCTTTATCACCTTCTCCAAGTTCTCTACCTTTCCTAAGCCCATGTAACTGATTACATATATGGGATCCTGACCCGGTATCTAATACCCAGAACGTAGAGAAAATGGAGAAACAGTTCTCTGTAACGAACACACCCGAAGAAAATGCATCAACATGTACTTTCTTCATTCTGGTGGCATAGGAATCCTGGTATTCCCCTATATCCTGTTCAGTCTTATAACTTTTATAAGAAAGAACGGAACCAACGTTCCCCAGCACAGTATAACATGCGGGTTCGGTCAATACATCCATATTATTATCTTTATTAAGGCATGATATGGTCGCTACCTGGAGAGAGAGAGAAGAAAACACTTTAGCGTATGCTCTTGCAAGATCAGATTAGTTATTATTTTATCTAATCAGGATGGTTCCCACTGTTTTTATCAAATCTTCCTTCAAACCCTAAAAGGAAAGACTAGCCGGGATTAATTACACCCTACAACTTCGCCGATCTTTCAGCTAGGCCAGTGTCGGTACTTTGATGGAGGTTCCCCGTGCTTTCGCACGGACCTAATTAAAGTAAACCTCGTTTTCCCAGAGGCGTAACCCCGTTGACACCTTTCTAGACACCTACTTGATCGGCTAATTGTCCTGTGTAAAACTCTCCCGGGAGTAACAATTACTCGCAGTGGGTATCGGGATCCAACTATCTCATAGAAGGTATGCAATCTCATTGCAAATTTCAACACTTGAAATTCCCGATAATATTTTGCCCCTAACCCCTATGACCTTGACAAAGGCCAACAAATCATAGGATGCTAGTCAAGTTCAACCCGTCATTTCTTGATTGAATCAAACCCACCCGCACAACCTTGACAAAGGCCAACAAGGTCGTACGACTACCCCAAAACAATCTGCATCATATGCATAAGCAGATAAACACCATTCAGCTACCGTACACTACGCCTTGACTAAGGCCAACAAACGCAGCACGAATACTAAATAGTTCTTATCTGAAATGACTGAGGGCTACGACAGGTTTTTCTGAAAATCTATTGCGTAATGAACTTGATATCGTTGTAGAATCATGTGAAATTTTGAAATGGAATGATTTTGAGGCTTTTATTAGTTTTGCTAAAGAGGTCACTCCCGGTGAAGGGATCTCGGCTCTTTCCTGACCGATCTACAAAGGTTGTATTTCGTGTTCCCTTAGAAGTAAAGTTGTTTACTTGCTATTAGTTTCGCCTAAACTCTAGTATACGATCTTGCTTAGGGTTGTTCGGCACATAAAAATTTAATTTTGGCATGGTCGATGCCTTGTAGAGCCTTGTTAGTGTGCCTAGTAACCCTACGTGGTATCAGAGCGGGGCAGGGCTAGCGCGGGTGTAAAACATAAGTATCGCCTATATAATATATCATATATACTATATACAGTATTTATCACAGCACATCAAATGATCACATCACAGATATCGCAGCAGACGAAACATATGAAACATTGGATATACTAGCACTTTAGTTTAGGGTGTTTGCTTCACTAATTCTCAAGTTAGTGAAGTAGAAGCTTGAGTTGGCATCCCCTCGACGTAGATCATCTTCGGCTTCGAAGACTTCAAGCAAGCACGCGTCTTTTGCCTCGTGAAGTCATGCAAGGGTCTGGGAGAACCACGATCGCAGTGAAGGGACTTCAACAAGGAGCTAAAGAAGTGAAGGACCGATCTACAAAGGTTGTATTTCATGTTCCTTTAGAAGTAAAGTTGTTTACTTGCTATTAGTTTCGCCTAAACTCTAGCATACGATCTTGCTTAGGGTTGTTCTGCTGCGATATCTGTGATGTGATCATTTGATATGCTGTGATAAATACTGTATATAGTATATATGATATATTATATAGGCGTTACTTATGTTTTACACCTGCGCAAGCCCTGCCCCGCTCTGATACCACTGTAGGGTTACTAGGCACACTAACAAGGCTCTACAAGGCATCGAATAAGGTGCGGGATATATCATATATATCGCTATGCAAAGCAAAACTCCAAAAGCAATCAAAAACAAATCGAGTGTTGTAGCATCTGCCAGTTTTGCTAAAGAGGTCACTCCCGGTGAAGGGATCTCGGCTCTTTCCTCATCGAATAAGGTGCGGGATATATCATATATATCGCTATGCAAAGAAAAACTGTAGCTACCCTTTTTGAAAAATTTGATTCTACAACATCTTTTAGGTTTCTTTTCTTTCATTAATCACATTAATGAAGTCCCATCATTTAAGTCACCTAAACATCACAGATAAATACGACGTACACTTATGCCATCCGCATTTGCCTCGATGTCCCCTCGTGCACCGTTAGGTTAGGTAACTAACGGCAGAGCGGGGCAGGGCTAGCGCGGGTGTAAAACATAAGTAACACCTATATAATATATCATATATACTATATACAGTATTTATCACAGCACATCAAATGATCACATCACAGATATCGCAGCAGAAGAAACATATGAAACATTGGATATACTAGGACGTCCGTGTTTTATTTTGAGCCTCTCTAAAACACGGATTCCACGGTCGCGATGAATAGCCAAACCCACACCCCTAGACCCATACGAGAGCGGCAACCAACCCTACCAATTCTAGAGTTAGGAGACCTGGACTCGACTCCTCGAGTTGGTCTCCCACTGGACTCTAGAACCCGGTTACTTGTGCTCTCCTCCTTGGGTCTATCCTAGTGCGGAAAAGTAAATAATATACAAATGGTGACATCGACCTCATCCCGGAAGTGCCCTAATAAAAGAATATTACATACATTTAATTTTACATGAATGAAAATAAAAACTCTCATCTCACATAAAAACCCCCGGCTATTCAAAACGCGACGATCCAATATAACATATCCAGCAACACATAACATCACATGTCATCAACGTAAGTAAATATGCGCATCCCAATTGTCGTTGACATATAGCAACGAAACCGACGATATCACATATTACACATACGGTCACAGAAAAGAAAGTGTAAAACTACAACATTTGGAATCCACAATCTCTTTAGACATCGTAAATCCGAAATATCACATACTTCGCATTTCATGCCTAACTGTATGAATTCCACATATTGTATCATATTCCAGATAGATAGACAGTATTAAACTTTCCGATCGAATAATCAAATACCCGAGATTTCCTAAATAGCTCAACACTTGAGCGGAGTTCAAAAATTCCAGAATACGTCACAGTAGCAACGGTCCAGCCTTAGAAGGGTCAAGCCAACGCCTCACATGTGGCACGCCGTACTGCCCCAAACCCTAAGGTTCAAGAGTTCAAGACGGTAACATAATCGAGTTAAGATTTGTTGTCTTCTAGAGGGTCCATCGCATCACATGCACGTTTTTCCGAAATATTTAAACCCGAGAAAAATTCAACACTTGAATGTTTTTCGTGCCGGGAAAAATTGAGTTAATGATATCCGTTCGAACATTTTAATACTTTCTAAATTATCCGGAATAATATAACAAAATTAAATTCTCCGATCGAATCGACGATTACAAAATAAACCCCAAAAATACTCAACACATGAGTCACAATAAAAATACCCAGAAAGATGCAGGAATGGTACTGGAAATTACTGCATGAAGAACCGTCCCCAATACTCCTTCTCTGCTGCGGAACCGTCGCAAATGGTGGCTTAGGGCCACGGTTCCACGGCCATATGGAGGCTTTGAGGGCTCGTTTTTCATGGTAACCCTTAAAATTACCAGCTGATTTTTTTAGGTATTTTTAATTCTGAAAATACACAGTTTTTAAAAAATGTACAGAGAGGGGTTCATCTTGACGTGTTCGGGTTCGTTCGAAGTTTTAACTTCGTTAACACATCGCCTAATGTTCTAGCTAGGCTCTGATACTACTGTAGGGTTACTAGGCACACTAACAAGGCTCTACAAGGCATCGACCATGCCAAAATTAAATTTTTATGTGCCGAACAACCCTAAGCAAGATCGTATACTAGAGTTTAGGCGAAACTAATAGCAAGTAAACAACTTTACTTCTAAGGGAACACGAAATACAACCTTTGTAGATCGGTCCTTCACTTCTTTAGCTCCTTGTTGAAGTCCCTTTGCTGCGATCGTGGTTCTCCTGGACCCTTGCATGGCTTCACGAGGCGAAAGACGCGTGCTTGCTTGATGTCTTCGAGGCCGAAGATGATCTACGTCGAGGGGATGCCAACTCAAGCTTCTACTTCACTAACTTGAGAATTAGTGAAGCAAACACCCTAAACTAAAGTGCTAGTCTAGTAGAGGATGGAGAAATAGGAAGTGGGTTCTCTTTAGAATTTTATTTCTCACAAAGTTTCACTCTTTTTTCAAAACCCTAGCAAGCCTTTTCTTTTGCTCAATGAAGAAGATGAACAAAAGAAAAGAATGAGGATAATGATCAAGTGTGTATGCTAACCATGGTGAGTGAGTATCATATACTAACTCTTGTAGAGACATTACCATAGCTAAGTGTGATGGTTAGGTTAAAATGAATTTAAGGTAAAGACAAAGCTAGTAGACTTTATCAAAGCAAAGTAAGCTTCTACAAGCTTCATGCTCATTCGAAAACTCCACTAATTTTGTAATTATCTTAAATAATCATAACCCACCATAATACATAGAATGGTGTATGTCTTACACACCCAAGTCAAGTGTATCATCAACCATGATACAAAAAGAAAACACATTTTAATATATATCACATATATATATCAAAGTGTGCACATGTGAGAAAAACTTAAAGTGAACAAGTGTTAGTTAATGTAAACTAGTATATCAAATATACAATTATACAATAAATTATTAAATCATCACTTGATTTAATAATCCGGTCATATCACATATAACCGACTAACATCAAATGTATCGACTTATCGAATCAACACATGATTCGATAACCCGGCTATATCATATATAACCGACCGATACAAAAAGTCGCGAGAATAGAATACGGTATCACATACACGCATTATTCTCGGTCCCGCACATATCACATATGCGCCCCTATTTCGTTTTGCCTGAGCCAGTAAAATCTCTATGTAGGACTCTAAAGACTCGTCAATACGCCGGCAGTAGGTGATGATCACATCACGCACCCACAAGCCGTCAGCGGTACTAGCTGGACGTAACGGCTACCCGTGTATTGAGTAATCAGAAGATCAGCAAGCAAGCCCGCTCCAACTCCTGTAAAAACCTGTCGGTAACACTTCCCGTACAGTCCGGTCTCCTCGTCTGATATGTCGCATATCAAGTCTAGGGGTGGTAAACGTCAGACCCCAATAACCGATAAGTCATGCCGATATGAGGCTCATAACCGGTCGAGAAACTACTGGTAACACTTACCAGTAAATCTCTAATTCAGCCCTGGCCAGGGACTTCCCTGTTATGGCCAATCGAGCACAGCGCAACATCAACCCCCAATACCGGGAGAGACGAAATCCCTCCTATCGCTCATCGCCTCCATGTGACTCGGGACTGTACCCAAAAACCACCGTTTTGCATGCCCTCATGGACGTGGTAAGGTGGAAATCAAAGTACAGTGGGAATCACACAAAACTCTATGACGATCTCGGGTCTACAGACTAACCTGTACAAGTGTCACCAGAGAACTGCCATCTGACGTGAGGTATAATACTATCTGGGAGTTCTCGACGAGTCCGTACAGTGTACCCAGTCTCCACTGAGCACCCGTATACCATCTCTGATGTCAAACACCAATGGATATGGGATCATCCATCGCCCATCTCATGGGTCGAGAAGCGTATACGCTAGTCTACTCTGGTATATCGATGCCCTGTCTCGATACACCCACGACTAGAAACATTAAAGTATGTACTTATGGACTACCATGGCCCCACTAGTATGATCTGCATCATAGTCCAGGTAGTCAAGTACACATCCTAAGGGCTTTATCAACATGTAGCTATAAGACAGTATCAAGAGACAAGTATACATGTTAAGATAAAGAGCAACCAGATAGCATACTATCATATCGAGCAAGAAAGTCCTCTCTATATATGTCCAAGCATCCAATATAATATACATCATCTGTACAATACTGGCCTCTAGGGCATACATACAACTAACATCATCACGACCGTGGAATCCGTATTTTTCATTACTGGCTTAATTTAAAACCCGGACCTCCTAAAATATCCTATATTTCATATGTTCGTTTCTGCTGCCTGTGTTCTATGATGTGATCATATAACCGCGTGAGACGAATGCTATATATGTAGGGATTCCCTAGAACCATGCCTAGGGTTTGTCTTACATCAAACATGCCACAATAAAATTTTTAGGGGTGCTAAGCAAAACCAACCATGAATCGAACTAGAAATTTAGGGTAACAATGGCAAGTATCACATACAAGTAATAGTTCAACACTAAGAAGATGTAAGTCCACGTTGCTTATCCCGGTTCTTACGGGGAGGCGGAAACGACGTAAAACAATGATTTGGCGCAAGGAAACATGGACTTAAAGCACGGATCTTTGCTAAACTAGAAACTAGTAAACTACTAGAGGCTATAACTACTATGCTGTAGAAAGTATACCTCACGAAACCGGTCCTTCGGGTCTTCATTCCGCTGTCCCGCTCGTCCATCCAAGCTCCAAGTGTCGATCCGGACCTTGGGCACCTCCGCGGCCTTCTTGAGTCGAAGACGATCCACCCGAGAGATGTACACCGAGCTCCACCTCGAGCCGAGGCAACTAGGGCAAAGAGATTGCTAGTCAAGAAGCCCTAGGATGTGTAGAGGAGATGTATGGATGTGTTTGTCAAGTGGAATCCTTTTTCTCTCAACACATGAGATCAAAGGAAGGATCAAGAGGAGGAAGAAGGAGGAGCAACCATGGAAATGTTTCTCATTTTCTTTTCTATGAGAGAGAATGATAATGAACAAATGAAAAGCTTAACCAAGAGAAAACACAACCATGGTTGCAATAATACTCATTTTCATCATTACTAATCCTATCATGATAAAGTTGATGGCACTAATGACATGACCATTTTCATAACAAAAAGGAAAAAGAAAACCAAAGAATACTTTAGACCTTTCAAGAAGATCCTAGTCAACTTTGGTCAATCGGTCAACAAAGTCAAGATGGTCAAATGGTCAACGTAATTAGCCATAACATAATTATCAATAAATGGATTAGTAAATAATGTCCCCGGCTCATAATGGTTTTGACCGAACCAACTGTCAAAACCCTAATGAGGCACCTCCTCCTTCTCCACTCCGCAAATCTGTGCATACACACCCGCATCCGCATTCCGTAGAATATGAATGCACAGAAGACAAAACAAATCCATCCGTGCAATACTAGGATCCGGCTTAAACCAAAGCCCACTAGTATTGCCTGCCCGAACAACATACGCACACAAGTGTACGCAAGTGATCGCAGCCCTGCCGTAAAACCATACGGCCTCTACACGTTTCGCTTAATACAGGGAAACTCTCTGTGTGGGACTCTAAAGACTCGACACTACGCTGGCAGTGGGTTTAACCACAGACCGCAAGCAGCACTAGCTGTACGTAACGGTCCCCAGGTAGATGTCGATAAGAAGGCCGATGAGGTAAACCCATCCGAACTCCTACTGAGCCTGTATGTGACAATCTCCGTACAGTCCGGTCTATTCGTCTGATACATCGCATGGCGGGCCTAGGGGGTGGTGAACGTCGGTCCCCTAATAGCGGTACAAGTCGTGTCGGAGTGAAGCCCAGAACACCCTGAGATAACACTGGAAACCTACCAGTATACCTCGCTTGCCCTGGCCAGGGACTACTCGTGTAATGGCTCTCCTAGACACAGCGCGATATCAACCCCCAATACCGGGAGAGACGAATCCTGTCTAACCGTCACTGCCTCCAAGTGCTTCAGGACTGCACCCAACTACTACCTATTTGCACGACTCCTTTGAGCCGTGGTAGGGTAGTAATCTAAGTACAGTGGGAACACCCTCGAGGCGAAGTGACAGTGTCAAGTCGGCGGACTAAGCTGTACTCATGTCACCTGGGAACTGATAACTGACGATAGGTATAATACCAACCAACAGTTCCCGACGAGTCCTGTCCAGTGTACTCGTAACCTAACGAGCACCCGCATACTATCTCAAGTACGATGTACTGACGGCTGTGGGATAGACCGTCTTCCCTTCTGGGATGAGAAGCGCATACGCTAGTCTACTCCGGAGTATCGATGCCCTGTCTCGATAGTCCTACAACTAGGGACCTGTATAAGGATGTGCTAATAGACTACCCAGCTCCCACGAGTATGACTGCCATCACAACGCTGGTAATCAAGCAAAGATCCTAAGGGCTCTACTAATATGTATATAAGCGATATGCTAAAAGAAACACATGCACATATTGAAGTAGAGACAAACCAAGTAGCATACTACCATTTTGAGCAAGACGTCAATACAACTGTGAATATCCCAAGCTTCCATTAAGTAATATACAAGCTAGTATGATACAGTAATGGGCTCTATGGCATATACACTAACAATCTCCCACTTGCACTAAGGCCATGTACTGGCGTATCGAAGACTTATCATCTCGATCAGCCGCTCGAACTGAGTCTGGGGTAGGGCCTTCGTGAGTGGATCTGGAGTGTTATTCTCCGAATTTACTCTCTTCACCTCGATCTCCCGGTGATCTACGATCTCCCTGATCAGGTGGTACCGCCTCAAAATGTGCCTGGACTTCTGATAGGACCTGGGTTCCTTCGCTAAAGCTATAGCTCCGTTGTTGTCGCAATACAGCGGTATTGGATCAACAATGGTAGGAACCACCTGAAGCTCCGTGAGGAACTTCTTCATCCAGACAGCTTCCTTTACGGTATCGTAAGCAGCTATGTACTCCGCTTCTATAGTTGAGTATGCAACGGTCTCCTGCTTGGAACTCTTCCAGCAAACCGCCCCTCCATTGAGGGTAAAGACATAACCCGACATGAACTTGGAGTCATCCTTGTCACTCTGGAAGCTGGAGTCAGCAAAGGCCTCGAGCTGGAGGTCTTTTCCGCCATACACCAAGAACATCTCCTTAGTCCTTCTCAGGTACTTGAGAATGTTCTTTACCGCTATCCAGTGTTTCTCCCCTGGGTTCGACTGATACCGGCTTACAACGCTCAATGCGTATGCTACATCTGGTCTGGTACATAACATCGCATACATTATAGAGCCTACTGCAGAAGCGTAGGGTATAATAGACATGCGATCCCTTTCCAAATCAGTCTTGGGAGACATCTCTTTGGAGAGGGTGATCCCGTGACAAGCCAGTAGATTACCGCGCTTGGAATCTTCCATACTGAATCTTTTCAGTATGGTGTCGATGTACCTTGACTGTGAAAGTCCCAACATCCTTTTAGATCTATCACGATAGATCTGGATCCCCAGAATATAGTTGGCATCGCCCAGGTCCTTCATGGAGAACCTCTGCGACTAGAATCCTTTGACTGACTGTAACATAGGAATATCATTTCCTATTAGGAGAATGTCATCCACGTACAAGACGAGGAATACCACAGTTCTCCCTACAATCTTACTGTAAATGCATGGTTCATCTGGGTTTTTGATAAAGTTGAATTCCTTGACAGTATCATCAAAGCAGATGTTCCAACTCTGCGATGCTTGCTTAAGTCCATATATGGACTTTAGCAACTTGCACACTTTACCGCTGCTCCCACTCTGAATGAATCCCTCCGGCTGATCCATATAGACACACTCTTCTAAATTTCCATTTAGGAAAGCCGTCTTTACATCCATCTGCCAGATTTCATAATCGTGGAAGGCAGCAATGGCAAGAAGGATCCGAATGGATTTCAGCATAGCCACTGGAGAAAAGGTCTCGTCATAGTCCAAACCAGGTCTTTGACGAAAACCCTTTGCAACAAGTCTAGCTTTATAGGTCTCAACCTGCCCATCTACACCAATCTTCTTTCTGAAGATCCATTTGCATCCTACGGGTTTTACCCCTTCTGGAGCAAAGTCCAAAGTCCAAACTTTGTTGGTGTACATAGACTCCATCTCGGCCCGCATTGCATCCAGCCATTTTACCGAGTCGCCGCTCTGAATGGCTTGCTGGAAGCTAGTAGGCTCACCATAATCCATAGTGCAATCCTCTCTATCCCCGTCTATGAGAAAACCGTAGTATCTCTCGGGCGGATGAGACTGCCTACTACTTCTGCAGAGCGGCGTAGGAATGTCCTGATCTTTCGAACCCTCTGGTTCTACTAAGCTTTCAGTAATAGCTCGTGGTTCTGGAATTTCTTCCAGTTCTATTGCGCTCCCACTTATCTGATTTTCCAAAAACTCAGTTTCCAAGAAGCGGGCATGACGAGAAACAAAAACCTTTTGTTCCTCTGCGTAATAGAAAAGATACCCCTTGGAGTTCTTTGGGTATCCCACAAACTTACACTATACTGAACGTACCTCGAGCTTGTCCGCATGCTGCTTTTTTGCAAAAGCTGGACATCCCCATGTCTTAATGTGATTAAGATAGGGTTTCTTCCCACACCACATCTGATATGGTGTAGTAGGCACAGTCTTAGTTGGAACCCGGTTCAAAAGGTATGCAGCTATTTCTAGTGCATAACTCCAGAAGGATCGCGGCAACTCAGCCCTACTCATCATGGAACGAACCATATCCAATAGGGTTCGATTCCTCCTTTCCGATACACCGTTGTGTTGTGGTGTGTATGGAGGAGTAAGCTAAGAGAGAATTCCATTCTCTTTTAAGAAGCCCAGAAATTCGGCGCTCAAGTATTCACCACCTCGATCAGATCTTAGTGTCTTGATACTTTTGCCTGTTTGTTTTTCAACTTCATTCTTGTATTCCTGAAATTTCTCAAAGGCCTCGGATTTGTGCTTCATTAAGAATACATATCCATACCTAGAGAAATCGTCTGTGAAAGTAATGAAGTATGAATAACCACTTCGCACATGTGTAGACATTGGACCACACACGTCACTGTGTATGAGTCCCAAGAGCTCGCTCGCTCTTTCTCCGTGTCCAGTGAACGGAGTCTTTGTCATCTTTCCCATGAGACAAGATTCACAAGTGGCATAAGACTGGTACTCGAACGGATCCAAGTATCCTTCTTTATGTAACTTTGTTAACCGTGTCTCATTAATGTGACCCAGTCTACAATGCCATAAGAAAGCCTGATTTAATTCTGGAGACTTTCTTTTAAGTGTGTTCTGGACACTGAAGACCTGAGCTTGATTCAAAACGTATATACCGTTTTTCAATGTACCTGACCCAATCGGTACTTGATTTAGGTGGATGTTCACTACATCGCTTACAAAAGTAAAGTCATATCCTTCCTTAGAAAGTAAGGATACAGATATGATATTACAAGTCGCACCTGGTACATAAAAACAGTCACGCAGAATCAATATCTGCCCAGTTGTCAGTCCTAGATGATATTCCCCTACGGATTCAGCATACATGCTCATTCCGTTAGCAACCCTGAGAGTCATATCACCTTTCTTGATAACCCTACGGTTTCTCAGAGCCTGTAACGAATTACAGATATGAGATCCTGATCCGGTATCCAATGTTGGAGATAGTGCCCTCATAGTCAATTATTGGATCGCAGGTACGTGATTGCAATGATTGCGGAGGACCTATCCCGGTAGGACAGTCTTACTCGAGATGATAGTATACTATCTGGTTTGCCTTTATCAGTCATGTACATGTTCAGGTGACTGATTGCATGTTACACTTTGATAGAGCCCTTAGGATCTTGCTTTACTACCAACTGTATGATGGCGATCATATACGTGAGAGTTGGGTAGTTTATATGCATATCCTTAATTTTAGTCCCTAGTCGTCGGAGTTTCGAGACAGGGCATCGATACTCCGGAGTAGACTAGTGTATACAGTCGAGACCCCGACGAGGGGCGGTGGCCGGTCTCACAAGCCACTGGTGTCAGTTGGATCACCTAAGATGTATACAGGTGCTCATTAGGTTATGAGTACACCGGACAGGACTCGCCGGGAATCTGCTAGTTAGTATTATATCTACCGTCAGATAGCAGTTCCCTGGTGACATGTGTACAGGTTAGTTCATCGACCTGAGGTCGTCATTTGTCTCGTGTGAGTTCCCACTGTGCTTTGATTTCTACCCTACCACGGCTCAAAGGAGTCGTGCAAACAGGTAGTTTTTGGGTACAGTCCCGAGCCATATGGAGGCACGTGAGCGGATCGGCAGGGGATTCGTCTCTCCCGGTATTGGGGGTGAGATCGTGCTGTGTCTAGGAGAGCCATTACACATAGCCCACGGCCGTGGCAGGAGATTTACTGGTAGGTACTCCAGTAGTATCTCAGGGTGTTATTGGGCTTCACTCCGACACGACTTATACTGCTTCTGGGGGTCTGACGTTACTAGCCCCCTAGGCGGATATGCGATACTCATTGACGAACGGACCGGACTGTATATACATTGTCACTGTTAGACTCAGTAGGGTTTCTGGATGTGTTAGCTCATCGGCCACCCTTGAGTGCGCTCATCAGTCTCCCTTAAGTTCAGTCCGTGGGTAACCGTTACGCATAGCTTGTGCTGTTGACGGTTTGCGGTTAAACCCACTGCCAGGGTACTGAAGAGTCATTAGAGTCCCCCACAGACAGTTTCCCAAGTTTCGGGCGAAACGTTGTAGAGGCCGTATGGTTTTATGGCAGGGTTCGGAAAATGCACGTGTGTTTACGCACGTGTCGATTTTCGGACAGATGATACTGGTCGGCTTTGGTTTAAGCCGGATCCGAGTATTATATTGAGTAGGTATAATATCTTTGTCTCAGTTGCATTTGTATTCGGTCGTAATACAAATGCGGGTATTTTTATACAGTTTCGGGGTTGTCCTGAAATTCGTTTCAGGATCACTTTTGGAAGTTGCCAGTTTCCAGTTTTCTATCAGCCGTCTTTTAACATTTGGTTAAAGGCGGATTTATCTTTTCTTGGATGAGAGTGAGTCGTGCTTCTAGAAGGTTCTAGAAGGTTCTAGAATTTGTGACAAGGCTAAGTGACTCATGATTTGGTTTCATTACATTCTTGTTTTGGTTAAGATCTTTATGTTGATATTTTCATGTGTTCATATTATGATAAGGATGGTGGTTTATGGTCACCTCCTTATCTCCTCCTACACTCACCCTCCTCCTTCATATATGAATGAAAGGCCTCCTCTCTCATTCACTCTCTCACTTGTTGTTCCACTTGAAAAGATATGATAGTATTTGGGGTGCATGGAATTTTACAGTTTATTTCATTCCATCACCCAAGTCCCTCGGCAACTTCATTAACCGTCCGTCCACAGTTTTGGACGGAACGAGACAAAGTCATCTACTCATTCTCTACATCAATTCTTGGTCGTCTCTTTTAGCAAACTTGACGATCGAGTTGCCTCGAGTCAGAGGCGGGAGCCCGTTTAAAGAATCGGTGATGTGGTGTCACCTCGACGAGGATATCGGAGATCGACGAGATCGGAGCAGCCGCAACGGAGCGTGGGATGATGGTTAAAGAACGAAGGACTCGGATCGTTCGGTATAACCTTTCTACACTCTTTACAGTTTGTTAGTTTAGCAATAATGGCAGATCCGGGTTAAAGTATACGATAGCGCCAGTTAAAAAGTTTTGTTCCGCATTTTGGCGTCTGTAGACTGCCGGGGCGCTAGCGTAGACTTACAGTGGTATCAGAGCCTCACCATTTTGCTATACTAACTTGTGCTAACGCGTTTAAAACATCGATCCGACTGGAAATCAAAAATCACAAAATTACAACTTGACAGTTTCTGTTGTTTTTAAATGGCTTCAAAAATTAATTCTGCATGTCTTAAAAATCCGTGCAGGGTTTTTTAAGGGTACGGACAAAATTTGAGCAATTGATCTCACCAGATCGCCGCGGATTAGCGGCCAAACCCATGGTTTGGCCGCCCATCCGCGGCCGTTCTAGAGGATCACTGCACCAAATTTTTTCTGTGTGTTCTCTGTTGGATTTTGGGGTTTTTGGTAAATATCGTTTTGGCCCAGGTTTTTGTTACTGTTCACCAGTAAGCAGTGGGGCCCACTTTTTGATATTTGGTCGATCGAAATTTAAACACGTTAGTTTACAGTGCTTACATTATATCTCCGACCGGGAATGTCATTTGATCGGTAAACCGCGTCCGATTGCTATAGTTCTTTTAGACGGGCTTGCGAACATGACATTCGCGTTGATGTTCTGTGTTGTGCTGTATGGTTGCGGATTTGTCATGGTGGATAGCAGTGTGCAATGGTAGTACAGTTTGAGTTTATTTGTACTTTTGATATTGCGGGGCGAGCGTCCAACTTGTGGACAGCCGTCACTGCCTGTTGTATAATATTCTTTTGGGGCACGACCAGGTTGCGGTCGATGTACCTATTGTACTATTTTTCATTACTGTACTAGGTTTTGCTCCGAGACGGAGTGCACGGATAGCCGGGTTCTGGAGGGCAACGGGTCCGCATCTCATGGCTTTGAGAGGCAGAGGGGTCCCACTCTAAAATTGGCAGACTATTCGCCGCACTCGTAGGGGGTACAGGTTGACCCAAGGAGGGGTGCTCAATTTACCGGATTCCGTGAAGTGCCGGGTGTTCCATTCACTATGCTGTGGGGACTACCTCGCTTCAGGTTTTGGCGGGTAACTTGCCGCACCCGTAGGGGTCTAGGTTTCATTGCACAGGCTATCCACACGACAGGGGAACGTCGAGTTTCAGCAGCGGCTCTGTGAAACTCGGGGATCCCAGATATCTGTATTGTTCTATGATGCTTATTACTTTCCTGTAATGTTGCATATTATCACGCCTGGAGCGATTATTGTATATTGGTTTATATACTATTAGATGTTGTATATGTTTTACACCCGCGCTAGTCCAGTCCCCGCTCTGTCGTTAGTTAAGTAACCTAACGGGTGATGACGGGACCCAGTGACGAATGCGGATGGCATATACGTACATTTTATTTTCGTTATTTTCTGGTGTGATTGATTGATGGGACTGCGTTGATTCTGATCAATGCAAAGTTAAACAAACCTGTTTTCAGTTGTTGGAACAAATTTAAAAAGTGTTATTGCAAAGACGTTTCCTTTTGTTTTGCATAGCGGTATTCAGTGGAATATCCTGCACCTCATTCGACGGGGCAAGGGCCGATATCCCTTCACCGGGACTGACCCCTTGGGCAGAAGTTTGCGTCAGGGTAATAACTTCACTATAGTCGATTACAAGTTGCTTTGCATAGCGGTATTCAGTGGAATATCCTGCACCTCATTCCACGAGGAAAGAGCCGAGATCCCTTCACCGGGAGTGACCTCTTTAGCAAAAGGTTTTCGCCACTATATTTTAAAAAGCTATCAGGTTCCTTCAGCGATATCAAGTTCACTACGCTAAAGGTTTTTCGCCAAAAACCAGCCGTAGCCCTCCGTCACTTCTTTTGGGTATTCAGTAGTATTCAAGCTATGTATTTTAGCCAAAGTTAAGGCATAGTGTTTGGTAGCTGCTGGGTATTCAATTGTTGCATAGATAGATGAGTTAGTTTGGGACAGTCGTTCTGCCGATTGGCCAAAGTCAGGGGCATGTGCGGGTGGGTTCAAATTGACAAGATAGTGATGGGTAGAACTTGGCATGTGACTTATGACATTTTGACCAAAGCCAAGGTTATAAGAGCATGGGGCAAAAATTGTATCGGGAGTTTCTAAAGAAACTGAAACTTGCCAAGTATGCGCATACCTTCTGGAGTATGAGTAACGTGGATGCATTCCATCACGTTATCATGCGATGAGAGTTGGATCCCGATTCCCACTGATAAGTTGGTTTACTCTTCGGGTGATCCCGATTGATTCTTCTTTTAGGTTTGGAGGAGAATTTGACAGGACAGTGGGAGGTTTCCGGATTAGATAAAGTTATGACCATTCTGATCTAGGTTAGAGTGCACGCAGAGTGTTTCTTTTCTCTCTCTCTCTTTGGCAGCGACCTTTGACCGACCCTAGACTATGACTCAGTTGACCGAACCTTCTTAAAATACTGGCTTTTGGATTGTCTGAGTTGCATAAGTCATTGCCACTCCTTCTTCTACCCTTTGAATTTCTCAGAACACCCGTATAACTACGGATATCCACTTCCATTGGATAGATCCATCGTATGGTTATATACGAACTCGAAAGGACTTCTTCGAGGATGGATCCAGGTTCAGGAGAAATAGAATTGGTTTATTCAGTTGTCTTTTATTATCGCCTTCTCTCAGGTTGCGAGAGCTCCTTGGTTTAGGAGAGTACACCTATTACGCTTATTGGATAGTCTTATTCCAAACCATAGGCTGGTGCCGAAAGGTAGGGAATGAAGAAAACCAATTAGCCTAAGTAGGGTGTGCAGAAGGTAATATGTAAAGACAAAATAAAGGGATTAGAAAGAGGGCAAAGTAAATTGCGACTGATATCATTCACGACCAAAACCGCGTACTTCATCGCCGCTCCTATTTCACCTTTAAAAGAATAAGGTATTATTCAGTTGTCTTTTATCATCACCTTCTCTCGAGATGCGAGTACTCCTTGGTTTAGGAGGGTACACCTATTATGCTTACTGGATAGTCTTCTTCCAAACCATAGGCTGGTGCCGAACGGTAGGGAAGGAAGAAAACCATTTAGCCTAACGATGGTGTACAGAAGGTAACGACTAAAGACAAATAAAGTGATTTGGAGAGATGGCAATAAAATATACGGTTGAAGTCATGAATTAGATTATGGAAGAGGCATTGCTATGAATACCAGGATACCCCTACGAAACATTTTCATGTTTCAGTGCATTGTTAAAGGAAAACTGTTTTCCCGATTAGACACTTACTCCAAGGATATGTATTTACCAGGTTTCATTATCATATCTGTATGGTTTTACAGATGATGAGTGGGAGTAAGATATTGGGAATTGGGTGATCATCCTCATTATATCGGAATTCGTTGTAATTGGTGATATTTGAGGAAATCGCCAGGGTACAGTTTTTCACCTACGACGCACAGGTTTTGAGTTGTTTAACTCAGCGGACTTATACAGAGTATTGTATGTTGTCCAAGTGTCCATCAGGACAAAGGGGTAGGTCCTCGTACTATGTTCTGTTTACTTATAACTTCTCTAGTTTTTAGACAAGTGTTTCGTAGAAATACAAGGTCTAAGTTTTGAGAAGTTGTGGGTATAAGAATAAAGTAGAGAACCAGGTATCACAAGTATCGGGATTCTTCAAAGAGATCGAAGATGTAGATTCTTGTGATTGGTATTCAGATGATAGTGATGGTTTTGAGAAACGTGTTTCTCTTTCAGGTTACTCATAATTGGATGGATTCCTAAGTTGAGTAATGCTGATTAGCCTCTTTCCATTAAGTTGATATGCACTGGAGACAGCTGCATGATTTGAATATGGTTCCAATTAAATAAGTGCCAAAGTTTCTGTATTGGATATAGAATAGTCAGTACCTTAAAAGAAATTAAGGTATGGGGAGTTGTCCAGCTTATGCTTAAAACCAGACACTGGATAACTCAGGGCACGTTTCTGTAATGGCTGTTTGTGGGTTGACCCTGGCTATGACGAGGGTTGATGTTCTACCATTTGGAAGATCAATAGTGATATTGTTCTTGACTCGCCACAGTTTTAGTAAAATGGATTTTTTCAGAAAACAGTAGTGGGAGTATGGTAGAACTGGAAGTGATTCCAGAACCGCGAACGATTACAGAAAATTTAATAGGACCTATATAATCAATCAGGTTTGACATTCCAAATAGCCACTCCGCAGAGATGGTGGGTAACCTCAGACACCCGAGAGGTACTCCGGTAGCCTCAAGGACGGTGACAGGGAGGTTCTTATCTACCCTGACTTGACACTACTGTTGTTCCAGGATATGAGACCCGGTAGGAGGGTTGTCGTAGTCAGTGGGAGCAGCGGAAGTATAGTGGGCAAGTAGCTTATGTCTATTTATAGACTTGAGCAGTTATAGCGGAGATAGATCGTCTAATTTTGATGTGACAGTCATGGGTTTGACTTCAATCAGAATAAGGGATGGATCTGTTAAGAAGGTAGTAGGGTGTGATGTCATGGTATTTGGATGACATACACAGAGTAGGAAGTAAAATTCCTATACTACGATCGGTTGTACTGTGATCGTCACACAGTTGTTTCTCCAGACAGGACATGGATATAATATTAGACATTCTGGTTTCTGGATCTATGGTTTTAGATCTAGATTTGGGTAGTTTCCCAATGCAGGTACTTTGATAGATATTCTAATGGTTTTTAGAATAGTTGACTCCTAGCATGGTAGTGTACCTGCAGATGATGGAGTCACCCTCTCTAAAGGTGTCGTATAGACTAAAGGGGAGAGGGATGTGCATGATTGGCAGATCACTTGCTTAGGCAATTGAGTCAATCATGAGATGTCAAGTACCGCACCAAATGTTGTTTTTGCACTAGATGCAATAAGTTTGTATTAATCCAATCCTGGAGAAACATAAGGAAGCAGTTTTAGAACATTAGTACATGTTCTACGGATATGATAACGACAGCCTCTATCGGGAGACGGTTATCATTCCAGGCTTCAAAGGTGACATGAATGACAGAGTGATTGTCAGAGTTTTAGTTTTCCCTCTGACGAGGGACAGTATTATGGACAGGTGGTTCCAGAGGATACTGTGGGTGGCTAGGTGCCGGATACTGATTAGGTTCAGTGATCCATACAGTCTAAGAAGTTTGGATATGGAGTTCATTTATGAACTAAGGTCCCATCAGATATCCAGACATATTCTAAGACAGGTACTACTCAATTCGGGAGATGGTTTTCTCCGCGAACTTGAGATTAAGAGAGATAAAGAAAGATACTTCTAGGCGGATCCACTCACTGAGGCTATTTCTCGAACACAATAGTTTTACAAACGGGCTTTGTGAAACTGATTAGTAGAGGAGTTGGATGTTCGGTTTCACACGGGCTGTGAGTAGTCGACATCGCAATAATTAGCCTTGAGTGCAAGTGGGAGATTGTTGGAGATAGTGCCCTCATAGTCAATTATTGGATCGCAGGTACGTGATTGCAATGATTGCGGAGGACCTATCCCGGTAGGACAGTCTTACTCGAGATGATAGTATACTATCTGGTTTGCCTTTATCAGTCGTGTACATGTTCAGGTGACTGATTGCATGTTACACTTTGATAGAGCCCTTAGGATCTTGCTTTACTACCAACTGTATGATGGCGATCATATACGTGAGAGTTGGGTAGTTTATATGCATATCCTTAATTTTGGTCCCTAGTCGTGGGAGTTTCGAGACAGGGCATCGATACTCCGGAGTAGACTAGTGTATACAGTCGAGACCCCGACGAGGGGCGGTGGCCGGTCTCACAAGCCACTGGTGTTAGTTGGATCACCTAAGATGTATACAGGTGCTCATTAGGTTATGAGTACACCGGACAGGACTCGCCGGGAATCTGCTAGTTAGTATTATATCTACCGTCAGATAGCAGTTCCCTGGTGACATGTGTACAGGTTAGTTCATCGACCTGAGGTCGTCATTTGTCTCGTGTGAGTTCCCACTGTGCTTTGATTTCTACCCTACCATGGCTCAAAGGAGTCGTGCAAACAGGTAGTTTTTGGGTACAGTCCCGAGCCATATGGAGGCACGTGAGCGGATCGGCAGGGGATTCGTCTCTCCCGGTATTGGGGGCGAGATCGTGCTGTGTCTAGGAGAGCCATTACACATAGCCCACGGCCGTGGCAGGAGATTTACTGGTAGGTACTCCAGTAGTATCTCAGGGTGTTATTGGGCTTCACTCCGACACGACTTATACTGCTTCTGGGGGTCTGACGTTACTAGCCCCCTAGGCGGACATGCTTCGAATTCTGGCTACTGGCTATGCAAGCCCTGCAATCCTTCTGCCAATGTTCATTCCTGTAACAATAGGAACGTTCCTCTTTTACTACATCCTGTCCCGAAACTTCTGCCCTTCCCTTTCTTTCTACTTCCTTGGTTTCCTTCAGGGTAGTAGGTAGGGACTGTTGAACTAAGTCAGCATCTGACCCGTTCTTCAACGTGGTCTTCAGGTCCGAGAGCTCGAAAGAGCTGGTCTCTGTAAGGACGTTGCCCCCTACAGATGACCCGATAGCCAACCTCGCTGGAAGCAATTCGTTCGAGGTCTCATATCTTGCGATACGAGATTGCTCTCCATATAAATCTTTGTTATGGAGGAAGATAGAAACTAAGTCCATCTTCTCGTGTTACCTCTGGTATGCACCATCAACTGAGGCTAACACGAGGCACTTGGCTTTCGCATATTCCTTTTCCGATGTCTCGCGGATATGAATATCCGTGACATGGGAAACTGGACCTGAGACGGCAGGGGTTGGATCAGTCAAGAGGTGTCCCAACTTGTCATGGGCAATGGACATCTGGACAGACCTTTGCCAGTCATAACAGTCAGATTCAGTCATTTTATTATCTAGATGTAACCTAGGTGCAGTCACTGGGTCGCTGCAATTAAGAGAGAGAGAAGAAAACACTCAGCATGATGCTCTTGCAAGTTTAGATTGGTTTTTAATTTATCTAAACAGGATGGCTCCCACTGTCTCTCGAATCCCTCCTCAAACCATAAAGGAAGAATTAGTCAGGATCAATCTCACCGTACAATACTTGCTTAATCGCTCAGCCAGGCCAGTGTCGGTACTTCGAAGGAGGTTTTCCAACGCTTTCGCGAAGTTCCTTAATTAAGTAACCTCTTTTCCCTGTGGGCGTAGCCCCGCTAACACCTTTCTAGACACCTACTTGGTTTATAGCATTGATCGTTAAGTGAGAAAGTTCCCGAGGAGTAGCATATACTCACAGTAGGATCGGGATCCAAATATCATCGCGTGACAAAACTGAAGGAATCCTACCAGAATCATCACACTCCAAATGGTATGCAGCGCTAGCAAGTTTCAGTACTTTTGAAACTCCCGATGTGGATTTTTTCCCCATGCTCTTATGACCTTGACTTTGGCCAACAAATCATAAGTCATATGTCAAGTTCTACCCGTCATTATCCAGGTTAATTTGAACCCACCCGAACATACCCTTGACTTTGGCCAACAAGGCAGTACGACTGTCCCAAACCAACGCATCTATCTATGCTACATATTAATACCCAATAGCTACCAAACACTGTGCCTTGACTTTGGCCAACAAACACAGCTTGAATACTATTGAATATCCATACGAAACGACGGAGGGCTACGGATGGTTTTGGCGAAACCGTGAACGTAGTGAACTTGATATAATCGATGGAACGAGATAGCTTTTAAAAGGAGTGGTTCAAGTTTCGCGCATAAAAAGCTGGTTTTTGAAAAAGAACCGAGTGGTTTTAAAAGTGTTCCAACGACTTTTACTTGGTTTATTTTTCTTGCATTAGTTCTTTTAATGCGTCCTATCATTTAATCCTACCATTGCAGAAAATAACCAAAATATGACGTACGCTTATGCCATTCGCATTCGCCACGGGGCCCGTCATCACCCGTTAGGTTACTTAACTAACGACAGAGCGGGGGCTGGGCTAGCGCGGCTGAAAAACATAAGCAACGCCTAAATAGATATCATATATAGATATATAGCAATGATAGCCATTACAGATCACAGATGAACACTTTGGATATACTAGGAATCCGCGATTCGTTCGAGCCTGCAACGAAAAGCAGATTACACGGTTGCGATGAATAGCCAATACCCCATCCAAGACCCCTACGGGTGCGGCAAACTACCCGCCAAGTACCCGAAGCGAAGCAACCTCTCTCAACACCGTGAGTAGGCCACTCGGCACTTCGGGATACCCGGTAGTTTGTGCACCCCCTCCATGGGTCTATCCTAGAAGCAAAAACAGTAAAAAGAATTATATAATGATGGCTACAACCCCGACCCGGTTGTGCGGCCATACAAATAATATTACATCAATTTACAAATTTTACAATGAATGAAAGAAAAAAGAAACTCTCATCTCACATCCACCCCGGCTATTCATCCACGACAATCCACCGAGTTCATATCCACAAACCATCAACATTACAGATCATAGATATGTATAACCCCCACTAATCGATTTATAGCGATTAGTAGACGTTCAATACATATATCACATCACAGATAATATCCATTAGCCAAAGTGTACGGAATACCGATCAAAATATAGATTTTTGACTACCCCAAAAGTCAATTTGCTCTCTGGAAAATCTGGGTAGAAAAATCATGTATCAAAAATCCCAAAACAGCCAAACTAAAATACTGCAGAAAAGCCGATCCAGTGCCGAGTCAAAACGGCGGCGGAACCGCGGCAATGAGCATGTCATTGCCGCGGAAACGCGGTCGTTTGATCAAATCACTGGTTCGTTTTTCTGTAGTCTTTTCACAAAACCCTGAGACGATTTTTCATATATTTTAAATCACTTTTTGAGCAGTATGAAAATCGACAGAAACTTGAGGTTTTGCGGACGTGTTTTGCGACCTTTTTCCGATCGATGTTCTAAACACTTTGCTAACTTACTAGTTTATGTTTAGCTAGGCTCTGATACCACTGTAAGTCCACGTTGCTCATCCCGGTTCTTACGGGGAGGCGGAAACGATGTAAAACAATGATTTGGAGCAAGGCAACATGGACTTAAAGCACGGATCTTTGCTAAACTAGAAACGAGTAAACTACTAGAGGCTATAACTACTATGCTGTAGAAAATATACCTCACGAAACCGGTCCTTCGGGTCTTCATTCCTCTGTCCCGCTCGTCCATCCAAGCTCCAAGTGTCGATCCGGACCTTGGGCACCTCCGCGGCCTTCTTGAGTCGAAGACGATCCACCCGAGAGATGTACACCGAGCTCCACCTCGAGCCGAGGCAACTAGGGCAAAGAGATTGCTAGTCAAGAAGCCCTAGGATGTGTAGAGGAGATGTATGGATGTGTTTGTCAAGTGGAATCCTTTTTCTCTCAACACATAAGATCAAAGGAAGGATCAAGAGGAGGAAGAAGGAGGAGCAACCATGGAAATGTTTCTCATTTTCTTTTCTATGAGAGAGAATGAGAATGAACAAATGAAAAGCTTAACCAAGAGAAACACAACCATGGTTGCAATAATACTCATTTTCATCATTACTAATCCTATCATGATAAAGTTTTGACATGACCATTTTCATAACAAAAAGGAAAAAGAAAACCAAAGAATACTTTAGACCTTTCAAGAAGATCCTAGTCAACTGATTTAATGAATTTCTCGATTGTGTAGGTTTTAGAAAATTGTATATAGAAATCACAACCAAAAATATTTTGACCGCAATCAATAACGGTGTCGGATGTAGCGCGTTAGCGAGTGCGGATCGTCCACAGGGAAAGTGTAATCCGTTCAATTTCCGAATTAGATGAGTTGAAAATTTAAGGCAAAGAAAAGAAATCAATTCATGATTTACATTTGAAGATCAAGAAATAAGAAAAATCTAGATCTAGAAAAGACATTAAAAACAAGAATTGAGATGTGTGATAATTTCCAACTAACAATCAAGATTAGAAGTATGGCTCGTAGGAGTAGATCGGATCTATAGATGTGATGAGATCTAAAAATTACTAAGTCTTATCCATTAATGAATTGATACTAGATCGATGCAAATTCATCGAGCTTTAAGGATCTTGCGAGGAAATTAAGGATTCCGCAACTCATCCTTTGTCCTTTCGATGGATCGCATTCAAATTCTAGCTTCTAGTTAATCAAATGGTCAATAGTTGTTCCCTAGTTTCGAGTGAACACGATCTCGAAAGGATCATCTCGAAACTAGGTCATTAATCATTTGATTCACTAGAATTTCCAAACATTATAGAATTTAAGAATTGTAAAAATATCTAAATCATCATCATCTAAACATCGTCACAACTCCTACACGAGCGGAGATTACTCAAACATCATGATCACAAACACAATCACAAATTGAGATCTAATCATTATGCTTGAATTAAAAGATAAGCAAGAATATAGAAAAATCACCTTTATTTATCGAAAAATTTCGTTACAACTCTCTTGAATTTACAAAAGGAAGGAACTAGATCGTCGATTTCGGCTTCGCTCGGCTCCTTGAGTCGCGGATCGGCGTGGATCTCTTGCTCCGTTGGAATCCGGCGTCGCTTCTAAAGGTTGAAGGCTCTCTTGCTTGAATTGCTCTCGGGATCTTGATCTTGATTTTGAATTGGGGTTTGAATTTGAGGCACAAGTTGTGTCACTCAACTTGTGGATTGAAGATGATGGTGATTCTTGAACAATTTCCACTCTAGATCTAGGCTCCTTTTTATAGACCTCCCATATCTTAGATCTAGAATTGAAATTTGAATTCCCTCCACAAGTTAGTTATCCAAATGATTTAAATTTCCCTCCAAAAAGTTAGTTAAGCCTAAATTTTGAATTTCCCTCCAAGAATTTGTTAAGCCGAGCCTTCTAGAAATGCCACGTGGAGCTTCTGGGGTCTTCTGGAAGCTTTGGCCGTTATTTTAGACATGTGGAGAAAATTGAAGCCGATGATGTCACCAAAGCACCGCGGTTCCGCGGCGCAAGTAGGCTCCCGCCGCGGAACCGCGGCGTTTTAGAGGCCTTAGGGCATGATTTTCCTGGTGTGGTCTTGGGCTGTCTTGTGGGCCTTTTTATGATATATGGATTTTTATTTGGCCTTTTGTATTACTACCAGATCTTCAGCCTTTGAGTTGGCGCATCTTTTATCAGATCTTTTCCCAATTTTGGGCTCTGCTTCCGGAATTTCCTGCATAGACTCCAAGACAAGAGTTGCACAATACAAGGATGATGCGATGCCATGAAACACAGTTAATTTCCCTTAAAGTGCCGGTTAAAAAGTCTAACACATGCAATTTGGTATTTCAGAGATGATTTGGTAATATGTGCAATATGAATACCGAACACTTCTATATGAGTGAAAAGGGTGGGGAAATTGCTGTGTTAGAAATGCAGTATTTTCGACTGATCAAATTCCCCCAAACTTATTTTCGATCGTCTCGATCGAACTGTTTTATTAAAGAGAAGGAGAAAATAAAGAAAGAGAAAAGCACACTTTCGTAGGCAACACGATTGCACTGAGCACGTGCAACAAGCCTTTAAACCTCTAGGTGTCCCTAGTAGGAGTGTTGTCTCCTGAGGGTTTTCAGCGGATTGCACCCACAAAATCCAATAATAAAAGGAAGATCATGAATATTACATTTAAAGACAAGAATCATAAAAGAAAAGCCTTGAAAATTAGGGTTTTCAACTAAGCTAGCTTTTCGGTTGTCATGAGCCCTATCTTAATGGTCATGAAAAGATGTCAGAAATCACGTCCTCCCTCAATAAAACATCATCTTATTCTTCATTCCTATCTTTCTTCCAAACATCGATCATATCACCCTGCGTGTGTGTCAAGGACATCCCTACACCCGGAGAATTCAATTCAAGCTATCATACTCTTGTCCATCAGCCTCAGTACTTTTTAATTAGAGAATATTTAGATGAATTTGCTCACACACTTTCATGCGACCGTTAATACTTCTTGAGGTACTAACCGACCGATTACTCATGTGTTTGCTTATTTGATGTATTTTCCTCGTCTTGCACCACCTTAGGCATAGCAGTGACTCCCAGACCAGTTGGCCTTAGGGCACTAGGTGAAAAGGCACCCTCGCTATATATTTTTTATTGACCTCGGTGATAACAAAACCAGTGTTCATTTTTCTCACCACTTTATATTTTCTTCATCATTTTTTTTTATTTCCTTCATACTTTTGGCTTTAAGACAAGAGCATTTCAAGGTATCCTCTACTATCCCGGGCTTTAAGACGTGTGTAAGTGCGAATAGCAGGGTATCAACGTTCAAAATGCTTGGCTTTCCAGAATAGAAACTATTTTTCAGACTTATTTTTATCCTCAGATTAGTGACTTCCTTCATCTTACTAACCCTTGGGACAACGGCTCATAACTACTTATTACTAGTTCGTATAAGAAAACTTCTAATTTTCTTAGTTTTCTTAAATTTTTCTAATCTCATGGATGTAATTATTCACTATCTAATCTTTCATTATCATAAATATTAAATATTTTTATATTTTGAAAATTTTTAATTTTTATGAGTTTTGAAAAAAATTTTGAACTTTTTATGGATTTTGAAAATTTTTAAATTTTTATAGGTTTTTATGGGTTTTGAAAAACTATTTACAAAAAAATGATGAGCCGAAAATATGTACACAGAATTTTTATGGGTTTTGAAATTTTTTAAATTTTTATGGTTTTTAAAGAAATGTCTTGTGCTTATGCAAATGATATGCAAATGATGCAAAACTAAGCACAAACCTCCATTAAACTTGTTTTCAACAGTGTCCTCACTGTTGCCATCAGCTAAATCTTGAAAAACCTGTAAGCCTGGGAGGAATTTATTAGTGGGGGCAAAATATATAAGTGAAGATCCTCCCCCAAACTTATTTTTGAGTCGCAATTTTTGTAAAAATTTTCTTTTCAAGAGCTAGAAAAATTGTTCTCCCCCAAACTTGAATTATGCAATGTTAAGCTTTGAAAATCACATGAGTGGGTCAAAAATCAGTGGTCGATGCCAAGCTCTGCAAAGACCGACAATCAACACCAACCATTCAAAAATTTTATCAATGCAGTGCTCGGGTTGGTAGAAGAAGAAGTGGGGAAAGGGTAAGTGGTGGAACAGAATGTGTGTGCGTCTCATTTTGGAGAGACGATGCAGTGAATGTGATGGATTACTCGCATTCTTTTTACAATTCAGAAGAAGGGGTGAAGGTTCAATTTCAATGATTGGGACCCTATTCATCTCAACACCCATGTTATTCAGAAATGCGAGTTCATCAGCAAAGATCTCCTCAAAAGTCTCATCAATACCCCGAAGAATAATGTCATCACAAAGTGCGGGGTGATCTTCAGACTCTAAGAATGGTTCATAATCAGTGTTAATTGTTGACCCGGACATCTCGGTGGAAGAGTCCGTATGTGTATGATACATAGTTGGGTCAAACAACAACGTATGAAAAGAGTCGAGATCGGTATTAGGAGGATCATCAAATTCGCTGATGTCGACATCCATTAAGTCGTCAGAACAGACCTGAGCAGTAGGTTCGGAGGGTACACTTCCAATCTTGTAAATGTTTAGCTCTATTGACCTATTTTCGAAGGATAGGGTCATAGAGCCATTACGACAGTTGATGATAGCGTTGGAAGTGGCCAAAAAGGGGCGACCTAAAATCACCGGAATTTGATTCCGGGGGTTCACTACAGGCTGTGTATCAAGTACAATAAAATCCACAGGGAATACGAATTCCCCGATTTTTATTAACACATCCTCCAGTTCACCCCTAGGTTTGGTGATTGATCGGTCAGCCATCTGGAGAGTGCAATGGGCTGGTTTCAACTCTCCGATCCCTAGTTGCTCATAGACTGAGAAAGGAAGCAGGTTAACACTGGCGCCAAGGTCTAAAAGAGCACAGTTGATGTGTTTATCCCCAATAGAAATCGATATCGTAGGACATCCTGGGTCCTTACGTTTCTTTGGTAGCGGAGGGATAAAAGCAGTGCTAATGCTATTGGACATGAAGACCTTCTTTGGCACTTGAGTCTTCCTCTTCCTAGTGCACAAGTCCTTAAGAATTTTCGCATAAGCGGGGACTTGTTGAATCACATCTAGGAGAGGGATGTTGATGTTAACCTGTTTGAACATTTCCATGATCTTCTCCATATGTGGACTCGATGTGTTAGCCCTTAACCGGTTCGGGTAAGGTGCTTTAGCAATGAGAGCTGGGTCCATCATAGGAGAAGGAAGTGTGTGTGGCCCCGATCCCAAAATAGAAGTGGGGATCGTCTGTAGAGGAGTAAAAGAGGTGGGCTGAGGTGGCGAGCCTAGAGGGAAATGGAGAATAGGCTCGCGAGAAGACGGTGGGGTAGAAGAACAAGAATCAGAAGCAGACGTGTGTGTGTGAGGGAAGGTCTCATCCGGGGTGTTGATAGGATCGTCAATATCATCAACTTCTTCCCCAACATGGTTATCCAGCACTCTCCCAGATCTCAACGTGGTGATTGCATTCACATGATGTGAATAGGCAGGATTGGGTAAAGGTTGAGCTGGGAGTTTCCCTTTCTCTCTTGCACTCATTTCGGCCTTGAGTCGTGCAATCTCAGCTTCCATCGTTTTGATACTCTCAGCTTGGGACGCTGAGTTTTTCTTTATCTCACCGACAGAAGACCTAACCTCGGCCGACATTTCCGTGAAATTTGAAAGGAGTGATTTCATGGTTTGAGCGAATTGAGAGAACTCGTCAGAACTGGTCGACTGCATGGGATTAGAAGGTGGAAGAGGGTTGACCTGGTTTTAGAAATTTTGTGACTGGTAGGGGTGCTGGGTGAGTTGAAGTGGTTGCTGTTGTGGTGGAGGGACCCGTTGGAATTGATTAGGGTTTGGAACCGTGTTTTGGGATTGGTTCCAAGCAAAATTCGGGTGATTCCTCCAACCCTGATTATATGTGGAAGAAAAAGGGTCGTTTCTAGGTCTTTGAAATGCAGCATTGGTATGCTCGAGACCTCGAAACTGAGAGTTTAATGGACATTCTTCCGTTAAGTGAGAAGGGTCAGAACAGCACCCACAAACGGTTTTGGGGAGCGACATTGGGTTTAGGGAGGCTGCTAAGAATTTGTGTTCCATAGCGTCGAGCTTCTTTTGCATTGCTGCCATCTCAGCTCGAACACCTATGGACACATCTATTTGGTGTACGCCCCCTACTCGATGGCTGGGTTCCAGTCTCCCACTGTAGTGACTTTTCAGCGAACTCTTCTAAAAATTTCCATGCTTCCCCATCATCTTTGGTCATAAAGGTGACTTGACACATGTTTTCAAGGTTTTGTTTAGTGGTAGGGTTACTGCCCTCATATATGATTCGGCAAAGTTCCCATCTCGGGATGCCGTGATGTGGGCATTGAACCAAAAGATCCTTGAATCGGTCAAAGTATTTTGAAAATGGTTCAGCCGGAAGCTGGGAGAATTGATAGAGTTCACTACGGATTCGAGCTGTCTTTTGCATAGGGTAGAATTTTTTAAGGAATGTCGCAACGAATTCTTCCCAATTTGAAATGGAATGTGCGGTGGTGTTATATAGCCACTTCTCGGCTAAATCGTACAAGGTAAATGGAAGAAGTCGTAGACGCATGGCATCCACAGAAAGTTGTGATGTACCCATCATTGCGCATACGTTTTCAAATTTGGTAATAAAAACGTATGTGTCTTCAGTCTCGAGACCGTGGAATTTGGGTAGGAGGTTGATGTACTGGGGCTTAATCTCAAAGTTATCCCCGTTGGCTGGTGGAATGGATAAGCAGGTCGAGAGAGGACCTCGCAAAGGGTAGCACCTCTCTTGGAGAGAGATGCGGGGAGGATTCTGCACACCAACGGAAGGCGGCAGAGTAGCGGTAAAGAGGTTTGATGGAGACTGATCCATCGGTGTGGGTGTGGTGGGGGGTAAAAGAAAGGTAAATGGAGAAATACCGACTTCGGAGTTGATCGAGGGAACGCGGACAAGACGGGCACTAGAATCCCGTGTCCAGCCTATCTTGCACTAAAAGGGGTTAGTACAAGTGGCAGCGTGATTTATAATTAGGGGAATGAAGTGAGTGTGGTGTTTGTTTTGAAAAATGATACGGATTTTGAAAGAATGATGCAAATCCCAAAATGCAACACACAAAACCCTAATTCTAGTGGTCACCTAGGTCCGGCTCTAGACCGCTCCTAACTGCCAAAAGACAAGTCGCAGGATAAAATCCTCCACTGCCTCTTTGTCCCCATGTGGCCAGGTAAGTGCCAGGTAAGTGCCAGGTAAGTGGGAAGGTACTCCACTACGTAAGTAGTGGGCCTAATTAATAACCACTAGCCTTCGACACACTTGCCTTAGACACCACAGGAAAACGCAGATAAGCAATGAATTACCCACGGCCTTCTTCTGTCCTAAGTGAGCGAGACGGTCCTTAGAGTCATCTCTAGATATTTTTTTAATTAATGAGGGTAATGCGGATGCAGGTTTGTGATTTTTGGGGCCTAGGAAGGGTAATGAACTCCCCACCTAATCTGGATTTGGCCGTGCCCCTTAATATCCGTATTAATTATGCAAACAACCACAAAGTCAAAACAAGCACAATTTAATTTTTGCAATTTGCGCGCTGCGAATATTTGCAAAGAAACCTGCACAAAATGTTAATTGGAGCTAAAAAGAGGAGATAGAAGAAGGTAAGAAAGCACCTGGAAGAAATTTTTTACAGAGAACCCTCAATAAGGCCGCGGTTCAGCCGCATATGGGCTCTTATGCCGCGGAATCGCGGTGGGATGGAGGGATCTCTGCACAGAAATTTATCACAATGCTCCTGTTGCTCCCTTTAGTCCTCTGGAATTCACCAAATAATTTTCCAATTTCACAGAAAGCTCCAGATCTCCTTGCAATTAACCACAACAACACGTATAAGTATTTTGTGCGAGTTTTGATCTAAAAAATATTGATGGAATAAACTTTTCAACTCAAATTTCAAAAACCGAACAAATAGCACACGATCCCCGGCAACGGCGCCATTTGACTGAAACGATATTCTTGATGTGTAGTTTGAGAAATATGTAAAGAAATCACAATCAAAAATTATTTGACCGCAATCAATAACAGTGTCGGATGTAGCGCGTTAGCGAGTGCGGATCGTCAACAGGGAAAGTGAGTTCCGTTCAATTCTTGAATTAGATGAGTCGAAAATTTAAGGCAAAGAAAAGAAATCAATTTATGATTTGCATATGAAGATCAAGAAATAAGAAAAATCTAGATCTAGAAAAGACATTAAAAACAAGAATTGAGATGTGTGATAATTTCCAACCAACAATCAAGATTAGAAGTATGGCTCGTTGGAGTAGATCGGATCTATAGATGTGATGAGATCTAAAGATTACTAAGTCTTATCCATTAATGAATTGATACTAGATCGATGCAAATTCATCGAGGTTTAAGGATCTTGCGAGGAAATTAAGGATTCCGCAACTCATCCTTTGTTCTTTCGATGGATCGCATTCAAATTCTAGCTTCTAGTTAATCAAATGGCTAATAGTTGTTCCCTAGTTTCGAGTGAACACGATCTAGAAAGAATCATCTCGAAACTAGGTCATTAATCATTTGATTCACTAGAATTTCCAAACATTATAGAATTTAAGAATTGTAAAAATATCTAAATCATCATCATCTAAACATTGTCACAACTCCTACACGAGCGGAGATTACTCAAACATCATGATCACAAACACAATCACAAATTGAGATCTAATCATTATGCTTTAATTAAAAGATAAGCAAGAATATAGAAAAATCACCTTTACTTATCGACAAATTTCGTTACAACTCTCTTGAATTTACAAAAGGAAGTAGCTAGATCGTTAATTTCGGCTTCGCTCGGCTCCTTGAGTCGCGGATCGACGTGGATCTCTTGCTCCGTTGGAATCCGGCGTCGCTTCTAAAGGTTGAAGGCTCTCTTGCTTGAATTGCTCTCGGGATCTTGATCTTGATTTTGAATTGGGGTTTGAATTTGAGGCACAAGTTGTGTCACTCAACTTGTGGGTTAAAGATGATGGTGATTCTTGAACAATTTCCACTCTAGATCTAGGCTCCTTTTTATAGACCTCCCATATCTTAGATCTAGAATTGAAATTTGAATTCCTCCACAAGTTAGTTATCCAAATGATTTAAATTTCCCTCCAAAAAGTTAGTTAAGCCTAAATTTTGAATTTCCCTCCAAGAATTTGTTAAGCCGAGCCTTCTAGAAATGCCACGTGGAGATCTGGGGTCTTCTGGAAGCTTTGGCCGTTATTTTAGACATGTGGAGAAAATTGAAGCCGATGATGTCACCAAAGCGCCGCGGTTCCACGGCGCAAGCAGGCTCCCGCCGCGGCACCGCGGCGTTTTAGAGGCCTTAGGGCATGATTTTCCTGGTGTGGTCTTGGGCTGTCTTGTGGGCCTTTTTATGATATATGGATTTTTATTTGGCCTTTTGTATTACTACCAGATCTTCAGCCTTTGAGTTGGCGCATCTTTTATCAGATCTTTTCCCAATTTTGGGCTCTGCTTCCGGAATTTCCTGCATAGACTCCAAGACAAGAGTTGCGCAATACAAGGATGATGCGATGCCATGAAACAAAGTTAATTTCCCTTAAAGTGCCAGTTAAAAAGTCTAACACATGCAATTTGGTATTTCAGAGATGATTTGGTAATATTTGCAATATGAATACCGAACACTTCTATATGAGTGCAAAAGGTAGGGAAATTGCCGTGTTAGAAATGCAGTATTTTCGACTGATCATCAACTTTGGTCAATCGGTCAACAAAGTCAAGATGGTCAAATGGTCAGTGTAATTAGCCATAACATAATTATCAATAAATGGATTAGTAAATAATGTCCCCGGCTCATAATGGTTTTGACCGAACCAACTGTCAAAACCCTAATGAGGCACCTCCTCCTTCTCCACTCTGCAAATCTGTGCATACACACCCGCATCCGCATTCCGTAGAATGTGAATGCACAGAAGACAAAACAAATCCATCTGTGCAATACTAGGATCCGGCTTAAACCAAAGCCCACTAGTATTGCTTGCCCGAACAACATACGCACACAAGTGTACGCAAGTGATCGCAGCCCTGCCGTAAAACCATACGGCCTCTACACGTTTAGCTCAATGCAGGGAAACTCTCTGTGTGGGACTCTAAAGACTCGACACTACGCTGGCAGTGGGTTTAACCACAGACCGCAAGCGGCACTAGCTGTACGTAACGGTCCCCAGGTAGATGTCGATAAGAAGGCCGACGAGGTAAACCCATCCGAACTCCTACTGAGCCTGTATGTGAAAATCTCCGTACAGTCCGGTCTGTTCGTCTGATACTTCGCATGGCGGGCCTAGGGGGTGGTGAACGCCAGTCCCCTAATAGTGGTACAAGTCGTGTCGGAGTGAAGCCCAGAACACCCTGAGATAACACTGGAAACCTACCTGTATACCTCGCTTGCCCTGGCCATGGACTACTTGTGTAATGGCTCTCCTAGACATAGCGCGATGTCAACCCCCAATACCGGGAGAGACGAATCCTGTCTAACCGTCACTGCCTCCAAGTGCTTCGGGACTGCACCCAACTACTACATGTTTGCACGACTCCTTTGAGCCGTGGTAGGGTAGTAATCTAAGTACAGTGGGAACACACTCGAGGCGAAGTGACAGTGTCAAGTCGGCGGACTAAGCTGTACTCATGTCACCTGGGAACTGATAACTGACGATAGGTATAATACCAACCAACAGTTCCTGACGAGTCCTGTCCAGTGTACTCGTAACCTAACGAGCACCCGCATACTATCTCAAGTACGACGCACTGACGGCTATGGGACAGACCATCTCCCCCGCTGGGATGAGAAGCGCATACGCTAGTCTACTCCAGAGTATCGATGCCCTGTCTCGATAGTCCTACGAATAGGGACCTGTATAAGGATGTGCTTATGGATTACCCAGCTCCCACGAGTATGACTGCCATCACAACGCTGGTAATCAAGCAAAGATCCTAAGGGCTCTACTAATATGTATATAAGCGATATGCTAAAAGAAACACATGCACATATTGAAGTAGAGACAAACCAAGTAGCATACTACCATTTTGAGCAAGACTGTCAATACAACTGTAAATATCCCAAGCTTCCATTAAGTAATATACAAGCTAGTATGATACAGTAATGGCCTCTAGGGCATATACACTAACAGAAGAGAGTAATACAACCTTTATAGACCTCCTCTTTGTGACTCCTTGGATCAACTTGATATTTGAATCGGTTCGCTTGAGTCCCTCGAAGTCCACGACGATCCACCATGGAGTCCCTTTGCACAAGCTCCTAGCTTCACTTGATCAAGATGGAAATGAAGCAAACAATCTACACTAGAGGGCTAAACTAACATAGATTGGTGATGTGGGTTGTGTTCTCACTTAAAAACATTTTCTTTTTCTTTTCTTCACTCACTTTCTAAAACTTAGAGAGCTTGAAGGAGGAAGAAGGAGGAGGAGATGGCTTTGCTTAACTCTTGTGTTAAAAATGAGAACAATGATAATAATCAAGAGAGAGAGAGAGAGAGTTATCTCCCCATAAACCATGGTTACAAAATATCTAGATATTTTGATATAGAGTTAACTAAAACCATGGGCAATAAAACCATGGTTTTGACTTTGGTCAACAAGGGAAGAGTGTAGAAACCCAACCATGATTTTATTCCCATTTTGTTTTTCTCAATAATCAAAATATATGAGTCTTGCATTGCCATCTCTAATGTATCATCAACCATGACACATCTATGCATGCATGTGTGCATTCATATCAATATATACATACATACACTCATGCATACAACATAAAGAAATATGTTTTAATAAATGAACTAATGGTCATTAATATTAAATCAACACTTGATTTAATAATCCGGTCATATCACATACGATCCGACTAATAGTAAACGCTAGATTAAAATGCGGTTTCATATACTCGCATTTAATCAATCTCCCGCGCATATCCCCATATGCACCCCACATTGTTTCGCCTGAGCCAGGAAACCCCTTTGTGGGACTCTAAGACTCGTTAATACGCTAGCAGTAGGCAGTGATCATATCATATACCCACAAACCGTCAGCGGCATTAGCTGTATGTAACAGCTTCCAGGTATTGAGCGATCAGAAGAAAAACAAGCGAACCTTTCAAAACTCCTGTCGAGCCAACTGGCAAAACTTTCCGTACAGTCCGGTCTCTTCGTCAGGTATACTGCATATCGAGTCAAGGGATGGTATCGTCGACCCCAATAACTCAATAAGTCATGCCGGTATATGGCCTATAACATATCGAGAAACTACTGATAACACTTATCAGTAAATCTCATCATCCTTAGCCAGGGACTTCCTGTTATAGCCAATCGAGTATAGCGCAACATCAACCACCAATACCGGGAGAGACGAAACCCCTCCTATCGCTCATTGCCTCCATGTGCCTCAGGACTGTACCTAAAATCCACCTGTTTGCACGACTCAGTAGAGCCGTGGTAGGGTAGAGATCAAAGTACAGTGGGAGCACACACAAGACTCTATGACGATCTCGGGCCTACAGACTAACCTGTACCAGTGTCACCTGAGAACTGTTATCTGACGATAGATATAATACCACATAGGAATTCTCGGCGAGTCCGTTCAGTGTACCCAGTCTCCACTGAGCACCCGTATACAATCTTTGTGTTAGTTATATGTATGTCATAGAGGCCATTATTATACATGTGATGTATATTATAGTGGATGCTTGGACATATATAGGGAGGACTTTCTTGCTCGGCAGGATAGTTTGCTATCCGGTTGCTCTTTATCTTAACATGTACACTTATTGTCTCTCTATTACATGTTAATTAAGCCCTTAGGAAGAGTACTTGACTACCAGGATTATGATGCAGATCATACTAGTGGGGCAGAGGTAGTCGGTAAGTACATCCTTTAATAGTTCCTAGTCATGGGAGTATCAAGACGGGTCATCGATATTCCAGAGTAGAGTAGCGTATACGCTTCTCGACCCATGTGATAGGCGATGGATGATCCCATATCCATTGGTGTTTGATATCAGAGATGGTATACGGGTGCTCAGTGGATACTGGGTACACTGAACGGACTCGCCGAAAACTCCTAGATGGTATTATACCTATCATCAAATAGCAGTTCTCTGGTGACACTGATATAGGTTAGTCTGTCTACCCGAGATCGTCATAGAGTCTTGTGTGATTCCCGCTGTGCTTTGATTTTCACCTTACCACGTTCAAGAGATCGTGCAAAATGGTGGTTTTTGGATACAGTCCCGAGTCACATGGAAGCAATGAGCGATAGGAGAGGATTTCGTCTCTCCCGGTATTGAGGGTTGATGTTGCGCTATGCTTGATTAGCCATAACAGGAAATCCCTGGCCAGGGTTGCTGAGATCTACTGGTAAGTGTTATCAGTGGTTTCTTGAACCGTTATGAGCCTCACATTGGCATGACTTGTCAGGGTATTGGGGTATGACGTTATACCACCCCCAGGATGTGATATGCGACATATCCGACGAAGAGACCAGACTGTACGGTAGTGTTACTGATTGGATTCGCAGGAGTATGAGCAGGCTTGCTTGTTGATCTTTTGATCGCTCAATACCCGGGTGACCGTTACGTTTAGCAGGCCGCTTGCGGCTTGCGGGTGACTGATATGACCGCCACCTACTGCCGGCGTATTGACAGGTCTTTAGAGTCTTACACAGAGGTTTCCTGGCTCAAGCGAAACGAAGTAGGAGCACATATGTGATATGTGCGGGACCGAGATTAATACGCGTATGTGATATAGTATTCTATTCTCGCGATATGTAATATCGGTCGGTTATATTTGATATAGCCGGGTTATCGGATCAAGTGTTGATTCGATAAGTTGATACATTTGATATTACTCGGTTGTATGTGATATAGCAGGATTATTAAATCAAGTGTTGATTTAATAATTTAATGTATAATCATATATTTGATATATTAATTTACATTAACTAATATTAGCTCACTTAAGCATTTCTTTTTCTCACTAGTGTACACTTAATATATATGCGATATATATTATTGTGTCATGCATGTTGCAACATGCTACATGGGTGTATGAGACTCACACCATGCTTATAATAATATAAGGTTTTATTTATTTAAAGTAAATCAAATTAGTTGGAAATTGTCACATGGTTGAAGCTTGTGGAAGCTTGTGGAACCATTGACCAAGTCCACTAATTTTGTTTTACTTAAAGATATTTATTAACCCAACCATTATCCCAAGCCATGGTTAAGTCTCTACATGAGTTAGTATGAGATATTATCTCACCCATGGTTGCTATTCTCACCACTTGATTCATTTTTCACTTGCTTCATTCCATGGTTGCTTTCTTCATCTCCTTCCTCAAGCTTTCTAGCTTCATAGGAGGTGAAGAAAATTAGTGAGAAAATTATTTCTAAAGTGACCAAAATTCCTACTTCATCAACTTTTCTTTACTAGCCATTTAGATCGGGTTGTTTCTTTACTAGTTCATCACTTAGTGAAGAGATAGCTTAAGTTAGTGTCTCCTCGACGTAGATCATCTTCGGCCTCAAAGACTTCAAGCAAGTTTGTTTATTTCACCTTGTGGAGCCTCACTAGAGTCCGGGAGATCACTACATGGAGCGAAGGGACTACTACACGGAGCTATTGAAGTGAAGGACCGGTCTACAAAGATTGTATTCCTTGTTCACTTAGATGTAAAGATGTTTACATGCTTGTTTCGTCTAAATCTCTAGTTAAGATTCTAGCGTTAGGGTCAAGAAACGTATACGCTAGTGAGAAAAAAAATGCTTAGGCTATTTGTTTGAAAACGGCATGGTCGATGCCTCCCGAAACCCAGCGGCGACACTAGGGAACCCTGCACTTTGGTGTCACCACACCAATGGATATGGGATCATCCATCGCCCATCATATGGGTCAAGAAACGTATATGCTAGTCTACTTTGGAATATCGATGCCCCGTCTCGATACACCCACCACTAGGAACATTTTAAGGACATGCTTATAAACTATACATGTCCTACTAGTATGATCTGCATCATAATCTCAGTGGTCAAGCAAATATCCTAAGGGCTTTTCGACATGTACCAAATGAATAATATGCATGATCAAGTGAACATGTCAAGATAAAGAACAACCAGATAGTATACTATCATGTCAAGCAAGAATGTCCTCGGAATATATATATACATATACCGATACATCCACTATCAAATAATGGCCTTTAGGGAATACATATATCCAACAATCTCCCACTTGCACTAAGGCCAATTATTGGCATATCTCATACCCAACATCTCAAAAAGTCGCTCATGCTGCGGCTGAGGGAGGGCCTTGGTGAGTGGATCTGCGGTGTTATTCTTTGTATCTACTCTCCAAATCTCGATCTCGCGGTGATCAACTATCTCCCGGATCAGATGATATCGCCTCAGGATGTGTCTGGACCTCTGATGGGACCTGGGCTCTTTGGCCAACGCCATAGCCCCATTATTATCACAATACAATGGTATTGGATCAATAATGGTTGGAACTACTCCTAGCTCCGAGATGAACTTCCTCATCCAGATAGCTTCCTTGGCAGTATCATTTGCAGCAATATACTCAGCTTCCATCCTGGAGTCTGCAACGGTATCCTGTTTGGAACTCTTCTAACATACCACCCCTCTATTGAGGGTAAATACAAACCCTAAGATAGATTTGCTATCATCCTTATCACTCTGGAAGCTCGAATCGATAAGGACCTCCATTTGGAGATCCCTGTTACCATACACCAAGAACATTTCTTTAGTCCTCCGCAAGTACTTAAGAATGTTCTTCATAGCTGTCCAGTGATTCTCCCCTAGGTTGGATTGATACCTGCTTACTACACCCAGTGCATAAGCTACATCAGGGCGAGTACATAACATCGTATACATTATAGATCCTACGGCTGAAGCGTAGGGTATAATGCTCATGCGAGCTCTCTCTTCATCAGTCTTTGGGCAAAAGTCCTTGGAGAGAGTGACTCCATGACAAGCGGGTAAGGCACCCCGCTTAGAATCTTCCATACTAAACTTCTTTAGGATGGTGTTAATGTACCTGGTTTGGGACAATCCTAACAGCCTTTTAGATCTATCTTTATAGATCTTCATGCCCAATATGTACGAGGCATCACCCAGGTCCTTCATGGAGAACCTTTGTGATAAGAACATTTTGACTGTTGTAGCATAGGAACATCGTTTCCTATCAGAAGAATGTCATCCACGTACAATACGAGGAATGTGACAGTATTCCCTACAATCTTCTTATAAACACAAGGTTCATCTGGATTTTTGACGAAATCAAACTCTTTGATGAAATCATCAAAATAGATGTTCCAACTCCGTGATGCCTGCTTCAATCCATAAATGGATTTAAGCAACCTACATGCTTTCCCGCTGCTCCCACTATCAATGAAGCCCTCTGGCTGATACATATAAACGCACTCTTCTAAATCACCATTTAGAAATACAGTTTTAACGTCCATTTGCAGATTTCATAGTCGTAGTGAGCAGCAACAGCAAGTAGGATCCGAATGGATTTAAGCATGGCTACAGGAGAAAAGGTTTCGTCATAGTCCAGTCCTGGTCTTTGACGAAATCCTTTCGCTACAAGCCTTGCCTTATAAGTCTCCACCTGCTCATTTACACCGATCTTTCTCATAATGATCCATTTGCACCCTACGGGTTTTACCCCAGAGGGTACAACTTCCAAAGTCCATAATTTGTTGGTATACATAGACTATATTTCGGATCTCATGGCATCCAGCCACTTCACAGAGTCACCACTCGTGATAGATTTCTGAAAACTGGCAAGGTCATCATCATCCATGATGCAATCTTCTCCATCACCATCAATGAGAAAACCGTAGTATCTCTCCGGTGGGTGAGAAGTCTTACCAGATCTACGGAGTGGCTGAGGTTCATAAGATTCTGTTGCAATATCAGCTTCAACCAAGTCGTTATTTGTAATTTGTGTCTCTAGAACCTCTTCTAGATCTACCACATTGCCATCAGTGTCATTTGGAAAAATTTCATTTTCTAGAAATGTGGCATGTTGAGAAACAAACACCTTTTGTTCCTCCTTGTGATAGAAAAGATATCCAAACGAATGTTTTGGATATCCCACAAATACACTTAAACGACAGTGTCTCGAGTTTGTCTGGATTCTGCTTTTTGACAAAAGCCGGACAACCCCAAATCATAACTCGTTTAAGAGATGGTCTCTTCCCATACCATATCTCATATGGAGTGGTAGACACGGTCTTTGTTGGAACCCTGTGAAGGGATCCTAAGCACGAAAACAAGGTTTCAGGTGGTATCGTCCATGCCAAATTAAAATTTTGCCATGCTTAAAAGAACCCTATCCTAGATCTTTAACTAGAGAATCATATGAAACGATATGCAAACAACTTTATTTCTAAGTGATTAGGGATTACAACTTTTGTAGTCCGTTCCTTCACTTAGCTACAAGTAGTGGTCCCTTCGCTGCGATCAAAGAACTCCTGTACTCTTGAGAAGCTCCACAAGGTGAATGATGCATGCTTGCTTGTAGTCTTCGAAATCCAAGATGATCTAATTCGAGAAAACACGAACTCAAGCTATCTCTTCACTAATAATGAATTAGTGAACCAACACACTAAACTATATGGCTAGTATAGAAAAGGATGATGAAGTAGGAATTTTGCTCACTTTGGATTTTATTTTCTCACAATATTTTATCAACTCATCACAAGTAAGAGAGCTAGAAAAATGAGATGAAGAAGAAGAAGATCAAGTGATGAATGAATAATTGATATAAGGATAGAAATGCAACCATGGTGAGTTATCATCTATTTCTGATGTGACAGTCATAGGTTTGACTTCATCAGAATAGGGGATGGATCTGTTGAGAAGGTAGTAGGGTGTGATGTCCTGGTATTTGGATGACATACACAGAGTAGGAAGTGAAGTTCCTATACTACGATCGGTTATACTTTGGTTGTCACATAGTAGTTTCTCCACATGGGACTTGGATATTATATCAAGACATTCTGGTTACTGGATCTATGGTTTTACATCTAGATTTGGGTAGTTTCCCAATCTGGGTATTTAGACAGCATTCTAAAGGTGTTTTAGAATGGACGACTCCTGGCACGGTAGTATACCTGCTGGTGATGGAGTCACCCTCTCTAAAGGTGTCTTACAGACTAAAGGGAAGAGGGATGTGCATGATTGGCAGATCACTTGCTTAGGCAATTGAGTCAATCATGAGATGTCAAGTACCACACCAGATGTTGTTTTTGCAGTAGATGTAATAAGTTGATATTGATCCAATTCTGGAGAAACATTCGGGAAGCAGTTTTAGAACATAAGTGGATGTTCTAGGGATATGATAACGACAGCTTCATTCGGGAGACGGTTATCATTCCAGGCTTCCAAGGTGACATGGATGACAGAGTGACTGTCAGAGTTATAGTTTTCCCTCTGACGAGGGGCAGTATTTTGGACAGGTGGTCCAAGCGGATACTGAGGGAGGCATGGCGCAGGATACTGATTAAGTTCAGTTGACGATACAGTCTGAGAAGTTTGGATTTGGAGTTCATTTATGAACTTGGTCCCATCAGATTTCCAAACATACTCTAAGACAGGTATTGCTCATTTCGGGAGATGGCTTTCTCCGCGAACTTGAGATAAAGAGAGACATAGAAAGAAACATTAGGGCAGATCCACTCACTGAGGCTATTCCTCGAACGCATTAGTTTTGCAAACGGGTTTTGTGAGACTGATTAGTAGAGGAGTTGGGTGTTCGGTATCACACGGGCTGTGAGTATGCGACATCGCAATAATTAGCCTTGAGTGCAAGTAGGAGATTGTTGGAGATAGTGCCCTCAGAGTCAATTATTGGATCACAGGCACGTGATTGCAATGATTGAGGGAGGACCTATACCGTTAGAACAGTCTTACTCAAGATGATAGTATGCTATCTGGTTTATCTTTATCATCGTGTACTGCTTTAGGTGACCTTACAGGTCACTATTGTGCGTTGATAGAGCCCTTAGGATTCTTGCTTGACAGCCAGCAGTATGATGGCGATCATATACGTGGGAGGTGGTAGTCTATAAGAACATCCTTAAAAGGTCCCTAGTCGTGGGAGTTTCGAGACAGGGCATCGATACTCCAAAGTAGACTAGTGTATACAGTCGAGACCCTGACGAGGGGCGGTGGCCGGTCTCACAAGCCACTGGTGTCAGTTGGTTCACCTAAGATGTATACAGGTGCTCATTGGGTTATGAGTATATCAGACAGGACTCGCCGGGAACATGCTAGTTGGTCTTATACCAGACGTCAGATAGCAGTTCCCTGGTGACATGTGTACAGGTTAGTTCATCGACCTGAGATCGTCATTTGTCTCGTGTGAGTTCCCACTGTATTTTGATTACTACCCTACCACGCTCAAAGGAGACGTGCAAACAGGTTTTAGTTGGGTACAGTCCTGAGCCACATTGAGGCAGTGAGCGGATCTGCAGGGGTTCGTCTCTCCCGGTATTGGGGGTGAGGTCGCGCTGTGTCTAGGAGAGCCCTTACACGAAGTTCTTGGCCAAGACAGGAGATTTACTGGTAGGTATTCCAGTAGTATCTCAGGGTGTTCTGGGCTACACTCCGACATGACTTGTACCGCTTTTGGGGGTCTGACTTTTACCAACCCCCTAGGCCCGCCATGCGATACTCATAGACGAACGGACCGGACTGTACGGATATTGTCACTGACAGGCTCAGTAGGGTGTCAGGATGAGTTCGCTCATCGACGTCCCTTTTGGTCAATACCTGGTAGCCCGTTACGTATGGCTAATACCTCTGACGTGCTAGTGGCTAAATCCATAGCCAAGGGATTGACGAGTCTTTAGAGTCCCCCACAGACCGTTTCTCATGTTTCGGGCGAAACGCTGTAGAGGCCGTATGGAGATATGGCAGGGTTCAATCAGATACGTGCGGTATTGCACGGATCATGATCGGACGGAAAATACTAGCGGGCTTTGGTTTAAGCCAGATCCTAGTATAGTACAGTGTAGATTTTGTCTCATTGCATTTGTATTCTGTCGGAATACAAATGCGGGTATGTATATACAGTCGCGGGGTTTTCCTGTAATTTATTACGGGATCGATTTTTTGGAGTTGCCAGTTTGCATTTCCGTTTCGGCCATTTTTCCTTTGTTCTTTCTTTGGCTGAAAATTGGTGTGGAGGGGGTTATTTGCAATTGTGCATTTTATTATGGAGAAGACTTTTTGTGATTATAGCTTCATGATGGTTCAATCATCATTTGATTCTTGGTTCATCATGGCTTGACTTTTGGAGATATGATGGTTGATGGATATGGGTATGATTATTGAGGTGACAAATTTTCATCATGATCTTTCACCCTTTACTCTTGCTTGCATTATGGCTTCCCCCCCTGACTTTTCTCCCTCTTTCATTCCTTTGTTGCTATGGCCGGCCAAGCTTGAAGAGGGCTGTCCAAAAATTTGGGTGGGGTTTTTATCTCTTTTCCTTGCAAAAAAACTCATTAGCCATCACAAAAGTTCACTACATCTCCATTACCACTTCCAAATGGCAACTTCACACAACCCCATGGGACAAAGAACTCTACACTAGCCTACAGCATTCTTGGACACGTCGACTCGCCAACTTCGTGCCCGAGTTGCCTCGGTCCAGAGGTGGGAGCCCGTAAAAAAACCCGGCGATGTGGTGCCCTTTCGACGAGGAGATGAAGACCGGAGATTCCGCGGGGAGATCGGGACGATGACGAGAAGACCGAAGGACACAGATCGCTCGGTATATCTCTCTGCCCCTTCTCTAGTTAGTTAGGATTAGGTTAATGGCCCGATCCGGGTTTAAAAGTCCACGATAGCGCCGGTTCTAGTTTTTAGAAAAGTTTTGTATTCCGCTTTTTGGCCTCGTTCAGACGGCCGGGGCGCTGTCGTGCACTTACAGCAGGTAATTCTATGGACCCTCTAGATGAACGTAACTCTAACTCGATTTTATGACCACGGAACCGCGGCCAAACCCTAGGGTATGCCGTAGTTCCGCGGCGCCATAGGTGAGGTAAGGGTTGACCCTTTTACGGTTGGTCCATAGGTACCGTGGCATGTTTTGGGTATTTTAACTTTTCTCAAGTGTTGAGCTCTCTGGGAAATGTGAGTGTTTGTTGATTCGATCGAAACATTTAACATCGTCTAGATATTTGTGAATGTGATACAATAATTGGAATCTATAATTAGTTTTGTGAAAAGTAATTAGTTGTGTGTAAATTTAACATTTCGGTCTCGGGAGGAAACGGGAATCTTGTTAAATTACCCGACTTCCTTTCAAAAGGTGTTTTCATAGATGAGACCCAAATGTAAGATTTGCATTGTTAGGCATGAAATCCAGAATATGTGATATTCCGGGTTTATGATGTCTAAAGGCAGTGATGATTCCAATTGTTGTAGTTTTTCACTTTCTTTTCTGCGATCGTAAGTGTAGTATGTGGTGTATCGACGGTTTCTTTGCTATACGTCAACGACAATTGGGATACGCATACTTACTTACGTTGATGACATGTGATGTTATGTGTTGCTGAGATGTGATGTATAGGATCGTCGTGATTGAATGGCCAGGGGTTTTATGTGAGATGAGAGTTTTTCTTTTCATTCATGTAAAATTCATTGTATGTAATATTCTTTTATTAGGGCATTTCCGGGTTGAGGATGATGTCACCATTGTTGTATATTATTTACTTTTCCGCATTAGGATAGACCCAAGGTGGGGAGTACAAGACCGGGTTCTAGAGTCCAGTGGGAGGCCATCTCGAGGAGTCGAGACTGGGTCTCCTAACTCTAGAATTGGTAGGGTCACTTGCCGTTCTCGTAGGGGTATAGGGGTGTGGGCTTGGCTATTCATCGCGACCGTGGAATCCGTATTTTCTATTGTTGGCTAAATACAAAACACGGACCTCCTAGTATATCCTATATTTTCATATAAGTGCTTCTGCTGTTGATATTCTATGATGTGATCACTTTATATGCCGAGACGAATGATGTATTATATATATGATATATAATAAGCGTTGCTTATGTTTTGCATCCACGCTAGTCCCGCCCCGCTATGCCATTAGTTAAGTAACCTAACGGTGCATAACGGGACACTGTGGCGAATGCGGATGGCATAAGCGTACGTTCTATTTTCGTTTCTTTTCTGTGATGGCTTAAGGGCTTAAATGATGGGACTACATTAATGAGATTAATGTAAAGAAAAAGAAACCTAAAAGATGTTGTAGAATCGGATTTTGAAACCTACTCGGTTTTTTATGAAAAAGCAAATTTTCAAAGTGCGGAGCTTAAGCCGCTCCTTTTAAAACCATTTAATTCTACAGCGATATCAAGTTCAAAGCGTTAAAGGTTTTCTTAAAAACCATTCGCAACCCTACGTCATTTTAGCAAGTAGAGTACTTAGTATTCGTGCTGCGTATTTTAACTATAACCAAAGCATAGTGTACGGTAGCTAAGTGATGTCTTCCTGATGCGATTAATTAGGACTGTCACATGATTATGTTGACCATAGCCAAGGATCATGTGGGTGGGTCTAATTAATCATGAAATGACGGGTAGAACTTGACTAGTGCTTATGATATGTTGACCATAGCCAAGGTCATGAGTGCTAGGGGTAAAAGCCATATCGGGAGTTTCAAGAGTTGAAATTTGCAATGAGATTGCATACTTTCTATGTGATAGTTGGATCCCGGTCCCACTGTGAGCAAGAGTTGTTCCTAGGATTGCACTTTACAATTAACAAACCCATTAGGTGTCTAGAAAGGTGTCAACGGGGCTACGCCTCTAGGAAAACGAGGTTTATTTTAATTAGGTCCATGCGAAAGCACGGGGAACCTCCCTCAAAGTACCGACACTGGCTTGGCTGAACGGTTAGTGAAGTTGTAGAATGTAATTAATCCTGGCTAATTTTCCTTTTAAGGTTTGAAGAAAAATTTGATAAAAGCAGTAGGAGACATCGATTAGATAAGATAATAACCAATCTAATCTTTGCAAGAGCTTTTGCTGAGTGTATTCTTTTCTCTCTCCTAATACCCATGACTGGACTTAAGCTCTTGTTAGAGAAAAATAAGCTAACCGGACCGAACTATAAAGACTGGTTGAGGAACATTAACATTGCTCTCACATATGATAAGGTATCATATGTCCTCACTGCCTCAGCCCATCCCAGCCCATGCCCTGAATCTTCTGTTGCGGATAGGGAGATCTGCAAAACATGGGATATTGACTGTGCCACTGCCAAATGCCTCACGCTTGCATCGATGGACAATACACATCAAAAGCAGCATGAATAGATGGATGTTCAATCCATCTTTCTCCATACAAAGGATTTGTATGGAGCAATCTCGTACCCTACGATACGAGGTGTCTCGAAAGTTGTTTCAGATGCGGATGGCTCCTGGCACACCAGTAGATGACCATGTCTTGAAGATGATAGCTCTTGTTGAAGAGCTGGAGGGCCTCGGATGGACAATGGAGAACGAACAGTATGTTGATATTGTTCAACAGTCTCTTCCCCCTTCCTTTTCTCCATTCATAGTAAACTTCAACATGCACAACATGGAGAAGTCACTACCCGAACTTCTCAATATGTTGAGAAGTGCGGAAAGCACGCTCAAGGCAAATTCTCCCGCTCTGATTGTTGGGCAATCTTCCTCTTTCATCCTAAAAGCCAAGGCCAAGGTAAGGAATAAGAAGAAACCCTCCAAACCGAGAGGTGGAATCAAAAAGGCACACGGGAGAGACAAATCCAAGGCTGAGAAGTCGGGTAAAGGAGAATGTTTCTACTGCAAGAAGTAGGGACATTGGAAGCGAAATTGTGTCGTGTATATTGCTGATCTCAAGAAAAAGAAGCATGGTGATGCTTCCGCTTCAGGTGTGTTTGTGACTGAAAACTGTTTTTCTATAAACTTTGTTTCGTAGGTATTGGATACCGGTTCAGGTTCTCACATATACAATTGTGTGCAGGGACTGAGAAATAGCAGAGTTTTGAAGACTGGTGATCACACTCTCCGAGTTGGAAATGGTTCCAATGTACATGCAGTTTCAGTGGGAGAGTATCGCGTGGGGTTGCCATCGGGTTGTATATTGGTTTTGAACCCATGTTATTATATACCTAGTATGCTTTGTAATATAATATCCGTTTCTTTGTTAGACAATGAAGGATAACATTTTGTATTGCAGCATAATGCTATGAACATTAAACTGAATCAAGAGTTGATTGGTTATGGTACACTTAATAACGGGATATACGTCCTAAATCAACACACAGTTTTCAACATACAACACACAAATAAAAGAAAATTTTCAGATATAAATGAAGCTTTTCTTTGGCATAGTAAACTTGGTCATATTAACGAAACAAGACTAAACAAGCTTCACAAAGATGGATATTTAAATCCTTTTGAATATAAATCTTATGCGACTTGTCAGTCTTGTATCAAAGGGAAAATGACCAAAACTTCATTTACTGGACACGGAGAAAGAGCTACAGAACTCTTGGGCCTCATACATAGTGATGTATGTGGGCCAATGTCTACACATGCGAGAGGCGATTTTTCTTACTTCATAACTTTTACTGATGATTTCTCAAGATTCGGTCATGTGTTTTTATTAAAGCATAAGACTGAAGCTTTCGAGAAATTCAAGGAGTACAAACTTGAAGTAGAAAAACAAATAGGAATGAACATCAAGATACTTCGATTAGATCGATGTGGAGAGTATCTTAGTACAGAGTTTTCGAACTTCCTAAAAGAGAATGGGATTCTCTCTTAGCTCACCCCCCTTACACACCACAGCACAACGGTGTGTCAGAATGGAGGAATCGCACCCTATTGGAAATGGTGCGATCCATGATGAGTGATGCTGAGTTAGCTCTCTCCTTTTGGGGGCATGCATTGGAGACTGCAGCATTTCTGTTGAACAGGGTGTCAGTTATGTATATGCCCTAGAGGCCATTATTGTACATATGATGTATATTATAGTGGATGCTTGGATATATATAGAGAGGACTTTCTTGCTCGACATGATAGTATGTTATCTGGTTTCACTTTATCTTAACATGTTGACTTGTATTGTGTTATTGTCTTTCTCTCACATGTTGATAAAGCCCTTAGGATATGTACTTGACTACTAGGACTATGATGGAGATCATACTAGTGGGGCCAGGATAGTCCACGAGTACATCCTATAATTGTTCCTAGTCGAGGGTATATCGAGACAGGGCATCGATACTCCAGAGTAGACTAGCGTATATGCATCCTGACTCATATGATGGGCGATGGATGATCCCACATCCATTGGTGTTTGACATCAAATATGGTATACGGGTGCTCAGTAGAGACTGGATACACTGAACGGACTCGCCGAGAACTCCTAGTTGGTATTATACCTATCGTCGGATAGCAGTTCTCTGGTGACACTGGTACAGGTTAGTCTATAGACCCGAGATCGTCATAGAGTCTTGTGTGATTCCCACTGTGCTTTAATTTCCACCTTACCACGTTCAAAAGAACGTGCAAAACGGTGGCTTTTGGGTACAGTCCCGAATCATATGGAGGCAATGAGCGATAGGAGGGGTTTCGTCTCTCCCGGTATTGGAGGTTGATGTTGCGCTGTACTCGATTGGCTATAACTGGAAGTCCCTGGCCAGGGCTGATATGGAGATCTACTGGTAAGTGTTATCAGTAGTTTCTCAATCTGTTATGAGCCCTACATCGACACGACTTATCGGTTACTGGGGTCTGACGTTCACAACCCCTAAACTGGATATGTGACATATCAGACGAAGAGACCGGACTATACGGTAGTGTTACTGATTGGATTCGCAGGAGTATGTACAGGCTTACTTGTTGATCTTCTGATTTCTCAATACCTGGGTGGCCGTTACATTTAGCTGACCGCTTGCGGCTTGTGGGTGTTTGATATGATCATGGCGTATTGACGAATCTTTAGAGTCCTACACAGAGGTTTCCTGGCTCAGGCGAAACGGAGTAGGAGCACATATGTGATATGTGCGTGACCGAGAATAATACGTGTATGTGATACCGTATTCTATTCTCGCGATATGTGATATCGGCCGGTTATATATGATATAGCCGGGTTATCGGATCAAGTGTTGATTCGATAAAATGATACATATTATATTAGTCGTTTATATGCAATATAGCCGGATTATTAAATCATGTATTGATTTAATGATTTAATGTATAATTATATATTTGATATATTAAATTACATTAACTAATATATACTCACTTAAATATTTCTTTTTCTCACTTTTGATACATTTAACATATATGTGATATATGTTTATTGTATTATTTGTTACATATATATAATATTGTGACATGCTAGGTTACACATGCAACAAGGGTGTATGAGACTCAAACCATGCTAGGTTTAATGGTGGTTAATATTTACTATCAAGTAATTAAAAATCATTTAGATTTTCTCATGGCTTGGAGCTTGCATGAAGCTTGTAGAATATTGACTTAGTCTACTTGATTTGTTTTTACTTAAGATATTTATTAACCTAACCTTTAGCCATGGTTTATTCTCTACAAGGGTTAAGGATGTCTATCTGCGCTATATCTGCTTTAGTCCATAGACATAAGCTACTTGTCCACCAATACTTCCGCTGCTCCCACTGACCACGACAACCCTCTAGCAGAGTCATATAAACGTACACTTCTAAAGCCAGTTTAGAACGACGCTATACTCATCCTCCTGCCTGGTCTCACAGTCTGGAACAACAGCAATGACAAGTCTGGGTAAACAAGAACCTCCCTGCCACCGTCCTTGAGGCTACCGGAGTACCTCTCGGGTGCCTGAGGTTACCCACCTTATCTGCGGAGTGGCCAATGGAATGTCAAACCAGATTGAATCTTTAGGTTCTTATCAAATTTTCAGTAATCGTTTGCGGTTCTGGAATCACTTCCAATTCTACCATACTCCCACTACTGTTTTCTGAAAAAATCCATTTCTTTTAAAACTGTGGCGAGTTAAGAACAATATCACTATTGATCTTCCAGATGATAGAAAGTCAACCCTCGTCATAGCCCGGGTCAACCCACAAACAGCCATTACAGAAACGTGCCTTGAGTTATCTAGAGTCTGGTTTTAAGCATAAGCTGGACAACTCCCCGTATCTTAACATCGTTAAGATATGAACTGTTCTATATCCAATACAGAAACAGAGGCACTGATTTAATTGAACTAGATTCAAATCATGCAGCTGTCTCCAGTGCATGTCAACTAAATGGAAAAAGGGCCATTCAGCATTACTCAACTTAGGAGTATATCCAAATATGAGTAACCTGAAAAAAAAGCAAGTTCTCTTAATCATTACTATTAACTGAATACCATACACAAGTATTTACATCTTCGATCACCTTGAAGAATCCCGATACTTGCAACACCTGGTTCTCTACTTTATTCATATACCTATAGCTTCTCAAAATTCGGACCTTGCGTTTCTACGAAACACTTGTCTAAAAACTAGAGAAGTCATAAGTAAACCGAATATAGTACGGGGACCAACCCCTCTGTCCTAATGGACACTGGACAACATACAATACTCTGTATAAGTCCCCTGAGTCCAATAACTCATTCGCTGTGTGTCGTAAGTTGAAAACTGTACCTATGGTTAAGAAGAATTACACCGCTGTTTAATACTCCTTACCTAATCATCCACTGATATAGGTAAATGTCATGGACATAATTTCAAAAAGGTATATCTCACTCTATAAAAATAGACGTACAGATATATCAATTTGAAATTGGTGCATAACAGCGGATATTCAAAACCAAATATTTGCCGTCCGGCAAACAGCCCAGGTGACTTCCTCAAATATCACCGATTACAATGAATCCCGATATAATGAGGATGATCACCCAATTCCCAATAAGTTACTCCCACTCATCATCTGTAAAACCAAACAGATGTTTGAATCAAACCTGGTAAATACATACCCCGGAGCAAGTGTCTAATTGGGAAATCAGTTTTCCTTTAACAGTACACAGTGAAACTGAAACATTGAAATGTTTCGTAGGGGTATCCTGGTATTCCTAGTAATGCCTCTTCCATTATCAGATTCACAACTGTAACCGTATATTTCTTTGCCATCTCTCCAAATCCCTTCATATGTCTTTAGTCATTACCTTCTGTACACCCTCTTAGGTAAATGGTTTTCTTCCTTCCCTACCGTTCGGCACTAGCCTATGGTTTGGAAGAAGACTATCCAATAAGCATAATGGGTGTACTGTCCTAATCCTAGGAGCACTCGCAATGCGAGAGAAAGTGAAGATAAAAGACAACCGAATAAACCTTATTCATATTTCTCCTGAACTAGAATCCATCCCCGAACTGGAACAAGTTCCTTTCGAGTTCGTATATAACCATACGATGGAGTATCCAATAAACTGTGGATCTTCGTAGTGATACGGAGTGTTCTGGAGAAATACAAAGGTGAAGTGGGAGTGGTAATGAAATACTTGGTTTGGTCATGAATAGCAGTCGCAATTTACTTTGCCCTCCTTCTAATCCCTTTATTTGTCTTAACTTAATACCTTCTGTACACCACACTTAGGCTAATCGGCTTTCTTCATTCCCTCCCGTTCGGCACCAGCCTAAGGTTTGGAAGAAGACCATCCAATAGGCATAACGGGTGTACTATCCCCTAATCCAAGGAGCATTCGCAACCTGAGAGAAGGTAAAAAGAAAAGACAACTGAATAGTCCTATTCGTTTTCTCCAGAACCGGAAACCATCCTCGAATAAATTCCTTCGAGTTCGTATATAACCATACAATGGTTTTATCCAATGGAAGTGGACGTTCGTAATAATACGGGGTGTCCTGGAGAAAAGGGTAAAAGTAGGTGTGGCAATGAGGTATGCAACTCTGACAATCCAAAAGCCAGTGTTATAAGAAGGTTTAGTTAATCTTGGTTACTGAGTCATAGTCTAGTGTCAGGTCATGGTCGCTGCCAAAGAGAGAGAGAAAAGAAACACTCAGCGTGCACTCTAACCTAGATTAGAATGGTTATCAATTTATCTAATCAGGAAACCTCCCACTGTACCGTCAAATTCTCCTCCAAACCTGAAAGAAGAATTAGTCGGGATCACCCGAGGAGTAAACCAACTCATCAATGGGAATCGGGATCCAACTATCATCGCATGCTAACGTGATGGAATCCACTCACGCTATCACACTCCAGAAGGTATGCGCATATCTGGCAAGTTTCAGTTTCTTTAGAAACTCCCGATGTGATTTTTACCCCATGCTCTTATGACCTTGACTTTGGCCAACAAATCATAAGTCACATGTCAAGTTCTACCCGTCATTCTCCAGGTTAATTTGAACCTACCCGTACCTACCCTTGACTTTGGCCAACAAGGCAGTACGACTGTCCCAAACCAACGCATCTATCTATGCTGCATATGAATATCCAATAGCTACCAATCACTGTGCCTTGACTTTGGCCAACAAACACCGCTTGAATACTATTGACTATCCATATGAAATGATGGAGGGCTACGAATGGTTTTTGGCGAAAAACCTTTAACGTAATGAACTTGATATCGTTGAAGGAACCGGATAGCTTTATAAAAATATAGTGACGAAAACCTTTGCTAAAGAGGTCACTCCCGGTGAAGGGATCTCGGCTCTTTCCCCGTAGAATGAGGTGCATGATATTCCAACTGAATACCACGATGCAAAGCAAAAGGCAATCGGCTATAATGAAGTTATTGCCCTGACGCAAACTTCTATCCAAGGGGTCACTCCCGGTGAAGGGATCTCGGCCCTTGCCTCATCGACTGAGGTGCTGGATATTCATAACCGAATACCACTATGCAAAACAAAAGAGAACGTCCTTACAATAACAGCTTTTTGAAAAATGTTCCAACAACATCAAAATAGGTTTGTTTAACTTGCATTGATCTGAATCAATGCAGTCCCCATCAATTGATCACACCAATAAAGAACGAAAATAATGATGTACGTATATGCCATCCGCATTCGCCACTAGGTCCCGTCATCACCCGTTAGGTTACTTAACTAACGACAAAGCGGGGACTGGACTAGCGCGGATGCAAGACATATACAACATCTACTAGTATATATATCAATATATAATATTCGCTCAAGGCGTGATAAAATGCAACATCACAGAAATGTAATAAGTATCACAGAACAATACAGATATCTGGGATCCCGGGTTTCATAGAGCCGCTACTGACACCCGACGTTCCCTTAGTCGTGTGGATAGCCTGTGCAATGAAATCCTAGACCCCTACGGGCGCGGCAAGTTACCCGCCAAAACCTGAAGCGAGGCAGCCCCCTTCAACAATGTGAATGGACCACCCAGCACTTCACGGAATCCGGTAACTTGAGCACCCCTTCTTGGGTCAACCTGTACCCCCTGTGAGTGCGGCGAATAGCCTGCCAATTCTAGAGTGAAGCCCCCTCCGTCTCAAAGCCATGAGATGCGGGCTCGTTGCCCTCTAGAACCCGGCAATCCGTGCACCCCTCCGCGGGGTAATCCTAGTACAGAAAGTAAAATATACATACAACGGGTATATCGACCTCAGCCCGGTCGTGCCCCAAAAGAATAATATACAAACAGGCAGTGACGGCAGTCCACATGTCGGACGCTCACCCCGCAATATCAAATGTACATAATAACCAAACTGTACTACCATTGCATCCAGACTATCCACCACGACAATCCGCAATATCACAGCACAACACAGAACATCAACATGAATGTCACGTTCGCAAATCCGTCTAAAAGGGCTATAGCAGTTAGACAGGATTTACCGATCAAGTGACATTCACGGTCGCAGATATAATATAAATACTGTGAAATAACATGTTTAAAATTTTCGATCGACTAAATTTTCCGAAGTGGGCCCCAAGCACAGCTGTAGCACTCAAAGAAAATCTGGACCCAAACAGAATATTCCAAAAAACCCCATTTCCAAGTTTAAAGAGCTCTGTGTAAAAATGGTACAGTGAAGACACTGTATTGCGGCGGAACCACGGCCAGAAGAGGGGTTTGGCCGCGGTCCTGCTACAGTATTACGCTACCATTTTTTCACAGAATTCTTAAATTTCCCTGCATAAATTTCTGCAACACTTAAAATAATTTTTCGAGCCAAAAAAATTTCGACAGAGAACTGGAGATGAAAATGGGTTTTTCAGAAAATCCGTTCGATCGAACTTGTAAACACGTTAGAGCAAGCTAGACTAGGTTAATGGCGTGGCTCTGATACCAGTGTAAGTGCACGGCAGCGCCCCGGCCGTCTGAACGAGGCCAAAAAGAGGAATACAAAACTTTTCTAAAAACTAGAACCGGCGCTACCGCGGACTTTTAAACCCGGATCGGGCCATTAACTTAATCCTAGCTAACTAAAGAAGGGGCAGAGAGATATACCGAGCGATCCGTGTCCTTCGGTCTTCTCGTCGTCGTCCCGATCTTCTCGCGGAATCTCCGGTCTTCATCTCCTCGTCGGAAGGGCACCACATCGCCGGGTTCTTTTACGGGCTCCCACCTCTGGACCGAGGCAACTCGGGCACGAAGTTGGCGAGACGACGTGTCCAAGAATGCTGTAGGTTAGTGTAGAGTTCTTTGTCCCATGGGGTTGTGTGAAGTTGCCATTTGGAAGTGGTAATGGAGATGTAGTGAACTTTTGTGATGGCTAATGAATTTTGTAGCAAGGAAAAGAGATAAAAACCCCACCCAAATTTTTGGACAGCCCTCTTCAAGCTTGGCCGGCCATAGCAACAAAGGAATGAGAGAGGTGTTAGTTATATGTATGCCCTAGAGGCCATTACTATACATAGGATGTATATTGTAGTGGATGCTTGGACATATATAGGGAGGACTTTCTTGCTCGACATGATAGTATGCTATTTGGTTGCTCTTTACCTTAACGTGTACACTGATTGTCTCTCTGTTACATGTTGGTAAAACCCTTAGGATGTGTACTTGACTACCTGGACTGCGATGCGGATCATACTAGTGGGGACATGGTAGTCCATAATGTAGGGTTCCTAGGCACACTAATGAGGTCTCACAAGTGATCAAACATGGCTAATTCAAATTTTCCATGTGCCTACAAACCCTAATACGGATCGTTAACTAGATAAAGAGGCGATGCAAGCAAGTAAACTACTTTAACTTGAAGGAAAGATGCTACAACCTTTGTAGATCCGGTCCTCCACCTCCTAGGCTCCGTGATGACGTCCTTCCGCTGTCCAAATCGAATCCATGACTCTAGTATCGGCTTCATCGGAGAAATGGGCGGGCTAGGTCGTCGACTTCGATGCCGAAGATGATCTACGTCGAGGCAACTCAAGATCAAACTCCAACTTCACCAAGTCATGAAACTTGTGAAGAAAACACCCTATACTACTTGGCAAGTGGTAGAGGATGAAGAAATAGGATGTGGGTACACTTTAGAATTGGATTTCTCACTCTTTTTCTCAAGTTGCCATTGATGGAGGCAAGCTTTCTTCATTGTTGAAGATGAAGAAGAAGAAGAAAGAATATGATAAGTCTTAATCAAAAATAGAAAATAAAATGAATACTTATCATATAGCAACCATGGTTAGGTGTAGAGAATAAACTATGGTTAGGTTGAATGGTTAGGGTTAAGCATGAGACAAAAAATGTGGACTTGTTCAAAGCTTCATGAAGCTTCAACAAGCAAACAAAGAAAGCCACCATGACTTATTTTGCAAAAAAGAATAAATAAATAAATGAATAGATTAGAAAATGAAAACCCTAACCATTACATAACCATGGTTTAATCATACACACAAACATTCATGTATCATCAAACATGATACAATCAAGTGCACAAAAATATATCACATATACAATGTGCATATCAAGTGAGAAAATCCTTTTTAAAGTGAACCAATACTAGTTAATGCAAAGTAATATATCAAATATATAATTATGCATTAAATCATTAAATCAACACTTGATTTAACGATCCGGTCATATCGCATATGACCGACTAATATTCAATGTATCGGCTTATCAAATCAATCCTTGATTCGATAACTAGGTTATATCGCATACAACCAATCGATACATTCATCGCGAGAATAGAATACGGTATCATATACACGCATTATTCTCGGTCCCGCACATATCTCATATGCGCTCCTATTTTGTTTCGCTTGAGCCAGGAAACCTCTGTGTAGGACTCTAAAGACTCGTCAATACGCCGGCAGCAGGTGATGATCATATCAAACACCCACAAGCCGCAAGCGGTCTGCTAAACGTAATGGCCACCCGGGTAATGAGCGATCAGAAGATCGACGAGCAAGCCCGCTCACACTCCTGTGAATCAACCAGTAACACTTACCGTACAGTCTGGTCTGTTCGTCTGATATGTCGCATATCTCGCCTAGGGGTGGTAAACGTCAGACCCCAATAGCTCGATAAGTCATGCCGACGTAAGGTCCATAACAATCGTGAAACTACCGATAACTCTTACCAGTATATCGCTGCAACCCAGGCCAGGGATTTCCTATTATGGCCAGTCGTGCATAGCGCAACATCAACCCCCAATACCGAGAGAGACGAATCCCCTCCTATCACTCATTGCCTACATGTGAATCGGGACTGTACCCAAAAACCACCTGTTTGCACGACGCGGTAAAGCCGTGGTAGGGTGGAAATCAAAGCACAGTGGGAGACACACAAGACTCTATGACGATCTCGGATCAACAGACTAAGCTGTACCAGCGTCACCAAAGAACTGCCATCTGACGTGAGGTATAATACCATCTGGGAGTTCTCGGCGAGTCCGTTCAGTATACCCAGTCTCCACTGAGCACCCGCATACCATCTCTGATGTCAAACACCAATGGATATAGGATCATCCATCGCCCATCATATGGGTCGAGAAGATATACGCTAGTCTACTCTGGAATATCGATGCCCCGTCTCTATATTCCCACGACTAGGAACATTGAAGGATGTACTCATGGACTACCCAGGCCCCACTAGTATGATCTGCATCATAGTCCTGGAAGTCGAGTACACATCCCAAGGGCTTTATCAACATGTAACAGAGAGACAGAAAGTATACATGTTAAGATAAAGAGCAACCAGATAGCGTACTATCATGTCGAGCAAGAAAGTCCTACCTATATATGACCCAGCATCCACTACAATATACATCCAATGTACAGTAATGGCCTCTAGGGCATACATATAACTAATACATAAGTACATCCTTCAAAGTCCCTAGTCATGGGTATATCGAGACGGGGCATCGATATACCAGAGTAGACTAGCGTATACCTTCTCGACCCTTGTAGATGGGCGATGGATGATCCCATATCCATTGGTGTTTGATATCAGAGATGATATACGGGTGCTCAGTGGAGACTGGGTACACTGAACGGACTCGCCGAGAACTCCCAGATGGTATTATACCTTACGTCAGATGGCAGTTCTCTGGTGACACTGGTACAGGTTAGTCTGTAGACCCGAGATCGTCATAGAGTCTTGTGTGATTCCCACTGTGCTTTGATTTCCACCTTACCACATCCAAGAGGGCGTGCAAAATGGTGGTTTTTGGGTACAATCCCGATTCACATGGAGGCAATGAGCGATAGGAGGGGATTCGTCTCTCCCGGTATAGGTAGTTGATGTTGCGCTGTGTTCGATTGGCTATAACCGGAAATCCCTGGCCAGGGTTGCTGAGATTTACTGGTAAGTGTTACCAGTAGTTTCCCGAACTGTTATAGACCTCATATTGACACGACTTATCGAGCTATTGGGGTCTGACGTTTACCACCCCTAGGCGAGATATGCGACATATCAGACGACGAGACCGGACTGTACGGTAAGTGTTACTAGTTGGATTCACAGGAGTGTGAGCGGGCTTGCTCGTTGATCTTCTGATCGCTCAATACCCGGGTGGCCGTTACGTTTAGCAGACCGCTTGCGGCTTGTGGGTGTTTGATATGATTATCACCTGCTGCCGGCGTATTGACGAGTCTTTAGAGTCCTACACAGAGGTTTCCTGGCTCAAGCGAAACGAAATAGGTGCGCATATGAGATATGTGCGGGACCGAGAATAATGCGTGTATGTGATACCGTATTCTATTCTCGTGATGAATGTATCGATTGGTTGTATGCGATATAACCTAGTTATCGAATCGAGGATTGATTCGATAAGTCGATACATTGGATATTAGTCGGTCATATGCGATATGACCGGATCGTTAAATCAAGTGTTGATTTAATGATTTAATGTATAATTATATATTTGATGTATTACTTTACATTAACTAGTATTGGTTCACTTAAGATTGATTATCTCACTTGAATGTGCATATTGTATATATGATATATTTTTGTGCACTTGTTTGTATCATGTTTGTGTAAGTCCACGTTGCCCACCCCGGTGCTTACGGGGAGGCGGAAAACATAATAAAAATTGGATTTTTATCAACTATAGGCAACATGGACCAAGCTTTAAGGATCTTTGCTAAACAAAAACAAGCTAAACCTAACTAGTAACTAGCTAAGTGATGGAAAGGTTATACCTTGAGCTCAAAGTCCTTCTCTCCTTGCTCCTTGGAATGGTAGAAAGAGGTCACCTTGCTTGTCTTCTCCCGTCAAAGAAGGATCCACCCGAAAGCCTCGACCTTTAGCTTCAACTCCAAGCTAGGAGTAACTAGAGTGCAAGAAATGCTAAGACTTGAACCCTAGAAGAGAGTAGAGAAGATATAGTGAGGGTTTTTCTCAAGCTTTTTGTTTCTCAACACATGAGAGGGAGAGAGCTTGAGGGAGAGGATGAGCAAGAGAGAGAAATGATATGAGAGAATAAATTATTAGTGAGCCATTCTCACTAATATGTGTGCATTATTTTAATTCAATAATTAGCTAGAAAATTGTCATGGTTTAATCAAGACATGACCATTATCATTTCAATATTAATGCAAATTGCAAGGATCAAAGAGCATCTTCCAAATGAAATGATTATGGTCAAGTTGTCAACAAGGTCAACAAGTCAATGAAGTCAAATGGTCAACAACAACAACCATGCACAATTATTAAGCTAATTATCAATTAACTATAATACACACAAAGGCAATAGGGTTAATAAAATGACAATAGCCATTAACCCTAAACAAGGTCCTCTCCCTCAATCTCAAGCAACTGTGCATACGCACCCGCATTCGTGATCCGAGGAACACGAATACTCTGAGAAAAACCAATCTCAAATCATATACTAGGATCCGGCTTAAACCAAAGCCCGCTAGTATAAACTGTCCGGACAGCAAACGTGCATAAGTGCGCGGATGCGAACGAACCCTGTCGCAAAACCATGCGACCTCTACTCATTTTGCCTAAAGGCGAATAGCTCTCTGTGTGGGACTCTAAAGACTCGACACTACGCTGGCAGTGGGTTTAACCACAGACCGCAAGCGGCACTAGCTGTACGTAACGGTCCCCAGGTAGATGTCGATAAGAAGACTGACGAGGTGAACCCCATCTGCACTCCTACTGAGCCTGTATGTGACAGTCTCCGTACAGTCCGGTCTGTTCGTCTGATACATCGCATGGCGGGCCTAGGGGGCGGTGAACGTCAGTCCCCTAATAGCGGTACAAGTCGTGTTAGAGTGTAGCCCAGAACACCCTGAGATAACACTGGAAACCTACCAGTATATCTCGCTTGCCCTGGCCAGGGACTACTCGTGTAATGGCTCTCCTGGATACAGCGCGATGTCAACCCCCAATACCGGGAGAGACGAATCCTGTCTAACCGTCACTGCCTCCAAGTGCTTCGGGACTGCACCCAAAAACTACCTGTTTGCACGACTCCTTTGAGCCGTGGTAGGGTAGTAATCAAAGTGCAGTGGGAACACACTCGAGGCGAAGTGACAGTGTCAAGTCAGCGGACTAAGCTGTACTCATGTCACCTGGGAACTGATAACTGACGATAGGTATATTACCAACCAACAGTTCCCGACGAGTCCTGTCCAGTGTACTCGTAACCTAACGAGCACCCGCATACTATCCCAAGTACGACGTACTAACGGCTGTGGGACAGACCGTCTCCCGCACTGGGATGAGAAGCGCATACGCTAGTCTACTCCGGAGTATCGATGCCCTGTCTCGATAGTCCAACGACCAGGGACCTGTATAAGGATGTGCTTATAGATTACCCAGCTCCCACGAGTGCGAGCGCCATCACAACGCTGGTAATCAAGCAAAGATCCTAAGGGCTCTACTAATATGTATACCAGCAATATGCTAAAAGAAACACATGCACATATTAAAGCAGAGACAAACCAAGTAGCATACTACCATTTCGAGCAAGATTGTATATACAACTGTGAATATCCCAAGCTTCCATTAAGTAATATACAAACTAGTATGATACAGTAATGGCCTCTAGGGCATATACACTAACAATCTCCCACTTGCACTAAGGCCATGTACTGGCGTATCGAAGACCTATCATCTCGATCAGCCGCTCGAACTGAGTCTGGGGCAAGGCCTTGGTGAATGGATCTGCTGTGTTATCCTCTGATGCAACTCTCCGGACCTCGATCTCCTGGCGATCCACGATCTCCCTGATCAGGTGATACCGCCTTAAGATGTGTCTGGATTTCTGATGGGACCTGGGTTCCTTCGCTAAAGCTATAGCCCCGTTGTTGTCGCAATACAGAGGTATTGGGTCAACAATGGATGGAACCACCTGTAGTTCTTTCAAGAACTTCTTCATCCAGACAGCTTCTTTTGCGGCATCAGATGCAGCGATGTATTCCGCTTCCATAGTCGAGTCAGCAACGGTTTCCTGTTTGGAGCTCTTCCAACACACCGCCCCTCCATTGAGGGTAAAGACAAAACCCGACATGGACTTGGAATCATCCTTGTCACTCTGGAAGCTGGAGTCAGCAAAGGCCTCAATCTGCAGGTCTTTTCCGCCATACACCAAGAACATCTCCTTAGTCCTTCTCAGGTACTTGAGAATGTTCTTTACTGCTATCCAATGTTTCTCCCCAGGGTTTGACTGATACCTGCTTACCACACTCAGTGCATAAGCCACATCCGGTCTGGTACACAACATCGCATACATTATAGAGCCTACCGCAGAAGCGTAGGGTATAATAGACATGCGATCCCTCTCCAAATCAGTCTTGGGAGACATCTCTTTGGAGAGGGTGATCCCGTGACAAGCCGGTAGATTACCGCGCTTGGAATCTTCCATACTGAATCTCTTCAGTATGGTGTCGATGTACCTGGACTGCGAGAGTCCTAATATCCTCTTGGATCTGTCACGGTAGATCCGGATACCCAGAATGTATGAGGCATCACCCAGGTCTTTCATGGAGAACCTGCGTGACAAGAACCCCTTGACAGATTGTAGCATAGGAATGTCATTTCCTATTAAGAGAATGTCATCCACGTATAAAACGAGGAATACTACAGTTCTCGCTACAAATCTACAATAGATGCATGGTTCATCTGGATTTTTGATAAAGCCAAATTCTTTGACCGTCTCATCAAAACAGATGTTCCAACTCCGCGATGCCTGCTTGAGTCCATAAATGGACTTGAGCAACTTGCACACCTTTCCGCTGCTCCCACCCTGAATGAAACCCTCTGGCTGGTCCATATAGACACACTCCTCTAAATGACCATTTAGAAAAGCTGTCTTTACATCCATCTGCCAAATCTCATAATCGTGGAAAGCAGCGATGGCAAGAAGGATCCGAATGGATTTCAGCATAGCTACTGGAGAAAAGGTTTCGTCATAGACCAAACCAGGTCGCTGACGAAAACCCTTTGCTACCAGTCTAGCTTTATAGGTCTCAACCTGTCCATCTACACCAATCTTCCTTTTGAAGATCCACTTGCATCCTACGGGTTTTACCCCGTCTGGAGCAATGTCCAACGTCCATACTTTGTTGGTGTACATGGACTCCATCTCGGTCCGCATTGCATCCAGCCATTTTACCGAGTCGACGCTCTGAATGGCTTGCTGGAAGCTAGTAGGCTCATCATAATCTATGATGCAATCCTCTCTATCCCCATCAATGAGAAAACCGTAGTACCTCTCAGGCGGATGAGACTGCCTACTACTCCTGCGGAGTGGCATGGGAATGTCTTGATCTTTCGAACCCTCTGGTTCTACTAAGCTTTCAGTAATAGCTTGCGGTTCTGGAATTTCTTCCAGTTCTATCGCGCTCCCACTTAATTCTTTTTCTATGAACTGATGTTCTAGAAAGTGGGCATGGCGAGAAACAAGGACTTTTTGTTCCTCTTCGCAATAGAAGTAATATCCCTTGGAGTTCTTTGGATATCCCACAAACTTGCACTGTACTGAGCGTGCCTCGAGCTTGTCCGCATGCTGCTTTTTTACAAAAGCTGGACATCCCCATGTCTTAATGTGATTAAGATAGGGTCTCTTCCCACACCACATTTGATATGGTGTAGTAGGCACAGTCTTAGTTGGAACTCGGTTCAAAAGGTATGCTGCTGATTCTAGCGCATATCCCCAGAACGATCGCGGTAACTCAGCGTTACTCATCATGGACCATACCATATCCAATAGGGTCCGGTTCCGTCTCTCCGATACACCGTTATGTTGCGGAGTGTATGGAGGAGTAAGCTGAGAGAGAATTCCATTCTCTTTTAAGTAGTTCAGGAATTCGGCACTTAAGTATTCTCGACCTCGATCCGATCTTAGAATCTTGATACTTTTGCCGGTTTGTTTTTCTACTTCATTCTTATATTCCTGGAATTTTTCAAAAGCCTCGGATTTATGTTTCATTAAGAAGACATAACCGTACCTTGAAAAATCATCCGTAAAAGTAATGAAGTAAGAATAACCGCTTCGCGCATGTGTAGACATTGGACCGCACACGTCGCTGTGTACGAGTCCCAAGAGCTCGCTCGCTCTTTCTCCGTGTCCAGAAAACGGAGTCTTTGTCATCTTTCCTTTGAGACAGGATTGACAAGTGGCATATGATTGATATTCGAACGGATCCAAATATCCTTCAGTATGTAACTTAGTCAATCTTCTCTCATTGATGTGACCTAGTCTACAATGCCATAAGAAAGTTTTATTAATTTCTGGAGACTTTCTTTTGTGTGTATTCTGGATATTGAAAATCTGTGGTTGGTTTAAAACGTATATACCGTTGTTCAATGTACCTGACCCAATCAAAACTTGATTAAGGTGAATGTTCACTACATTACTTACAAATGCAAATTCATAACCTTCTTTAGATAATAAAGATACAGAAATGATATTACAGGTTGCATTTGGTACATAAAAACAACTACGCAAAACCAAAAAGTGTCCATCTGATAATCCCAGGTGATAGTCCCCCACGGCCTCAGCATCCATGCTAGCACCGTTCGCAACTCTGAGGGTCATGTCACCTGCCTTCAAAACTCTACGCTTTCTCAACGCCTGCAAAGAATTACAGATATGAGATCCTGATCCGGTATCCAATACCCAGGATGTAGAGTTTATTGATAGACAGTTTTCAATAACATACACACCTGAAGCTGAAGCTGCAACTCGCTTCAAATCCTGTGTTCTGGCTTTCCAAGCCTTGCAATCCTGTTTCCAGTGACCACTTTTGTGACAATAGAAGCATTCTTCCTTCCCCACCAGCTTCCCCGCTACTTTTGTTGCTTTACCCTTTCCCTTCGTATCCACTTTACCGACACCGCCTCTTGGTTTGGCGGGGGCTTTCTTCTTCTTGCCCTTGGCTTTCGCCCTGGACCTAGAAGAGGAAGATCCTCCTACAAACAAAGTGGATGTCTCCCTACCCTTCTGTAGGGTGCCCTCAGCAGTCCTCAACATGTTCAGAAGTTCGGCAAGTTCAACCTCCTTTCCTTGCATGTTGAAGTTAAGAATGAACTGGGCGTAAGTGGAAGGAAGGGACTGGAGAATCAAATCAGTATAGAGTTCATTCTCCAACGTGGTCCCAAGGTCCGCGAGCTCCTCTATGTAGCCGATCATCTTAAGCACGTGGTCCGCTACCGATGATCCGACGGCCAACCTTGCCGAAAAAAGCTTCTTCGACACTTCGTATCTAGCGATACGAGACTGCTCTCCATGCAGTTCTTTTGTATGGAGAAATATGGACTCTAGGTCCATATTCTCGTGCCTCCTCTGATGTTCGTTGTCCATCGAGGCTAGTACGAGGCATCTGGCCCTCGCGCAATCTATCTCCCATGTCTTACGGATTTCTACATCCGCGACGCTGGAGGTGGGACCTGGGACAGGGGGAGCTTTGGTGGTAAGTATATACCCCAGCTTGTCATAAGTGATAGCCATCTTGACATTCCTGAGCCAATCTTTGTAGTTTGGCCCTGTCAATATATTTTTATCTAATAGTAACTTAAGTCCGGTCATCTTGAATGGTCGCTGCAATTAGGAGAGAGAAAAGAAACACTTTAGCATGATGCTCTTGCAAGTTTAGAGTGGTTTTTAGTTTGTCTAAACTGGATGGCTCCCACTGTTTCTCGAATCCCTTCTCAAACCATAAAGAAAAGGATTAGTCGGGATCATTCTCACCGTACAATACTTGCTTAACCGTTCAGCCAGGCCAGTGTCGGTACTTCGAGGGAGGTTTTCCAACGCTTTCGCGAAGTTCCTTAATTAAGTAACCTCTTTTCCCTGTGGGCGTAGCCCCGCTAACACCTTTCTAGGCACCTACTAGGTTTATAGCATTGATCGTTAAGTGAGAGTTTTCCCGAGGAGTAGCATATACTCACAGTAGGATCGGGATCCAAATATCATCGCGTGATAAAACCGAAGGAATCCTACCAGAATCATCACACTCCAAATGGTATGCAACGCTAGCAAGTTTCAGTACTTATGAAACTCCCGATGTGGATTTTTTCCCCATGCTCTTATGACCTTGACTTTGGCCAAAATATCATAAGTCACATGTCAAGTTCTACCCGTCATTCTCCTGGTTAATTTGGACCCACCCGTACCTACCCTTGACTTTGGCTAAAATGGCAGCACGACTGTCCCAAATCAACGCATCTATCTATGCTGCACATGAATACCCAAACGCTACCAATCACTATGCCTTGACTTTGGCCAAAATACATAGCTTGAATACTTTTGACCATTCATGTGGAATGACGGAGGGCTATGAATGGTTTTGGCGAAACCGTGAACGTAGTGAACTTGATATAATCGATGGAACGAGATAGCTTTTAAAAGGAGTGGTTCAAGCTCCGCGTTTAAAAGTTTAGTTTTGAAAAGAACCGAGTGGTTTTCAAAGTGTTCCAATCGACTTTTACTTGGTTTATTTCTTGCATTAGTTCTTTTAATGCGTCCCATCATTTAATCCTACCATTGCAGAAAACAACCAAAATATGACGTACGCTTATGCCATTCGCATTCGCCACGGGGCCCCGTCATCACCCGTTAGGTTACTTAACTAACGACAGAGCGGGGGCTGGGCTAGCGCGGTTGTAAAACATAAGCAACGCCTAAATAGTTATTATATATAAATATATAGCAATGATAGACATTACAGATCACAGATGAATACATTGGATATACTAGGAATCCGCAATGCGTTCGAGCCTGCAACGTAAAGCGGATTACATGGTCGCGGTGAATAGCCAATACCCCACCCAAGACCCCTACGGGTGCGGCAAACTACCCGCCAAGCACCCGAAGCGAAGCAACCTCCCTCACCACCGTGAGTAGGCCACTCGGCACTTCGAGATACCCGGTAGTTTGTGCACCCCCTCCATGGGTCTATCCTAGGAGCAAAAACAGTAAAAAGAATTATACAATGACGGCTACAACCCCGACCCGGTTGTGCGGCCATACAAATAATATTATTACATCAATTTACATGTTACAAATGAATGAAAGAAAAATAACGCTCATCTCACATCCACCCCGGCTATTCACCCGCGACAATCCAATCCATTCATATCCACAAACCAATAACAATCACAGATCACAGAGATGTATAACCCCGACTAATCGACTTATAGCGATTAGCCGACGTTCAATACATACAAGCATCACAGATATAACCGATATAGTTAAAGTGTAGTGAAGTTCCGGAAAAATACGGATTTATAGGCCTCCAAAAGTAAATTTTAGTTCTGGAAAATCTGGGCACATATAACATATCCTAAAAATCACAAAACCAACACAGAAACACACTGCACCAAAATCAAGGCAGTGAGGAGACAAGACGGCCGCGGATGCGCGGCAAAATAGCTTCCTATTGCCGCGGATCCGCGGCCATTTGGTCGACTCTCTGTCTCGTTTTTGGTGGTGTTCTTAACAAAACCCTGAGATAATTTTTGGTGTATAACAAATTTTATTTTGACCAGAAAAAAATTAACAGAAACTTAGGGTTTTGCGAGTTTGGTTTTTCGATTTTCCGGTTTCGAAACTTCGTTACACTTAACTACTTAGCTAGTTTATGTTTAGTTAGGCTCTGATACCACTGTAAGTCCACGTTGCCCACCCCGGTGCTTACGGGGAGGCGGAAAACATAATAAAAATTGGATTTTTATCAACTATAGGCAAAATGGACCAAGCTTTAAGGATCTTTGCTAAACAAAAACAAGCTAACCCTAACTAGTAACTAGCTAAGTGATGGAAAGGTTATACCTTGAGCTCAAAGTCCTTCTCTCCTTGCTCCTTGGAATGGAAGAAAGAGGTCACCTTGCTTGTCTTCTCCCGTCAAAGAAGGATCCACCCAAAAGCCTCGACCTTTAGCTTCAACTCCAAGCTAGGAGTAACTAGAGTGCAAGAAATTCTAAGACTTGAACCCTAGAAGAGAGTAGAGAAGATCAAGTGAGGGTTTTTCTCAAGCTTTTTGTTTCTCAACACATGAGAGCGAGAGAGCTTGAGGGAGAGGATGAGCAAGAGAGAGAAATGATATGAGAGAATAAATTATTAGTGAGCCATTCTCACTAATATGTGTGCATTATTTTAATTCAATAATTAGCTAGAAAATTGTCATGGTTTAATCAAGACATGACCATTATCATTTCAATATTAATGCAAATTGCAACGATCAAAGAGCATCTTCCAAATGAAATGATTATGGTCAAGTTGTCTGTAGGGTTCCTAGGCACACAAGAGAGGTCTCACAAGGCATCAACCATGCCAATTTCAAATTTTACGGTGCCTACAAACCCTAAACTACGGATCGTTGGCTAGAAGTCTAGGCGAAAAACTAACTAGTTAACACTTAACTAAAAGTTTAACGGAAATACAACCTTTGTAGATCCGGTCCTCCACCTCCACGGCTCCGCAACGAGGTCGTCTCCGCTGTCCAAATCAAATCCGGGCTCTAGAGTCAGCTTCGTCGGAGAATGGGCAAGCTAGGTCGTCGATGTCCATGCCGAAGATGATCTACGTCGAGGCATCGCTAAATCAAGCTCACAACTTCACCAAGTCAAGAAACTTGTGAAGTAAACACACTCTACTACTTGGCAAGAGGTAGAGGATGAAGAAATAGGAAGTGGGTAGACTTTAGTTTTGGATTTCTCACTCATTTCCATCACTTGCCATTGATGGGGCAAGCTTTCTTCACTTGAAGCAAGGAAGAAGAAGAAGGAAAATAGTTATGATAAGTTAATTCTAAAATGAAAAGAATAATCCATTCTTATCATCTTAGAACCATGGTTTAGTGTAGAGAATTAATCATGGTTGAGTGGTATGGTTAGGGTTAAGGATGAGATAAGAATAGTGGACTAAGTCAAAGCTTCATGAAGCTTTAACTAAACAACAAAAGAAGCCACCATCCTTTTCTCATTCTTTTATTCATTTATCAAAAATAAATGGATAACTAAATAAGATAAATGAATAACTAAATAATAAACCCTAACCATTTCATTAACCAAGGTTTAATACTTTACACTTAACCAAAAAGCATGTATCATCAAACATGATACAAGCAAGTGCACAAAATCATATCACATATATAATGCGCACATCCCGAGTGAGAAAATCCATTTAAAGTGAACCAATACTAGTTAGTGCAAAGTAATATATCAAATATATAATTATGCATTAAATCATTAAATCAACACTTGATTCAATGATCCGGTCATGTCGCACACAACCGACTAGTACACAATGTATCGGCTTATCGAATCAACGCTTGAATCGATAACTAGGTTATATCGCATACAACCATTCGATACATTCATCGCGAGAATGAAATACGGTATCACATACACGCATTATTCTCGGTCCCGCACATATCTCATATGCGCTCCTATTTCGTTTCGCTTGAGCCAGGAAACCTCTGTGTAGGACTCTAAAGACTCGTCAATACGCCGGCAGCAGATGATGATCATATCAAACACCCACAAGCCGCAAGCGGTCTGCTAAACGTAACGGCCACCCGGGTATTGAGCGATCTGAAGATCGACGAGCAAGCCCGCTCACACTCCAGTGAATCCGACCCGTAACACTACCGTACAGTCCGGTCTGATCGTCTGATATGTCGCATATCTCGCCTAGGGGTGGTAAACGTCAGACCCCAATAGCTCAATAAGTCGTGTCGATATGAAGTCTATAACTATTCGAGAAACTACTGGTAACACTTACCAGTAAATCTCAGCAACCCTGGCCAGGGATTTCCTGTTATAGCCAATCGAACACAGCGCAACATCAACCCCCTATACCGGGAGAGACGAATCCCCTCCTATCGCTCATTGCCTCCATGTGACTCGGGACTGTACCCAAAAACCACCGTTTTGCACGCCCTCTTGGACGTGGTAAGATGGAAATCAAAGCACAGTGGGAACCACACAAGACTCTATGACGATCTCGGGTCAACAGACTACTCTGTACCAGTGTCACCAGAGAACTGCCATCTGACGTGAGGTATAATACCATCTGGGAGTTCTCGGCGAGTCCGTCCGGTGTACCCAGTCTCAACTGAGCACCCGTATATCATCTCCGATGTCAAACACCAATGGATATGGGATCATCCATCGCCCATCTGTATGGGTCGAGAAGGTATACGCTAGTCTACTCTGGTGTATCGATGCCCCGTCTCGATACACCCACGACTAGGGACTTTGAAGGATGTACTTATGGACTACCATGTCCCCACTAGTATGATCCGCATCATAGTCCAGGTAGTCAAGTACAGATCCTAAGGGCTTTACCAACATGTAACAGAGAGACAATCAGTATACACGTTAAGGTAAAGTTCAACCAGATAGCATACTATCATGTCGAGCAAGAAAGTCCTCCCTATATATGTCCCAGCATCCACTACAATATACATCCTATGTACAGTAATGGCCTCTAGGGCATACATATAACTAACAATCTCCCACTTGCACTAGGGCCATCTGTAGCAGTGGTTGCAGTATCTCATACTCAACCATCCCATAAAAGTCTCTCTCTGGGAAAAGGCCTTTCGTGAGTGGATCCGCTGTGTTGTCCTCTGAGTCTACTCTCCTGACCTCGATCTCCCTGGAGATCAACCATCTCCATGATCAAGTGATACTGCCTTAGAATATGCCTGGATCACTGATGGGACCGGCGTTCCTTGGCATAAGCCACAACTCCATTGTCACACAATGGTAGGAACGTAGTTCATCTCATGAACCAATATACACCCAAACAGCCTCTTTTGGTAGCATCTTAAGTAGCGATGTATCCTGCCTTTATCGTCTAGTATGCCACGGTATCTAGCTTGGAACTCTTCCAACATACCGTCCCTTTACTGAGGGTAAAGACAATGCCTGTGACTGACACTCAGTCGTCTTTATCACCCTGGAACCCTTCCAGTGATTCTCCCCAGGATCGATTGATACCATCTCACTACTACTAGTGAGAATCCTAACATCCAATTAGATCTATCTCATAGATCCAAAATCCAGGATTTAGTAGGTATCACTTTAATCCTATATGGAGAATCTTTGTGATAAGCGGAGATTGATCGAGCGTAGCATAAGAAACTCCTTTCTTATCAAGTGTATATCATCCACGTACTCTACGAGGATCGTCACCATACTCCCTACTACCTTTTTGTATATACAAGGTTCATCTACCATTTTGATGATGTCAAACTCCTTGACTAATACATCAAAACAGACGTTCCAACTCCGCGATGCCTGCTTTAATCCTATAAAGCATCTTGCACACGTTTCCGCTGCTCCCACTGTCTACGAAGCCCTCTGGCTGTGTACTTATAGACGCACTCTTCTAAAACATCATTTAGAAAAGCAGTCATGACACCCAACCACCAGATATCGTAGTCATGGTATGTAGCCGTGACAAGTAGGATCTGGATGGACTTAAGCATAACTACTTGAAAAGGTTTCATCATTATCCACGCCTGGTCAATGACGAAAACCTTTAACAAGTCTAGCTTTGAAAGTCTCAACTTTTCCATGTACACCAAGTAATCTTCTCAAGATATACCTGCTCCTGATGGGAATTTAACCCTTCAGATATAGCAACTAAAGTCCATACTTTGTCGGTGTATAAGGATTCCATCTCAGATCGATAAACATCCAGCCATTCTTACAGAGTCTCACTCCTGATGGCCAGCTCGAAACTAGTTGGGTCATCATCTCATGATGTAATCCTCGCTCCCACTGTCATAGAGAAACCGAAGTATCTCTCAGGTGGGTGAGGAACCCTACTAGATCGGCGGAGAGGCTGAGGTTCGTTGGAATCTACTGAATCCTTTGGTTCTATCAAATCATGTGCTGTAGTTTGTATAGCTGGAACATTTCCAGTTCTACATAACAGACCTTGCCTCGAGCTTGTCCGGATTTTGCTTTTAGACATAGGACGGACAATCCCCAAATCTTAACTAACTTAAGACATGGGTTCTTCCCATTCCATATCACATATGAAGCGGTAGGCAACTGATTTGATTAGAACCCTATTCAATAGGTATGCAGCTTCTCAAGTGCATAACTCCCTTAAGGAAAAAGGTAACTCAGCAGTACTCATCATAGAGCACACCATATCATATAGGGTGTGATTGCTCCGCCCCGATATACCATCGTGCTATGGTGTATACGGAGGAGTAATGCTGAGAGAGAATCTCATTCTCCTTTAGAATAGTCCAGGAATTCCGTACTCAAGTATTCTCCTCCCTGATCACATCAAAGGACATAATACTTATACCCGTATTCTGGTTCTCTACTTCTCGCTTATATTCTGTGAATATCTCAAAAGGTTCGGACTCATGTTTCAACAGGAACATATGACTGAATCTTGAGAGATTATCAGAGAATGTAATGAAGTACAAAGAACCTGTCCTGGCATGTGTGGACAGGGGACCTTACATACATCAACATGTATCAATCCCAAGAGTTCACTAACTCTTTCTCTGTTTCCAATAAACGGAGCTATGGTCATCTTATCTTTGTGACATGACTGGCGAGTTTCACAAGATGTAAATTCAAACTGATTTAAATATGCATCTATATGTAACTCTAGCTAGTTGGGTCACATTGATCTGACCTAGTCTACAATGCCTCAAGAAGAATTCGTTCATATCTGAACTCTTCCTCTTGTGTGTGTTCCATATAATAAGAACTGTAGTTTGATTTAGAACATCAATGCTTTTAGATAACGTGCCTGAACCGATCAACTTTTGATATAGGAAATGTTCAAAACATTATCCAACAATACAAAATTTTATCGTTTCTTTACTAATAAAGAGACAGATATGATTTTGTATATCAGGTTCGGTATCTAAAAACATTCGTTCAGAATCAATGTATTGATAATACAGGGTGACAGTGACCAACAGACTTGGCTGCAACTCTTGCCCCGTTTTCTGCCTCATGAAACTTATCACCCGTTCTCAGTTCTCTACCTATCTGTAGCCCTATGTAACAGATTACATATCTGGGATCCTGATCTGGTATCACATACCCAGGACGTAAAGGATACTGAGAAACAGTTCTTTGTAACGAACACACCCGAAGATGATGCATCAGCATGCACTTTCTTCGTTTGGGCGGCACGGGAATTCTGGTAATCCCCAATTTCCTGCTCTGTCTTATAACAATTATAAGTTGGAGCGGGACCAACGTTCCCCAGCTCAGTATAACAAGCGGGTTCGGTCAATAATCCGTATTATTATCTTGATTAAGGCGTGATATGGTCGCTACCTGGAGAGAGAGAGAAGAAAACACTCAGCGTGCGCTCTGTCAAGAATAGATTGGTTTTTATTTTATCTAATCAGGATGGCTCCCACTGCTTTTTATCAAATCTTCCTTCAAACCCTAAAAGGAAAGACTAGCCGGGATTAATCACACACTACAAGTTCGCCAATCTTTCAGCCAGGCCAGTGTCGGTACTTTGAGGGAGGTCCCCCGTGCTTTCGTACGAACCTAATTAATGTAAACCTCGTTTTCCCAGAGGCGTAACCCCGTTGACACCTTTCTAGACACCTACTTGATCGGCTAATTGTAATGTATAAAACTCTCCCAGGAGTAACTCTTACTCGCAGTGGGTATCGGGATCCAACTATCTCATAGAAGGTATGCAATCTCATTGCAAATTTCAACACTTGAAATTCCCGATAATATTTTGCCCCTAACGTGCTATGACCTTGACGAAAGCCAACAAACCATAGCCCGCTAATCAAGTTCAACCCGTACATTTCTTGATCGAATTAAACCCACCCGCACGACCCTTGACGAAAGCCAACAAAGCCGCACGACTACCCTAATCCAATCGCATCGTATGCTAGCAGATAAGCAGCATATAGCTACCGCACACTGCACCTTGACGAAAGCCAACAAATGCAGCACGAATACTATATACAACTTATCTGAAATGACGGAGGGCTACGACAGGTTTTTCTGAAAACCTATTGCGTAATGAACTTGATATCGTTGTAGGATCGAATGAATTTTAAAATGGAGTGCTTTTGAGGCTTTTCTAGTTTTGCTAAAGGAGTCACTCCCGGTGAAGGGATCGTCGGTCCTTTCCTCGTCGAATGAGGTGCGGGATATATCATATATATCGCTGTGCAAAGCAAAAACACTTAAAAGCAATCAAAGGACAAACCGAGTGTGTAGCATCTGCCAGTCATTGCTAAAGGAGTCACTCCCGGTGAAGGGATCTCGGTCCTTTCCTCATCGAATAAGGTGCAGGATATATCACATATACCGCTGTGCAAAGCAAGAACTGTAGCTACCTGTTTTATTTTGAAATTCGATTCTACAACATCTTAGGTTTCTTTTATTTTCATTAATCTCATTAATGAAGTCCCATCATTTAAGTACCTAAACATCACAGATAAATACGACGTACACTTATGCCATCCGCATTCGCCTCGATGTCCCCTCGTGCACCGTTAGGTTAGGTAACTAACGGCAGAGCGGGGCAGGGCTAGCGCGGGTGTAAAACATAAGTAACGTCTATATAATATATCATATATACTATATACTGTATCTATCACAGAACATCACATGATCACATCACAGATATCGCAGCAGAAGAAACATATGAAATATTGGATATACTAGGACGTCCGTGTTTTCAATACGAGCCAGTATAAAACACGGATTCCACGGTCGTGATGAATAGCCAAACCCACACCCCTAGACCCCTACGAGAGCGGCAAGCAACCCTACCAATTCTGGAGTTAGGAGACCCGGACTAGACTCCTCGAGTTGGTCTCCCACTGGACTCCAGAACCCGGTTACTTGTGCCCTCCTCCTTGGGTCTATCCTAGTGCGGAAAAGTAAATAATATACAACGGGTGACAACTTCCGCAACCTGGAAGCGCCCCAATAAAAGAATATTACATACAAGTTTTTACATGAATGAAAATGAAAAACACTCATCTCACATAAAAACCCCCGGCTATTCAAACACGACGATCCAATATAACATATCCAGCAACACATAACATCATATGTCATCAACGTAAGTAAATATGCGCATCCCAATTATCGTTGACATATAGCAACAAAACCGGCGATATCACATATTACACTTACGGTCACAGAAAAGAAAGTGTAAAACTATAACAGTTGGAATCCGCAACCTCCTCAGACATCGCATGCCTGACCAAATGAATTACTTAGACATCGCATGCCTAACAATTATAAACCCCGCATTTTAGTCTCAAAATCGAAAACACTTTTCAATATCAAGTCGGGCAATTCAACAAGATTCCCGACATCCTGATCGAATACTCGTCGCAAACTTCAGTAGGCGGCCGCACCCCTGATACCGTCGACGAAGTGCACCAAGGCGGAACACCGCTACCGCGAGCACCCGGACGGATACTTTCGGCGACGGGGTTCTCCTACAGTCACTTGGTCGGGGCTATGGAGCGAGGCTGTCTATTAAGTTTACCCGGCGAGTATCCGCGTACGCTACGTGATTGCGACGGACTTTTGATCACATCAAAATTCCGTGGCAACCGATCAAGTGAGACTAAATTGCTACGTTTATAACATTCATTTAGTTATCTCATAACTTTTGTGAATTCCAATTATTGTATCCCATTCCGGATAAACAGAAAATGTTAAACTTTTCGATCGAACAATCTAACACCCAAGTTTTCCCGATACAGCTCAATACATGAAATAAGTCTAACAACATTCCGTTCGTACCTCAGTACCAACGGTCCAGCCGTAGAAGGGTCAAGCCAACGCCTCACATGTGGCACGCCGTACTGCCCCAAACCCGAAGGTTCAAAGGGCAGTTCAAGACGGTCAAATAATCGAGTTAAGGTTTGTTGTCTTCTAGAGGGACCATCGCGTTACTTGCACTACTTAGAACGTCGTTAAACCACGGAAAAATCCAACACTTGGAAATTTCCCGACAGGGGAAAAATTGGGTATTTATATCCGGTCGAACTATTTAACATATTCTAATAATTATCCGGAAAGCCACAAAAGACGAAATTTGATAATCCGATCGAAATACCGAATCCCCAAAACAACTGCAGATAATTTAACTCTGGAGTCAAATTAAAATTCCCAGAAAACTCAGAATAATAAATCAGGTATTACTGTCCAAATAAGTGGGGATGACGTCATCAATTATGCGCGGAACCGCCGCAGAACTCATGAATATGCCGCGGATCCGCGCTAAAATACACTGTTCATAGGAAACGATTTGCACAGTAATTCTTAGATTTTATTTCTGATTTTTTTAGGCATTTTTAATTGACAAAAAACCACAAATTACAGAAATGTCCAGAGAGCATGGTAATGGTTTGGGTTTCGGGTCGATCGGACTTCAAATCGCGTCTAGACTTCGCCTAAGGCTCTAGCTTGGCTCTGATACCACTGTAGAGTTCCTAGGCACACAAGAGAGGTCTCACAAGGCATCAACCATGCCAATTTCAAATTTTACGGTGCCTACAAACCCTAAACTACGGATCGTCGGCTAGAAGTCTAGGCGAAAAACTAACTAGTTAACACTTAACTAAAAGTTTAACGGAAATACAACCTTTGTAGATCCGGTCCTCCACCTCCACGGCTCCGCAACGAGGTCGTCTCCGCTGTCCAAATCAAATCCGGGCTCTAGAGTCGGCTTCGTCGGAGAATGGGCAAGCTAGGTCGTCGATGTCCATGCCGAAGATGATCTACGTCGAGGCATCGCTAAATCAAGCTCACAACTTCACCAAGTCAAGAAACTTGTGAAGTAAACACACTCTACTACTTGGCAAGAGGTAGAGGATGAAGAAATAGGAAGTGGGTAGACTTTAGTTTTGGATTTCTCACTCATTTCCATCACTTGCCATTGATGGGGCAAGCTTTCTTCACTTGAAGCAAGGAAGAAGAAGAAGGAAAATAGTTATGATAAGTTAATTCTAAAATGAAAAGAATAATCCATTCTTATCATCTTAGAACCATGGTTTAGTGTAGAGAATTAATCATGGTTGAGTGGTATGGTTAGGGTTAAGGATGAGATAAGAATAGTGGACTAAGTCAAAGCTTCATGAAGCTTTAACTAAACAACAAAAGAAGCCACCATCCTTTTCTCATTCTTTTATTCATTTATCAAAAATAAATGGATAACTAAATAAGATAAATGAATAACTAAATAATAAACCCTAACCATTTCATTAACCAAGGTTTAATACTTTACACTTAACCAAAAAGCATGTATCATCAAACATGATACAAGAAAGTGCACAAAATCATATCACATATATAATGCGCACATCCCGAGTGAGAAAATCCATTTAAAGTGAACCAATACTAGTTAGTGCAAAGTAATATATCAAATATATAATTATGCATTAAATCATTAAATCAACACTTGATTCAATGATCCGGTCATGTCGCACACAACCGACTAGTACACAATGTATCGGCTTATCGAATCAACGCTTGAATCGATAACTAGGTTATATCGCATACAACCATTCGATACATTCATCGTGAGAATGAAATACGGTATCACATACACGCATTATTCTCGGTCCCGCACATATCTCATATGCGCTCCTATTTCGTTTCGCTTGAGCCAGGAAACCTCTGTGTAGGACTCTAAAGACTCGTCAATACGCCGGCAGCAGATGATGATCATATCAAACACCCACAAGCCGCAAGCGGTCTGCTAAACGTAACGGCCACCCGGGTTTTGAGCGATCTGAAGATCGACGAGCAAGCCCGCTCACACTCCAGTGAATCCGACCAGTAACACTACCGTACAGTCCGGTCTGATCGTCTGATATGTCGCATATCTCGCCTAGGGGTGGTAAACGTCAGACCCCAATAGCTCAATAAGTCGTGTCGATATGAGGTCTATAACTATTCGAGAAACTACTGGTAACACTTACCAGTAAATCTCAGCAACCCTGGCCAGGGATTTCCTGTTATAGCCAATCGAACACAGCGCAACATCAACCCCCTATACCGGGAGAGACGAATCCCCTCCTATCGCTCATTGCCTCCATGTGACTCGGGACTGTACCCAAAAACCACCGTTTTGCACGCCCTCTTGGACGTGGTAAGATGGAAATCAAAGCACAGTGGGAACCACACAAGACTCTATGACGATCTCGGGTCAACAGACTACTCTGTACCAGTGTCACCAGAGAACTGCCATCTGACGTGAGGTATAATACCATCTGGGAGTTCTCGGCGAGTCCGTCCGGTGTACCCAGTCTCAACTGAGCACCCGTATATCATCTCCGATGTCAAACACCAATGGATATGGGATCATCCATCGCCCATCTGTATGGGTCGAGAAGGTATACGCTAGTCTACTCTGGTGTATCGATGCCCCGTCTCGATACACCCACGACTAGGGACTTTGAAGGATGTACTTATGGACTACCATGTCCCCACTAGTATGATCCGCATCATAGTCCAGGTAGTCAAGTACAGATCCTAAGGGCTTTACCAACATGTAACAGAGAGACAATCAGCATACACGTTAAGGTAAAGTTCAACCAGATAGCATACTATCATGTCGAGCAAGAAAGTCCTCCCTATATATGTCCCAGCATCCACTACAATATACATCCTATGTACAGTAATGGCCTCTAGGGCATACATATAACTAACATTGTCAACAAGGTCAACAAGTCAATGAAGTCAAATGGTCAACAACAACAACCATGCACAATTATTAAGCTAATTATCAATTAACTATAATAAACACAAAAGCAATAGGGTTAATAAAATGACAATAGCCATTAACCCTAAACAAGGTCCTCTCCCTCAATCTCAAGCAACTGTGCATACGCACCCGCATTCGTGATCCGAGGAACACGAATACTCTGAGAAAAACCAATCTCAAATCATATACTAGGATCCGGCTTAAACCAAAGCCCGCTAGTATAAACTGTCCGGACAGCAAACATGCACAAGTGCGCGGATGCGAACGAACCCTGTCGCAAAACCATGCGACCTCTACTCATTTTGCCTAAAGGCGAATAGCTCTCTGTGTGGGACTCTAAAGACTCGACACTACGCTGGCAGTGGGTTTAACCACAGACCGCAAGCGGCACTAGCTGTACGTAACGGTCCCCAGGTAGATGTCGATAAGAAGACTGACGAGGTGAACCCCATCTGCACTCCTACTGAGCCTGTATGTGACAGTCTCCGTACAGTCCGGTCTGTTCGTCTGATACATCGCATGGCGGGCCTAGGGGGGCGGTGAACGTCAGTCCCCTAATAGCGGTACAAGTCGTGTCGGAGTGTAGCCCAGAACACCCTGAGATAACACTGGAAACCTACCAGTATATCTCGCTTGCCCTGGCCAGGGACTACTCGTGTAATGGCTCTCCTGGACACAGCGCGATGTCAACCCCCAATACCGGGAGAGACGAATCCTGTCTAACCGTCACTGCCTCCAAGTGCTTCGGGACTGCACCCAAAAACTACCTGTTTGCACGACTCCTTTGAGCCGTAGTAGGGTAGTAATCAAAGTGCAGTGGGAACACACTCGAGGCGAAGTGACAGTGTCAAGTCAGCGGACTAAGCTGTACTCATGTCACCTGGGAACTGATAACTGACGATAGGTATATTACCAACCAACAGTTCCCGACGAGTCCTGTCCAGTGTACTCGTAACCTAACGAGCACCCGCATACTATCCCAAGTACGACGTACTAACGGCTGTGGGACAGACCGTCTCCCGCACTGGGATGAGAAGCGCATACGCTAGTCTACTCCGGAGTATCGATGCCCTGTCTCGATAGTCCAACGACCAGGGACCTGTATAAGGATGTGCTTATAGATTACGCAGCTCCCACGAGTGCGAGCGCCATCACAACGCTGGTAATCAAGCAAAGATCCTAAGGGCTCTACTAATATGTATACCAGCAATATGCTAAAAGAAACACATGCACATATTAAAGCAGAGACAAACCAAGTAGCATACTACCATTTCGAGCAAGATTGTATATACAACTGTGAATATCCCAAGCTTCCATTAAGTAATATACAAAGTAGTATGATACAATAATGGCCTCTAGGGCATATACACTAATAGTTTGATGATACATGCAAGCTTGGGTATGTGTATGCTTTAAACTATGATTAGGTTAATCGTTAGGGTTTGATTTAGCTTATTTATTTTTGGTTAAAAAAAGGAAAAACAAAATGGTTGCTTTTGTTTTTTGCAAGAAGCTTCTTGATGCTTCATGCATCTTTGACAAAGTAAACATTTTTGTTTTTATCCCTTAACCCTAACCATTTATCTAAACCCTAGTTTATTCTCTACATGAGTTTACTAACCCATGGTTTCAATATGATAAGGGTCACTTGATTTTCTATTTTAATAAATTGATTTTTCCATTTCTTTCTTCTTCTTCTTCTTGAAGAAGAAAGAAAACCTTTGCAAGAAATTTTTCAAGTGATCATTCCAAGTGAGAAATCCAAATCCAAAGTGAACCCACTTCCTATTTCTTCATCCTCTACCACTTGCCATGTAGTATAGGGTGTTTTCTTCACAAGTTTCATGACTTGGTGAAGTTGGAGCTTGATCTTGAATTGCCTCGACGTAGATCATCTTCGGCATCGAAGTCGACGACCTAGCCCGATCATTTTTTCGACGAAACCATCGCTAGAGTCCGGGATCCGATGATCGCAGCGGAGGGACGTCATCACGGAGCTAAGGAAGTGGAGGACCGGATCTACAAAGGTTGTAGCCCCTTTCACTTAGCACTAAAGTAGTTTAGTAGCTTGTAGTTTCGCCTAATTTCTAGTTAACAATCTATATTAGGGTTTCTCGGTTTCTATATTTTAGAATTTGGTATGGTTGATGCCTTGTGGAACCTCTTGAGTGTGCCTAGGAACCCTACAGTGGTATCAGAGCCTAGCTAGAGGTTTAGGTGAAGTGTTGACGATGTTAGAAATCCGATCGAACCTCGAAACCCCAACTCAAACCCTTCTCTCTACAATTTTTGAAATCGTGGATTTTTGTGAATTAAAAATTTGCAGAAAATTAAGCAGGGTTTTCTATGAATTAATGTGCAACACGTGGTCCTAATTCCATCAAATCGCCGCGGAACCGCGGTAAGAGCTGTCTTGTGCAGCGGTTCCGCGGCCGTACGGTCAGTTCTTTCACCAAGTTTTGCACAGTAATGTCACTATTTTATTCCTGAGTTTTGCGCATAATCTTTAACTTTGTCTGTGTTTTTCCGGATAATTTAGAATATGTTAAAAAGTTCGACCGGATATAAATACCCAATTTTTCCCCTGTTGGGAAATTTCCAAGTGTTGGATCTTTCCGTAGTTTAAGAACGTTCTGAGTAGTGCAAGTAACGCGATGGACCCTCTAGAAGACAATAAATCTTAACTCGATTATATGACCGTCTTGAACTGCCCTTTGAACCTTAGGGTTTGGGGCAGTTCGGCGTGCCACATGTGAGGCGTTGGCTTGACCCTTCTACGGCTGGACCGTTGGTACTGAGGCATGAACTGAATGTTTTTAAACTTATTTCATGTGTTGAGTTGTTTCGGGAAAACTTGGGTGTTTGATTGTTCGATCGGAAAGTTTAACATTTTCTATTTATCTGGAATGTGATACAATATTTGGAATCCACAAGTAGTTATGAGATAACTGATTTGAATGTTATAAACATAGCACTTTAGTCTCACTTAATCGGTTCCCACGGAATTTTGATGTGATCAAAAGTCCGTCGCAATCACGTAGCGTACGCGGATACTCGCCGGATAAACTTAATAGGCAGCTACACCCCATAGCCCCGACCAAGTGACTGTAGGAGAATCCCGTCGCCGAAAGCATCTATCCGGGTGCTCGCGGCAGCGGTGTTCCGCCTTAGTGCACTTCGTCGACGGCATCGGGGGTGCGGCCGTCTACTAAAGTTAGCGACGAGCATTCGATCAGGATGTCGGGAATCTTGTTGAATTGCCCGACTTGATATTGAAAAGAGTTTTTGATAATGAGACTAAAATGCGGGGTTTATAATTGTTAGGCATGAGATGTCTAAGGAATTCATTAGATTAGGCATGCGATGTCTATGCAGGTTGCGGATTCCAACTGTTGTAGTTTTACACTTTCTTTTCTGCGGCCGTAAGTGTAATATGTGATATCGCCGGTTTCGTTGCTATATGTCAACGACAATTAGGATACGCATGTTTACTTACGTTGATGACATGTGATGTTATGTGTTGCTGGATATGTTATATTGGATCGTCGTGTTTGAATAGCCAGGTTTTTTTTATGTGAGATGAGTGTTTTTCATTTTCATTCATGTAAAAACTTGTATGTAATATACTTTTATTGGGGCACTTCCAGGTTGCGGAAGATGTCACCTTTTGTATATTATTTACTTTTCCGCACTAGGATAGACCCAAGGAGGGGAACACAAGTAACCGGGTTCTAGGGTCCAGTAGGAGACCATCTCGAGGAGTCGAGTCCGGGTCTCCTAACCCTAGAATTGGTAGGGTTGCTTGCCTCTCTCGTAGGGGTCTAGGGGTGTGGGTTTGGCTATTCATCACGACCATGGAATCCGTGTTTTATACTGGCTCGTATTGAAAACACGGACGTCCTAGTATATCCAATGTTTCATATGTTTCTTCTGCTGCGATATCTGTGATGTGATTATTTGATGTTCTATGATAGATATTGTATATAATATATATGATATATTATATAGACGTTACTTATGTTTTACACCCGTGCTAGCCCTGCCCTGCTCTGTCGTTAGTTACCTAACCTAACGGTGCACGAGGGGACATCGAGGCGAATGCGGGTGGCATAAGTGTACGTCGTATTTATCTGTGATGTTTAGGTGTTTTAAATGATGGGACTTCATTAATATGATTAATGAAAGAAAAAGAAACCTAAGATGTTGTGGAATCGAATTTCAAAATTAAAACAGGTAGCTACAGTTCTTGCTTTGCACAGCGGTATATATGATATATCCTGCACCTTATTCGATGAGGAAAGGGCCGACGATTCCTTCACCGGGAGTGACCCCTTTAGCAATAACTGGCAGATACTACAACCCTCGGTTTGTCTTTTGATTGCTTTTAAGAGTTTTTGCTTTGCACAGTGATATATATGATATATCCCGCACCTCATTCGACGAGGAAAGGGCCGACGATCCCTTCACCGGGAGTGACCCCTTTAGCAAAACTAGAAAAGCCTAAAAAACACTCCATTTCAAAATTCATTCGATCCTACAACGATATAAAGTTCATTACGCAAAGGGTTTTCTTAAAAACTTGTCATAGCCCTCCGTCATTTCAGATAACTAATAGTTAGTATTCATGCTGCATTTGTTGACTCAGTCAAGGCGTAGTGTGCGGTAGCTGATTAGTGCTTATCTGCAAAGCATATGATGCGATTGGATTAGGGTAGTCGTGCGGCCTTGTTGACTCAGTCAAGGGTTGTGCGGGTGGGTTTAATTCAATCGGGAAATGATGGGTTGAACTTTACTTGCGGTCTATGGTTTGTTGACTCAGTCAAGGTCATAGATCGCTTGGGGCAAAATATTATCGGGAATTTCAAATGTTGAAATTTGCAATGAGATTGCATACCTTCTATGAGATAGTTGGATCCCGATACCCGCTGCGAGTAAGAGTTACTCCTGGGAGAGTTTTACACATTACAATTAGCCGATCAAGTAAGTGTCTAGAAAGGTGTTAACAAGGTTACGCCTCTGAGAAAACGAGGTTTACATTAATTAGGTTCGTGCGAAAGCACGGGGGACCTCCCTCAAAGTACCGACACTGGCCTGGCTGAAAGATTGGCGAACTTGTAGTGTGTAATTAATCCCGGCTAGTCTTTCCTTTTAGGGTTTGAAGGAAGATTTGATAAAAACAATGGGAGCCATCCTGATTAGATAAAATAATAACCAATCTGATCTTGCAAGAGCATACGCTGAGTGTTTTCTTCTCTCTCTCTCCAGGTAGCGACCATATCACGCCTTAATCAAGATAATAATACGGATTTTTGACCGAACCCGCTTGTTATACTGAGCCGGGGAACGTTGGTCCCGCTCCAACTTATAATTGTTATAAGACAGAGCAGGAAATTGGGGATTACCAGAATTCTCGTGCCGCCCAAACGAAGAAAGTGCATATGATGCATCTCCTTCGGGTGTGTTCATTATAAAGAACTGTTTCTCAGTGTCCTCTACGTCCTAGGTATTTGATACCGGATCAGGATCCCAAATATGTAATCCATTACATGGGCTACAGAAAGGTAGAGAACTGAGAACGAGTGATAAGTTTCATGAGACAGAAAACGGGGCAAGTGTTGCAGCCAAGTCTGTCGGTCACTGTCACCCTGTATTACCAATACATTGATTCTGAACGAATGTTATTAGATACCGAACCTGATATACAAAATCATATCAGTCTCTTTATTAGTAAAGAAATGATAAATTTTGTATTGTTGGATAATGTTTTGAACATTTCTTATATCAAAAGTTGATCGGTTCAGGCACGTTATCTAAAAGCATTGATGTTCTAAATCAAACTACAGTTCTTAGTATACGGAACACACACAAGAGGAAGAGTTCAGACTTGAACGATTCCTTCTTGAGGTATTATAGACTAGGTCATATCAATGCGACCCGACTAGCTTAAGTTACATTGAAGATGCATATTTAAATCGGTTTGAATTTACATCTTGTGAAACTTGTCAGTCGTGTCACAGAGATAAGATGACCATAGCTCTGTTTACTGGAAACAGAGAAAGAGTTAGTGAACTCTTGGGATTGATACATGCTGATGTATGAAAGTCCCCTGTCTACACATGCCAAGACCGGTTCTTTGTATTTCATTACATTCTCTGATAATCTCTCAAGATTCAGTCATATGTTCCTGTTGAAACACAAGTCCGAACCTTTTGAGATATTCACAAAATATAAGTTAGAAGTAGAGAACCAAAACGGATATAAGTATTATGTCCTATGATGAGATCAGGAAGGAGAATACTTGAGCACGGAATTCCTGGACTATTTTAAAGGAGAATGAGATTCTCTCTCAGCATTACTCCTCCATATACACCACATCACGTTGGTATATCGGGGCAGAGCAATTGCACCCTATTCGATATGGTGCGCTCTATGATGAGTACTACTGAGTTACCTGTTTCCTTTTGGGGGTTATGCACTTGAGAAACGGCATACCTATTGAAATTAGGTTCGAATCAGATCACAGCCTACCACTCCATATGAGATATCGTATGGGAAGAGCCCATGTTTTAAGCTAGTTAAGATTTGGGGTTGACCGGCCTATGTCTAAAAGAAAAATCCGGACAAGCTCGAGGCAAGGTCTGTAACGTAGAACTGGAAAGGTTCCAGCTATACAAACTACAGCAGATGATTTGATAAAACCAAAGGATTCAATAGTTACCAACGAACCTCAGCCTCTCCGCCGATCTAGTAGGGTTCCTCACCCACCTGAGAGATACTTCGGTTTCTCTATGACAGTGGGAGCGAGGATTGCATCATAAGATGATGACCCAACTAGTTTCGAGCTGGCCATCAGGAGTAAGACTCTATAAGAATGGCTGGATGCTTAGCGATCTGAGATGGAATCCATGTACACCAACAAAGTATGGACTCTGGTTGCTATATCTGAAGGGTTAAATCCCCATCAGGAGCAAGTATATCTTGAGAAGATTACTTGGTGTAGATGGAAAAGTTAAGACTTGTTAAAGTTTTTCGTCATTGACCAGGCGTGGATAATGATGAAACCTTTTCAAGTAGCTATGCTTAAGTCCATCCAGATCCTACTTGCCACGGCTACATACCATGACTACGATATCTGGCGGTTGGGTGTCACGACTGCTTTTCTAAATATTGATTTAGAAGAGAGCGTCTATAAGTACACAACCAGAGGGCTTCGTAAACAGTGGGAGCAGCGGAAACGTGAGCAAGATGTTTTATGTGATAAAGCAGGCATCGCGGAGATGGAACATCTGTTTTGATGTGGTAGTCAAAGAGTTTGACTTCATCAAAATGGTAGATGAACCTTGTATATACAAAAAGGTAGTAGGGAGTATGGTGGTGATCCTCGTAGAGTACGTGGATGACATACTCTTGATAAGAAGGGAGTATCCTATGCTACGCTCGGTCAATCTCCGCTTATCACAATGATTCTCCATGTAGGATCAAAGTGATACCTACTAAATCCTGGGTTTTGGATCTATGAGATAGGTCTAAATGGATGTTAGGATTCTCACTAGATGTAGTGAGATGGTATCAATCGATCCTGGGGAGAATCACTGGAAGTGTTCCAGGGTGATAAGGATGACTGAATGTCAGTCACAGGCATTGTATTTACCCTCTATGGAGGGACGGTATGTTAGAAGAGTTCCAAGTTAGATACCGTGACATACCAGACGATTAAAGGCAAGATACATCGCTACTTAAGATGCAACCAAAGAGGCTGTCTGGGTGTATATTAGTTCATGAGATGAACTTAGTTCCTCCCATTGTGTGACAATGGAGTTGTGGCTTATACCAAGGAACGTCCGTCCCATCAGTGATCCAGACATATTCTGAGGCAATGTCACCTGATCATGGAGATAGTTGATCTCCAGGGTGATCGAGGTTTGGAGAATAGACTCAGAGGATAACACGGCGGATCCACTAACAAAGGCCTTTTCCCAGAGAGAGACTTTTATGGGATGGTTGAGTATGAGATACTACAACCACTGCTATCAGATGGCCCTAGTGTAAGTGGGAGATTGTTAGTTATATGTATGCCCTAGAGGCCATTACTATACATAGGATGTATATTGTAATGGATGCTTGGACATATATAGGGAGGACTTTCTTGCTCGACATGATAGTATGCTATCTGGTTGCTCTTTAACTTAACGTGTACACTGATTGTCTCTCTGTTACATGTTGGTAAAGCCCTTAGGATGTGTACTTGACTACCTGGACTGTGATGCAGATCATACTAGTGGGGACATGGTAGTCCATAAGTACATCCTTCAAAGTCCATAGTCATGGGTATATCGAGACGGGGCATCGATATACCAGAGTAGACTAGCGTATACCTTCTCGACCCATGTAGATGGGCGATGGATGATCCTATATCCATTGGTGTTTGACATCAGAGATGATATACGTGTCACGACCCACAGGGTACGGAACGTGACTGGCACTTAAGTTTACGAAACGTCTCAAGACGTCCGTAAAATAAGTAAGCCAAAGCCCAGAAACCAAAACCAAATAAGCAAAAGAGTGAAGAGAACCCAATCAATTGAAAATGAGTTTATCAAATAAGTCATATAAAAACCTTTAAAAAAAACAATATCAATTTTTCCGAAAATTTCGGCAGAGTCTCCTTTGTAAATACTGGCCCCCAAAATGGGTACAACAAGAATATATATGAATCCAACAAATAAGGCATCCCCAAGCGGGAGCTAGCTCTTCGCCACAAGGCGGTCACAAATCCCACGCAATATAAAGCAACAACATGCGAAATAATCATAAGGAAGCATGAGAAAAACAGCATGTCGACTCAAGTGAGCTCGACCCCAAAATACAGCATAAAAAGTCCACAAATCTCACAGTCTCATCTCTAGATCAATATACAACAATACTGGTAGATACAGTAGATGGAGTACACTAGATACAAAGAATATACAAGGTGGTACGAAATAAAAATATAACCCACCTAAGAGTAAAACCTCGAGTCTAGGCAAAGGAGGCAAAAGAAGCAAGTGCACCCGCCGCTACTGTACTGACGGAGCGGACCTGAAAAAGGCTGTGGCACAACGGGGGTGAGTTGCCAACTCGTGAGTAATAAATAACATCAACACAGGCTATCGAATGCCTGCACACAAGCATCCTAGCATCTCAAATACAGGTAAGGCAGGACATAATAGCAGGTATGTATGCAATATGAATATACTAGCAGGTATGAATGCAATGCGAATCAACTCATGATCTGAATGTGTAAGTATACAAATCATGTTTTTCCTTTAGGAATCTCTTTTGAAATACCAGCACAATACCAATAGAATCAACAAGAATCTGTGTCCAGCATCGACACCTCAAAACTGTCTCAAATCTCATATCAATGTATCTCTGGCCTCAGCCGTCCGGCTGACCCATCTCAAATATCAATATCTCATCATCTCGCGGCCACGGTCGGTATCCTCTGGATATCCGCCTTCCCAAACAGTCAGCGGTAGGTAATCCGTCCCCTGCCAGGCTCAACGTCAACACCACATTCCTCTTGCCCCGGGGTACCTTACCGGGCCCACCATGTACCCGTGACGGTTCCTCCACTCCTCGACACGGATCTCGAAAACCACAGCAAACTCATGGTGGACGACACTTACATCACTAGAAAACCGCAATTTACATATTTTAAAAATATAATAAGTTTAGAAATTTTGCGGCTTTCCCCCGAAATCCAGAAATATCATAAAATCTCAAGAAATCCTTATAAGTGCATATGTCAATGATAATGAATGCATATGGTATCAATAATCAAGTTGCGATGTGTGATTAATAGATTAGGCATGAACAAATAATATGATGAAGTACATGCACATGAATAGCAATCCTACGATTTCATTTTAAGGAATTAAAGCAATAGCGTAAGTTTAAGTATCAATTATAGTAAAAGGTTTCAATTTAAAGGTTATCTAGTGTGGTGGCATGGCAATTACCAGGGTGTGTGTGTAAGCATGAATAGTGCTCGTGCTGCATATAAAAACCCTGGCAATGGTGCAGGTGTCCTATAGAATGGGTTCGTATATGTATGTCAATATAAGGCATGAATGTAGCAAATAATCATACAAGTATTACACCCCTAATTACTAACATTACTAAGAATCTTTTTAAGCTACTAAAACTATCGGGCGACTTGCGCCATCCAACGATAGTCCCCCGTAGATCTTACATCTACTCACCGAAATCCCTAGCTAGTCACGTCCAATCACCGCTTTTCCCTTTCGTGCCGCGTCTGACGTCTCCGCGACCGAACCTAGAATTTACATCAATACCAAACATAAGGTTACATATCAAGAACGACGCAAAACCCAAACGAAAATACTAACGTTCACAAGCTAGGTACAACGTGCATAAGGTGTGCGGAACACACGCGAAAATCGCAAAGCTAACTAAAACGTCGATTTGGTCGCCCGGAAAAACTAAAACTCGAACACACAAGCATCCGCACTCACACATCCTAAAAGTCATAGGATACGCTAAAAATGTCATCAAGACATCAAAAATAATTTATCACAAACTTTTATCACAAAACTAGTAAGCCCAAACATTCTAAAAAAAACGACGCAACATCGCCGTTATGCGACAAAAAGGATTACAACCTAGCATAACATGTAACCGCATAACTAGTTAACCATAATCACTTTAATTATAACACATTACAATGCTTCAAATCATATTTCTCCATAAACAACCCTTTCTTGATTTTCATAACCATCAATTAAATCCAATTTCACACTTGAACAACATAAATTAACACATATCGATGCCCACTTAAGCAAAGTAATCTCTCAATTTAGGTTTGTATAAAACTAGATAACAAGATAACTTAATTAACCAATCAATGGTGCTAAAAAAAACCTAGTTTAAACAAACTACTCTCTTAAAAAAAAAGATTAGAAACTAACACTAAATTTAACACTAAACAAATTTCAAGGTTCTAGTTTAGCATACTTAAGCTACAATTTAACCATTTGATTAGAAATTATACCTTAAAAGATCAATCCTAAGCTTGCTCAAGCCTCCCAAGACACCTCCTTTCTCCTTGATTTGAACCAAATTAGGTTGGAGAAGAGATGGAATATGGTTTTGTGTTGAATTTGTGAAGGAAATTGTGGATTTTGTTGAATTTTTGAGATGAAAATGAAGCAAAAGAGAAGAAGAAATGGGGAAAATATTTTGGGCTGTTGGTGCAGGATTTCTGAGCTGAGGAGGGAGTGGGGAGAGGTGTGGGGGAGTTGGGGAAAAGTGTAGAGAAGTTTCAAAGTCAAAAGACCAAGTCAAACAACAAAACCCATACCCAATTTAATATATTAAAGCCCCTATCATATCATTTTGTTCAAATGAGATGGGGAAAAATTTTGTGGGCTTAATACTGAGGTGGGGCCAGACTAGGGGTGAGGGAATAGTGAGAGAGGTTTTACAAAAAAAATTCTATGCAAAAAGACCCCCTACAAGTCCAAAATTGCAAGTTTTAGCTTAAAATTCAATAAATTTCGATTTCCATAATAAAAATTAGTTAAAATTTAAAATAAAATACTAAAAATTTATATTACAACTAGATTTTAATTAACATGATTTTAAAGCTTAAATTTAGCCCAATTAAATTTGTATTTATCGCTAAATTAATGTATTTTCTTACCGGCTTAAAATAATATTAAAAATTGAAAAATTAGGGAAAATTTTTAAACGACCAGAATTTCATAAGTAACTCATTAGCTACTAAAAACAAGCAATTACCTATCCATTTTAGGTATAATTAGTCCTAAACTGCAAAATAACGGAAAAAGACGGTTTACGGAAAAATACCGAATTTTCACCGATTTTCAGGAAAACACCAAAACGACTTTTCAAGGCGCTACAATACGGGTGCTCAGTGGAGACTGGGTACACTGGATGGACTCGCCGAGAACCCCCAAATGGTATTATACCTTACGTCAGATGGCAGTTCTTTGGTGACACTGGTACATGTTAGTCTGTAGACCCGAGATCGTCATAGAGTCTTGTATGATTCCTACTGTGCTTTGATTTCCACCTTACCACGTCCAAGAGGGCGTGCAAAACGGTTGTTTTTGGGTACAGTCCCGATTCACATGGAGGCAATGAGCGATAGGAGGGGATTCGTCTCTCCCGGTATAGGGAGTTGATGTTGCGCTGTGTTCGATTGGCTATAACCGGAAATCCCTGGCTAGGGTTGCTGAGATTTACTGGTAAGTGTTACCAGTAGTTTCTCGAACTGTTATAGATCTCATATCGACACGACTTATCAAGCTATTGGGGTCTGACGTTTACCACCCCTAGGCGAGATATGCGACATATCAGACGACGAGACCGGGCTGTACGGTAAGTGTTACTGGTTGGATTCAGAGGAGTGTGAGCGGGCTTGCTCGTTGATCTTCTGATCGCTCAATATCCGGGTGGCCGTTACGTTTAGTAGACCGCTTGAGGCTTGTGGGTGTTTGATATGATCATCACCTGCTACCGGCGTATTGACGAGTCTTTAGAGTCCTACACAGAGGTTTCCTGACTCAAGCGAAACGAAATAGGAGCGCATATGAGATATGTGCGGGACCGAGAATAATGCGTGTATGTGATACCGTATTCTATTCTCGTGATGAATGTATCGATTGGTTGTATGCGATATAACCTAGTTATCGAATCGAGGATTGATTCGATTAGTCGATACATTGGATATTAGTCGGTCATATGCGATATGACCGGATCGTTAAATCAAGTGTTGATTTAATGATTTAATATATAATTATATATTTGATGTATTACTTTACATTAACTAGTATTGGTTCACTTAAGATTGATTATCTCACTTGAATGTGCACATTGTATATATGATATATTTTTGTGCACTTGTTTGTATCATGTTTGATGATACATGCAAACTTGGGTATGTGTATGCTTTAAACTATGATTAGGTTAATGGTTAGGGTTTGATTTACCTTATTTATTTTTGGTTAAAAAAAGGAAAAACAAAATGGTTTCTTTTGTTTTTTGCAAGAAGCTTCTTGATGCTTCATGCATCTTTGACAAAGTAAACATTTTTGTTTTTATCCCTTAACCCTAACCATTTATCTAAACCCTAGTTTATTCTCTACATGAGTTTACTAACCCATGGTTGCAATATGATAAGGGTCACTTGATTTTCTATTTTAATAAATTGATTTTTCCATTTCTTTCTTCTTCTTCTTCTTGAAGAAGAAAGAAAACCTTTGCTAGAAATTTTTCAAGTGATCATTCCAAGTGAGAAATCCAAATCCAAAGTGAACCCACTTCCTATTTCTTCATCCTCTACCACTTGCCATGTTGTATAGGGTGTTTTCTTCACAAGTTTCATGACTTGGTGAAGTTGGAGCTTGATCTTGAGTTGCCTCGACGTAGATCATCTTCGGCATCGAAGTCGACAACCTAGCCCGATCATTTCTTCGACGAAACCAACGCTAGAGTCCAGGATCCGATGATCACAGCGGAGGGACCTCATCACGGAGCTAAGGAAGTGGAGGACCGGATCTACAAAGGTTGTAGCCCCTTTCACTTAGCACTAAAGTAGTTTAGTAGCTTGTAGTATCGCCTAATTTCTAGTTAACGATCTATATTAGGGTTTCTCAGCTCCTATATTTTAGAATTTGGCATGGTTGATGCCTTGTGGAACCTCTTGAGTGTGCCTAGGAACCCTACAAGAGGGAGAAAAGTCAAGGGGGGAAAGCCATAATGCAAGCTGTTGGAGATAGTGCCCTCATAGTCAATTATTTGGTCACAGGTACGTGATTGTAATGATTGAGGGAGGACCTATCCCGGTAGGACAGTCTTACTCGAGATGATAGTATGCTATCTGGTTTACCTTTATCATCGTGTACTGCTTTAGGTGACATGACACGTCGCTATTACACGTTGATAGAGCCCATAGGATTCTTGCTTGACCACCAGCAGTATGAGGGCGATCATATAAGTGGGAGCTGGGGGTCTACAAGCATATCCTTAAAAGGTCCCTAGTCGTGGGAGTTTCGAGACCGGGCATCGATACTCCATTAGTAGACTAGTGTATACAGTCGAGACCCCGACGAGGGGCGGTGGCTGGTCTCACAAGCCACTGGTGTCAGTTGGATCACCTAAGATGTATACAGGTGCTCATTGGGTTATGAGTACACCGGACAGGACTCGCCGGGAACATGCTAGTTGGTCATATACCAGACGTCAGATGGCAGTTCCCTGGTGACATGTGTGCAGGTTAGTTCATCGACCTGGGGATCGTCATTTGTCTCGTGTGAGTTCCCACTGTACTTTGATTACTACCCTACCACGGCTCAAAGGAGTCGTGCAAACAGGTTTTAGTTGGGTACAGTCCCGAGCCACATGGAGGCAGTGAGCGTATCTTCAGGGGTTCGTCTCTCCCGGTATTGGGGGTGAGGTCGTGCTGTGTCTAGGAGAGCCATTACACAAAGTCCTTGGCCAAGGCAAGGAGATTTACTGGTAGGTATTCCAGTAGTATCTCAGGGTGTTCTGGGCTACACTCCGACACGACTTGTACCGCTTTTGGGGGTCTGACTTTTACCAACCCCCTAGGCCCGCCATGCGATACTCATAGACGAACGGACCGGACTGCACGGATATTGTCACTGACAGGCTCAGTAGGGTGTCAGGATGAGTTCGCTCATCGACGTCCCTTTTAGTCAATAGCTGGTGGCCCGTTACGTATTGGCTTATACCTCTGACGTGCTAGTGGTTAAATCCACAGCCATAGTATTGACGAGTCTTTAGAGTCCACCACACTTTCAGTTACTCAAGTTTCGGGCGAAACGCTGTAGAGGCCGTATGGAGATATGGCAGGGTCTGATCAGATACGTGCGGTATTGCACGGATCAGGATCGGACGGTTTGTACTAGTAGCCGTATAGGTATATGGCAGGGTTCGATCAGATACGTGCGGTATTGCACGGATCAGGATCGGACGGATATTACTAGCCGGTTTTGGTTTAAGCCGGTCCTAGTTTAGTACAGTGTAGATTTTGTCTCCTTGCATTTGTATCCGGACGGAATACAGATGCGGGTGTGTATGCACAGTATCGGGGTTTTCCTGTAATTTATTACGGGACCAGTTTTCTGGAGTTGCCAGTTTGCATTCCGTTCCGGCCGGTTTTCCTTTGTTCTTTCCCGGCCGGACTTTTCCGATGGAGGGGGTTATTTGCAATTGTGCAAATAACATTTGTGGAGGGGGTTCATTGCTAAAAGAATGATTATGATAGCTTTCATTATCTTTGCACCATTACTTGCATTAATGAGGGTATGGTTTTGTTGTAAGGTAAAAGCATGGTAGTATGTTTTCTTGTCTTGGGTTGTGGTCACCTCCTTCTTCTCCTACACTCACCTCCCTCATATGATATATGTTGTTTTCCTCCACCATTCTCTTCATGATGGCCGGCCACTTCCTTGAGGGAAAAAGAGAGAGGAAAAATGAGAGTGTTGCAATCTTTGATCATCTCATTTTGCTTACTAGAAATTGATAGCATCATTTCTCTCAAAGTTTCATTCTTCCTTCACCTCCATCAAAGGCAACTCCAATACCCCAATGAGACAAAGACTCTACACTTCCTACAGCAAACCTTGGGCATGTCGAGTTGCCGGCTTCATGCCCGAGTTGCCTCGGTATTGAGGTGGGAGCCCGTAAAAGCTACAGGCGATGTGGTGCCCTTTCCGACGAGGAGGAGACGGACGGAGATCCCGCGAGGAGATCGGAGTGGAGATGAAGACCGGAGGACTCGGATCAGTCGGTACATCTCTAACCCGTATTGTTGTTCGCTTAGACTTGTTAATGGTTACGATCCGGAGTTTAGTGCGCGGTGGTGCCGGTTTGCAAAGTCCGCAAAATTTAAGTTTATCACCGTTTCCGCGTTTGGCCGTCGGTTTGACGGCCGGGGCGCCGCCGTGCACTTACAGTGGTATCAGAGCCTCACCATTAACTTAGTCTAGCCTTGTGTAATGTGTTTGCATTTCCGATCGATCAAAAAGTTCCAAAAACTGCATTTTCCTTCACATCAGTTTCTGTTGAAATTTTTTGAAGTCTAAAAATTTTTCAGGTTGTAAAATATTGATGTACTGGAAAATCTAAGAGCTCTGTAAAAATTCGATGAAGTGACTCCACAGTTGGAGCGCGGAACCGCCGCGAAAACCCACTTTGTGCGGCCCTTCCGCCGCGCACTATTCACATCACTTCACCATTTTTTTACAGAGGCCTTATGGGGTTAAAATATGGGTTTTGGAATGTTAAAGTTGGGCCAATTATTTCTGTGAGTGCTACAGTTTTCTTTGGGGCCCACTTGTTAATTGTTTGATCAATCGGAAAATTTTAAACACATTTTTCACAGTATTTACATTATATCTGCGACCGTGAATGTCACTCGATCGGTAAATCCGGTCTAACTGCTATAGCCCGGTTAGACGGATTTGCGAACGTGACTTTCACGTTGATGTTCTATGTTTATGCTGTGATGTTGCGGATCGGTCGTGGGGATAGCCTGGATGCAATGCTAGTACAGTTGTGGTGGTATTATGTACATTTGATATTGCGGGGCGAGCGTCCGACATGTGGACTGCCGTCACTGCCTGTTTGTATTATTCTTTTGGGGCACGACCTGGTTGCGGTCGATGTACCCGGTGTATGTATATTTTACTTTCTGTACTAGGGTTACCCCGCGGAGGGGTGCACGGATAGCCGGGTTCTAGAAGGCAACAAGCTCGCATCTCATGGCATTGGGACGGAAGGGGCTTCACTCCAGGATTGGCTGGCTATTCGCCGCACTCGTAGGGGGTACAGGTTGACCCAGGAGGGGTGCCCAAGTTACCGGATTCCGTGAAGTGCTGGGTGGTCCATTCACGGGGCTGAAGGGGGCTGCCTCGCTTCAGGTTTTGGCGGGTGACTTGCAGCACCCGTAGGGGTCTAGGATTTCTTTGCACAGGCTATCCACACGACCAGGGGAACGTCGGGTTTCAGCGGCTCTGTGAAACCCGGGGATCCCAGATATCTGTATTGTTTCTGTGATGCTGTTCATTCTCTGTGATGTTGCATTTTATTCACGCCTTGAGCGAAATACTATATATTTGTATATATATTAGTAGATGTTGTATATGTTTTACATCCGCGCTAGTCCAGTCCCCGCTCTGTCGTTAGTAAGCTAACCTAACGGGTGATGACGGGACCCAGTGGCGAATGCGGATGGCATATACGTACGTCAGTATATTTTCGTTCTTTGTGGTGTGATCAATTGATGGGACTGCATTGATTCGGATCAATGCAAGTTAAACAAACCTAATCTGATGTTGTTGGAACACTTTTCAAAAAGCTGTTATTGCAAGGACGTTCACTTTTGTTTTGCATCGCGGTATTCATTTAGAATATCCTGCTCCTCAGTCGACGAGGCAAGGGCCGAGATCCCTTCACCGGGAGTGACCCCTTGGACAATAAGTTTGCGTCAGGGCATTAACTTCACTATAGCCGATTACTTTTGCTTTGCACCGTGGTATTCAGTTGGAATATCCTGCACCCCATTCTACGGGGAAAGAGCCGAGATCCCTTCACCGGGAGTGACCTCTTTAGCGGAAGTTGTCGTCACTATATTTCTAAAAAGCTATCCGTTCCTTCAACGATATCAAGTTCATTACGTTAAAGGTTTTCGCCAGAAACCATTCGTAGCCCTCCGTCGTTTCATATGGGTAGTCAATAGTATTCAAGCTGTGTTTGTTGGCCAAAGTCAAGGCACAGTGTTTGGTAGCTGTTGGTTATTCATATGCAGCATAGATAGATGCGTTGGTTTGGAACAGTCGTACTGCCTTGTTGGCCAAAGTCAAGGGTATGTACGGGTGGATTCAAATTAACCTGGAGAATGACGGGCAGAACTTGACATGTGACTTATGATTTGTTGGCCAAAGTCAAGGTCATAAGAGCATGGGGCAGAAATCACATCGGGAGTTTCAAAAGTACTGAAACTTGCCAGATATGCGCATACCTTCTGGAGTGTGATACCATGAGCGGATTCCGTCACGTTATCATACGATGAGAGTTGGATCCCGATTCCCACTGATGAGTTAGTTTACTCCTCGGGTAACCCCGACTAATTCTTCTTTCAGGTTTGGAGGAGAATTTGAGGTACAGTGGGAGGATTCCAGATTAGATAAATTGGTAACCATTCTGATCTAGGTTAGAGTGCACGCTGAGTGTTTCTTTTCTCTCTCTCTTTGGCAGTGACCATTGACCCGACCCTAAGACTATGACTCAGTGACCAAATTGACCGAACCTTCTTAACACAGGCTTTTGGATTGTCAGAGTTGCAGACCTCATTGCCACTCCTACTTTTACCCTTTTCTCCAGGACACCCCGTATTACTGCGAACGTCCACTTCCATTGGACAAAACCATCGTATGGTTAGATACGAACTCGAAGGGATTCGAGGATGGTTTCTGGTACTGGAGAAAACGGATAGGATTATTCAGTTGTCTTTTCTTTTCACCCTCTCTCAGGTTGCGAGTACTCCTTAGTTTAGGAGTAGTACACCTATTATGCAAATTGGATAGTCTTCTTCCAAACCTTAGGCTGGTGCCGACCGGTAGGGAATGAAGAAAACCAGTTAGCCTAAACGGTGTACAGAAGGTATTAAGATTAAGACAAAGCAAGGGATTAGTAAGAGGGCAAAGTAAAATGCAACAGATATTCACGACCAAACTAAATATTTCGTTACCACTCCCACATCACCTTTGTATTTCTCCAGGACACTCCGTATCACTACGAAGATCCACAGTTTATTTGGATACTCCATCGTATGGTTATATACGAACTCGAAAGGAACTTGTTCCAGTTCGGGGATGGATTCTGGTTCAGGAGAAATAGGAATTAAGTTCATTCGGTTGTCTTTTATCCTCACCTTCTCTCGCATTGCGAGTGTTCCTAGGATTGGGACAGTACACCCATTATGCTTATTGGATAGTCTTCTTCCAAACCATAGGCTGGTGCCGAACGGTAGGGAAGGAAGAAAACCATTTGGCCTAAAAGGGTGTGCAGAAGGTAAAGACTAAAGACATATGAAGGGATTTGGAGAGGTGGCAAAGAACTATACGGTTACAGTCGTGAATCTGGAAGAGGCATTACTAGGAATACCAGGATACCCCATCGAAACATTTCAATGTTTCAGTCTCACTATGTACTGTTAAAGGAAACTGATTTCCCGATTAGACACTTGCTCCAGGGTATGTATTTACCAGGTTTGATTCTCATATCTGTATGGTTTTACAGATGATGAGTGGGAGTAAGTTATTGGGAATTAGGTGATCATCCTCATTATATCGGGATTCGTTGTAATCGGTGATATTTGAGGAAGTCACCTGGGTTGTTTGCCGGTCGGCAAATATTTGGTTTTGAATATCCGCTGTTATGCACCAATTTCAAATTGATATATCTGTACGTCTATTTTCATAGAGTGAGATATATCTTTTTGAAATTATGTCTACGACATTTACCTATATCAGTGGATGGTTAGGTAAGGAGCATTAAACAACGGTGTAATTCTTCTTAACCATAAGTACAGTTTTCAACCTACGACACACAGTGAAAGAGTTGTTAGACTCAGCGGACTTATACAGAGTATTGTATGTTGTCCAGTGTCCATAAGGACAGAGGGGTTGGTCCTCATACTATATTCTGTTTACTTTTAACTTCTCTAGTTCTTAGACATGTGTTTCGTAGAAACACAAGGTCTAAGTTTTGAGGAGTTATAGGTATTTGAATAGAGTAGAGAACCAGGTGTAGCAAGTATCGGGATTCTTCAAGGTGATCGAAGATGTAGATACTTGTGTATGGTATTCAGTTGATAGTAGTGATTAAGAGAACTTGCTTCTCTTTCAGGTTACTCATAATTGGAAGCATTCCTAAGTTGAGTAACGCTGATCGGCCTCCTTCCATTTAGTTGACATGTGCTGGGGACAGCTGCATGATTTGAATCTGGTTCAATTAAATCAGTGCCTCTGTTTCTATATTGGATATAGAACAGTTCATATCTTAACGATGTTAAGGTACGGGGAGTTGTCCGGCTTATGATTAAAACCAGACACTAGACAACTCAAGGCACGTTTCTGTAATGGCTGTTTGTGGGTTGACCCAGGCTATGACGAGGGTTGACTTTCTACCATCTGGATGAACAATAGCAATATTGTTCTAGACTCGCCACAGTTTTATTAAAAATGGATTTTTTCAGAAAACAGTAGTGGGAGTATGGTAGAACTGGAAGTGATTCCAGAACCACAAACGATTACTGAAGATTTGATAAGGAACCTAAAGATTCAATCTGGATTGACATTCCATTGGCCACTCCGCAGATAAGGTGGGTAACTTCAGGCACCCGAGAGGTACTAATACGGTAGCCTCAAGGACGGTGACAGGGAAGTTCTTGCTTACCCACAAATACCATTGCTGTTGTTCCAGGCTGCGAGACCCGGCAGGAGGATGAGTATAGCGTCGTTCTAAGCTAGTTTTAGAAGTGTACGTCTATATGACTCTGCCAGAGGGTTGTCGTAGTCAGTGGGAGCAGCGGAAGCATTGGTGGATAGGTTGCTTATGTCTATTTATAGACTAGAGCAGATGTAGCGGAGATAGATCATCTATTTCTGACGTGACAGTCATGAGTTTGACTTCATCAGAATAGGGGATGGATCTGTTGAGAAGGTAGTAGGGTGTGATGTCCTGGTATCTGGATGACATACACAGAATAGGAAAAGAAACTCCTATACTACAATCGGTTATACTTTGGTCGTCACACAGTGGTTTCTCCACAAAGGAAATGGATTTTATATCTGACATACTGGTTACTAGATCTATGGTTTTAGATCTAGATTTGGGTGGTTTCCCAATCTGGGTACTTAGACAGCATTCTGAGAGTATTTAGAATGGACGACTCCTGGCACGGTAGTGTACCTGCAGGTAATGGAGTCACCCTCTCTAAAGGTGTCTTACAGACTAAAGGGGAGAGGGACGTGCATGATTGGCAGATCACTTGCTTAGGCAAGTGAGTCAATCATGAGATGTCAAGTACCACACCAGATGTTGTTCTTGCACTAGATGCAATAAGTTGACATTAATCCAATCCTGAAGAAACAGTCGGAAGCAGTTTTAGAACATAAGTGGATGTTCTAGGGATATGATAACGACAGCCTCATTTAGGAGACAGTTATCATTCCAGGCTTCCAAGGTGACATGGACGACAAGCAGGTTGTCAGAGTTATAGTTTTCCTTCTGATGAGGGGCAGTATTTTGGACAGGTGATCCAAGGCAATACTGAGGGAGGCATGGCGCGCAGGATACTGATTAAGTTCAGTTGACGATACAGTCTAAAAAGTTTGGATTTGGAGTTCATTTATGAGCTATGTCCCATCAGACATCCAGACATTCTAAGGCAGGTATTGCTCTTTTCGGGAGATGGTTTTCTCTGCGAACTTGAGATATAGAGAGACATAGAAAGAAACAACTAAGCGGATCCACTCACTAAGGCTATTCCTCGAACGCAATAGTTCCGCAAACGAGCTTTGTGAGACTGACTAGTAGAGGAGTTGGATGTTCGGTATCACACGGGCTGTGAGTATGCGACATCGCAATAATTAGCCTTGAGTGCAAGTGGGAGATTGTTGGAGATAGTGCCCTCATAGTCAATTATTAGGTCACAGGTACGTGATTGTAATGATTGAGGGAGGACCTATCCCGGTAGGACAGTCTTACTCGAGATGATAGTATGCTATCTGGTTTACCTTTATCATCGTGTACTGCTTTAGGTGACATGACACGTCGCTATTACACGTTGATAGAGCCCATAGGATTCTTGCTTGACCACCAGCAGTATGAGGGCGATCATATAAGTGGGAGCTGGGGGTCTACAAGCATATCCTTAAAAGGTCCCTAGTCGTGGGAGTTTCGAGACCGGGCATCGATACTCCATTAGTAGACTAGTGTATACAGTCGAGACCCCGACGAGGGGCGGTGGCTGGTCTCACAAGCCACTGGTGTCAGTTGGATCACCTAAGATGTATACAGGTGCTCATTGGGTTATGAGTACACCGGACAGGACTCGCCGGGAACATGCTAGTTGGTCATATACCAGACGTCAGATGGCAGTTCCCTGGTGACATGTGTGCAGGTTAGTTCATCGACCTGGGGATCGTCATTTGTCTCGTGTGAGTTCCCACTGTACTTTGATTACTACCCTACCACGGCTCAAAGGAGTCGTGCAAACAGGTTTTAGTTGGGTACAGTCCCGAGCCACATGGAGGCAGTGAGCGTATCTTCAGGGGTTCGTCTCTCCCGGTATTGGGGGTGAGGTCGTGCTGTGTCTAGGAGAGCCATTACACAAAGTCCTTGGCCAAGGCAAGGAGATTTACTGGTAGGTATTCCAGTAGTATCTCAGGGTGTTCTGGGCTACACTCCGACACGACTTGTACCGCTTTTGGGGGTCTGACTTTTACCAACCCCCTAGGCCCGCCATGCGATACTCATAGACGAACGGACCGGACTGCACGGATATTGTCACTGACAGGCTCAGTAGGGTGTCAGGATGAGTTCGCTCATCGACGTCCCTTTTAGTCAATAGCTGGTGGCCCGTTACGTATTGGCTTATACCTCTGACGTGCTAGTGGTTAAATCCACAGCCATAGTATTGACGAGTCTTTAGAGTCCACCACACTTTCAGTTACTCAAGTTTCGGGCGAAACGCTGTAGAGGCCGTATGGAGATATGGCAGGGTCTGATCAGATACGTGCGGTATTGCACGGATCAGGATCGGACGGTTTGTACTAGTAGCCGTATAGGTATATGGCAGGGTTCGATCAGATACGTGCGGTATTGCACGGATCAGGATCGGACGGATATTACTAGCCGGTTTTGGTTTAAGCCGGTCCTAGTTTAGTACAGTGTAGATTTTGTCTCCTTGCATTTGTATCCGGACGGAATACAGATGCGGGTGTGTATGCACAGTATCGGGGTTTTCCTGTAATTTATTACGGGACCAGTTTTCTGGAGTTGCCAGTTTGCATTCCGTTCCGGCCGGTTTTCCTTTGTTCTTTCCCGGCCGGACTTTTCCGATGGAGGGGGTTATTTGCAATTGTGCAAATAACATTTGTGGAGGGGGTTCATTGCTAAAAGAATGATTATGATAGCTTTCATTATCTTTGCACCATTACTTGCATTAATGAGGGTATGGTTTTGTTGTAAGGTAAAAGCATGGTAGTATGTTTTCTTGTCTTGGGTTGTGGTCACCTCCTTCTTCTCCTACACTCACCTCCCTCATATGATATATGTTGTTTTCCTCCACCATTCTCTTCATGATGGCCGGCCACTTCCTTGAGGGAAAAAGAGAGAGGAAAAATGAGAGTGTTGCAATCTTTGATCATCTCATTTTGCTTACTAGAAATTGATAGCATCATTTCTCTCAAAGTTTCATTCTTCCTTCACCTCCATCAAAGGCAACTCCAATACCCCAATGAGACAAAGACTCTACACTTCCTACAGCAAACCTTGGGCATGTCGAGTTGCCGGCTTCATGCCCGAGTTGCCTCGGTATTGAGGTGGGAGCCCGTAAAAGCTACAGGCGATGTGGTGCCCTTTCCGACGAGGAGGAGACGGACGGAGATCCCGCGAGGAGATCGGAGTGGAGATGAAGACCGGAGGACTCGGATCAGTCGGTACATCTCTAACCCGTATTGTTGTTCGCTTAGACTTGTTAATGGTTACGATCCGGAGTTTAGTGCGCGGTGGTGCCGGTTTGCAAAGTCCGCAAAATTTAAGTTTATCACCGTTTCCGCGTTTGGCCGTCGGTTTGACGGCCGGGGCGCCGCCGTGCACTTACACAAGCAAGAGTAAAGGGTGAAAGATCATGATGAAAATTTGTCACCTCAATAATCATACCCATATCCATCAACCATCATATCTCCAAAAGTCAAGCCATGAGGAACCAAGAATCAAATGATGGTTGAACAATCATGAAGCTATCATCACAAAAAGTATTCTCCATAATAAAATGCACAATTGCAAATAACCTCCTCCACACCAATTTTCAGCCAAAGAAAGAACAAAGGAAAAATGGCCGAAACGGAAATGCAAACTGGCAACTCCAAAAAATCGATCCCGTAATAAATTACAGGAAAACCCCGCGACTGTATATACATACCCGTATTTGTATTCCGACCGAATACAAATACAATGAGACAAAATCTACACTGTACTATACTAGGATCTGGCTTAAACCAAAGCCCGCTAGTATTTTCCGTCCGATCATGATCCGTGCAATACCGCACGTATCTGATCGAACCCTGCCATATCTCCATACGGCCTCTACAGCGTTTCGCCCGAAACTTGAGAAACGGTCTGTGGGGGACTCTAAAGACTCGTCAATCTCTTGGCTGTGGATTTAACCACTAGCACGTCAGAGGTATTAGCCATACGTAACGGGCTACCAGGTATTGACCAAAAGGGACGTCGATGAGCGAACTCATCCTGACACCCTACTGAGCCTGTCAGTGACAATATCCGTACAGCCCGGTACGTTCGTCTATGAGCATCGCATGGCGGGCCTAGGGGGTTGGTAAAAGTCAGACCCCCAAAAGCGGTACAAGTCGTGTCGGAGTGTAGCCCAGAACACCCTAAGATACTACTGGAATACCTACCAGTAAATCTCCTGCCTTAGCCAAGGACTTCGTGTAAGGGCTCTCCTAGACACCGCGCGACCTCACCCCCAATACCGGGAGAGACGAACCCCAGCAGATCCGCTCACTGCCTCCATGTGGCTCGGGACTGTACCCAACTAAAACCTGTTGGCACGTCTCCTTTGAGCGTGGTAGGGTAGTAATCAAAGTACAATGGGAACTCACACGAGACAAATGACGATCTCAGGTCGATGAACTAACCTGTACACATGCACCAGGGAACTGCTACCTGACGTCTGGTATAAGACCAACTAGCATGTTCTCGGCGAGTCCTGTCCGATGTACTCATAACCCAATGAGCACCTGTATACATCTTAGGTGAACCAACTGACACCAGTGGCTTGTGAGACCGGCCACCGCCCCTCGTCGGGGTCTCGACTGTATACACTAGTCTACTCTGGAGTATCGATGCCCTGTCTCGAAACTCCCACGACTAGGGACCTTTTAAAGATGTGCTTATAGACTACCAGCTCCCACGTATATGATCGCCATCATACTGCTGGTTTTCAAGCAAGAATCCTAAGGGCTCTATCAACACGCAATAGTGACCTGTAAGGTCACCTAAAGCAGTACACGATGATAAAGATAAACCAGATAGCATACTATCATCTTGAGTAAGACTGTTCTAACGGTATAGGTCCTCCCTCAATCATTGCAATCACGTGCCTGTGATCCAATAATTGACTCTGAGGGCACTATCTCCAACACCTGCATGGTTCATTGAATATATATAACATGGAAAATCCTAACTTTTGGAAAATTTCTAGAGGGGGTCATGAGATGGTGTTTGATGTTCGTTCGAACTGTTAAACGTCGTCTAGGTTACCTAAAACGATGTTAAAATTACGACTACGAAACACTCCAAATTAGCCCCTTAACAAAATTAACATCACATGAAATTTTGGGCTAATCAAACAATACCGGAAACCCCAAAATATACAGACCAGAGCACCAAAGAAAAACGAGGCAGAGAGGAGGATTTTAGACCGGTTAGGCCGGTTCAAATTAGCTTTTCACCGGGTCAAAACTGGTGAAACAGCCTCGTTTTTCTCTAGTGTTCTAAATGCATCAAATGCAAGCTTCTGCAGTTGTTTAAATAATTTTAGGAGATCACTTAAAAATCGATAGAGCAAGTATTAGGGTTTCAGTTTTTGAAGTTTCGGAGTTGTTTCGGTTTCGTAATACATCTAACATCGTCTAAGTTTCTAGCTTGGGTCTGATGCCACTGTAGGGATTCCCTAGCACCATGCCTAGGGTTTGTCTTGTTAGTTATATGTATGCCCTAGAGGCCATTACTGTACATACGATGTATATTGTAGTGGATGCTTGGACATATATAGGGAGGACTTTCTTGCTCGACATGATAGTACGCTATCTGGTTGCTCTTTATCTTAACATGTACTCTGATTGTCTCTATGTTACATGTTGATAAAGCCCTTAGGATATGTAATCTACTACTGGGACTATGATGAGATCATACTAGTGGGGCTACGGTAGTCGACGAGTACATCCTATAACTGTTCCTAGTCGAGGGTGTATGAGACAGGGCATCGATACACCAGAGTAGACTAGCGAATACGCATCTTGACCAATATGATGGGCGATGGATGATCCCATATACATCGGTGTTTGACATCAAGGATGGTGTACGGGTGCTCAGTAGAGACTGGGTACACTAGACGGACTCGCCGAGAACTCCCAGATGGTATTATACCTCACGTCAGATGGTAGTTCTCAGGTGACACTGGTACAGGTTAGTCTGTAGACCCGAGATCGTCATAGAGTCTTGTGTGATTCCCACTGTGCTTTGATTTCCATCATACCACATCCAAGAGGGCGTGCAAAGAGGTGGCTTTTGGGTACAGTCCTGAATTACATGGAGGCAATGATCGATAGGAGGGGATTCGTCTCTCCCGGTATAGGGAGTTGATTTTGCGCTGTGTTCGATTGGCTATAACTAGAAATCCCTGGCCAGGGTTGCTGAGATTTACTAGTAAGTGTTATCAGTAGTTTCTCGAACTGTTATAGACCTCATATCGACACGACTTATCAAGCTACTGGGGTCTGACGTTTACCACCCCTAGGCGAGATATGCGACATATCAGACGAAGAGACCGGACTGTACGGGAGTGTTACTGATTGGATTCACGGGAGAAAGTACAGGCTTGCTTGTTGATCTTCTGGTCGCTCAATAGCTGGGTGGCTGTTACGTTTAGATGACCGCTTGCAGCTTGTGGGTGTTTGATATGATCATCACCTACTGCCGGCGTATTGACGATTCTTTAGAGTCCTACAAAGAGGTTTCTTGGCTCAGGCAAAACGGAGTAGGAGCATATATTTAATATGTGCGGGACCGAGAATAATACGTGTATGTGATACCGTATTAGATTCTCTCGATATGAGATATCGGCCGGGTATATGTGATATAGCCGGGTCATCGGATCAAGTGTTGATTCGATGAACTGATACAGATTATACTAGTCGGTTATTTGTGAAATAGCCGGATTATCGGATCAAGTGTTGATTCGATAATTTAATGTATAATTATATATTTGATATATTAAATTACATTAACTAATTTAAGTTCACTAAAAGATTCTTTTTCTCACTCGGGTAATACATTGATATATATATGCGATATATGTTAACTGTATTATTTTATTTTGTTACGATAAATATTGTATATGTGATATATAATATTGTAACATGTTAGGGTTATTAATGCAACATGTTTAGTAGAGATTAAACATGGTTAGGGTTTGATTTGGGTTAATCTTTTCTAGAACCTTCTAGAAGGTTTTGTTTTGTTTTGTGCAAAGATATTTGTGTTGATATTTTACAAGATATTTGTTTAACCTAACCCAACCCTTTAACCCTAGTTAAATCTCTACAAGGGTTACATATACCATGGTTGCATTTCTAACCTCATAATGAACACAATTCATTATTCATCACAAAAGAAATTTCCTTCATCTTCTTCTTCCTTGAGCTTTGAGAAAGCTTTCTAGGTTTTCTTTATGTGATGATTTAGTGTGAGAAATTGAAAATAAATGAGAGCATAAATCTTACTTCATCATCCTAATCTTTCCTAGCCATTTAGATTAGGGTGTTCACTTCATTTAGTGAGTGAGAGATTGTGTTAAAGAAACTTCAAGGTAGATCATCTTAGTTATCGAAGATCGGAAGCAAGCTTGAATCTTTCTCTTTGTGGAGCCTCTCCAGAGTCCGGGAACATGATGATCGCAGCGAAGGGACCTCAACACGGAGCTTTAGAAGTGAAGGAACGGACTACAAAGGTTGTAATCCCAAACTCTTAGTGTTAAGGTGTTTAACATACTTTGTTTCGCCTAATCTCTAGTTTAAAGATCTTGGTTAGGGTTGTTCGGCACGTCTAAATTTTAAATCGGGCATGGTTGATGCTTTGTAGACCCCTGTGAGAGTGCCTAGTGGCCCTACAGTGGTATCAGAGCCAAGCTAGAGCTTTAGGCGAAGTCTAGGCGAAATTTAAAGTCTGATCGAACTCCGAATACCCTTAAAACCCTAGTTTCTGGAAATTTTTTCAAAAGTTGACATTTTTCATATTAAAAATACTCAAAAAATCAGCAGGGAAATATAGGGATTACAGTGAAAAACGAGCATTTAATACCATTAAACAGCCGCGGAACCGCGGCAATGACATGGCTTGCGCGGCGGTTCCGCGGACGTACAGTGGATTTATTGTTTTCTTTTTGCACAGTTAAATCCGTATCTATTTCCTGATTGTTTTGGGAATTTTTAATTTTTACTCAAGTGTTGAGTTTTCTGGGTTGTATTGGGAACTCGTTGATTCGATCGGAAAGTATGATTTCGTTTATTTTGTCCGGGTAATTTTAGAACGTGTTAAAAAGTTCGAACGGATATCAATAACTCACTTTTTTCCCTGCCGGAAAATTTCCAAGTGTTGGATTTTTCCGTAGTTTAAGAACGTTCTAAGTCGTGCAAGTAACGCGGTGGACCCTCTAGAAGAACGCAAACCTTAACCCGATTATGTGACCGTCTGAACTACCTCCAAACCTTAGGGTTTGTGGCAGTACGGCGTTGCCACATGTGAGGCGTTGGCTTGACCCTTCTACGGCTAGACCATTGGTACTGTAGCATGTGATGGATGTTTTTAAACTAATTTCAAGTGTTGAGAACTATTTGGGAAATCTTGGGTGTTTGTTTATTCGATCGGAAAGTTTAACATTGTCTATTTATCTGGAATGTGATACAATATTTGGAATCCACTTGTAATTATGAGATAACTAATTTGAATGTTATAAATCTAGCGGTTTAGTCTCATTTGATCGGTTTCCACGGGATTTTGATGCGATCAAAAGTCCGTCGCAATCACGTAGCGTACGCGGATACTCGCCGGGTAAACTTAATAGAAAGCCACGCCCCATAGCCCCGACCGAGTGACTGTAGGAGAATCCCGTCGCCAAAAGCATCCGTTTGGGAGCTCGCGGTAGCGGTGTTCCGCCTTAGTGCACTTCGTCGACGGCATCGGGGGTGCGTCCGTCTACTAAAGTTTGCGACGAGCATTCGATCAGGATGTCGGGAATCTTGTTGAATTGCCCGACTAGATATTGAAAAGTGTTTTCGATAAAGAGACTAAAATGCGGGGTTTATAATTGTTAGGCATGTGATATCTAAGGAATTCATTAGGTTAGGCATGAGATGTCTAATGAGGTTGCGGATTCCAACTGTTGTAGTTTTACACTTTCTTTTCTGTGACCGTAAGCGTAGTATGTGGTGTATCGCCGGCTTCGTTGCTATACATCAACGACAATCGGGATACGCATACTTGCTTACGTTGATGATATGACATATTATGTGTTGCTGTGATATGTTATATTGGATCGTCGCGTTTTGAATAGCCGGGGGTTTTATGTGAGATGAGGGTTTTTCTTTTTCATTCATGTAAAATTCATTTGTATGTAATATTCTTTTATTGGGGCACTTCCGGGCTGAGGATGATGTCACCGTTGTATATTATTTACTTTTCCGCATTAGGTAGACCCAAGGCGGGAAGCACAAGTAACCGAGTTCTAGGGTCCAGTGGGAGACCATCTCGAGGAGTCGAGACCGGGTCTCCTAACCCTAGAATTGGCAGTGTTGCTTGCCGCTCTCGTAGGGGTCTAGGGATGTGGGTTTAGCTATTCATCACGACCGTGGAATCCGTGTTTTATCCAGGCTCGTATTAAAACACAGACCTCTTAGTATATCCAATATTTCATATATGTTTCTTCTGCTGCAATGTTCTGTGATGAGATCATATTACTGCCTGAGACGAATGTTTATATTATATATATTATATATATGTTATATTGCAGATTTCGTTTCAAATGTGATGCTTGTGAAGCATAATAAAATGGGACTTCATTAATGAGATTAATGAAATAAAAGAAACCTAAAGATGTTGTAGAAACTTGTCTCAAAAACAGGTAGCTCTAGTTTTTGCTTTGCATAGTGATATTTGTGAAATATCCTGCACCTTATTCGATGAGGAAAGAGCCGACGATCCCTTCACCGGGAGTGACCTCTTTAGCAAAACTAGAAAAAGGCCTCAAAAACATTCCTTTTAAAAATCACTCGATTCTACAACGATATCAAGTTTATTACGCAAAAGGTTTTCTTAAAAACCTGTCGTAGCCCTCCGTCATTTCAGATAAGTACTAGTTAGTATTCGTACTACGTTTGTTGACTATGTTAAGGCGTAGTGTGCTGTAGCTGATTAGTGCTAATCTGTATAAGCATATGATGCGATTGGATTAGGGTAGTCGTGCGACTTTGTTGACTATGTTAAGAGTCGTGCGGGTGGGTTTAATTCAATCGGGAAATGACGGGTTGAACTTGACTAGCACTTATGATTTGTTGACTATGTTAAAGTCATATAGCTGCTATGGGTAAAATATTATTGGGAATTTCAAGAGTAGAAATTTGCAATGAGATTGCATACCTTCTATGAGATAGTTGGATCCCGATACCCGCTGCGAGTAAGAGTTACTCCTGGGAGAGTTTTACACATTACAATTAGCCGATCAAGTAGGTGTCTAGAAAGGTGTTAACGGGGTTACGCCCCTGGGAAAACGAGATTTACTTTAATTAGGTCTGTGCGAAAGCACGGGGAACCTCCCTCAAAGTACCGGCACTGGCCTGGCTGAAAGATTGGCGAACTTGTAGAGTGTAATTAATTCCGGCTAGTCTTTCCTTTTAGGGTTTGAAGGAAGATTTGACTAAAACAGTGGGAGACATCCTGATTAGATAAATTGATAACCAATCTAATCTTATAAAAGCGCACGCTGAGTGTTTTCTTCTCTCTCTCTCCTGGTTGCGACTATGTCACGCCTTAATCGAGATAATAATACAGATGTATTGACCAAACCCGCTTGTTATACTGCGCTAAGGAACGTTGGTCCCGCTCCAACTTATAATTGTTATAAGATAGAGCAGGAAATAGGGGATTACCAGAATTCCCGTGCCGCCCAAACGAAGAAAGTACATGTTGATGCATCTTCTTCGGGTGTGTTCATTACATAGAACTGTTTCTCAATATCCTTTACGTCCTGGGTATTTGATACCGGATCAGGATCCCACATATGTAATTTGTTACATGGGCTACAGACAGGTAGAGAACTGAGAACGGGTGATAAATTTCATGAGATAGAAACGGTGCAAGTGTTGCAGCCAAGTCTGTTTGTAGTTATCACCCTGTATTACCAGAATACATTGATTCTGAATGAATGTTATTAGATACTGAACCTGATATACAACATCATATCGGTCTCTTTATAAGTAAAGAAAGGATATAATTTTGTATTGTTGGATAATGTTTTGAACATTTCCTATATCAAGAGTTGATTGGTTCAGGCACGTTATCTAAAAGCATATACGTTCTAAATCAAACTACAGTTCTTAATGTACAAAACACACACAAGAGGAAGAGTTCAGAAATGAACGAATCCTACTTGAGGCATTGTAGACTAGGTCATATCAATACGATCCGACTAGCTGAAGTTACATTTAGATGCATATTTAAATGAGTTTGAATTTACATCTTGTGAAACTTGCCGGTCATGTCATAAAGATAAGATGACCACAGCTCCGTTTATTGGAAATAGAGAAAGAGTTAGTGAACTCTTAGGATTGATACATGCTGATGTGTGAAGGTCCCCTGTCTACACATGCCAGGACCGGTTCTTTGTACTTCATTACATTCACTGATGATCTCTCAAGATTCAGACATATGTTCCTGTTGAAACACAAGTCCGAAACTTTTGAGATAATCACAGAATATAAGTTAGAAGTAGAGAACCAAAAACGGGTATAAGTATTATGTCCTTTGATGAGATCAAGGAGGAGAATACTTAAGCACGGGATTCCTGGACTATTCTAAAGGAGAATGAGATTCTCTCTCAGCATTACTCCTCCGTATACACCACAGCACGTTGGTGTATCAGGGCGGAGCAATCACACCCTATTTGATATGGTGCGCTCTATGATGAGTACTACTGAGTTTCCTATTTCCTTTTGGGAGTTATGCACTTGTGAAGCTATATACCTATTGAATAGGGTTCCAATCAAATCAGTTGCCTACCACTTCATATGTGATATGGAATGGGAAGGGCCCATATCTTAAGTAAGTTAAGATTTGGGGTTGTCCGGCCTATGTCTAAAAGCAAAATCCGGACAAGCTCGAGGCAAAGTCAGATCTGTAGAAGTTTGTTGGATATCCCAAGCATTAGCAAGGGAATATCTTCTACCTAACCGAGGAACAAAAGATGTTTTGTTTCTCAAACATGCCACCTTTGTGAAAGGGAATTTCTTATGAGGAAATTAGTGGTCATGAGGTAGAACTGGAAACAGTTCCAGCTATACAAACTGCAGCTGATGATTTGGTAGAACCAAAGGATTCAATAGTTTCTAACGAACCTCAGCCTCTCTGCCGATCTAGTAGGGTTCCTCACCCACCTGAGAGATACTTTGGTTTCTCTATGACAGTGGGAGTGAGGATTGCATCATGAGATGATGACCCAACTTATTTCGAGCAGGCCATCAGGAGTGGGACTCTGTAAGAATGGCTGGATGCTTAGCGATCTGAGATGGAATCCTTATACACCAACAAAGTATGGACTTTGGTTGCTTTATCTGAAGGGTTAAATCCCCATCAGGAGCAAGTATATCTTGAGAAGATTACTTGGTGTACATGGAAAAGTTGAGACTTTCAACGCTATGCTTAAGTCCATCCAGATCCTACTTGCCACGGCTACATACCATGACTATGATATCTGGCGATTGGGTGTCATGACTGCTTTTCTAAAATGATGATTTGGAAGAGAGAGTCTATAAGGACACAGCCAGAGGGCTTCGTAGACAGTGGGAGCAGCGGAAACGTGAGGAAGATGTTTTATATGATAAATCAGGCATCGCGGAGTTGGAACGTCTGTTTTTGATGTGGTAGTCAAAGAGTTTGACTTCATCAAAATGGTAGATGAACCTTGTATATACAAAAAGGTAGTAGAGAGTATGGTGGTGATCCTCGTAGAGTACGTGGATGGCATACTCTTAATAGAGAAGGAGTTTCCTATACTACGCTCGGTCAATCTCCTCTTATCACAAGGATTCTCCATATAAGATCAAAGTGATACCTACTAATTCCTGGGTTTTATATCTATGAGATAGATCTAAATGGATGTTAGGATTCTCACTAGTTGTAGTGAGATGGTATCAATCGATCCTGGGGAGAATCACTGGAAAGGTTCCAGGGTGATAAGGACGACTGAATGTCAGTTGGAGGCATTGTCTTTACCTTCAGTGGAGGGACGATATGTTGGAAGAGTTCCAAGCTAGATACCGTGACTTACTAGAAGATTAAAGGCAAGATACATCGTTACCAAGGATGCTACCAAAGAGGCAGTCTGGATATATATAAGTTCATGAGATGAACTTCGTTCCTACCATTGTGTGACAATGGAGTTGTGGCTTAAGACAAGGAACCCCCGTCCCATCAGAAATCCGGAAATAATTCTTAGGCAGTATCACCTGATCATGGAGATAGTTGATCTCCAGGGAGATAAAGGTTAGGAGAGTAGACACAGAGGACAACAGCGTGGATCCACTCACAAAGGCCTTTTTCCCAGTAGAGACTTTTATGGGATGGTTGAGTATGAGATACTTCAACCACAGCTGATTGTTGGGTATGCGATACCACAACAGATGGCCCTAGTGCAAGTGGGAGATTATTAGTTATATGTATGCCCTAGAGGCCATTACTGTACATACGATGTATATTATAGTGGATGCTTGGACATATATAGGGAGGACTTTCTTGCTCGACATGATAGTACGCTATCTGGTTGCTTTTTATCTTAACATGTACTCTGATTGTCTCTATGTTACATGTTGATAAAGCCCTTAGGATATGTACTCGAGTACTGGGACTATGATGAGATCATACTAGTGGGGCCACAGTTGTCGACGAGTACATTCTATAACCGTTCCTAGTCGAGGGTGTATCGAGACAGAGCATCGATACACCAGAGTAGACTAGCGTATACGCATCTTGACCCATATGATAGGCGATGGATGATCCCATATCCATCGGTGTTTGACATCAAGGATGGTGTACGGGTGCTCAGTAGAGACTGGGTACACTGGACGGACTCGTCGAGAACTCCCAGATGGTATTATACCTCACGTCAGATGGCAGTTCTCTGGTGACACTGGTACAGGTTAGTCTGTAGACCCGAGATCGTCATAGAGTCTTGTGTGATTCCCACTGTGCTTTGATTTCCATCATACCACGTCTAAGAGGGCATGCAAAAAGGTGGCTTTTGGGTATAGTCCCGAATCACATGGAGGCAATGAGCGATAGGAGGGGATTCGTCTCTCCCGGTATATGGAGTTGATGTTGCGCTGTGTTCGATTGGCTATAACTAGAAATCCCTGGCCAGGGTTGCTGAGATTTACTGGTAAGTATTATCAGTAGTTTCTCGAACTGTTATAGACCTCATATCGACACGACTTATCAAGCTACTGGGGTCTGACGTTTACCACCCCTAGGCGAGATATGCGACATATCAGACGAAGAGACCGAACTGTACGGGAGTGTTACTGATTGGATTCGCGGGAGAAAGTACAGGCTTGCTTGTTGATCTTCTGGTCGCTCAATACCTGGGTGGCTGTTACGTTTAGCTGACCGCTTGCAGCTTGTGGGTGTTTGATATGATCATCACCTACTGCCGGCGTATTGACGATTTTTTTAGAGTCCTACAAAGAGGTTTCTTGGCTCAGACAAAATGGAGTAGGAGCACATATATGATATGTGCGGGACCGAGAACAGTACGTGTATGTGATTCCGTATTAGATTCTCTCGATATGAGATATCAGCCGGGTATTTGTGATATAGCTGGGTCATCGGATCAAGTGTTGATTCGATGAACTGATACAGATTATATTAGTCGGTTATTTGTGAAATAGCCGGATTATTGGATCAAGTGTTGATTCGATAATTTAGTGTATAATTATATATTTGATATATTAAATTACATTAACTGATATAAGCTCACTAAAAGATTCTTTTTCTCACTCGGGTAATACATTGATATATATATGCGATATATGTTAACTGTATTATTTTATTTTGTTACGATAAATATTGTATATGTGATATATAATATTGTAACATGTTATGATTATTAATGCAACATATTTAGTGGAGATTAAACATGGTTAGGGTTTGATTTGGGTTAATCTTTTCTAGAACTTTCTAGAAGGTTTTGTTTTGTTTTGTGCAAAGATATTTGTGTTGATATTTTGCAAGATATTTGTTTAACCCAACCCAACCCTTTAACCTTAGTTAAATCTCTACAAGGGTTACATATACCATGGTTGCATTTCTAACCTCACAATGAACACAATTCATTATTCATCACAAAAGGAATTTCCTTCTTCTTCTTCCTTGAGCTTTGAGAAAGCTTTCTAGGTTTTCTTTATGTGATGATTTATTGTGAGAAATAGAAAATAAATGAGAGCACAAATCCTACATCATCATCCAAATCTATCCTAGCCATTTAGATTAGGGTGTTCACTTCATTTAGTGAGTGAGAGCTTGTGTTAAAGAAACTTCAAGGTAGATCATCTTAGTTATCGAAGATCGGAAGCAAGCTTGCATTTTTCTCTTCGTGGAGTCTCTCCAGAGTTCGGGAACATGATGATCGCAGCGAAGGGACCTCAACACGGAACTTTAGAAGTGAAGGACCGGACTACAATGGTTGTAATCCCAAACTCTTAGTGTTAAAGTGTTTAACATGCTTTGTTTCGCCTAATCTCTAGTTTAAAGATCTTGGTTAGGGTTGTTCGGCACGTCTAAATTTTAAAACGGGCATGGTTGATGCCTTGTAGACCCTTATGAGAGTGCTTAGTAGCCCTACATGTCTTGCATCAAACATGCCACAATAAAATTTTTAGGGGTGCTAAGCAAAACCAACCATGAATCGAACTAGAAATTTAGGGTAACAATGACAAGTATCACATACAAGTAATAATTTAACACTAAGAGGAGAGTAATACAATCTTTGTAGACCTCCTCTTTGTGACTCCTTGGATCAACTTGATGTTTGAACCGGTTCTTTTCAGTCCCTCGAAGTCCACGACGATCCACCACGGAGTCCCTTTGCACAAGCTCCTAACTTCACTTGATCAAGATGGAAATGAAGCAAACAATCTAAACTAGTGGGCTAAACTAACATAGATTGGTGATGTAGGTTGTGTTCTCACTTAAAAACCTTTTCTTTTTCTTTTCTTCACTCACTTTCTAAAACCTAGAGAGCTTGAAGGAGGAAGAAGAAGGAGGAGATGGCTTAGCTTAACTCTTGTGTTAAAAATGAGAACAATGATAATAATCGAGAGAGAGAGAGAGAGAGAGAGAGAGAGAGAGAGTTATCTCCTCATAAACCATGGTTACAAAATATCTAGATATTTTGATATAGAGTTAACTAAAACCATGGGTAATAAAACCATGGTTTTGACTTTGGTCAACAAGGGAAGAGTGTAGAAACCCAACCATGATTTTATTCCCATTTTCTTTTTCTCAATAATCAAAATATATAAATATTTCTCCATGTGAGTCTTGCATTGCCATCTCCAATGTATCATCAACCATGACACATCTATGCATGCATGTGTGCATTCATATCAATATATACATACATACACTCATGCATACAACATAAAGAAATAGGTTTTAATAAATGAGCTAATGGTCATTAATATTAAATCAACACTTGATTTAATAATTCGGTCATATCACATACGACCCAACCAATAGTAAACGCTAGATTAAAATACGGTATCATATACTCGCATTTAATCAAGCTCCCACGCATATCCCTATATGCACCCCACATCGTTTCGCCTGAGCCAGGAAACCCCTTTGTGGGACTTTAAGACTCGTCAATACGCTAGCAGTAGGCAGTGATCATATCACATACCCATAAACCGTCAGCGGCACTAGCTGTACGTAACGGCACTAGCAGTGATCATATCACATACCCACAAACCCCTTTAGTACAAATCTAGATGTTTTAGTATAACTAGCAGCCATAATGTTCACTTAATATCTTAATTAGACTACACAATTATTAACTAATTTTTAATCTCACCTATTTCCATTAATCATGAATTTAGTTTGCAAGAATATTTAATTAAGACAATTTAAAAGTAATAATTAGCAAATTAACAACTAGTTTAGATTTTTCAAGTCTTAAGATGTTAAACTACACATTGTAACCATAATCAAGTGATAAAACCCTAACTTGAACCCAAACCCTTTTCTTTAAAAACTCAAATTTGCAATTAGAACCATATTTAAACCTAATTAAGTTAGATTTAAAGTAATTAATCAACAATTTAACCATATGGTTAAGATTTATACCTCAAAGATTTAGGGATCCAACTTGCAAACTTGCCTCCAAAAATGCCATCTTGCTTCAAGATCTAAGCTAATTTGGGCCAAAGAATATTGGGTGAAGGTTTATTAGGAATTAGTGAGGTTTTGTGTGGATTTTTGAAGCAAAAATGAAGAATTTGTGAAGTGAAATGAGGTGGAGAAATGGGGAGGGGGCTGCAGGAAGAGGCTCAGCCAAAAGTGAGGAGAGAGGGAAAAAAATGAGGTGTTTGTGTGTCAAGTCAAGAAAAAGCCCATTATCACATCTATTAATCCCTTTTATTAATTATTTAATTTTCTTTTATTTTATTTTAAAACTTAGACTTCTCTAGAACCATTAGGACAAATGTAGAAAGAAAGAACATGTTATAAACTAGGTTCTAAGTTGTCATGGTTCACTAATGTGTACTTAACCCATTTTAATTTGTAATTATCACTAATTAAATGTATAAGTAAAATCTTATAATAATATTTAAAATAATTAATTGAGGAAAAGCATTTAAGTAAACTAGCAATTTATAAGTGACTAATTAAATACCAAATAGTAGCAATTACATAGCTAAAATAGGTATAATTAAGTCTATGTTGAAAAATAATTATAATTAAGTTTTACGGAAAACACGAGTTATATTACCGATTATCGGATAATTAACCTAAATGATTTTTAAAACGTTACAGGCTCCCAGGTATTGAGCGATCAGAAGAAAAACAAGCGAATTGTCAAAACTTCCGTCGAGCCAATTGGAAACACTTACCGTACAGTCCAGTCTTTTGGTCAGATATGTTGCATATCGAGTCTAGGGATAGTATCGTCGACCCCAATAACTTAATAAGTCATGCCGGTATATGGCCTATAATAGATCGAGAAACTATTGATAACACTTATCAGTAAATCTCATCAGCCCTGGCCAGGGACTACCTGTTATAGCCAATCGAGCATAGCACAACATCAACCCCTAATACCGGGAGAGACGAAATCCGTCTGTAACGTTTTAAAAATAATTAAATGAATAAAAGTGTTTAAGTGAATTTTAGGATTTTCGGTAAAGTAAAATGTATTTTTCGTAAAACCAAACCGTGATTGTTTTTCATTATAATTTTAAAAATATCTATTTTAATTATGAAATTACTAGTAAATGGTGTTTATTTATCCACTTATAAATTTTTAGTTTAATAAAATATTTTTCCTAAATTAATTATTTTAAATATTAACATAAGCTTTATTTTTACACTAAATTAGTGTAAATTACAAATTTGAATGGTTTTAATTTGTAAAAATGAACCATGGCATATTAGAATTTAGTGTGTATCATGCAAAAATTATTTGCAAATTTTTCCTATTTTCTAGAGCTTTCTTGAGTTGCTATAGTGAAGAAATAAATAAATAAATAAATAAAGCATGAAAAGACTTTTATTGATGTTTCTTCTCTTGAAACTTCTACACACTTTTTCCACTCTCTTCTTTCTCTCCCTCACCTCTCTAGGGCCGGCCACAAACCCCCCATGGCTGCCCCCCCGATTTTCCACCTCATTTTTATTCAAAATTCATCAAAAACACATCAAAAATTCAATTAAAATTCCACAAAATCCTATTTATTCCATACTCTTTATTCCTTGCTCATTTTTATATGAAATTTGGAGATGGAAAGCATACATTTTGGAGGCTCATTTCTTGTTTGGATTTCATATTTTGGGAGGTATAATTTCTTTCTTTTGATTTATTGTTTTAGATGTTCATTTAAGCTTAATTAGATTTAATGAATTAATTCTATGTTTTTTTTAAAATGCAAGTTAGGGTTTGTAAATTCAAGTTATGATTTTTGTTAATTATTTAAAGTTATAATAGTTAGTTTAACACTTTTAGAATTGGAAAATATTGCATGGTTGTTGAATTGTAAAATTTTCATTTAAAATTGTTTTAAATTAGGAATTTAGTTAACTAGGTTTTTGCAAAATGTGTTTGTGGTTAATATAAAATTTTAATTTGGGTTGTTATCATTGGATTATAGTTTTAGTGGAAATGTTAGCATGTTAATGGAAAGAAAAACTTAGTTTGATTGCTAGTTTCTATGGTTAATTGATAAATTGTGATAAAAATTACTAATTTTGTAAACTAGATTTTAGAAATTCCTATATAAATGAGATTAAAAATATAATTATGGTTTCATTATATCATTATCATCATGAATTGTGATTTAAGTCATTAATTTATGCAAAATCATGTTTTGTGGTGGAATTGTGGTATTTTACTTGAAAAATGTTGAAAATTGTTAAAGGGTGCAAACTAGAAATTTCAAATTTATACAAATATGTGTAATAAAAATATAGTAATAGTTTGTATAGTCTAGTTATGCTATTTAATGAGTTTTATGACCTTTGGTTTCATTTAAATGTCATGTTTTGATGAAAAACGGTAAATTGGCATTTTCGGGTTTTTCGAAAACGGACGATTTGATCGATTTTAGTGTTTCGATGAATTTGATCATGTTTTGCAATATAAGTAATGTGTTTTAAAACTACGAGTTATCTGTTGATATTTATCTCGATCCATCGGAGTTTGTACGCCGATATCGAGCGATATTTGGTTCTTTTGCGTGGACGGGACATAGGTTTTAACCTATGCTTGTTCCTTGTATCGTTTGACTTTTGTATGTGATTCGGTTTACGATACTATTTATATGTTTGCGTTTAGGTACCCCTCACGTGGACTGCGGGCGATGAAGAGGAGGATGGCAACACCGTCTTCGGCAGACATGGACCAGGTGAGTAGATGCATATCTACGGGGGGAAGTCGGGTGGATGGCGTTTAGCACCCCCGCAACGTAGAATAGGAATAGTACTTATTGACATTAGGAAACCCGATGTGACCCTAGATTCTTACTGAGCAGGACCCTAGTAATGACCCTAGGCGGGACTAGACTGAATTAGGAAAACCATACCTGAGGATGAATACTTTGGGAGAGGTTCGTAGGCTTCTGATAGAAACACACACGCACATACTAAAACTTGACATGGCGTATACGTATATGTGTGTATATATATAAAACTAGGTATAGGTGTATATATATACACAACACGTATATGGGATTCGTTGATGTGATATGATATCTGAGGTATGATGAAACAATATGACTGGCTTGATGCCGTGATTCTTGACTATACAGTCGTACTAAAGTGTTAGCGGATCATTAGAGAAAGAGATAATGAACATGAATATATAAATTATGAAGGGTGGTGGTGATATTGAGATATATGGGACGCTAAAATAGTACCTGGGCTGTAGCTTGTGACTTGATGACGATAAGATATCGGTATGACTTAATCACAATATGATACATATGACATGATATTTCTGAGGATAAACTAATGATGTTTATCATGATGGCAATGATATATGATTGATGTATGCGATCACAGTTTAGCACCTTGATCATGAGATGTGTTGATGATGACATTATACGAATGAGGAGACACCTAGGAGATACTTGACCGTACCCCGATATTGGGATGCCGTACGATGGATTTTACCGTACGAGGCTTAGATTTGATGATTGATCTGCACTCTTGATTCGAGGAAGCCGTACTACGTACGTGACGCTATTGAGGCGGGATCGCCGACTATTAGAGATATTGATTCAGACCTTAGGTAGACTCTAGTTTCTTACTGACTAGTCTATTAGGTTTAGTTTCTTAGGATGTTAGATGGACACTAGTTTAGGTTCGACTCACATAGTGGTAGTTGTACTCGTATTTCGCAGAGGAGTGGATAATGCACATCTGTCTTTACATTCATACTGTAATCATCATGGTGCATGTTCTTACATATGTTGCAATAATCAGTACAAACTATACCTGTTAGGACACCAGCACCATTACCGATGATGCGCATATTCCACGCACACTTATTTGCCGGCTCACACACATCATCATCGGTAATTGCTATGTCACGTACACTTTAGATCATATTGTCTTTTATGGATAGAATCAGTTAACAACTAGACCGATATAATATTGTGATTATTCTCTGATGTTAGTATAGACATGATATTTATTACTTAGACATCCATGCATTCATATTTTCATGTTATCATGCAGTATTATGGGCATATGTCGACACTTATCATATAGTTACTCATGATTTTGAGATTTGGATTTCTATGAGATTTCTGGATTTTTGGAGAAAACCGCAAAAATATATAAAAACTTCTCTCTCTCTCCTCTTCTCTTTTTAAAATAAGATGCGGTTTTCTCGTGATGTATGTGTCGTCCACCATGAGTATTTCATGTTTTCTGTTGGATTTCGAGACCCGATTCGAGGAGTGGATGAACCGTCTCGGGTACATGGTGGGCCCGGTATGGTACCCCGGGGCAAGAAGATCGAGTTGTAGACGATGAGCCTGGCAGGGGAAGGCTACCTACCGGTGATGTCTGGCGCGGCGGATATCCGGAGGATACCGACCGTTGTCGTGAGATTTGATGATATGGGCCGATCCGGACTGACGAGCACGAGATATTAAGACTTGAGATTACATGTGTTGTGTCGATACTTGACACGGATTTCCATGGATTTCATTATTGAGATTTCAGATTCTTATACACATTCTACTATGATAACAGCTAAAGATTTCTTATACATATATATCTGGATTTCAGGATTTGTTACTTTACATTCATGGTGCATGCATTTCATTCATATGACATAGTACTATATGAGGCACTGACACGAGCACGGAGTATCTGCACTTACACGTATTATTACCCTGCTATTACTTGAGGTTTGAGACTTAGTAGTGTATTATTATGACCTAGAATAGCGTCGTGCATTCGATTTCTTTTCGTAGATGTCTTCTACTCACGAGTTGGCAACTCACCCCTGTTGTGCCAAATTTTATTACAGGTTCGATGTACAGGTTTCCCGGGCAGCTTGCTGGCACATCTTTTATTTCAGGGTGATTTGCACGGTAGGTTGTTTCACTTGTATCTGAACCACCATTGTATTTTATTCATTTGTTGTATCTAGTAATCTCCATCAACCATACTTGTATTACTTGATAAGTTTATTGGACCAGTCTTTTATTTCGACCTTAGAGTCGCGCATGTATTATTCTGATCTGGTGGTTTTGTTTTCTTTTTAGTTTGAGCCTCGCCCTTTGGCGTTGTATACTATTTGTGCTCGTTGTGGTTGTTTCCGCCAGTTGGCGTTGAGCTAGCACCCGTTTGGGGATGCTTTTTATTGTTTATCTATATTATACTTGTTGTACCCATTTGGGGGCCAGTTTTTACAGAGGAGACTCTGCCGAAATTTTTGGGAAAATTTGCTGATACTTTTAAACTTGTTTTTCTTCATGTTTCTTTTACTTCTTCTTCTTTTTATGGTTTAGATTTCTGGGCTTCGGCTTACTTAGGTTACGTGCCTCTAGACGCTTCGTAATCTAAGTGCCGGTCACGTTCCGTACTCTCGGGTCGTGACAAAGTTGGTATCAGAGCGCTAGGTTTAACCTTGTATAAGTCTAGGTGACCCTTGGTTGATGGAGTAGGCGATTTAGGTAGAGTAACATACCGTGGGTATGGTCCGCGGCATACTTACGATACGCTACTCTGCTTAAGGAGCCTTAGGATGTACATTGTTTGCACCGTATTTCATTCGTTCCTTTGATCCATCTTCGTCGATATCGGATGGTGGTTTCTGTTACCACGGGCAGAGGAAGCTGCGGCTCGAATGCGATAACCATTAGAGTATTGGTTATTCTTGAGGATTGAAGCATTGCTTAGCGTGCGGACGAAGGGTATTCACATGCCGTCCGGATGAAGTTAAAGGGTTCGAACGATTATCAGAAAACCATTTTCCCAAGTTTGAGGTATTCGGAAGAACATGCAGGTATTTCGATGGACCCTCTAGAAGAATGAAACCCTAACTCGACATAATGACCATGAGAACGCCCTTGAACCTTAGGGTTTACGGCAGTTCCGCTGTGCCATTAGTGAGGCTTGGGTTTGCCCTTCTACGGCTGGATCATCGATGCTGGGGTATGTACCGGATATTTTTAAACTGTACTTGAGTGTTGAGCTCTCGGGGAATTATGGGATTTTGATGGATCGATCGAAAGATTTAATGTAGTCCGGATATCAAGTGAAGGGATCGACTACGTGGGAGACTCTAGACATGAGTATTGCCGTTGGTAGCGCAGTCAGCACACCTATGAAAGAACGAGTTCGAAGCAGTCGACATCAGAGGAAAGAGGCGCATATTGACGATAGTGTTTACAATTGTGATTTAGTGATTTGAATTTCATATTTTCATTGATTGGATTTTTGTATTTTGAGGATTTTGTTCTACGATTGGTATTTCATGTGTGTACCTTCATTCTATTTGTGTTTCATATATCAGTTGTATTGATGTTGTTTAGTACACACCCAGTACACTTGATTTGGTTTTATATATATTTTGGGATTTTTGATTGATTTCGTGCATAGGGGTTGCACATGATTTTTACATATGTTTCGACCTAGTTTTCATGCATTTTTGTACTGTGATTTCGATTTTGATATTCAATGTATGTTTTCGTGCACCATATGCACCTGATTAGGATTCTTACGCATACTTGGCGCACTTGATGCGATTTTGTGCACACCAGATGCACTAAATCGGGGTTTTGTGCAGATTAGATGCACCTGATATTGTGTCGTGCACGCCCGTTGCACTTGACAGATGTTTTTGGTGCACATCTATTGCACTTAGTTTTGTTTTGTGGGTATTCATGGTATCTGTAATTGGTTTCGATTTCAGTGCGCACCCGACGCACATGACATTTTATTGATGTGATTGGGGTTGATTTTAATTTGAGCAGTATGTTTTCCTAATTATTATTATTGATTTAGTAACCAGGCGGGACGTGTATGTTAAATAAAAGATATATATATATAGCTATTTTTTTAAATTAAACGTCCGCTACTTATACCGTGACACGTGCATTGCACGGCGAATTTTCAAGAGGGGTTTTTGTATGCTTCTTTATTATGAGGCTTAGGCGATTTTACTAGGATGCGAAATATATATAAGTTATAGATTGATGTATATTATGATGGTTTTAACATTGGGTTATGATATTTTATTCTCTCCATAACTTCGATGATTGCGTTATGCTTGACGGAGTTGATTTTAGTTATGTATTGATGATTTCGGAGCCCCGACGATTTGAATGTTTTGCTAAACGTTTTAGTATTTGGAGGGGGAGTTTTAATTTAAATTCGGGGACCGAATTTCTTAAAGGGGGGAAGATTGTAACGTTTTAAAAATGATTAAATAAATAATTAAATGAATAAAAGTGTTTAAGTGAATTTTAGGATTTTCGGTAAAGTAAAATGTATTTTTCGTAAAACCAAACCGTGATTGTTTTTCATTATAATTTTAAAAATATCTATTTTAATTATGAAATTATTAGTAAATGGTGTTTATTTATCCACTTATAAATTTTTAGTTTAATAAAATATTTTTCCTAAATTAATTATTTTAAATATTAACATAAGCTTTATTTTTACACTAAATTAGTGTAAATTACAAATTTGAATGGTTTTAATTTGTAAAAATGAACCATGGCATATTAGAATTTAGTGTGTATCATGTAAAAATTATTTGCAAATTTTTCCTATTTTCTAGAGCTTTCTTGAGTTGCTATAGTAAAGAAATAAATAAATAAAGCATGAAAAGACTTTTATTGATGTTTCTTCTCTTGAAACTTCTACACACTTTTCCCACTCTCTTCTTTCTCTCCCTCACCTCTCTAGGGCCGGCCACAAACCCCCCATGGCTGCCCCTCCCCATTTTCCACCTCATTTTTATTCAAAATTCATCAAAAACACATCAAAAATTCAATTAAAATTCCACAAAATCCTCTTTATTCCTTGCTCATTTTTATATGAAATTTGGAGATGGAAAGCATACATTTTGGAGGCTCATTTCTTGTTTGGATTTCATATTTTGGGAGGTATAATTTCTTTCTTTTGATTTATTGTTTTAGATGTTCATTTAAGCTTAATTAGATTTAATGAATTAATTCTATGTTTTTTTTAAAATTCAAGTTAGGGTTTGTAAATTCAAGTTATGATTTTTGTTAATTATTTAGGGTTATAATAGTTAGTTTAACACTTTTAGAATTGGAAAATATTGCATGGTTGTTGAATTGTAAAATTTTCATTTAAAATTGTTTTAAATTAGGAATTTAGTTAACTAGGTTTTTGCAAAATGTGTTTGTGGTTAATATAAAATTCTAATTTGGGTTGTTATCATTGGATTATAGTTTTAGTGGAAATGTTAGCATGTTAATGGAAAGAAAAACTTAGTTTGATTGCTAGTTTCTATGGTTAATTGATAAATTGTGATAAAAATTGCTAATTTTGTAAACTAGATTTTAGAAATTCCTATATAAATGAGATTAAAAATATAATTATGGTTTCATTATATCATTATCATCATGAATTGTGGTTTAAGTCATTAATTTATGCAAAATCATGTTTTGTGGTGGAATTGTGGTATTTTACTTGAAAAATGTTGAAAATTGTTAAAGGGTGCAAACTAGAAATTTCAAATTTATACAAATATGTGTAATAAAAATATAGTAATAGTTTGTATAGTCTAGTTATGCTATTTAATGAGTTTTATGACCTTTGGTTTCATTTAAATGTCAAGTTTTGATGAAAAACGGTAAATTGGCATTTTCGGGTTTTTCGAAAACGGACGATTTGATCGATTTTAGTGTTTCGATGAATTTGATCATGTTTTGCAATATAAGTAATGTGTTTTAAAACTACGAGTTATCTGTTGATATTTATCTCGATCCATCGGAGTTTGTACGCCGATATCGAGCGATATTTGGTTCTTTTGCGTGGACGGGACATAGGTTTTAACCTATGCTTGTTCCTTGTATCGTTTGACTTTTGTATGTGATTCGGTTTACGATGCTATTTATATGTTTGCGTTTAGGTACCCCTCACGTGGACTGCGGGCGATGAAGAGGAGGATGGCGACACCGTCTTCGGCAGACATGGACCAGGTGAGTAGATGCATATCTACGGGAGGAAGTCGGGTGGATGGCGTTTAGCACCCCCGCAACGTAGAATAGGAATAGTACTTATTGACATTAGGAAACCCGATGTGACCCTAGATTCTTACTGAGTAGGACCCTAGTAATGACCCTAGGTGGGACTGGACTGATTTAGGAAAACCATGGATGAATACTTTGGGAGAGGTTCGTAGGTTTCTGATAGAAACACACACGCACATACTAAAACTTGACATGGCGTATACGTATATGTGTGTGTGTGTATATAAAACTAGGTATAAGTGTATATATATACACAACACGTATATGGGATTCGTTGATGTGATATGATATCTGAGGTATGATGAAACAGTATGACTGGCTTGATGCCGTGATTCTTGACTATACAGTCGTACTAAAGTGTTAGCGGATCATTAGAGAAAGAGATAATGAACATGAATATATAAATTATGAAGGGTGGTGGTGATATTGAGGTACATGGGACGCTAAAATAGTACCTGGGCTGTAGCTTGTGACTTGATGACGATAAGATATCGGTATGACTTAATCACAATATGATACATATGACATGATATTTCTGAGGATAAACTAATGATGCTTATCATGATGGCAATGATATATCATTGATGTATGCGATCACAGTTTAGCACCTTGATCATGAGATGTGTTGATGATGACATTATACGAATGAGGAGACACCTAGGAGATACTTGACCGTACCCCGATATTGGGATGCCGTACGATGGATTTTACCGTACGAGGCTTAGATTTGATGATTGATCCGCACTCTTGATTCGAGGAAGCCGTACTACGTACGTGACGCTATTGAGGCGGGATCGCCGACTATTAGAGATATTGATTCAGACCTTAGGTAGACTCTAGTTTCTTACTGACTAGTCTATTAGGTTTAGTTTCTTAGGATGTTAGATGGACACTAGTTTAGGTTCGACTCACATAGTGGTAGTTGTACTCGTATTTCGCAGAGGAGTGGATAATGCACATCTGTCTTTACATTCATACTGTAATCATCATGGTGCATGTTCTTACATATGTTGCAATAATCAGTACAAACCATACCTGTTAGGACACCAGCACCATTACCGATGATGCGCATATTCCACGCACACTTATTTGCCGGCTCACACACATCATCATCGGTAATTGCTATGTCACGTACACTTTAGATCATATTGTCTTTTATGGATAGAATCAGTTAACAACTAGACCGATATAATATTGTGATTATTCTCTGATGTTAGTATAGACATGATATTTATTACTTAGACATCCATGCATTCATATTTTCATGTTATCATGCAGTATTATGGGCATATGCCGACACTTATCATATAGTTACTCATGATTTTGAGATTTGGATTTCTATGAGATTTCTGGATTTTTGGGGAAAACCGCAAAAATATATAAAAACTTCTCTCTCTCTCTCCTCTTCTCTTTTTAAAATAAGATGCGGTTTTCTCGTGATGTATGTGTCGTCCACCATGAGTATTTCATGTTTTCTGTTGGATTTCGAGACCCGATTCGAGGAGTGGATGAACCGTCTCGGGTACATGGTGGGCCCGGTATGGTACCCCGGGGCAAGAAGATCGAGTTGTAGACGATGAGCCTGGCAAGGGAAGGCTACCTACCGGTGATGTCTGGCGCGGCGGATATCCGGAGGATACCGACCGTTGTCGTGAGATTTGATGATATGGGCCGATCCGGACAGACGGAGCCCGAGATATTGAGATTTGAGATTACATGTGTTATGTCGATGCTTGACACGGATTTCCATGGATTTCATTATTGAGATTTCAGATTCTTATACACATTCTACTATGATAACAGCTAAAGATTTCTTATACATATATATCTGGATTTCAGGATTTGTTACTTTACATTCATGGTGCATGCATTTCATTCATATGACATAGTACTATATGAGGCACTGACACGAACACGGAGTATCTACACTTACACGTATTATTACCCTGCTATTACTTGAGGTTTGAGACTTAGTAGTGTATTATTATGACCTAGGATAGCGTCGTGCATTCGATTTCTTTTCGTAGATGTCTTCTATTCACGAGTTGGCAACTCACCCCCGTTGTGCCAGATTTTATTACAGGTTCGATGTACAGGTTTCCCGGGCAGCTTGCTGGCACATCTTTTATTTCAGGGTGATTTGCACGGTAGGTTGTTTCACTTGTATCTGAACCACCATTGTATTTTATTCATTTGTTGTATCTAGTAATCTCCATCAACCATACTTGTATTACTTGATAAGTTTATTGGACCAGTCTTTTATTTCGACCTTAGAGTCGCGCATGTATTATTCTGATCTGGTGGTTTTGTTTTCTTTTTAGTTTGAGCCTCGCCCTTTGGCGTTGTATACTATTTGTTCTCGTTGTGGTTGTTTCCGCCAGTTGGCGTTGAGCTAGCACCCGTTTGGGGATGCTTTTTATTGTTTATGTATATTATACTTGTTGTACCCATTTGGGGGCCAGTTTTTACAGAGGAGACTATGCTGAAATTTTTGGGAAAATTTGCTGATACTTTTAAACTTGTTTTTCTTCATGTTTTTTTTACTTCTTCTTCTTTTTATGGTTTAGATTTCTGGGCTTCGGCTTACTTAGGTTACGTGGCGCCTCTAGACGCTTCGTAATCTAAGTGCCGGTCACGTTCCGTACTCTCGGGTCGTGACACCGTCCTATCGCTCATTGCCTCCTTGTACCTCGGGACTGTACCCAAAATCCACCTGTTTGCATGACTCAGTAGAGCCGTGGTAGGGTGGTGATCAAAGTACAGTGGGAGCACACACAAGACTCTATGTCGATCTCGGGTCTACAGACTAACCTATACCAGTGTCACCTGAGAACTGCTATCTGATGATAGATATAATACTACATAGGAGTTCTCGGCGAGTCCGTTCAGTGTACCCAGTCTCCACTGAGCACCCGTATACAATCTTTGGTGTCACCACACCAATGGATATGGGATCATCCATCGCTCATCATATGGGTCAAAAAACGTATACGCTAGTCTGCTCTGGAATATTGATGCCCCGTCTCGATACACCCACGACTAGGAATATTTTAAGTATATGCTTATAAACTACACATGTCCCACTAGTATGATTTGCATCATAATCCCAGTAGTCAAGCAAATATCCTAAGGGCTTTATCAACATGTACTAAATGAGTAATATGCATGATCAAGTGAACATGTCAAGATAAAGGACAACCAGATAGCATACTATCATGTCGAGCAAGAATGTCCTCTGAATATATATATATATATATACACACACACACACATACTGATACATCCACTATCAAATAATGGCCTCTAGGGCATACATATATCCAACAATATATATATGATATATATAATAAACATTGCTTAAGTTTTGCACTCACGCTAGTCCAGCCCGCGCTCTGCCGTTAGTTAAGTAACCTAACGGTGTATGACGGGGCCCCGCGGTGAATGCGGATGGCATAAGCGTATGTTCTATTTTCGTTTCTTCTGTGATATTTAGGAAACATAAATGATGGGACTTCATTAATGAGATTAATGAAAAGAAAAAAAACCTAAAGATGTTGTAGAATCAAATTTTTCAAAAAGGTAACTCTAGTTATTGCTTTGCATATCGGTATTCCTTTATGAATATCCAACACTTCATTCGATGAGGAAAGAGCCGAGATCCCTTCACCGGGAATGACCACTTTATAAAAAGCTAGCAAATGCTACAACCCACTCGGTTTGTTTTGAAAACTACTCGATTTTAAAAAGTGGAGCTTAAACCACTGTCATGACACTTTGTCACGACCCGAAAATACGGAACGTGACCGGCACTTAGATTACGAAGCGTCTAGAGGCACAACGTAACCTAAGTAAGCCGAGACCCAGAAATCTAAACCATAAAGAGAAGAAGAAGTAAAGGAAAACATATAGAAAAACAAGTTTAAAAACAAGATCAAATTTTCTCAAAAATTTCGGCAGAGTCTCCTTTATAAAAACTGGCCCCAAACGGATACAAACAAGTATAAATACATATAAACAATAAAAAGGCATCCCCAAGCGGGAGCTAGCTCTATGCCAACAGGCGAAAAAACAACACCAATACACCATAGTATACAACGCCAAAGGGCGAGGCTCAAAACTTAAAAGAAAAGAAATCCACCAGATACCATAATAATACAAGCGCGACTCTAAGGTCGAAATAATAACTGGTCCAGTAAACTAATAAGTAATACAAGTTTGGTTGATGGAGCTTTCTAGATACAAATGAAATAATAAATGTACAATGGCGGTCCAGATACAAGTGAACCAACCTACCGTGCAAATCACCCTGAATGAAAAAATGTGCCAGCAAGCTGCCAGGAAAACCTGTACATCGAACCTGTAATAAAATTTGGCACAACGGGGGTGAGTTGCCAACTCGTGAGTAGAAGATATCTGCGAAAAGAAATCGAAATGCACGACGCTATCCTAGGTCATAATAATATAATAATATACTACTAGTCATCAAGTAAAGACAGGATAATAAGCTACGTGTAAGTGCAAATGCTCCGTGCTCGTGTCAGTACCTCATATAGTACTAAGCCATGTGAATGAGTATGCATGCACCATGAATGTAAAATAACCAATCCTGAAATCTAGATATATCTGTATAAGAAATTTTTAGCTTTTATCATAGTAAAATGTGTATAGAAATCTGAAATATCAACGATGAAATCCATGGAAATCCGTGTCAAGCATCGACACAAAATATGTAAATCTCAAGTCTCAATACCTCATAATCTCAATGTCTCATAGTCTCAATACCTCATAATCTCAATGTCTCATAGTCTCAATATCTCGGGCTCCGTCAGTCCGGATCGGCCCATATCATCAAATCTCACGACAACGGTCGGTATCCTCCGGATATCCGCCGCGCCATACATCACCGGTAGGTAGTCTTCCCCTGCCAGGCTCATCGTCTACAACTCGATCTTCTTGCCCCGGGGTACCATACCGGGCCCACCATGTACCCGAGACGGTTCATCCACTCCTCGAATCGGGTCTCGAAATCCAACAGAAAACATGAAATCTCATGGTGGACGACACATACATCACGAGAAAACCGCATCTTATATTTTAAAAAGAGAGGAGGAGAGAGAGAGAGAAGTTTATATATATTCTTGCGGTTTTCCCCAAAATCCAGAAATCTCATAGAAATCCAAAATCCCAAAATCATGAGTAAGTATATGATAAATGTCGGCATATGCCCCATAATACTACATGATAACATGAAAATGTGAATGCATGAAATGTCTAACTAATAAATGTCATGTCTATACTAACACCAGAGAGTAATCATAATATTATATCGATCTAGCTGTTTGCTGATTCTATCAATAAGAGAAAATGTGATCTAAAGTGTACGTGATTAACAATTACCGATGATGATGTGTGTGAGCCGACAAATAAGTGTGCGTGGAATATGCGCATCATCGGTAATGGTGCTGGTGTCCTAACAGGCAAAGTTTTATTCGGATTATAGAAACATATGTATGAACATGCACCATAATGATTACGGCCTGAATGTAAGACAGATGTGCAACAACCACTCATTTGATATACAAGTATAACTACAACTATATGACTCGAGCCTAAACTAGTGTCCATCTAACCTCCTCAGGAACTAAACCTAAGAAACTAGTCAATATGAACTAAGAGTCCACCTAAGGTCTGAATCCATATCTTTAATAGTCGGCGATCCAGCCTCAATAGCGTTACGTACGTAGTACGGCTTCCTCGAATCAAGAGTGCGGATCAATCATCACATCTATGCCTTGTACGGTAAAATCCATCGTACGGCATTCCAATATCGGGGTACGGGTCAAGTATCACCTACGTGTCTCATCATTCGTATAATACCATCATCAAATCATGTCATGATCAAGGTACTGTACTGTAATCGCATACATCAATCATATATCATTGCCAGCATAAATATACATCGTTAATTTATCTTCAGAAATATCATGCCACATGTATCATATTATGATTAGATCACACTTATATTATGTCGTAATCAAGTCACATCTATATGATATCGTAATCAAGTCACACATATATCATACCAGAATTTCAGGCACAGGTTATGGTCCGGGTTCTATTTTAGAGTCCCATGTACTTCAATATCATCATCACCCTTTATTATTTATGTATACCTATCCATTATCTCATTTTCTAATGATCCGCTAACATCATAACACGACCGTATAGCCAAGAATCACGACATCAAGCCCAGTTATATTGTTTCATCCCCGTGTATCATATCACATCCTTGTATCACATATACGTATTGTATATATATACCTACACCTAGTCCTATATATATATACAAATACACGTATACACCACGTCGGGTTTCAGTGTGTGCGTATGTGTATCTACCTGAAACCTACGACTCTCCTCCAAGATATTCATCCTCGGGTAAGGTCCTTCTAAATCAATCTAGTCCAACCTAAGGTCACTACCAGGGTCCTACTCACCGAAATTCTAAGGTCACGTCTGGCTTCCTAATGACAACAAGTACTTATTCCTATTCTACGTTTGCAGGGGTGCTAAACGCCATCCACCCGACTTCCCCCCGTAGATATACATTTACTCATTTGGTCCTTGTCTGCCGAAGACGGTGTCGACATCCTCTTCTTCATCGCCTGCAGTCCACGTGAGGGGTACCTATACGCAAACATATATAGTATCGTAAACTGAATTACGGACAAAAATCAAAACGACGCACGGAACGCGCACAGGTTAAAACCTATGTCTCGTTCACGCAAAAGAACCAAATATCGCTCGATATCAGCGTACAAAATCCGATTAACCGAGATAAAAACCAATAAACAACCCGTAGTTTAAAACTCATTACTTATAATATAAAACATGATTAATTCCATCGAAACCCTAAAAATCGATCAAACAGTCCGATTTCGTAAAACCCGAAAACGCCAATTTACCGTTTTACTTCAAAACTTGATGTTTAAAAGAAACTAATGGTCATAATATTCATTAAATAACCTAACTAGATTATAGAAACCATTACCATATTTTTATCACACTAATTTGTATTAAAAATAAATTCCTAGTTTGCAATTTTATCCATTTCAACACCTTGCAAGCAAAAATTCCATAATTTCACGACTAAACTTGATTTTGCCTAAATTAACTTATCAAACTACAATTTATAATGATAGTAATATAATGAAACAATAAATTAGATTTTAAATCTCATTTATTTAAGAATTTCCAAATTCTAGTTAGCAAAAATAGCATTTTTCTCACAATTTCTCAATTATTAGTAGAAACTAGTAACCAAATTAAGTTTTCCATTCCACTAACAAGTTAATATCCTCACTAAAACCACAATCTAGTGATAACAACCTTAATTAGAATTTTATATCTCCAATAATTATGTTTTATAGAAACCTAGTTAGCAAAAATACTTAATTTAAACAAATTGGAATGAACAAATTATAATTCAACAACCATGCAAGATTTTCCACTTCTAAAAATTTTAAACTAGTTGTTATAACCCTAATTAATTAATAAAACCTTAACTTGAATTTACAAACCCTAACTTGAATTTTGAAACTTGTAAATAGAATTAATTTATTAAATCTAAACATGCTTAAATGAAACATTTAATAACAATAAATCAAAAGAATAAGATTTATACCTCCACAACAAGAAATACAAATATGAAAATAAGCCTCCAAAATGAATGCTTTTCATCTCCAAAATCCATGTAAAGACGAGCAAAGAATAGAGGGTAAGATTTTATTAAGATTTTGTGGATTTTTTATTGAATTTTTGATGAAATTTAATGGATTTTTGTAACAAATTCAAGGGGTGAAAATGGGGGGCTGCCAAGGGGAGGAGGCCGGCCACAATTAGGGAAGAAAAGAGAAAAAAAAAGTGAAGGAGGAATTGTGTAGAAGGCTCTCCCAAAATATCACCTCTTAATGTCTTTTCAACACTTTATTTAATTTCTTTCATTTCTTTTCTTAAACAACTAAAGAAAATTCTAGAATCATGGAAAATTTTATAAATAAATTTTGCATGATACACACTAGATTCTAATATGCAATGGTTCATTTTTGAAAATTAAACCCATTCAAATTTGTAATTTACACTAATTTAGTGTATAAATAAAGCTTATGTTAATATTTAAAATAATTAATTTAGGAAAAATATTTAATTAAACTAAAAATTTATTAGTGACTAAATAAACACCATTTACTAATAATAACATAATTGAAATTGGTATTTTTAAATTTATAGTGAAAAATAATTACGGTTTAGTTTTACAAATACAACGTTTTACTTTACCAAAAATCATAAAATTCACTTAAAGAATTTTATTTATTTATTTTTAAAACGTTACAATCTTCCCCCCTTTTAGAAATTTGGTCCCCGAATTTAAATTAAAACTCCCCCCAATTACTAAAACATTCAGCCAAAACATTCAAATCGTCGGGGCTCCGAAATCTTCAATACATAACTAAAATCAACTCCGTCAAGCATAATGCAATCATCGGAGTTATGGCGAAAATAAAATATCAAAACCCAATAAGAAAACCACATAATATACATCAAAACTATAACTTATATATAGTGCGCATCGTAATAAAATCGTCCAGACACCTGGATAAAGAAGCATGCAAAAACCCCTTTTGAAAATCGCCGTGTGACGCACGTGTCACGGCATAAGTAGCGGACGTTTATTTTAAAAAAAATAGCTATATATATATATATCTTTTATTTAACATGCACGTCCCGCCTGGTTACTAAATCAAATAGTAATGATTATAAAAACATACTTCTCAAGCTGAAATCAATCCCAATCACATCATAAAAATATCATGTGCATCCGGTGCGCACTGAAATCGAAACCAAATACAGATGCCACGAATACACAAAAAACAAAACAGAGTGCAACAGGTGTGTACCAAAAACATCTGTCAAGTGCAACGGGCGTCACGACTCTAATATCAGGTACATCTAATCTGCACAAAACCCCGATTTAGTGCATCTGGTGTGCACAAAATCGCATCAAGTGCGCTAAGTGTGCGCAAGAATCTCAATCAGGTGCACATGGTGCATGAAAACATACACTGAATATCAAAATCGAAATCACAGTACGAAAGTGCATGAAAACTAGGTCGAAACATATGTCAAAATCATGTGTAACCATATGCACGAAATCAAATCAAAATCTCAGAATGTATTAAAACCAAATCAAGTGCACTGGGTATGTACTAAACAACATCAATACAACTGATATATGAAACACAAATAGAATGTAATGAAGGTACACATAAGAAATACCAATCGTAGAACAATGTCCTCAAAATACCAAAATCCAATCAACGAAAATATGAAATTCAAATCACCAAATCACAATCGTAAACACTATCGTCAATGTGCGCCTCTTTCCCCCTTTCCTCTGGTGTCGACTGCTTCGAACTCGTCTCTTCATAGGCGTGCTGACTGTGCTACCAACGGCAATACTCATATCTAGAGTCTCCCACGTAGTCGATCCATTCACCTGATATCCGGACTACATTAAACTTTTCGATCGATCTATCAAAATCCCATAATTCCCCGAGAGCTCAACAGTCATGTACAGTTTAAAAATATCCGGTACATACCCCAGCATCGATGGTCCAGCCGTAGAAGGGCAAACCCAAGCCTCACTAATGGCACCGTGGAACTGCCGTAAACCCTGAGGTTCAAGGGCGTTCTCGTGGTCATTATGTCGAGTTAGGGTTTCATTCTTCTAGAGGGTCCATAGAAATACCTGCATGTTCTTCCGAATACCTTAAACTTGGGGAAATGGGTTTTCTGATAATCGTTCGAACCCTTTAACTTCGTCTGGATGGCACGTGAATACCCTTCGTCCACACGCTAAACAATGCTTCAATCCTCAAGAATAAACGATACCCCAACGATTATCGCATTCGAGCCGCAGCTCCTTCTGCCAGTGCGCCCGTGGTAACAGAAACCACCATCCGATATCGACGAAGATAGATCAAAGGAACGAATGAAACACGGTGCAAAGAAATGTACATCCTAAGGCTCCTTAAGCAGAGTAGCGTATCGTAAGTATGCCGCAGATCATACCCACGGTACGTCAATCTACCTAAGTCACCTACTCCATCAACTAAGGGTTACCCTAGACTTAGACAAGGTTAAACCTAGTGCTCTGATACCAACTTTGTCACGACCCGAAAGTACGGAACGTGACGGACACTTAGATTACGAAGCGTCTAGAGGCGCAACGTAACCTAAGTAAGCCAAGGCCCAGAAATCTAAACCATAAAGAGAAGAAGAAGTAAAGGAAAACATATAGAAAAACAAGTTTAAAAACAAGATCAAATTTTCTCAAAAATTTCGGCAGAGTCTCCTTTGTAAAAACTGGCCCCAAACGGGTACAAACAAGTATAAATACATATAAACAATAAAAAGGCATCCCCAAGCGGGAGCTAGCTCTACGCCAACAGGCGGAAACAACCACACCAATGCACCAAAGTATACAACGCCAAAGGGCGAGGTTCAAAACTTAAAAGAAAACAAATCCACCAGATACCATAATAATACAAGCACGACTCTAAGGTCGAAATAATAACTGGTCCAGTAAACTAATAAGTAATACAAGTTTGGTTGATGGAGATTTCTAGATACAAATGAAATAATAAATGTACAATGGCGGTCCAGATACAAGTGAACCAACCTACCGTACAAATCACCCTGAATGAAAAGATGTGCCAGCAAGCTGCCAGGAAAACCTGTACATCGAACCTGTAATAAAATTTGGCACAACGGGGGTGAGTTGCCAACTCGTGAGTAGAAGATATCTGCGAAAAGAAATTGAAATGCACGACGCTATCCTAGGTCATAATAATATACTAATATACTACTAGTCATCAAGTAAAGACAGGATAATAAGATACGTGTAAGTGCAAATGCTCCATGCTCATGTCAGTGCCTCATATAGTACTAAACCATGTGAATGAGTATGCATCACCATGAATGTAAAATAACCAATCCTGAAATCTAGATATATCTGTATAAGAAATCTTTAGCTTTTATCATAGTAAAATGTGTATAGAAATCTGAAATATCAACGATGAAATCCATGGAAATCCGTATCAAGCATCGACATAAAATATGTAAATCTTAAGTCTCAATACCTCATAATCTCAATGTCTCATAGTCTCAATATCTCGGGCTTCGTCAGTCCGGATCGGCCCATATCATCAAATCTCATGACAACGGTCGGTATCCTCCGGATATCCGCCACGCCAGACATCACCGGTAGGTAGTCTTCCCTTTGTTAGTTATATGTATGCCCTAAAGACCATTACTATACATGTGTTGTATATTGTAGTGGATGCTTGGACATATATAGGGAGGACTTTCTTGCTCGACATGATAGTATGCTATCTGGTTACTCTTTATCTTAACGTGTATACAGATTGTCTCTCTGTTACATGTTGATAAAGCCCTTAGGATGTGTACTTAACTACCTGAACTATGATGCGGATCATACTAGTGGGGACATGGTAGTCCATAAGTATATCCTTCAAGGTCCCTAGTCGTGGGTATATCGAGACGGGGCATCGATATACTAGAGTAGACTAGCGTATACCTTCTCGACCCATACAGATGGGCGATGGATGACCCCATATCCATTGGTGTTTGACATCAGAGATGATATACGGGTGCTCAGTGGAGACTGGGTACACTGGACGGACTCGCCGAGAACTCCCAGATGGTATTATACCTTACGTCAGATGGCAGTTCCTTGGTGACACTGGTACAGGTTAGTCTGTAGACCCGCGATCGTCATAGAGTCTTGTGTGATTCCCACTGTGCTTTGATTTCCACCTTACCACGTCCAAGAGGGCATGAAAAACGGTGGTTTTTGGATACAGTCCCGAGTCACATGGAGGCAATGAGCGATAGGAGGGGTTTCGTCTCTCCCGGTATTGGGGGTTGATGTTGCGCTGTGCTCGATTGGCCATAACAGGGAAGTCCCTGGCCAGGGCTGGTTTAGAGATTTACTGGTAAGTGTTACCCATAGTTTCTCAACCCATTATGCATCTCATATTGGCACGACTTATCGGTTATTGGGGTCTGACGTTTACCACCCCTAGACTTGATATGCGATATATATCAGGCGAGGAGACCGGACTGTACGGTAGTGTCACTGTCAGGCTTTTACAGGAGTTGGAGCGGGCTTGCTTGCTGATCTTCTGATCGCCAATACCCGGGTAGCCGTTACGTCCAACTAGTACCGCTGACGGCTTGTGGGTGCTTGATATGATCATCACCTACTGCCGGTGTATTGATGAGTCTTTAGAGTCCTACATAGAGTTTGTACTGGCTCAGGCAAAACGAGATAGGAGCGCATATGTGATATGTGCGGGACCGAGAAAGATACGAGTATGTGATACCGTGTTCTATTCTCGCGATGATTGTATCGATTGGTTGTATGCGATATAACCTAGTTATCGAATCAAGTGTTGATTCGATAAGTCGATACATTGATATTAGTCGGTTATATGCGATATGACCGGATCGTTAAATCAAGTGTTGATTTAATGATTTAATGTATAATTATATATTTGATATATTACTTTACATTAACTAGTATTGGTTCACTTAAGATTGATTTTCTCACTTGATGTGCACAAGTTGTATATGTGATATATTTTTGTGCACTAAATTGTATCATGATTGATGATACATGCAAACTTAGGTGTGTGTGTGCTATACACCATGTTTAGTTAAAGGTTAGGGTTTTATTTTCTTTATTTATTTTGCAAAATCAAAATGGTGGCTTTCTTTGTAATTTGCTAGAAGCTTCATGAGCTTTTCAAGCATCTTTGAAAAGTCTAGCCATTTTGTTTTATACTTAAACCTAACCATTACCTAAACTATGGTTTGCTCTCTACATGAGTTAACCTCACCCATGGTTGCATTATGATAACTCTTCACTTGATTTTCTTTAATTAATATTTTTTTTTCATTCTTTTCATTTTTCTTCTTCTTCTTGATGAAGAGAAGAAAACCTTGCTAGAAAATTCCAAGTGATGAATCCAAGTGAGAAATCAAAATCTAAAGAGTACCCACTTCCTATCTCACCATCCTCTACTAGACTAGCACTTTAGTTTAGGGTGTTTGCTTCACTAATTCTATGGTTAGTGAGGTAGAAGCTTGAGTCCGTATTCCCTCAACGTAGATCATCTTCGGCACCGAAGACTTCAAGCGATCCCGTTGCAATTTCTCAAGGAGCCGTCCGAGAGTCCGGGAGTTGGATGATCGCACGAAGGGACGTCGTCATGGAGCTTTGGAAGTGGAGGACCGGATCTATAAAGGTTGTAGTCCCTTCCCTTAGTGATAATTGTTATCTACTAGCTTTATGTTTCGCCTAATCTCTAGTTAACGATCTTGCTTAGGGTTGTTAAGCACCTAAAAATTTTAATCCGGCATGGTCGATGCCTTGTAGAGCTTTATTAGTGTTCCTAGTAACCCTTCAGTGGTATCAGAGCCTAGCTAGAGCCTTAGGCGAAGTGTAGACGATGTTAGAAGTCCGATCGAACCCCGAAACCCTAAACGGAACCCTTCTCTGTACATTTTTTGAATTTGTGGATTTTTCTGAATTAAAAATACTCAAAAAATTCAGAAGGGTTTTATAAGAATTACTGTGCAAAATGTGGTCTTAACTCCATCAATGAGCCGCGGAACCGCGGCCGTACCCTACGTGGCGCGGCAGTTCCGTGGCCACAATGTTGCTTCGTTGACCACACTTTGCACAGTAATGTTTCTATTTGACTCCTGTGTTTTCTGGGTAATTTTAATCTTTACTCAAGAGTTGAGTTTTCTGGGTTGTATTGGAGACTCGGTGTTTCGATCGGGAAGTTTAACTTCGTCTGTATGTTTTTCCGGGTATTTTAAAAAATGTTGAAAAGTTCGATCGGATGTAAATACCCACTTTTTCCCCTGTCGGGAAATTTCCAAGTGTTGGATCTTTCCGTAGTTTAAGAACATTCGAAGTGGTGCAAGTAACACGATGGACCCTCTAGAAGACAATAAACCTTAACTTGATTATGTGACCGTCTTGAACTGCCCTTTGAACCTTAGGGTTTGGGGCAGTACGGCGTGCCACATGCGAGGCGTTGGCTTGACCCTTCTACGGCTGGACCGTTGGTACTGAGGCATGAAGTGAATGTTTTTAAACTTATTTCATGTGTTGAGCTGTTTCGGGAAAACTTGGGTGTTTGATTATTCGATCGGAAAGTTTAACATTTTCTATTTATCCGGAATGTGATACAATATTTGGAATTCACAAGTAGTTATGAGATAACTAATATGAATGTTATAAACATAGCACTTTAGTCTCACTTGATCGGTTGCCATGGAATTTTGATGCGATCAAAAGTCCGTCGCAATCACGTAGCGTACGCGGATACTCGCCGGATAAACTTAATAGACAGCTACACCCCTTAGCCCCGACCAAGTGACTGTAGGAGAACCCCGTCCCCGAAAGCATCCGTTCGGGTGCTCGCGGTAGCGGTGTTCCGCCTTGGTGCACTTCGTCGACGGTATCGGGGGTGCGGGCCGCCTACTAAAGTTTGCGACGAGCATTCGATCAGGATGTCGGGAATCCTGTTGAATTGCCCGACTTGATATTGAAAAGAGTTTTCGATAAAGAGACTAAAATGCGGAGTTTATAATTGTTAGGCATGCGATGTCTAAGGAATTCATTTGTTAGGCATGCGATGTCTTAAGAGTTTGCGGATTCCAACTATTGTAGTTTTACACTTTCTTTTCTGCGACCGTAAGTGTAATATGTGATATCGCCGGTTTCGTTGCTATATGTCCACGACAATTGGGATGCGCATGTTTACTTACGTTGATGACATGTGATGTTATGTATTGCTGGATATGTTATATTGGATCGTCGCGTTCTGAATAGCCGGGGGTTTTATGTGAGATGAGAGTTTTTATTTTCATTCATGTAAATTAATTGTATGTAATATTCTTTTATTGGGGCACTTCCGGGTTGAGGTTGATGTCACCATTTGTATATTATTTACTTTTCCGCACTAGGATAGACCCAAGGAGGGGAGCACAAGTAACCGGGTTCTAGGGTCCAGAGGGAGACCAACTCGAGGAGTCGAGTCTGGGTCTCTTAACTCTAGAATTGGTAGGGTTGCTTGCCGCTCTCGTAGGGGTCTAGGGGTGTGGGTTTGGCTATTCATCACGACCGTGGAATCCGTGTTTTATAGAGGCTCAAAATAAAACACGGACGTCCTAGTATATCCAATGTCTCATATGTTTCTTCTGCTGCGATATCTGTGATGTGATCATGTGATGTTCTGTGATAAATACTGTATATAGTATATATGATATATTATATAGACGTTACTTATGTTTTACACCCGCGCTAGCCCTGCCCCGCTCTACCGTTAGTTACCTAACCTAATGGTGCACGAGGGGACATCGAGGCGAATGCGGATGGCATAAGTGTACGTCGTATTTATCTGTGATGTTTAGGTGCTTAAATGATGGGACTTCATTAATATGATTAATGAAAGAAAAAGAAACCTAAAAGATGTTGTGGAATCAAATTTTCAAAAACATGTAGCTACAGTTCTTGCTTTGCATCGCGGTGTTCCTTGTAGAACATCCTGCACCTTATTCGATGAGGAAAGGGCCGAGATCCCTTGACCGGGAGTGGCCCCTTTAGCAATAACTGGCAGATGCTACAACCCTCGGTTTGTCTTTTGATTGCTTCTATAGTTCTTGCTTTGCATAGTGGTATATATGATATATCCTGCACCTCATTCGACGAGGAAAGGGCCGACGATCCCTTCACCGGGAGTGACCCCTTTAGCAAAACTTGAAAAGCCTCAAAAAACACTCCATTTTAAAATCATTTGATTCTACAACGATACCAAGTTCATTACGCAATAGGTTTTCTTAAAAACCTGTTGTAGCCCTCCGTCATTTCAGATAAATACTAGTTAGTATTCGTACTACGTTTGTTGACTATGTTAAGGCGTAGTGTGCGGTAGCTGATTAGTGCTTATCTGTATAAGCATATGATGCGATTGGATTAGGGTAGTCGTGCGACTTTGTTGACTATGTTAAGGGTCGTGCGGGTGGGTTTAATTCAATCGGGAAATGACGGGTTGAACTTGACTAGCACTTATGATTTGTTGACTATGTTAAGGTCATATAGCTGCTAGGGGCAAAATTATCAGGAATTTCAAGTGTTGAAATTTGCAATGAGATTGCATACCTTCTATGAGATAGTTGGATCCCGATACCCGCTGCGAGTAAGAGTTACTCCTGAGAGAGTTTTACACATTACAATTAGCCGATCAAGTAGGGGTCTAGAAAGGTGTCAACGGGGTTACGCCTCTGGGAAAACGAGGTTTACATTAATTAGGTTCGTGCGAAAGCACGGGGGACCTCCCTCAAAGTACCGACACTGGCCTGGCTGAAAGATTGGCGAACTTGTAGCGTGTAATTAATCCCGGCTAGTCTTTCCTTTTAGGGTTTGAAGGAAGATTTGATAAAAACAGTGGGAGCCATCCTGATTAGATAAATTAATAACCAATCTATTCTTGCAAGAGCGCACGCTGAGTGTTTTCTTCTCTCTCTCTCCAGGTAGCGACCATATCACGTCTTAATCAAGATAATAATACGGATGTATTGACCGAACCCGCTTGTTATACTGAGCTGGGGAATGTTGGTTCCGCTCCAACTTATAACTGTTATAAGACAGAGCAGAAAATCGGGGAATACCAGAATTCCCGTGCCGCCCAAACGAAGAAAATGCATGATGATGCATCATCTTCGGGTGTGTTCATTACAGAGAACTGTTTCTCAATGTCCTTTACGTCCTGGGTATATGATACCGGATCAGGATCCCGCATATGTAATCTGTTACATGGGCTACAGATAGGTAAAGAACTGAGAACGGGTGATAAGTTTCATGAGATAGAAAACGGTGCAAATGTTGCAGCCAAGTCTGTTGGTTACTATCACCCTGTATTACCAGAATACATTGATTCTGAACTAATGTTATTAGATACCGAACCTGATATACAAAATCATATCAGTCTCTTTATCAGTAAAGAAAAGATATAATTTTGTACTGTTGGATAATGTTTTGAACATTTCCTATATCAAAAGTTGATCGGTTCAGGTACGTTATCTAAAAGCATTGACGTTCTAAATCAAACTACAGTTCTTAGTATACAGAACACACACAAGAGGAAGAGTTCAGAAATGAACGGATCCTTCTTGAGGTATTGTAGACTAGGTCATATCAATGCGACCCGACTAGCTGAAGTTACATATAGATGCATATTTAAATTAGTTTGAATTTACATCTTGTGAAACTTGCTGGTCATGTCACAGAGATAAGATGACCATAGCTCTGTTTAATAGAAACAGAGGAAGAGTTAGTGAACTTTTGGGATAATACATGTTGATGTATAAAGATCCCCTATCTACACATACCAAGACCGGTTCTTTGTACTTCATTACATTCTCTGATGATCTCTCAAGATTCAGACATATGTTCCTGTTGAAACACAAGTCCGAACCTTTTGAGATATTCACGGAATATAAGTTAGAAGTAGAGAACCAAAATACGGGTATAAGTATTATGTACTTTGATGCGATCAGGGAGGAGAATACTTGAGCACGGAATTCCTAGACTATTCTAAAGGAGAATGAGATTCTCTCTCAGCATTACTCCTCCGTATACACCATGGCATGATGGTATATCGGGGCGGAGCAATAACACCCTATCTGATATGGTGTGCTCTATGATGAGTACTACTGAGTTACCTATTTCCTTTTGGGAGTTATGCACTTGTGAAGTTGCATACCTATTGAATAGGGTTCAAATCAAATCTGATGCCTACCACTTCATATGTGATATGGAATGAGAAGAGCCCATATCTTAAGTCAGTTAAGATTTGGGGTTGTCCAGCCTATCTCTAAAAGCATAATCCGGACAAGCTCGAGGCAAAGTAAGATCTGTGGAAGTTTGTTTGATATCCCAAGCATTAGCAATGGAATATCTTCTACTAAACCGAGGAACAAAAATGTTTTGTTTCTCAACATGCCCCCTTTGTGAAAGGGAATTTCTTGAGAAGAAATTAGTGGTCATGAGGTAGAACTGGAAAAGGTTCCAGCTATACAAATTACAGCAGATGATTTGGTAGAACCAAAGGATTCAGTAGATTCCAACGAACCCCAGCCTCTCCGCCGATCTAGTAGGGTTCCTCACCCACCTGAGAGATACTTCAGTTTCTCTATGACAGTGGGAGTAAGGATTGCATCATGAGATGATAACCTAACTAGTTTCGAGCTGGCCATCAGGAGTAGGACTCTGTAAGAATGGCTGGATGCCTAGTGATCAGAGATGGAATTCTTATACAGCAACAAAGTATGGACTTTGGTTGCTTTATCTGAAGGGTTAAATCCCCATCAGGAGCAAGTATATCTTGATAAGATTACTTGGTGTACATGGAAAAGTTGAGACTTTCAAAGCTAGACTTGTTAAAGGTTTGCATCATTAACCAGGTATGGATTATGTTGAAACCTTTTCTAAGTAGCTATGCTTAAGTCCATCCAGATCCTACTTGCCACGGCTACATACCATGACTACGATATCTGGTGGTTGGGTGTTATGACAGCTTTTCTAAATGATGTTTTAGAAGAGAGCGTCTATAAGTACATAGCCAGAGGGCTTCGTAGACAGTGGGAGCAGCGGAAACGTGTACAAGATGTTTTATAGGATAAAGCAGGCATCGCGGAGTTGGAACGTCTGTTTTGATGTGGTAGTCAAAGAGTTTGACTTCATCAAAATGGTAGATGAACCTTGTATATACAAAAAGGTAGTTGGGAATATGGTGGTGATCCTCGTAGAGTACGTGGATGACATACTCTTGATGGGGAAAGAGTTTCCTATGCTACGCTCGGTCAATATCCGCCTATCACAAGGATTCTTCATATAGGATCAAAGTGATACCTCCTAAATCCTAAGTTTTGGATCTATGAGATAGATCTAACTGGATGTTAGGATTCTCACTAGTTGTAGTGAGATGGTATCAATTGATCCTGAGGAGAATCACTGGAAAGGTTCCAGGGTGATAAGGACGACTGAATGTCAGTCACAGGCATTGTCTTTACCCTCAGTGGAGGGACGGTATATTGGAAGAGTCCCAAGCTAGATACCGTGACATACTAGACGATTAAAGGCAAGATACATCGTTACCAAAGATGCTACCAAAGAGGCAGTGTGGATATTTGTATAAGTTCATGAGATGAACTTCGTTCCTACCATTGTGAGACAATGGAGTTGTGGCTTATGCCTAGGAACGCCCGTCCCATCAGTGATCTAGACATATTCTGAGGCAGTGTCACCTGATCATGGAGATGGTTGATCTCCAGGGGATCGAGGTCAGGAGAGTAGACTCAGAGGGCAACACGACGGATCCACTCACAAAGGCTTTTTCCCAGAGAGAGACTATTATGGGATGGTTGAGTATGAGATACTACAACCACTGTTATCAGATGGCCTTAGTGCAAGTGGGAGATTGTTAGTTATATGTATGCCCTAGAGGCCATTACTATACATGTGTTGTATATTGTAGTGGATGCTTGGACATATATAGGGAGGACTTTCTTGCTCGACATGATAGTATGCTATCTGGTTACTCTTTACCTTAACGTGTATACTGATAGTCTCTCTGTTACATGTTGGTAAAGCCCTTAGGATGTGTACTTAACTACCTGGACTATGATGCGGATCATACTAGTGGGGACATGGTAGTCCATAAGTACATCCTTCAAGGTCCCTAGTCGTGGGTATATCGAGACGGGGCATCGATATACCAGAGTAGACTAGCGTATACCTTCTCGACCCATACAGATGGGCGATGGATGATCCCATATCCATTAGTGTTTGACATCAGAGATGATATACGGGTGCTCAGTGGAGACTGGGTACACTGGACGGACTCGCCGAGAACTCCCAGATGGTATTATACCTTACGTCAGATGGCAGTTCTCTGGTGACACTGGTACAGGTTAGTCTGTAGACCCGAGATCGTCATAGAGTCTTATATGATTCCCACTGTGCTTTGATTTCCACCTTACTACGTCCAAGAGGGCGTGCAAAACGGTAGTTTTTGGGTACAGTCCCGAGTCACATGGAGGCAATGAGCGATAGGAGGGGTTTCGTCTCTCCCGGTATTGGGGGTTGATATTGCGCTGTGCTCGATTGGCCATAACAGGGAAGTCCCTGGCCAGGGCTGGTTTAGAGATTTACTGGTAAGTGTTACCCGTAGTTTCTCGACCCGTTATGCGCCTCATATCGGCACGACTTATCGGTTATTGGGGTCTGACGTTTACCACCCCTAGACTTGATATGCGACATATCAGACGAGGAGACCGGACTGTACGGTAGTGTCACTGTCAGGCTTTTACAGGAGTTGGAGCGGGCTTGCTTGCTGATCTTCTGATCGCTCAATACTCGGGTAGCCGTTACGTCCGGCTAGTACCGCTGACGGCTTGTGGGTGCTTGATATGATCATCACCTACTGCCGGCGTATTGATGAGTCTTTAGAGTCCTACATAGAGGTTGTACTGGCTCAGGCAAAATGAGATAGGAGCGCATATGTGATATGTGCGGGACCGAGAATGATACGAGTATGTGATACCGTGTTCTATTCTCGCGATGATTGTATCGATTGGTTGTATGCGATGTAACCTAGTTATTGTTAGTTATATGTATGCCCTAGAGGCCATTACTGTACATTGGATGTATATTGTAGTGGATGCTAGGACGTATATAGGTAGGACTTTCTTGCTCGACATGATAGTACGCTATCTGGTTGCTCTTTATCTTAACATGTATACTTTCTGTCTCTCTGATTACATGTTGATAAAGCCCTTAGGATGTGTACCCGACTTCCAGGACTATGATGCAGATCATACTAGTGGGGCCTGGGTAGTCAATGAGTACATCCTTCATTGTTCCTAGTCGTGGGAATATCGAGACGGGGCATCGATATTCCAGAGTAGACTAGCGTGTATCTTCTCGACCCATGTGATGGGTGATGGATGATCCCATACCCATTGGTGTTTGACATCAGAGATGGTATACGGGTGCTCAGTGGAGACTGGGTACACTGAACGGACTCGCCGAGAACTCCCAGATGGTATTATACCTCACGTCAGATGGCAGTTCTCTGGTGACACTGCTACAGCTTAGTCTGTTGACCCGAGATCGTCATAGAGTCTTGTGTGTCTCCCACTGTGCTTTGATTTCCACCCTACCACGGCTCTACTGAGTTGTCCAAACATGTGGTTTTTGGGTACAGTCCCGATTCACATGGAGGCAATGAGCGATAGGAGGGGATTCGTCTCTTCCGGTATTGGGGGTTGATGTTGCGCAATGCACGACTGGCCATAACAGGAAATCCCTGGCCAGGGTTACAGTGATATACTGGTAAGAGTTATCAGTAGTTTCACGATAGTTATGGACCCTACGTCGGCATGACTTATCGAGCTATTGGGGTCTGACGTTTACCACCCCTAGGCGAGATATGCGACATATCAGACGAACAGACCGGACTGTACGGTAAGTGTTACTGGTTGGATTCACAGGAGTGTGAGCGGGCTTGCTCGTCGATCTTCTGATCGCTCAATACCCGGGTGGCCGTTACGTTTAGCATACCGTTTGCGGCTTGTGGGTGCTTGATATGATCATCATCTGCTACCGGCGTATTGACGAGTCTTTAGAGTCCTACACAGAGGTTTCCTGGCTCAAGCGAAACGAAATAGGAGCGCATATGAGATATGTGCGGGACCAAGAATAATTCATGTATGTGATACCGTATTCCATTCTTGCGATGAATGTATCGATTAGTTATATGCGATATAACCTAGTTATCGAATCAAGGATCGATTCGATAAGCCGATACATTGGATACTGGCCGGCTATATGCGATATGACCGGATCGTTAAATCAAGTATTGATTTAATGATTTAATGCATAATTATATATTTGATATATTACTTTACATTAACTAGTATTGGTTCACTTTATGAGGATATTCTCACTTGATGATGAACATTGTATATGTGATATATTCTTGTGCACTTGTTTGTATTATGTTTTATGATACATGCAACCTTGGGTTTGTGTAAAGACTTAAACCATGATTAGTGAATGGTTAGGGTTTCTTTTCTTTTAATTTTTTATCCATTTATTTATTTATTCATTCTTTTTGGCAAAAGAAAAGGATGGTGGCTTTCTTTGTTTTACATTGAAGCTTCTTGAAGCTTTGAATAAGTCCACCATTCTTGTCTCATGTCTAACCCTAACCACTCATCTAACCCTAGTTAAATCTCTACACTAAACCATGGTTGTTGACATGATAAGTATCATATGGTTTTTTATTTTAAATGATAACTTAACATATATTATCTTCTTCTTCTTCTTCTTCAAGAAGAAAGATGTTGATAGCTTTAAGGGCAATTAGCCAAATCAAGTGAGAAATCCAAATCTAAAGTCTACCCACTTCCTATTTCTTCATCCTCTACTACTTGCCATGTAGTAGAGTGTGTTGTCTTCATAAGTTTCTTGACTTGGCGAAGGCGGAGCTCGTTCTTGTGATGCCTCGACGTAGATCATCTTCGGCATCGAACCGACGATCAAGCCCGCCCATTTCTTCGACGAAGCCGATGCTTGAGTTCGGGATTCGATTTGGACAGCGGAGGGAGATCATCGCGGAGCTTAGGAAGTGGTGGACCGGATCTACAAAGGTTGTAGCCCCTTTCCTTTAGCTATATTTCCGTTTACATGCTTGCTTCGCCTATATATCTAGTTAACGATCCGTATTAGGGTTTGTAGGCACTTGTAAAATTTGATTTGTGCATGTTTGATCACTTGTGAGACTCCATTAGAGTGCCTAGGAACCTTACAGTGGTATCAAAGCCTAGCTAGAGCCTTAGGCGAAGTCCCGACGGAATTAGAACTCCGATCGAATCAAAACCCAAACCCTAATATTGCTCTCTGGACTTTTTCTGAAATCGTGGTTTTTTCGAAATTAAAAATATGCAGAAAAATCAGCAGGTAATCCTAAGACTTACTGTGAAATTCGAAAGCATGATTCCTCAAGAGTGCGACGGAACCGCGGCACAAGCATGGCTTGTGCGGCGGTTCCGCGGCCAAGTTGTCCCATCGTCTGTTTAACTTTTCACAGTAACTCCTTGTTTTTAGTGCTGATTTTCCTGGGAATATTTTAATATTTATTCCAGAGTTTTATTTTCTGGGTTGTATTGGGGACTCGGTGTATTCGATCGGACTGTCTAATTTTTTTCGGTGTGCTTTTCCGGGTAATTTTAGAATATGTTAAAAAGTTCCACCGGATATAAATACCCAATTTTTCCCCTGTCGGGAAATTTCCAAGTGTTGGATTTTTCCGTAGTTTAACGACGTTCTAAGTAGTGCAAGTAACGCGATGGACCCTCTAGAAGACAACAAACCTTAACTCGATTATGTGACCGTCTTGAACTGCCCTTTGAACCTTCGGGTTTGGGGCAGTACGGCGTGCCACATGTGAGGCGTTGGCTTGACCCTTCTACGGCTGGACCGTTGATACTGAGGCACGAACTGAATGTTGTTAGACTTATTTCATGTGTTGAGCTGTATCGGGAAAACTTGGGTGTTCGATTGTTCGATCGGAAAGTTTAACATTTTCCATTTATCCGGAATGTGATACAATACTTGGAATTCACAAATTGTTATGAGATAACGGAATGAATATTATAAACGTAGCAGTTTAGTCTCACTTGATCGGTTGCCACGGAGTTTTGATGTGATCAAAAGTCCGTCGCAATCACGTAGCGTACGCGGATACTCGCCGGGTAAACTTAATAGACAGCCTCACCCTATAGCCCCGACCAAGTGACTGTAGGAGAACCCCGTCGCCGAAAGCATCCGTTTGGGTGCTCGCGGTAGCGGTGTTCCGCCTTGGTGCACTTCGTCGACGGTTTCGGGGGTGCGGCCGTCTACTAAAGTTTGCGACGAGCATTCGATCAGAATGTCGGGAATCTTGTTGAATTGCGCGATTTGATATTGAAAAGAGTTTTCGATAATGAGACTAAAATGCGGGGTTTATAATTGTTAGGCATGCGATGTCTAAGTATTTCATTTGGTCAGGCATGCGATGTCTGAGGAGGTTGCGGATTCCAACTGTTGTAGTTTTACACTTTCTTTTCTGTGACCGTAAGTGTAATATGTGATATCGCCGGTTTCGTTGCTATATGTCAACGACAATTGGGATGCGCATATTTACTTACGTTGATGACATGTGATGTTATGTGTCGCTGGATATGTTATATTGGATCGTCGTGTTTGAATAGCCGGGGTTTTTTTATGTGAGATGAGTGTTTTTCATTTTCATTCATGTAAAAACTTGTATGTAATATTCTTTTATTGGGGCACTTCCAGGTTGCGGATGTTGTCACCATTTGTATATTATTTACTTTTCCGCATTAGGATAGACCCAAGGAGGGGAGCACAAGTAACCGGGTTCTGGGGTCCAGTGGGAGACCAACTCGAGGAGTCGAGTCCGGGTCTCCTAACCCTAGAATTGGTAGGGTTACTTGCCGCTCTCGTAGGGGTCTAGGGGTGTGAGATTGGCTATTCATCACAACCGTGGAATCCGTGTTTTATACTGGCCGTATTGAAAATACGGACGTCCTAGTATATCCAATATTTCATATGTATCTTCTGCTGTGATTTATCTGTGATCATGTGATGTTCTGTGACAGATATTATATATAGTATATATGATATATTGTATAGACGTTGCTTATGTTTTACACCCGCGCTAACCCTGCCCCGCTCTGCCGTTAGTTACCTAACCTAACGGTGCACGAGGGGACATCGAGGCGAATGCGGATGGCATAAGTGTACGTCATATTTATCTGTGATGTTTAGGTAATTTAAATGATGGGTTATTCATTAATGAGATTAATGAAAGAAACTAAACCTAATTGATGTTGTGGAATCGAATTTCAAAATAAAAACAGGTAGCTACAGTTCTTGCTTTTCATCGCGGTGTTCATTGTAGAACATCCTGCACCTTATTCGATGGGGAAAGGACCGAGATCCCTTCACCGGGAGTGACTCCTTTAGCAATAACTGGCAGATGCTACATCACTCGGTTTGTCTTTTGATAGCTTCTATAGTTTCCGCTTTGCACAGTGATATATATGATATATCCCGCACCTCATTCGACGAGGAAAGGGCCGACGATCCCTTCACCGGGAGTGACCCCTTTAGCAAAACTAGAAAAGCCTCGAAAACACTCCATTTTAAAACCATTTGATTCCGCAACGAGATCAAGTTCAAAGCGTTAAAGGTTTTCACAAAAACCATTCGCAACCCTCCGTCATTTTAGGAAGTAGAGTACTTAGTATTCGTGCTGTGTTTGTTGACCATAGTCAAGGCACAGTGTACGGTAGCTAAGTGATGTCTTCCTACACAGCATATGATGCGATTAGTTAGGACAGTCATGTGGCTTTGTTGACCTTAGCCAAGGGTCATGTGGGTGGGTCTAATTAATCACGAAATGACGGGTAGAACTTGACTAGTACCTATGATTTGTTGACCTTAGCCAAGGTCATAGGTGCTAGGGGTAAAAAACCATTATCGGGAGTTTCAAGTGTTGAAATTTGCAATGAGATTGCATACCTTCTATGTGATAGTTGGATCCCGATACCCACTGCGAGTAATTGTTACTCCTGGGAGAGTTTTGCACTTTACAATTAGCCGATCAAGTAGGTGTCTAGAAAGGTGTCAACGGGGTTACGCCTCTGGGAAAACGAGGTTTACTGTAATTAGGTCTGTGCGAAAGCACGGGGAACCTCCCTCAAAGTACCGACACTGGCCTGGCTGAAAGATTGGCGAACTTGTAGAGTGTAATTAATCCCGGCTAGTCTTTCCTTTTAGGGTTTGAAGGAAGATTTGATAAAAACAGTGGGAGCCATCCTGATTAGATAAAATACATAACCAATCTAATCTTGCAAGAGCGCACACAGAGTGTTTTCTTCTCTCTCTCTCCTGGTAGCGACCCTATCACGCCTTAATCAAGATAATAAAATGGATGTATTGACCGAACCCGCTTGTTATACTGAGCTGGGGAACGTTGGTCCCGCTCCAACTCATAATTGTTATAAGACAGAGCAGGAAATTGGGGAATACCAGAATTCCTATGCCGCCCAAACGAAGAAAGTGCATATGATGCATCTCCTTCGGGTATGTTCATTATAAAGAACTGTTTCTCAGTATCCTCTGCATCCTGGGTATATGATACCGGATCAGGATCCCAGATATGTAATCTGTTACATAGGGCTACATAAAGGTAGAAAAACTGAGAACGGGTGATAAGTTTCATGAGACAGAAACCGGGGCAAGTGTTGCAGCCAAGTCTGTTGGTCACTGTCACCCTGTATTACAAATACATTGATTCTGAACAAATGCTATTAGATACCGAACCTGATATACAAAATCATATCAGTCTCTTTATTAGTAAAGAAATGATATAATTTTGTATTGTTGGATAATGTTTTGAACATTTCCTATATCAAAAGTTGATCGGTTCAGGCACGTTATCTAAAAGCATTGACGTTCTAAATCAAACTGCAGTTCCTTGTATACAGAACACACACAAGAGGAAGAGTTCAGAAATGAACGATTCGTTCTTGAGGCATTGTAGACTAGGTCATATCAATGCGACCCGACTGGCTGAAGTTACATTTTAGATGCATATTTAAATCAGTTTGAATTTACATCTTGTGAAACTTGCCAGTCATGTCACAAAGATATAATGACACTAGCTCTGTTTACTGGAAGCAGAGGAAGAGTTAGTAAACTCTTGGGACTGATACATGATGATGTATGTAAGGTCTCCTGTCTACACATGCCAGGACTGGTTCTTTATACTTCATTATATTCTCTGATAATCTCTCAAGATTCAGTCGTATGTTCCTGTTGAAACATAAGTCCGAACATTTTGAGGTATTCACAGAATATAAGTTAGAAGTAGAGAACCAAAATACGGGTATAAGTATTATGTCCTATGATGAGATCAGGGAGGAGAATACTTGTGCATGGCATTCCTGGACCATTCTAAAGGAGAATGAGATTCTCTCTCCGTATTACTCCTCTGAATACACCACAGCACAACGGTGTGTCAGGGCGGAGCAATCACACGATATTAGATATGGTGTGCTCTGTGATGAGTATTACTGAGTTACCTATTTCCTTTTGGGGTTATGCACTTGAGAAGCTGCATACCTATTGAATTAGGTTTGAATCAAATCAGTGCCTACCACTCCATGTGAGATATGGTATGGGAAGAACCCATCTCTTAAGCGAGTTAAGATTTGGGGTTGTCCGGCCTATGTTTAAAGCAAAATCCGGACAAGATCGAGGCAGGATCAGTTCTGTAAAACTGGAAAGGTTCCAGCTATACAAAACTGCAGTTGATGATTTGACAGAACCATAAGATTCTATAGTTTCCGACGAACCTCAGCCTCTCCACCGATCTAGTAGGGTTCCTCATCCGCCTGAGAGATACCTCGGTCTCTCGATGACAGCGGGAGCGAGGATTGCATCATGAGATAATGACCCAACTAGATTCGAGCAGGCCATCAAGAGTAGGGACTCTGTAAGAATGGCTGGATGCTTAGCGATCTGAGATGGAATCCATGTACACCAGCAAAGTATGGACTTTAGCTGCTATATCTGAAGGGTTAAATCCCCAACAGGAGCAAGTATATCTTGAGAAGATTACTTGGTGTAGATGGAAAAGTTGAGACTTTCAAAGCTAGACTTGTTAAAGGTTTTCGTCATCGACTAGGCGTGGATAATGATGAAACCTTTTTCCAGTAGCTATGCTTAAGTCTATCCAGATTCTACTTACCACGGCTACATACCATGAATACGATATCTGGCGGTTGGGTGCCATGACTGCTTTTTTAAATACTAATTTAGAAGAGAACGTCTATAAGAACACAGCCAGAGGTCTTCGTAAAACAGTGGGAGCAGCGGAAACGTGTGCAAGTTGCTTTACATAATGAAACAGGCATCGCGGAGTTGGAACGTCTGTTTTGATGTGACAGTCAAAGTGTTTGACTTCATCAAAATGGTAGATGAACCTTGTATATACAAAAGAGTAGTAGAGAGTAAGGTGGTCATCTTCGTATTGTACGTAGACAACGTACTCATGATAGGAAAAGAGTTTCCTATACTACGATCGGTCAATCTCCTATTATCACTAGGATTCCCCAAATAGGATCAAAGTGATACCTCCTAAATCCTGAGTTTTCATCTATGAGATAGATGTAATTGGATGCTAGGATTCTCACTAGATATAGTGAGATTGTATCAATCGATCCTGGGGAGAATCACTGGAAGTGTTCCAGGGTGATAAAGACGACTGAATGTCAGTCACAGGCACTGTCTTTACCCTCAGTAAAGGGACGGTATGTTGGAAGATTTCCAAGCTAGATACCGTGACAAACTAGATGATAAAGGCTGGTAACATCGCTATTAAAGATATTACCAAAGAGGCAATTTGGGTGTATATTGGTTCATAGGATGAACCAGGTTCCTGCCATTGTATGACAATGGAAGTGTGGTTTTAGCCTTGGAACCCTGGTCCCATCAGTGACCCAGACATATTCTGAGGAAGCATCACCTGATCATGGAGATAGTTGATCTCCAGGGTGATCGAGGTTAGGAGAGTAGACTCAGAGGACAACACGGCGGATCCACTCACGAAGGCCTTTTCCCCAAAGAGAGACGTTTAGGGGATGGTTGAGTATGTGATACTGCAATCACTGCTACAGATGGCCCTAGTGCAAGTGGGAGATTGTTAGTTATATGTATGCCCTAGAGGCCATTACTGTACATTGGATGTATATTGTAGTGGATGCTGGGACATATATAGGTAGGACTTTCTTGCTCGACATGATAGTACGCTATCTGGTTGCTCTTTATCTTAACGTGTATACTTTCTGTCTCTCTGATTACATGTTGATAAAGCCCTTAGGATGTGTACCCGACTTCCAGGACTATGATGCAGATCATACTAGTGGGGCCTGGGTAGTCAATGAGTACATCCTTCATTGTTCCTAGTCGTGGGAATATCGAGAGGGGGCATCGATATTCCAGAGTAGACTAGCGTGTATCTTCTCGACCCATGTGATGGGCGATGGATGATCCCATATCCATTGGTGTTTGACATCAGAGATGGTATACGGGTGCTCAGTGGAGACTGGGTACACTGAACGGACTCGCCGAGAACTCCCAGATGGTATTATACCTCACGTCAGATGGCAGTTCTCTGGTGACACTGGTACAGCTTAGTCTGTTGACCCGAGATCGTCATAGAGTCTTGTGTGTCTCCCACTGTGCTTTGATTTTCACCCTACCACGGCTCTACTGAGTTGTGCAAACAGGTGGTTTTTGGGTACAGTCCCGATTCACATGGAGGTAATGAGCGACAGGAGGGGATTCGTCTCTCCCGGTATTGGGGGTTGATGTTGCGCAATGCACGACTGGCCATAACAGGAAATCCCTGGCCAGGGTTGCAGTGATATACTGGTAAGAGTTATCAGTAGTTTCACGATAGCTATGGACCCTACGTCGGCATGACTTATCGAGCTATTGGGGTCTGACGTTTACTACCCCTAGGCGAGATATGCGACATATCAGACGAACAGACCGGACTGTACGGTAAGTGTTACTGGTTGGATTCACAGGAGTGTGAGCGAGCTTGCTCGTCGATCTTCTGATCGCTCAATACCCGGGTGGCCGTTACGTTTAGCAGACCGCTTGCGGCTTGTGGGTGCTTGATATGATCATCATCTGCTACCGGCGTATTGACGAGTCTTTAGAGTCCTACACAGAGGTTTCCTGGCTCAAGCGAAACGAAATAGGAGCGCATATGAGATATATACGGGACCGAGAATAATTCGTGTATGTGATACCGTATTCCATTCTTGCGATGAATGTATCGATTAGTTATATGCGATATAACCTAGTTATCGAATCAAGGATCGATTCGATAAGCCGATACATTGGATACTGGCCGGCTATATGCGATATGACCGGATCATTAAATCAAGTATTGATTTAATGATTTAATGCATAATTATATATTTGATATATTACTTTACATTAACTAGTATTGGTTCACTTTATGAGGATATTCTCACTTGATGATGCACATTGTATATGTGATATATTCTTGTGCACTTGTTTGTATCATGTTTGATGATACATGCAACCTTGGGTTTGTGTAAAGACTTAAACCATGATTAGTGAATGGTTAGGGTTTCTTTTCTTTTAATTCTTTATCCATTTATTTATTTATTCATTCTTTTTGGCAAAAGAAAAGGATGGTGGCTTTCTTTGTTTTACATTGAAGCTTCTTGAAGCTTTGAATAAGTCCACCATTCTTGTCTCATGTCTAACCCTAACCATTAATTTAAATCTAGTTAAATCTCTACACTAAACCATGGTTGTTGACATGATAAGTATCATATGGTTTTTTATTTTAAATGATAACTTATCATATATTATCTTCTTCTTCTTCTTCAAGAAGAAAGATGTTGATAGCTTCAATGGCAATTAGCCAAATCAAGTGAGAAATCCAAATCTAAAGTCTACCCACTTCCTATTTCTTCATCCTCTACTACTTGCCATGTAGTAGAGTGTGTTGTCTTCACAAGTTTCTTGACTTGGCGAAGGCGGAGCTCGTTCTTGTGATGCCTCGACGTAGATCATCTTCGGCATCGAACCGACGATCAAGCCCGCCCATTTCTTCGACGAAGCCGATGCTTGAGTTCGGGATTCGATTTGGACAGCGGAGGGAGATCATCGCGGAGCTTAGGAAGTGGTGGACCGGATCTACAAAGGTTGTAGCCCCTTTCCTTTAGCTATATTTCCGTTTACATGCTTGCTTCGCCTATATATCTAGTTAACGATCCGTATTAGGGTTTGTAGGCACTTGTAAAATTTGATTTGTGCATGTTTGATCACTTGTGAGACTCCATTAGAGTGCCTAGGAACCTTACAGTTATCGAATCAAGTGTTGATTCGATAAGTCGATACATTGATATTAGTCGGTTATATGCGATATGACCGGATCGTTAAATCAAGTGTTGATTTAATGATTTAATTTATAATTATATATTTGATATATTACTTTACATTAACTAGTATTGGTTCACTTAAGATTGATTTTCTCACTTGATGTGCACAAGTTGTATATGTGATATATTTTTGTGCACTAGATTGTATCATGATTGATGATACATGCAAACTTGGGTGTGTGTGTGCTATCCTCCATGTTTAGTTAAAGGTTAGGGTTTTATTTTCTTTATTTATTTTGCAAAAACAAAATGGTGGCTTTCTTTGTAATTTGCTAGAAGCTTCATGAGCTTTTCAAGCATCTTTGAAAAGTCTAGCCATTTTGTTTTATGCTTAAACCTAACCATTACCTAAACTATGGTTTGCTCTCTACATGAGTTAACCTCACCCATGGTTGCATTATGATAACTCTTCACTTGATTTTCTTTAATTAATATTTTTTTTTCATTCTTTTCATTTTTCTTCTTCTTCTTGATGAAGAGAAGAAAACCTTGCTAGAAAATTCCAAGTGATGAATCCAAGTGAGAAATCAAAATCTAAAGAGTACCCACTTCCTATCTCACCATCCTCTACTAGACTAGCACTTAGTTTAGGGTGTTTGCTTCACTAATTCTATGGTTAGTGAGGTAGAAGCTTGAGTCCGTATTCTCTCGACGTAGATCATCTTCGGCACCGAAGACTTCAAGCGATCCCGTTGCAATTTCTCAAGGAGCCGTCCGAGAGTCCGGGAGTTGGATGATCGCAGAGAAGGGACGTCGTCACGGAGCTTTGGAAGTGGAGGACCGGATCTACAAAGGTTGTAGTCCCTTCCCTTAGTGATAATTGTTATCTACTAGCTTTATGTTTCGCCTAATCTCTAGTTAACGATCTTGCTTAGGGTAGTTAAGCATCTAAAAATTTTAATCCGGCATGGTCGATGCCTTGTAGAGCCTCATTAGTGTGCCTAGTAACCCTACACCCCTGCCAGGCTCATCATCTACAACTCGATCTTCTTGCCCCAGGATACCATATTGGGCCCACCATGTACCCGAGACGGTTCATCCACTCCTCGAATCGGGTCTCAAAATCCAACAGAAAACATGAAATCTCATGGTGGACGACACATACATCACGAGAAAACCGCATCTTATATTTTAAAAAGAGAGGAGGAGAGAGAGAGAGAAGTTTTTATATATTCTTACGGTTTTCACCAAAATCCAGAAATCCCATAGAAATCCAAAATCCCAAAATCATGAGTAAGTATATGATAAATGTCGGCATTGCCCCATAATACTGCATGATAACATGAAAATTTGAATGCATGAATTGTCTAGGTAATAAATGCCATGTCTATACTAACACCAGAGAGTAATCACAATATTATATCGATCTAGCTGTTTGCTGATTCTATCAATAAAAGATAATATGATCTAAAGTGTACGTGACATAACAATTACCGATGATGATGTGTGTGAGCCGGCAAATAAGTGTGCGTGGAATATGCGCATCATCGGTAATGGTGCTGGTGTCCTAATGTAACGTTTTGAAAATCGTTTCGGTGAAATTTCGAAAAAACGGTAAAATAAGGGGGGTTTCTGTAAAAAGTCAAAATGCAAATATCTTTATTATAAAATTAAATATACATATTCTAGCTATGTAATTGCTAGTATTTGGTGTTTATTGAGCCACTGCTGAAATTTCAAATTTTCTAAAATTTTTTCCAAAATTAATTATTTTAATATTATTTTAAGCCGGTAAGAAAATACATTAAATTAGCGATAAATACAAATTTAAATGGGCTAATTTTAATCTTTAAAATCATGTTAATTAAAATCTAGTTGTAATATAATTTTTTAGTATTTTATTTCAAGTTTTAATTGATTTATTATATGGAAAACAAAAATATAGTTATTTTGAACTAAAACTTGCAAATATGGTATTGTGGGGGGGTCTTTTTGCATAGAATTTTTTTGTAAAGTCTCTCACACTCACCCTCACTCACCTTGGCCGGCCCCACACTATTGTAGCAGTCCAAGAATTTTATTTCCCTCTTTTTGACCTTAAATCATGTGAGAAATGGGTTAAAATAAGGTTTTTATATATAGTAAAGTAGGTGGGGGTATTATGGTAATTTGGGAGGGGCTTTGACTTGGATTCTTTTCCAAAACTCCCCCACACCTCTCCCCACTCTCTCCTCAGCCGAAATTCTGCTACAACAGCCCCCATCTTTTCCCCCCATTTTCCATCTCTTTTGCTTCAAAAATTGCCTCAAAATCCATCAAATAAATCCCAAAATCCAAATCCAACTCCTACCCATTTCTCATTAGCCAAACTTACATGGATCTAGGAGCATGGAAGCTACTTTTGGAGGCTAGAATTTGCATGCTAGATCCTTGATCTTGTGAGGTATAAATCAAGACCTTTTGTTAAATTGTTGTTTGAATATCTTAAATCAAGCATTATTAGTTATTAATTTGGGTTTAATTGTATGTTTGGAAAAACTTAGTAAGGGTTTATGAAATTCAAGTTAGGTTTTTGTGTATGTAATTGTGGTTGCAATTGTAGTTCTTCATATTGTGAAATGAAAACCTAATCAAATTTCTAGTTGCAAATTGTTAGTTTGGAATTGTAATATTTAAGCTATATTGCTAGCTAGGTTTTTGTAAACCATGAATTTGATTATGAGAAAAATATAATTAGGTTTTTTCATGACTTCATTAACATTATTAAGTGTTTTTTAATACTTTAGTTCATGAAAATCCAAGCTAGATTGTAGTTTGTGCATTTTGCTATAAAATTGTTAAAATTGGTTAATATTGCAAACTAGGTTTTTGAAATCGAATTAAATTGTGGGTTTAAAATTTACGTAATGGTTTCTATGGCATAATTAAGATATTAAGTTATCATCTTGGTCACTAGAATTGCTAAAACATCATGTTTTGTACAAAAACGGCGAATTGTGCTTGCTAGATTTTCGGAAAAATGACTTTTTAGGTGAAATTGGGGTTTTTGTGAATTTTAACCTATTTTATATTAAAATTAGTGTTCGTGAATCTGCAAATGAGTGTGTTGGGAGTTTTCTCGATGGTTTGGCATTTGTACGCCGACGTCAAGGGTTTTTGGGTCGATTTGCGAAAGCAACCATAGGTTTTGACCTATGTGGGATTCGTGCGTCGTTTTGGTCATGAGTTGGATTTTAATGCGGTATGGTGCGTTATGATATGTAGGTACCCCATGTGGACTTCGAGACGACAAGCAAGCGCGTGGCGACGTCGGCACCGGCGAACGAGGACCAGGTGAGTAGATTTATATCTACGGGGAGAAGTCAGGTGGATGGCGTATAGCACCCCCGCAGTCCGTGGTGGTGTATACGGATGCGTATACACACCAACAATTAGTATATGTTATTTGGGATTAATAACGATGTTAGGATGGATATTGGTGTGTTGGATTACTTTAGTGTTGCGAACCCTAGGGTAGTGTTGCACTACACATACATACTTGCATACATTCCTTTTTATATGTGCTCATGAGATTCTTTATAGTTATGTGTTCACATGGGTATGAGACTATGTGTTCACATACGGATTTGAGGATGATACTTGGGATTGAGCTGAGTCGATGAGATTTGTTTTGTGGTTGTGATATCGGTGATATGGCAGGATTCGTACTTGAGATACGTCCTGGTGTTATAGCGGATCTTAGGGCGGCGATACGGGTGAATAGTGTTATAAATAAAATGGTCGACATGTGATCGTGATATGAGGCATGATATGCTAGGATATTGATATTAGGCCGTATCGGGCGATGTATACCCTTGATGATGCTATGTGCTGACGGTATCGGTTTGTACGAGATTGTCGATCTGTAGTCAGATCATGAGTATATTGAGGATATCAGTATTGTACTAGACGTAGATCAGTACCCCGATCATGATATTTGATAAAGAGGATACCGGGTGAATAGTATGATGAATGTGATATTAACCCGTACCCAGATTTGGGGATGCCGTACGACGGATTTACGTACGAGCTATATTTTGATGATTGATCCGCACTCTTGACTTGGGATGTCTGATTATAGATATGGTATCGGATATATATTATTGAGGCGGGATCACCGACTAATATATATACAGGTATGTATATGTATCGACTCAGATGTTAGGCGGTTTCCTTACCTGTAGTCCAGCTTGTTAGCTTAGCCCTTTAGTTTAGTTTAGTTGTTAGATTAGATTCGATTCTTACCTATTTCAAAAACTAACGAATCGTGGGTATTTTAAAAGACAGCCCAAGGGATCCTACGGATATTTCAAAAAACGTATCTTTTCATAAAAACACCATAGCCCCTATTTTCAAAACCCCATGATTCGTGTTATTTCAAAAGGCACCATTTGTAGGACTTATATTAGATTAATGCAGGTTAGTTGCAGTTGCGTCTAGTATTCAGCTCCCGCTTATTATTGTGGTTCGCTTCGCATCGCATACTTATGTTATAATTTCTTATTGCAATGTTGATATCATATTGTTAGGACAACAGCACCATTACCGATGATGCGTATGTACCACATACACTTACTTGCCGGCTCACACACATCTTCATCGGTAATTGCCATGTCACGTACACCTTAGAAAATATTATTGCTTGACTTAGCTTGTTAGTTAGTAATTTGACATGATATTAGTGTGCCTGCCTTATATGCCAGCTTAACATTGTAGTTATTACTTGTCACTTCATGCGTACTGTTATTCATTGTTATGCCTATATTCATGGTTTTTACATGCTATTGATGATCTGGATTTGGATTTCCATGAAATTTTCTGGATTTGGGGGGAAAACCGCAAAACTTATATAAACTGATTTCTCTCTTTTTAAATAAAAAGTGCGGTTTTCCCATGATGTATGAGTCGTCCACCATGAGTTTGCTGATGGATTTCGAGATCCGATTCGAGGAGACGGATGAACCGTTTCGGGTACATGGTGGACCCGGTAAGGTACCCCGGGACAAGAAGCGCCTGATGATGACGATGTGAGCCTGGCAGGGGAGCACTACCTACCGGTGATTTTACCCGACGCGTCGGATATCCGGAGGATACCGTCGTGGTCTTGAGATGAATGGTAGGGGCCGGTCTGGACTGACGGCGCCCTAGATATTGTGATTGAGACATTGAGATTTCGAGATATTGAGATACAGAGACTGTGATACAGAGATATCGAGATATTGGGATTACGTTTTGTGCCGATGCTAGGCACTGTTTTATGCTGATTTTATTATGATACCTCATTTTAAAAATACAAAGGAAATCTCACTAAATTATGAAAACAGTTCTTCATTTACATGTATTCTATTTTCATGCATTCATACCTCATTTATATGATATATTGCTACTTGAGGCACTGACACGGGCACATGAGATTACACTCGGGTTAGATATTTACCCTAGCCTTGTTATAGGCTACGTGTTATTCATATATTTGAGGATATATTATGATCATTGACCTAGGTTGCGTTATTTATGCAATTTCTGTGCGTAGATATTTTTCTATTCACGAGTTGGCAACTCACCCCCGTTGTGCCCCAGTTTCTTGCAGGTTTGCCGCACAGGTTTCATTACGGTTTGCGGGCATAGTTTCCTTCGGGTGATTTGCTAGTAGGTGGGTTTACTTGTATCGTACCCCCATTATATATCTTGTATATCATTATTCTGTTGTATCTAGAAGTTCCATTAACCAAACATGTAATTATTTTGAGATAGAGACCAGTGATGTTATTCCTTCGACCTTAGAGTCGCGCGTTATATTTTTGTGGTTTTGAGTTTCCTTTTGAATTTTGATCCTCGCCGTTGGCGTTGTATATTATATTGCTTGTGTGGTTGTGACCGTCGATTGACGAAGAGCTAGCTCCCGCTTGGGGATGCCTTTTTATTGATTTCGTATACTATTGATGTTGTATCCCGTTTGGGGGCCAGTATTTACAAAGGAGACTCTGCCGAAATTTTCAGGAAATATTTGATGTTTTTTTAAAAACCGCATAATTCGGCTTATGCTATTAAAACTACTTGATTTAAATTGGTTTTCCTTCACTCTACATCTTTTCTTGGTTTGGATTTCTGGGTTTTCGGTTTACTTAGATTACGTACGCCTCGAGACGTTCGTAGTTTAAGTGCCGGTCATGTTCCGTACTTTCGGGTCGTGACACCTAACAAGCAAAGTTTTATTCTGATTATAGAAACATATGTATGAACATGCACCATAATGATTACGGCCTGAATGTAAGACAGATGTGCAACAACCACTCATTTGATATACAAGTATAACTACAACTATATGACTCGAGCCTAAACTAGTGTCCATCTAACCTCCTAAGGAACTAAACCTAAGAAACTAGTCAATAAGAACTAAGAGTCCACCTAAGGTCTGAATCCATATCTCTAATAGTCGGCGATCCAGCCTCAATAGCGTCACGTACGTAGTACGGCTTCCTCGAATCAAGAGTGCGGATCAATCATCACATCTATACCTCGTACGGTAAAATCCAGCGTACGGCATTCCAATATCGGGGTACGGGTCAAGTATCACCTACGTGTCTTATCATTCGTATAATACCATCATCAAATCATGTCATGATCAAGGTACTGTACTGTAATCGCATACATCAATCATATATCATTGCCAGCATAAATATACATCGTTAATTTATCCTCAGAAATATCATGCCACATGTATCATATTATGATTAGATCACACTTATATCATGTCGTAATCAAGTCGCATCTATATGATATCGTAATCAAGTCACACATATATCATACCAGAATTTCAGGCACAGGTTACGGTCCGGGTTCTATTTTAGAGTCCCATGTACTTCAATATAATCACCACCCTTTATTATTTATGTATACCTATCCATTATCTCATTTTCTAATGATCCGCTAACATCATAACACGACCGTATAGCCAAGAATCACGGCATCAAGCCCAGTTATATTGTTTCATCCCCGTGTATCATATCACATCCTTGTATCACATATGCGTATTGTATATATATATATATATATATATATATATATATATATATATACCTACACTTAGTCCTATATATATATACACATACACGTATACACCACGTCGAGTTTCAGTGTGTGCGTGTGTGTATCTACCTGAAACCTACGACTCTCCTCCAAGATATTCATCCTCGGGTAAGGTCCTTCTAAATCAATCTAGTCCAACCTAAGGTCACTACCACGGTCCTACTCACCGAAATTCTAAGGTCACGTCTGGCTTCCTAATGATAACAAGTACTTATTCCTATTCTACGTTTGCAGGGGTGCTAAACGCCATCCACCCGACTTCCCCCCGTAGATATACATCTACTCATCTGGTCCTTGTCTGCCGAAGACGGTGTCGCCATCCTCTTCTTCATCGCCCGCAGTCCACGTGAGGGGTACCTATACGCAAACATATATAGTATCATAAACTGAATTACGGACAAAAATCAAAACGACACACGGAACGCGCATAGGTTAAAACCTATGTCCCGTTCACGCAAAAGAACCAAATATCGCTCGATATCGGCGTACAAACTCCGATTAACCGAGATAAAAACCAATAAACAACCCGTAGTTTAAAACTCATTACTTATAATATAAAACATGATTAAATCCATCGAAACCCTAAAAATCGATTAAACAGTTCGATTTCGTAAAACCCGAAATCGCCAATTTACCGTTTTACTTCAAAACTTGATATTTAAAAGAAACTAATGGTCATAATATTCATTAAATAACCTAACTAGATTATAGAAACCATTACCATATTTTTATCACACTAATTTGTATAAAAAATAAATTCTTAGTTTGCAATTTTATCCATTTCAACACCTTGCAAGCAAAAATTCCATAATTTCACGAATAAACTTGATTTTGCCTAAATTAACTTATCAAACTACAATTTATAATGATAGTAATATAATGAAACCATAAATTAGATTTTAAATCTCATTTATTTAAGAATTTCCAAATTCTAGTTAGCAAAAATAGCATTTTTCTCACAATTTCTCAATTATTAATACAAACTAGTAACCAAATTAAGTTTTCCATTCCACTAACAAGTTAATATCCTCACTAAAGCCATAATCTAGTGATAACAACCTTAATTAGAATTTTATATCTCCAATAATTATGTTTTATAGAAACCTAGTTAGCAAAAATACTTAATTTAAACAAATTGGAATGAACAAATTATAATTCAACAACCATGCAAGATTTTCCACTTCTAAAAATTTTAAACTAGTTGTTATAACCCTAATTAATTAATAAAATCTTAACTTGATTTTACAAACCCTAACTTGAATTTTGAAACTTGTAAATAGAATTAATTTATTAAATCTAAACATGCTTAAATGAAACATTCAATAACAATAAATCAAAAGAATAAGATTTATACCTTCACAACATGAAATCCAAACATGAAAATAATCCTCCAAAATGAATGCTTTCCATCTCCAAAATCTATGTAAAGATGAGCAAAGAATAGAGGGTAAGATTTTATTAAGATTTTGTGGATTTTTTATTGAATTTTTGATGAAATTTAATGGATTTTTGTAACAAATTCAAGGGGTGAAAATGGGGGGCTGCCAAGGGGAGGAGGCCGGCCACAATTAGGGAAGAAAAGAGAAAAAAAAGTGAAGGAGGAATTGGGTAGAAGGCTCTCCCAAAATATCACCTCTTAATGTCTTTTCAACACTTTATTTAATTTCTTTCATTTCTTTTCTAAAACAACTAAAGAAAATTCTAGAATCATGAAAAAATTTATAAATAAATTTTGCATGATACACACTAGATTCTAATATGCAATGGTTCATTTTTGCAAATTAAACCCATTCAAATTTGTAATTTACACTAATTTAGTGTATAAATAAAGCTTATGTTAATATTTAAAATAATTAATTTAGGAAAAATATTTAATTAAACTAAAAATTTATAAGTGACTAAATAAACACCATATACTAATAATAACATAATTAAAATAGGTATTTTTAAATTTATAGTGAAAAATAATTACGGTTTAGTTTTACAAAAACAACGTTTTACTTTACCGAAAATCATAAAATTCACTTAAAGAATTTTATTTATTTATTTATTTATTTTTAAAACGTTACAATCTTCCCCCATTTTTAGAAATTCGGTCCCCGAATTTAAATTAAAACTCCCCCCAATTACTAAAACATTCAGCCAAAACACCCAAATCGTCGGGGCTCCGAAATCATCAATACATAACTAAAATCAACTCCGTCAAGCATAACGCAATCATCGGAGTTATGGCGAAAATAAAATATCAAAACCCAATACGAAAACCACATAATATACATCAAAACTATAACTTATATATAGTGCGCATTGTAATAAAATCGTCCAGACATCTGGATAAAGAAGCATGCAAAAACCCCTTTTGAAAATCGCCGTGTGACGCACGTGTCACGGCATAAGTAGCGGACGTTTATTTTTAAAAAAATAGCTATATATATATATATCTTTTATTTAACATACACGTCCCGTCTGGTTACTAAATCAAATAGTAATGATTATAAAAACATACTGCCCAAGCTGAAATCAATCCCAATCACATCATAAAAATATCATGTGCATCCGGTGCGCACTGAAATCGAAACCAAATACAGATGCCACGAATACACATAAAACAAAACTGAGTGCAACAGGTGTGCACCAAAAACATCTGACAAGTGCAACGGGCGTGCACGACTCTAATATCAGGTGCATCTAATCTGCACAAAACCCCGATTTAGTGCATTTGGTGTGCACAAAATCGCATCAAATGCGCTAAGTGTGCGCAAGAATCTCAATCAGGTGCACATGGTGCATGAAAACATACACTGAATATTAAAATCGAAATCACAGTACGAAAGTGCATGAAAACTAGGTCGAAGCATATGTCAAAATCATGTGTAACCATATGCACGAAATCAAATCAAAATCTCAGAATGTATTAAAACCAAATCAAGTGCACTGGGTATGTACTAAACAACATCAATACAACTGATATATGAAATACAAATAGAATGTAATGAAGGTACACATAGGAAATACCAATCGTAGAACAATGTCCTCAAAATACCAAAATCCAATCAACGAAAATATGAAATTCAAATCACCAAATCACAATCGTAAACACTATCGTCAATGTGCGCCTCTTTCCCCCTTTCCTCTGGTATCGACTGCTTCGAACTCGTCTCTTCATAGGCATGCTGAATGCGCTACCAACGGCAATACTCATATCTAGAGTCTCCCACGTAGTCGATCCATTCACCTGATATCCGGACTACATTAAACTTTTCGATCGATCCATCAAAATCCCATAATTCCCCGAGAGCTCAACACTCAAGTACAGTTTAAAAATATACGGTACATACCCCAGCATCGATGGTCCAGCCGTAGAAGGGCAAACCCAAGCCTCACTAATGGCACCGCGGAACTGCCGTAAACCCTAAAGTTCAAGGGCGTTCTTGTGGTCATTATGTCGAGTTAGGGTTTCATTCTTCTAGAGGGTCCATAGAAATACCTGCATATTCTTCCGAATACCTTAAACTTGGGAAAATGGGTTTTCTGATAATCGTTCGAACCCTTTAACTTCGTCTGGACGGCACGTGAATACCCTTCGTCCGCACGCTAAACAATGCTTCAATCCTCAAGAATAAACGATACCCCAATGATTATCGCATTCGAGCCGCAGCTTCTTCTGCCAGTGCGCCCATGGTAACAGAAACCACCATCCGATATCGACGAAGATAGATCAAAGGAACGAATGAAACACGGTGCAAAGAAATGTACATCCAAAGGCTCCTTAAGCAGAGTAGCGTATCGTAAGTATGCCGCGGATCATACCCACGGTACGTCACTCTACCTAAGTCACCTACTCCATCAACCAAGGGTCACCCTAGGCTTAGACAAGGTTAAACCTAGCGCTCTGATAACAACTTTGTCACGATCCGAAAGTACGGAACGTGGCCGACACTTAGATTACGAAGCGTCTAGAGGCGCAACGTAACCTAAGTAAGCCGAGGCCCAGAAATCTAAACCATAAAGAGAAGAAGAAGTAAAGGAAAACATATAGAAAAACAAGTTTAAAAACAAGATCAAATTTTCTCAAAAATTTCGGCAGAGTCTCCTTTGTAAAAACTGGCCCCAAACGGGTACAAACAAGTATAAATACATATAAACAATAAAAAGGCATCCCCAAGCGGGAGCTAGCTCTACGCCAACAGGCGGAAAAAACCACTCCAATGCACCATAGTATACAACGCCAAAGGGCGAGGCTCAAAACTTAAAAGAAAACAAATCCACCAGATACCATAATAATACAAGCGCGACTCTAAGGTCGAAATAAGAACCGGTCCAGTAAAGTAATAAGTAATATAAGTTTGGTTGATGGAGCTTTCTAGATACAAATGAAATAATAAATGTACAATGGCGGTCCAGATACAAGTGAACCAACCTATCGTGCAAATCACCCTGAATGAAAAGATATGCCAGCAAGCTGCCAGGAAAACCTGTACATCGAACCTGTAATAAAATTTGGCACAACGGGGGTGAGTTGTCAACTCGTGAGTAGAAGATATCTGCAAAAAGAAATCGAAATGCACGACGCTATCCTAGGTCATAATAATATACTAATATACTACTAGTCATCAAGTAAAGACAGGATAATAAGCTACGTGTAAATGCAAATGCTCCGTGCTCGTGTCAGTGCCTCATATAGTACTAAGCCATGTGAATGAGTATGCATACACCATGAATGTAAAATAACCAATCCTGAAATCTAGGTATATCTGTATAAGAAATCTTTAGCTTTTATCATAGTAAAATGTGTATAGAAATCTGAAATATCAACGATGAAATCCATGGAAATCCATGTCAAGCATCGACACAAAACATGTAAATCTCAAGTCTCAATACCTCATAATCTCAATGTCTCATAGTCTCAATATCTCGGGCTCCGTCAGTCCGGATCGGCCCATATCATCAAATCTCACGACAACGGTCGGTATCCTCCGGATATCCGCCACGCCAGACATCACCGGTAGGTAGTCTTCCCCTGCCAGGCTCATTATCTACAACTTGATCTTCTTGCCCCGGGGTACCATACCGGGCCCACCATGCACCCGAGACGGTTCATCCACTCCTCGAATCGGGTCTCGAAATCCAACAGAAAACATGAAATCTCATGGTGGACAACACATACATCACGAGAAAACCGCATCTTATATTTTAAAAAGAGAGGAGGAGAGAGATATAGAAGTTTTTATATATTCTTGCGGTTTTCCCCAAAATCCAGAAATCTCATAGAAATCCAAAATCCCAAAATCAAGAGTAAGTATATGATAAATGTCGGCATATGCCCCATAATACTGCAGGATAACATGAAAATGTGAATGCATGAAATGTCTAAGTAATAAATGCCATGTCTATACTAACACCAGAGAGTAATCACAATATCATATCGATCTAGCTGTTTGCTGATTCTATCAATAAAGGATAATATGATCTAAAACGTACGTGACATAGCAATTACCGATGATGATGTGTGTGAGCCGGCAAATAAGTGTGCGTGGAATATGCGCATCATCGGTAATGGTGCTGGTGTCCTAACAGGCAAAGTTTTATTCTGATTATAGAAACATATGTATGAACATGCACCATAATGATTACGGCCTGAATGTAAGACAGATGTGCAACAACCACTCATTTGATATACAAGTATAACTACAACTATATGACTCGAGCCTAAACTAGTGTCCATCTAACCTCCTAAGGAACTAAACCTACAGAGTGACAAGGATGACAGCAAGTCTGTCTCGGGGTTTGTGTTTGCCCTCAACGGAGGGGCGGTCTGTTGGAAGAGTTCCAAACAGGACACCGTCGCAGACTCGACGATGGAGGCTGAATACATTGCTGCCAACGATGCCGCAAAGGAAGTGGTCTGGATTAAGAAGTTCATTACTGAACTTCAGGTGGTTCCATCCATTGTTAACCCAATACCTTTGTATTATGACAACAATGGAGCTATGGCTTTAGCGAAGGAACCACGGTCCCATCAGAAATCCAGACACATCTTGAGGCGGTATTACCTGATCAGGGAGATCATTGATCACCGGGAGATCGTTGATCACCGGGAGATCGTTGATCGCCGGGAGATCGAGGTGCGGAGAGTGGACACAAAAGACAACATGGCGGATCCATTCACCAAGGCCCTTCCTCAAGCACAATTCGAGAGACTATTTGAGATGTTGGGTATGCGATACACCGACAACTGGCCCTGGTGCAGACGTTAGGTACTCGGTACGCCAATATTGAAAGTGTGTCTTAGCACCTCTACTACGTTTCCACATGCATCAAGTATGCAATTTTAAAAAATCCAGAGGTCTAAGCTACACTAACCTAGAATCGAACTAGAGAATTAGGGTTTGTAAGCAAGCAAACTAGTTTTACACTAAATGAATAGAGAATACAACCTTTGTAAACCGGTCATTCATATCTAAAGCTCCAAGTAGTAGTCCCTTAGCTCCAAGTAGTGGTCCCTAGAACTCTTCTTAGGCTCCACTTGGTGAAAGGAACGAGCTTGTTTCGTCGTCTTCGAGGTCGAAGATGATCCACCTTGAAGTTACTCTAACTCGAGCTACTTCTTCACTAATAAAGAATTAGTGAAGCAAACAACCTAATCTTATGGGCTAGATGAGAATAGGTTGATGAAGTAGGAATTTTGCTCACTTTAGAAATGTCTTTCTCTTTTTCTTTCTTCAACTCAAGAAAACATAGAGAGGAAGAAGATGAACTGGGGTGAAGAAATATCTCAAGTGTGATAATGAGAGAGTTAACCATGGGCTAAAGATAATGATTGGGTGAGAAAAATATCTAGAGTAAAAATAAAAATGAGAGGTGAGCCATGGCTTCTACATGCTTCCACAAGCATTCAAGCCATGCCCACTAATCCACTCATTTTTATTTTCCTCTTAATAAATAATCATCCAATAATCTTTAGGTCATGGTGTGAGTCTCATACACCCATGTTCAATGTATCATCAAGCATAATACAATATATAAATACATATTTTAATATATATCACATATATATTAATGTATTTGAAGAGAAGAAAATCTTTAGAGAGCACAATATTAGCTAATATATAAATATATCATATATAAATATATATTAAATTATTAAATCAACGCTTGATTCAATAATCCGGTTATATCATATGTAACCGACTAATATCTTTTACATTTATATAAAATTATCAAATCAACACTTGATTTAATAACCCGGTCATATCACATATAACCGACAACATTCAATATACTATATCAAATCAACACTTGATTCAATAATCCGGTCATATCATATATAACCGGCCAATATCAAATATATATACATATAACATATTATTGAATCAACACTTGATTCAACAATCCGGTTATATCACATATAACCTAACCGATATCAAATATCGCGAGATTAGAATACGGTATTACATACTCGTATTTAATCAAGCTCCCGAACATATCACCATATGTACCCTACTTCGTTTCACTTGAACTAGGAAACTTCTGTGTGGGACTCTAAAGACTCGTCAATATGCCAGCAGAAGGTAATGATCACATCAGTCACCCACAAGCTGTCAGCGGTACTAGCTGGACGTAATGGTTACCCATGTATTGAGCGAATAAAAGATCAACAAGTAAGCTTGTCCAAACTCACGCAAAGCTTATAAGCAACATTTAGCTTACAGTCCGGTCTCTTCGTCTGATATGTCGCATATCAAGTCTAGGGGTGGAATCGTCAGACCCTAGTTACTTGATAAGTCATGCCGATATATGGCCTATAACCGTTCGAGAAACTACTGATAACACTTACCAGTAAATGTCATCAGCCCTGGCCAGGGACTTACTGTTATAGCCAATTGAGCATAGCGCAACATCAACTCCCTACCGGGAGAGACGAAACCCCTCCTATCGCTCATTGCCTCCATGTGACTCGGGACTGTACCCAAAATCCACATGTTTGCACGACTCCTTTGAGCCATGGTAGGGAGGAAATCAAAGCATAGTGGGAACCACAAAAAACTCTATGACGATCTCGGGTCTACAAACTAACCTGTACAAGTGACACCAGAGAACTGCTATTAATGATAAGTATGATACCATCTAGGAGTTCTCGGCAAGTCCTGTTTGGAGTATCCATTCTCTAATGAGCACCTGTGTACAATCTTTGATGTCAAACACCAATAGATGTGGGATCAACCATCGCCCAATACAGGATCAAGAAACGTACACACTAGTCTACTCTAGAATATCGATGCCCTGTCTCGATACTCCCTCGACTATGAACTGTTAAAGGATGTGCTTGTAGACTACCCAAGCCTCACTAGTATGATCTGCATCATAGTCCCGATAGTCAAGCTAACATCCTACGGGCTTTATCAACATATATCAGAGAACAGTATAACAATACTAGTGTACATATTAAGATAAAGAGCAACCAGATAGCATACTTGTAAGTCCACGTTGCCCACCCCGGTACTTGCGGGGAGGCGGAAAACGGAATAAAAATCGGATTTTTATGAGCTTAGGCAACATGGACTAGAATTTAAAGGATCTTTGCTAAACAAAAACTTGCTAAAGCTAACTAGTAACTAGCTAAGTGCTAGAAAGGTTATACCTTTGGTCTTTATATCCTTCTCTCCTTGCTCCTTGGAGTAGTGGAAGGAGGTCACCTTGTCGTCTTCTCCCGTCAAAGAAAGATCCACCCGAAAGCCTCAACCTTTGGCTTCAACTCCAAGCTAGAAGTAACTAGGGTTCAAGAAGTGCTAGTCCTTCAACCCTAGATGAGAGTAGAGATGATCAAGAGAGGGTTTTTCTCAAGCTCAAGTGTTTCTCAACACATGAGAAGGTAGAGCTAGAGGGAGAGGAAGAACAAGAGAGAGAAATGAAATGATAGAATGAGAATTATGTGAACCATTCTCACTAATATGTGTATATTATTTTAATTGAATAATTAGCTAGATAATTGTCATGGCTAATCATGACATGACCATTATCATTTCAATTTGCAAGGATCAAAAAGCATCTTCCAAAAGAAATGATGATGGTCAAAGTGTCAACCTAGGTCAACAAGTCAAGGAGGTCAAATGGTCAACAACCATAACCATGCACAATTATTAAACTAATTATCAATTAACTATAATACACACATAAGCATTAGGGTTAATAAAATGACAATAGTCATTAACCCTAATCAAGGTCCTCTCCCTCTGTCTCAAACAACTGTGCATACACACCCGCATTCGTAACCCGAGGAACACGAATACAATGAGAAAAACCAATCCCAAATCGTATACTAGGATCCGGCTTAAACCAAAGCCCGCTAGTATAAACTGTCCGGACAGCAAACGTGCACAAGTGCGCGAATGTGAACGAACCCTGTCGCAAAACCATGCGACCTCTACTCATTTTGCCTAAAGGCGAATAGCTCTCTGTGTGGGACTCTAAAGACTCGACACTACGCTGGCAGTGGGTTTAACCACAGACCGCAAGCGGCACTAGCTGTACGTAACGGTCCCCAGGTAGATGTCGATAAGAAGACTGACGAGGTGAACCCCATCCGAACTCCTACTGAGCCTGTATGTGACAATCTCCATACAGTCCGGTCTGTTCGTCTGATACATCGCATGGCGGGCCTAGGGGGGCGGTGAACGTCAATCCCCTAATAGCGGTACAAGTCGTGTCGGAGTGTAGCCCAGAACACCCTGAGATAACACTGGAAACCTACTAGTATATCTCGCTTGCCCTAGCCAGGGACTACCCGTGTAATGGCTCTCCTAGACACAGCGCGATGTCAACCCCCAATACCGGGAGAGACGAATCCTGTCTAACCGTCACTGCCTCCAAGTGCTTCGGGACTGCACCCAAAAACTACCTGTTTGCACGACTCTTTTGAGCCGTGGTAGGGTAGTAATTAAAGTGCAGTGGGAACACACTCGAGGCGAAGTGACAGTGTCAAGTCAGCGGACTAAGCTGTACTCATGTCACCTGGGAACTGATAACTGACGATAGGTATAATACCAACCAACAGTTCCCGACGAGTCCTGTCCAGTGTACTCGTAACCTAACGAGCACCCGCATACTATCTCAAGTACGACGTACTGACGGCTCTGGGACAGACCGTCTCCCACGCTGGGATGAGAAGCGCATACGCTAGTCTACTCCGGAGTATCGATGCCCTGTCTCGATAGTCCAACGACTAGGGACCTGTATAAGGATGTGCTTATAGATCACCCAGCTCCCACGAGTGTGAGCGCCATCACAACGCTGGTGATCAAGCAAAGATCCTAAGGGCTCTACTAATATGTATATCAGTGATATGCTAAAAGAAACACATGCACATATTAAAGCAGAGACAAACCAAGTAGCATACTACCATTTCGAGCAAGATTGTATATACAACTGTGAATATCCCAAGCTTCCATCAAGTAATATACAAACTAGTATGATACAGTAATGGCCTCTATGGCATATACACTAACAATCTCCCACTTGCACTAAGGCCATGTACTGGCGTATCGAAGACCTATCATCTCGATCAACCGCTCGAACTGAGTCTGGGGCAAGGCTTTGGTGAATGGATCTGCAGTGTTATCCTCTGATGCAACTCTCCGGACCTCGATCTCCTGGCGATCCCTGATCAGGTGATACCGCCTTAAGATGTGTCTGGATTTCTGATGGGACCTGGGTTCCTTCGCTAAAGCTATAGCCCCGTTGTTGTCGCAATACAGAGGTATTGGGTCAACAATGGACGGAACCACCTGAAGTTCTCTCAAGAACTTCCTCATCCAGACAGCTTCTTTTGCGGCATCAGATGCAGCGATGTATTCCGCTTCCATAGTCGAGTCAGCAACGATTTCCTGTTTGGAGCTCTTCCAACACACCGCCCCTCCATTGAGGGTAAAGACAAAACCTGACATGGACTTGGAATCATCCTTGTCACTCTGGAAGCTGGAGTCAGCAAAGGCCTCAATCTGCAGGTCTTTTCCGCCATACACCAAGAACATCTCCTTAGTCCTTCTCAGGTACTTGAGAATGTTCTTTACTGCTATCCAATGTTTCTCCCCAGGGTTTGACTGATACCTGCTTACCACACTCAGTGCATAAGCCACATCCGGTCTGGTACACAACATCGCATACATTATAGAGCCTACCGCAGAAGCGTAGGGTATAATAGACATGCGATCCCTCTCCAAATCAGTCTTGGGAGACATCTCTTTGGAGAGGGTGATCCCGTGACAAGCCGGTAGATTACCGCGCTTGGAATCTTCCATACTAAATCTCTTCAGTATGGTGTCGATGTACCTGGACTGCGAAAGTCCTAATATCCTCTTAGATCTGTCACGGTAGATCCGGATACCCAGAATGTATGAGGCATCACCCAAGTCTTTCATGGAGAACCTGTGTGACAAGAACCTCTTGACAGATTGTAGCATAAGAATGTCATTTCCTATTAAGAGAATGCCATCCACGTATAAAACGAGGAATACTACAGTTCTCGCTACAAATCTACAATAGATGCATGGTTTATCTGGATTTTTGATAAAGCCAAATTCCTTGACCGTCTCATCAAAACAGATGTTCCAACTCCGCGATGCCTGCTTTAGTCCATAAATGGACTTAAGCAACTTGCACACCTTTCCGCTGCTCCCACTCTGAATGAAACCCTCTGGCTGATCCATATAGACACACTCCTCTAAATGTCCATTTAGAAAAGCTGTCTTTACGTCCATCTGCCAAATCTCATAGTCGTGGAAGGCAGCAATGGCAAGAAGGATCCGAATGGATTTCAGCATAGCTACTGGAGAAAAGGTTTCGTCATAGTCCAAACCAGGTCGCTGACGAAAACCCTTTGCTACCAGTCTAGCTTTATAGGTCTCAACCTGTCCATCTACACTAATCTTCCTTTTGAAGATCCACTTGCATCCTACGGGTTTTACCCCATCTGGAGCAATGTCCAACGTCCATACTTTGTTGGTGTACGTGGACTCCATTTCGGTCCGCATTGCATCCAGCCATTTTACCGAGTCGACGCTCTGAATGGCTTGCTGGAAGCTCGTAGGCTCATCACAATCTATGATGCAATCCTCTCTATCCCCGTCAATGAGAAAACCATAGTATCTCTCGGGCGGATGAGACTGCCTACTACTCCTGCGGAGTGGCATGGGAATGTCCTGATCTTTCGAACCCTCTAGTTCAACCAAGCTTTCAGTAATAGCTCGTGGTTCTGGAATTTCTTCCAGTTCTATTGTGCTCCCACTTAATTCTTTTTCTATGAACTGGTGTTCTAGAAAGTGGGCATGGCGAGAAACAAGGACTTTTTGTTCCTCTTCGCAATAGAAGTAATATCCCTTAGAGTTCTTTGGATATCCCACAAACTTGCACTGTACTGAGCGTGCCTCGAGCTTGTCCGCATGCTGCTTTTTTACAAAAGCTGGACATCCCCATGTCTTAATATGATTAAGATAGGGTCTCTTCCCACACCACATCTGATATGATGTAGTAGGCACAGTCTTAGTTGGAACTCGGTTCAAAAGGTATGCAGCTGATTCTAGCGCATATCCCCAGAACGATCGCGGCAACTCAGCGTTACTCATCATGGACCGTACCATATCCAATAGGGTTCGGTTCCGTCTCTCCGATACACCATTATGTTGCGGAGTGTATGGAGGAGTAAGCTGAGAGAGAATTCCATTCTCTTTTAAGTAACCCAGGAACTCGGCACTCAAGTATTCACCACCTCGATCAGATCTCAGTGTCTTTATACTTTTGCATGTTTGTTTTTCTACTTCATTCTTATATTCCTGGAATTTTTCAAAAGCCTCGGATTTATGTTTCATTAAGAAGACATAACCGTACCTTGAAAAGTCATCCGTAAAAGTAATGAAGTAAGAATAACCGCTTCGAGCATGTGTAGACATTGGACCGCACACGTCGCTGTGTACGAGTCCTAAGAGCTCGCTCGCTCTTTCTCTGTGTCCAGTAAACGGAGTCTTTGTCATCTTTCCTTTGAGACAGGATTGACAAGTTGCATACGATTGATATTCGAACGGATCCAAATATCCTTCTGTGTGTAACTTGGTCAACCTTCTCTCATTGATGTGACCCGGTCTACAATGCCATAAGAAAGTTTTATTTATTTCTGGAGACTTTCTTTTGTGTGCATTCTGGACATTGAAAATCTGTGGCTGGTTTAATACGTATATACCGTTGTTCAATGTACCTGACCCAATCAAAACTTGATTAAGGTGAATGTTCACTACATTACTTACAAATGCAAATTCATAACCTTCTTTAGACAATAAAGATACAGAAATGATATTACAGGTTGCATTTGGTACATAATAACAACTACGCAAAACCAAAAAATGTCCATCCGACAATCCCAGGTGATAGTCCCCCACGGCCTCAGCATCCATGCTAGCACCGTTTGCAACTCTGAGGGTCATGTCACCTGCCTTCAAAACTCTACGCTTTCTCAACACCTGCAAAGAATTACAGATATGAGATCCTGATCCGGTATCCAATACTCAGGACGTAGAGTTTATTGATAGACAGTTTTCAATAACATACACACCTGAAGCTGAAGCTGCAACTCGCTTCAAATCCTGTGTTCTGGCTTTCCAAGCCTTGCAATCCTGTTTCCAGTGACCACTTTTGTGACAATAGAAGCATTCTTCCTTCCCCACCAGCTTTCCCGCTACCTATGTTGCTTTTCCTTTCCCTTCGTATCCACTTTACTGACACCGCCTCTTGGTTTGGCGGGGGCTTTCTTCTTCTTGCCCTTGGCTTTCGCCCTGGACCTAGAAGAGGAAGATCCTCCTACAAACAAAGTGGATGTCTCCCTACCCTTCTGTAGGGTGCCCTCAGCACTCCTCAACATGTTCAGAAGCTTGGAAAGTTCAACCTCCTTTCCTTGCATGTTGAAGTTAAGAATAAACTGGGCGTAAGTGGAAGGAAGGGACTGGAGAATCAAATCAGTATAGAGTTCATTCTCCAACGTGGTCCTAAGGTCCGCGAGCTCCTCAATGTAGCCAATCATCTTAAGTACGTGTTCCGCTACCGATGATCCGACGGCCAACCTTGCCGAAAACAACTTCTTCGACACTTCGTATCTTGCGATACGAGACTGCTTTCCATAAAGTTCTTTTGTATGAAGAAATATGGACTCAAGGTCCATATTCTCGTGCCTCCTCTGATGTTCGTTGTCCATCGAGGAAAGTATGAGGCATCTGGCCTTCGCGCAATCTATTTCCCAGGTCTTGTAGATTTCCCTATCTACGACACTGGTTTTGGGACCTGGGACAGGGGGAGCTTTGGTGGTTAGGACATACCCCAACTTGTCGTAAGTGATTGCCATCTTGACATTCCCGAGCCAATCTTTGTAGTTTGGCCCTGTCAAAATATTTTTATCTAGTAATAACTTAAGTCCGGTCATCTTGAATGGTCGCTGCAATTAGGAGAGAGAAAAGAAACACTTTAGCATGATACTCTTGCAAGTTTAGAGTGGTTTTTAATTTGTCTAAACTGGATGGCTCCCACTGTCTCTCAAATCCCTTCTCAAACCGTAAAGAAAGGATTAGTCAGGATCAATCTCACCGTACAATACTTGCTTAACCGTTCAGCCAGGCCAGTGTCGGTAATTCGAGGGAGGTTTTCCAACGCTTTCGCGAAGTTCCTTAATTAATTAACCTCTTTTCCCTGTGGGCGTAGCCCCGCTAACACCTTTCTAGACACCTACTAAGTTTATAGCATTGATCGTTAAGTTAGAGTTTTCCCGAGGAGTAGCATATACTCACAGTAGGATCGGGATCCAAATATCATCGTGTGATAAAACCGAAGGAATCCTACCAGAATCATCACACTCCAAATGGTATGCAACGCTAGCAAGTTCCAGTACTTATCAAACTCCCGATGTGGATTTTTGCCCCATGCTCTTATGACCTTGACTTTGGCCAAAATATCATAAGTCACATGTCAAGTTCTACCCGTCATTCTCCTGGTTAATTTGGACCCACCCGTACCTACCCTTGACTTTGGCCAAAATGGCAGCACGACTGTCCCAAACCAACGCATCTATCTATGCTGCACATGAATACCCAATAGCTACCAATCACTATGCCTTGACTTTGGCCAAAATACATAGCTTGAATACTTTTTGACCATTCATGTGGAATGACGGAGGGCTACGAATGGTTTTGGCGAAACCGTGAACGTAGTGAACTTGATCTAATCGATTGGAACGAGATAGCTTTTAAAAGGAGTGGTTCAAGCTCCGCGTTTAAAAGTTTAGTTTTGAAAAGAACCGAGTGGTTTTCAAAGTGTTCCAATCGACTTTTACTTGGTTTATTTTCTTGCATTAGTTCTTTTAATGCGTCCCATCATTTAATCCTACCATTGCAGAAAACAACCAAAATATGACGTACGCTTATGCCATTCGCATTCGCCACGGGGCCCCGTCATCACCCGTTAGGTTACTTAACTAACGACAGAGCGGGGGCTGGGCTAGCGCGGCTGTAAAACATAAGCAACGCCTAAATAGTTATCATATATAAATATATAGCAATGATAGAGATTACAGATCACAGATGAATACATTGGATATACTAGGAATCCGCAATCCGTTCGAGCTTGCAACGAAAAGCGGATTACACGGTCGCGGTGAATAGCCAATACCCCACCCAAGACCCCTACGGATGCGGCAAACTACCCGCCAAGTACCCGAAGCGAAGCAACCTCCCTCACCACCGTGAGTAGGCCACTCGGCACTTCGAGATACCCGGTAGTTTGTGCACCCCCTCCATGGGTCTATCCTAGGAGCAAAAACAGTAAAAAGAATTATACAATGACGGCTACAACCCCGACCCGGTTGTGCGGCCAAACAAATAATAATATTACATCAATTTACATATTACAATGAATGAAAGAAAAAGCAACACTCATCTCACATCCACCCCGGCTATTCATCCGCGACAATCCAACCCATTCATATACACATACCAGTATCAATCACAGATCACAGATATGTATAACCCCGACTAATCGACATATAGCGATTAGTCGACGTTCAATACATTCAAACATCACAGATATAACCTTCATAGTCAAAGTGTAGTGAAGTTTCGAAAAAAAAAACGGATTTATAGGCCCCGAAAAATAAATTTCTATTCTGGAAAATCTGGGCACATATAACATATCTTAAAAATCCTAAAACCAAGTCAGAGATACACTGCACCAAACTCGACCCAGTGAAGAGCCAACTTGGTCGCGGTTGCGCGGCAATAGCATGCTATTGCCGCGGAACCGCGGCTCCTTGGTCGAGTCACTGGACCGGGTTTGGTGGTTATCTTTAAAAAACCCTGAGACCATTTTTGGAGTTTAACAAATTTTGTTTTGACCAGAAATTTTTTTAACAGAAACTAGGGTTTTTGAAAACTCGGTTTTTGGATTTTTCGGTTTCGAACTTCGTTACACTTCACTACCTAGCTAGTTTATGTTTAGTTAGGCTCTGATACCACTGTAAGTCCACGTTGCCCACCCCGGTACTTGCGGGGTGGCGGAAAACGGAATAAAAATCGGATTTTTATGAGCTTAGGCAACATGGACTAGACTTTAAAGGATCTTTGCTAAACAAAAACTTGCTAAAGCTAACTAGTAACTAGCTAAGTGCTAGAAAGGTTATACCTTTGGTCTTTATGTCCTTCTCTCCTTGCTCCTTGGAGTAGTGGAAGGAGGTCGCCTTGTCGTCTTCTCCCGTCAAAGAAAGATCCACCCGAAAGCCTCAACTTTTGGCTTCAACTCCAAGCTAGAAGTAACTAGGGTTCAAGAAGTGCTAGTCCTTCAACCCTAGATGAGAGTAGAGATGATCAAGAGAGGGTTTTTCTCAAGCTCAAGTGTTTCTCAACACATGAGAAGGGAGAGCTTGAGGGAGAGGAAGAACAAGAGAGAGAAATGAAATGATAGAATGAGAATTATGTGAACCATTCTCACTAATATGTGTATATTATTTTAATTGAATAATTAGCTAGATAATTATCATGGCTAATCATGACATGACCATTATCATTTCAATTTGCAAGGATCAAAAAGCATCTTCCAAAAGAAATGATGATGGTCAAAGTGTCAACCTAGGTCAACAAGTCAAGGAGGTCAAATGGTCAACAACCATAACCATGCACAATTATTAAACTAATTATCAATTAACTATAATACACACATAAGCATTAGGGTTAATAAAATGACAATAGTCATTAACCCTAATCAAGGTCCTCTCCCTCTGTCTCAAACAACTGTGCATACACACCCGCATTCGTGACCCGAGGAACACGAATACAATGAGAAAAACCAATCCCAAATCATATACTAGGATCCGGTTTAAACCAAAGCCCGCTAATATAAACTGTCCGGACAGCAAACGTGCACAAGTGCGCGAATGTGAACGAACCCTGTCGCAAAACCATGCGACCTCTACTCATTTTGCCTAAAGGCGAATAGCTCTCTGTGTGGGACTCTAAAGACTCGACACTATGCTGGCAGTGGGTTTAACCATAGACCGCAAACGGCACTAGCTGTACGTAACGGTCCCCAGGTAGATGTCGATAAGAAGACTGACGAGGTGAACCCCATCCGAACTCCTACTGAGCCTGTATATGACAATCTCCATACAGTCCGGTCTGTTCGTCTGATACATCGCATGGCAGGCCTAGGGGGGCGGTGAACGTCAGTCCCCTAATAGCGGTACAAGTCGTGTCGGAGTGTAGCCCAGAACACCCTGAGATAACACTGGAAACCTACCAGTATATCTCGCTTGCCCTAGCCAGGGACTACCCGTGTAATGGCTCTCCTAGACACAGCGCGATGTCAACCCCCAATACCGGGAGAGACGAATCCTGTCTAACCGTCACTGCCTCCAAGTGCTTCGGGACTGCACCCAAAAACTACCTGTTTGCACGACTCCTTTGAGCCGTGGTAGGGTAGTAATCAAAGTGCAGTGGGAACACACTCGAGGCGAAGTAACAGTGTCAAGTCAGCGGACTAAGCTGTACTCATGTCACCTGGGAACTGATAACTGACGATAGGTATAATACCAACCAACAGTTCCCGACGAGTCCTGTCCAGTGTACTCGTAACCTAACGAGCACCCGCATACTATCTCAAGTACGACGTACTGACAGCAGTGGGACAGACCGTCTTCCACACTGGGATGAGAAGCGCATACGCTAGTCTACTCCGGAGTATCGATGCCCTGTCTCGATAGTCCAACGACTAGGTACCTGTATAAGGATGTGCTTATAGATCACCCAGCTCCCACGAGTGTGGGCGCCATCACAACGCTGGTGATCAAGCAAAGATCCTAAGGGCTCTACTAATATGTATATCAGCGATATGCTAAAAGAAACACATGCACATATTAAAGCAGAGACAAACCAAGTAGCATACTACCATTTCGAGCAAGATTGTATATACAACTGTGAATATCCCAAGCTTCCATCAAGTAATATACAAACTAGTATGATACAGTAATGGCCTCTAGGGCATATACACTAACAATATTATCATGTCGAGCAAGAAAGTCCTCTATATATATGTCCAAGCATCCACTATATCATATAATAATGGCCTCTAAGGCATATATATTCATAACAATCTCCCACTTGCACTAAGACCAGTTGTTGTAGTATCTCATACCCAATATCCCAAAAAGTCTCTCAAATTTTGTCTGGGGGAGGACCTTCGTGAGTGGATCCGCTGTGTTATTCTTCGTGTCAACTCTCCTGACCTCGATCTCCCAGCGATTAACTATCTTCCGGATCAGGTGATACCGTCTAGGAATATGTCTGGATCGCTGATGGGACCGGGTTCCTTGGCCAAAGCCACAGCTCCATTTGTTATCACAATACAAAGGTATTGGATACTCAATGGATGGAACCACACAAAGTTCAGCAATGAACTTCTTCATCCAGACAGCCTTTTTGGCAGCATCGTTGGCAGCAATGTATTCAGCCTCCATCGTCGAGTCTGCTACGGTATCTTTCTTGGAACTCTCCCAATATACCGCCCCTCCATTGAGGATAAAGACAAAACCCAAGACCGACTTACTGTCGTCCTTGTCACTCTGGAAGCTCGAATTGGTAAAGGACTCCACCTGGAGTTCTCCGTTACCATACACCAAGAACATTTCTTTAGTCCTTCTCAAGTACTTAAGAATGTTCTTCACAGTTGTCCAGTGCTTCTCCTCATGATCTTATTGATACCTACTTACCACACTAAGCGCGTAAGCTACATCCGGTCTGGTACATAACATCGCGTACATGATTGACCCAACTCCAGAAGCATAGGGTATCCCTTGCATACGAGCCCTCTCCAAATCAGCCTTGGGAGACATCTCTTTAGAGAGAGTGATTCCTAAGCAAGCGGGTAAATTACCACGCTTAGAATCTTCCATACTAAACCTCTTTAGAATAGTGTCTATGTACCTAGATTGGGACAATCCCAAAATCCGCTTAGATCTATCTCTATAGATCTTAATCTCCAGGATGTAGGAGGCATCACCTAGATCTTTCATGGAGAACTTTTGTGATAAGAAGAGCTTGACTGAGTGTAGCATAGGAACATCATTTCCTATCAAGAGTACGTCATCCACGTACAATACGAGAAAGACAACCTTAATCTCCACAACCTTCTTGTATATATAAGGTTCATCTACATTTTTGATGAAGTGAAACTCTTTAACTGCTATATCAAAACAGATGTTCCAGCTCCTCGATGCCTGGTTTAATCCGTAGATTGATTTAAGCAGCTTGCACACCTTTCCGCTGCTCCCACTATCTACGAAGCCCTCTGGCTGTGTCATGTACACACTCTCTTCTAAATCAACATTTAGAAAAGCGGTCTTGATGTCCATCTGCCAGATTTCGTAGTCATGGTATGCAGCAATGGCAAGTAAGATCCTGATGGACTTAAGCATAGCCACTGGAGAAAAGGTTTCATCATAATCGACACCTGGTCGTTGATGAAAAACTTTTGCTACAAGTCTAGCTTTGAAGGTCTCAACCTTTCTATCTACACTAAGTTTCTTCTTAAAGATCCACTTGCTCCCAATGGGTTTTACCCCTTCAGGATCAACTTCTAAAGTCCATACTTTGTTGGTGTACATGGATTCCATCTTAGATCACATTGCATCCAGCCATTTCACAGAGTCTCCACTTATGATGGACTGCTCGAAACTAGTTGGGTCATCATATTCCATGATGCAATCCTTGCTCCCACCATCAGAAAACCGTAGTATCTCTCAGGTGGATGAGGAACCCTACTAGATCTGCGGAGTGGATGAGGTTCGTCGGAGACTATTGAATCCTCCGGTTCTACCAAATCATCAGTTATTGTTTGTGCAGCTGGAACTTCTTCCAGTTATAACTCATTACCACTAATTTCTTTCATAAGAAATTCCTTTTCCAAAAAGGTGGCATATTGAGAAACAAACACTTTTTGTTCCTCGGTGTGGTAGAAGATATATCCATATGAATTCTTTGGATATCCCACAAACTTGCACAAAACAGACCTTGCTTCGAGCTTGTCTGGATTTTGCTTTTTAACATAGGCCGGACAACCCCATATCTTAACTCGTTTAAGAGATGGTCTCTTCCCATACCATATCTTATATGGAGTGGTAGGCACGGATTTGGTCGGAACCCCATTCAATAGGTATGCAGCTGTCTCAAGTGCATAACTCCAAAAGGAAATAGTTAACTCAGCAATACTCATCATAGAACGCACCATATCTAATAGGGTGCAATTTCTCCGCTCTGATACTCCATTGTGCTGTGGTGTATACAGAGGAGTAAGCTGAGAGAGAGTCCCATTCTCTTTTAAATAGTCTCGGAATTCCATGCTCAAGTATTCTCCTCCTTGATCAGATCGAAGGACTTTAATACTTTTACCCGTTTGGTTCTCAACTTCGTACTTATATTTCTTGAATTTCTCAAAAACTTCAGATTTGTGTTTCAACAAGAACACATGTCCGAATCTTGAGAAGTCATCAGTGAATGTAATAAAGTACGAAGAACCATTCCTGGCATTCATTGGACCGCATACATCACTATGTATCAGTCCCAAGAGTTCAGTAACTCTTTCTCCGTGTTCAGTAAATGGAGTTTTGGTCATCTTGCCTTTGAGACATGACTGACAAGTTTCATAAGATGTAAATTCGAACGGATTCAAATATCCATCTTTATGCAACTTGGCTAGTCTGGTCGCATTGATATGACCAAATCTATATGTTCCCGCCAAAAATTTCTGCGCAAAAGAGCCCAAGGTATCAAATGGCGGTGATACGCTTAAGAAAATGGGAACCAGTATCTTCCGGACTGTTTTTTGACAAACTCCTGAATGAGAAACAGATAAATTCTGATGGTATCGAAAGCGGCTCGAAAAACCCTTCGATTTGATATATTATGGGCCTCGTAATTCATCCGGGATCAAAAGTTATGAGGAATTACGTGTCCACACGTGATGGGCTTTTATGAACCCGCTGGAGGAGTTAAAAGATACAATAAAAACTCAGAAAAGACCCCAATGGGGCATCACGTGCTCACACATGACCATGGATCACGTGCAGACACGTGATGGGCTTTTAAAGCCTCTAAAATAATGAATAGAATTTAATTCTAAAAGTCAGAAAATACCTCAACGAGGTATCACGTGCTTACACGTGACCAATGGTCACGTGTTGACACGTGATGGTTAAAACTGAAACATAAATAAGCGGCTGAGAAAGGAACCCAATTGGGGGTCACGTGCTCACACGTGACCAAAGGTCACGTGCCAGCATGTGACTGGCTTTAAAAGCATTATAATTTAATAGAATTAAAATTCTAAAAGTTTCTGAATCTTTCCAAATGGAAAAGGGTCATGGGGAACCGTTGGATTAAAAATCCAAGGGTGATTAAAAATCACCAATTTATAGAAAAACCTTGGACAAGGAAAGATTTCCCTGAAAATCTCACCAGGATAACAAATAGAATATCTTTTGGATTTAAAATCCACGGTGAATAAAATTCACTGAATGATCTAAAGGCCCAGATTAATGATAAATATAAATCAAATCTCTCAGCAATCAAATCAAATTTTCCAATGAGAGATTTGCTAAACAAATTAACTCTTTTCCTTCTCCTATAAATAGGAGCCAAGAAGAGAAGAGAGGGGATCTACTTTTTTGAGAGAAAAACAGGGAGAGGAGAATTTAATTCTCAAGAGGGAAGAAAAGAAAGGAGAATTTAATTCTCAACAAAGAAAACCCTAGGTAAGAAAAGGGAAAAATATAAACTTCAAACAGAGAATTTAATTCTCAAAATCCAAGAGTTTAACTCTTATACAAAAAGAACTTAGTTCTTCTTCTGGTTGAAGATCTGCACAGAGCACATCTCCCCATAACTTGAGAATTTAATTCTCATCGGGTCGAGATCCTGCCATGCAGATCCTAAACTTAGAAGGGGAATTGAGTTTTGAGAATTAATTCTCCTAAAACAAAACTAGGGTTTAACCCTAATCAAGAATTTAATTCTTTTACATATCTTGGAATTTAATTCCTTTGAAAAGAAATCAGGGTTTTATCCTAAATAAGGATTTAATTCTTTCACGATAGGAATTCAATTCCTTCAAAATCATAATTAGGGTTTAACCCTACCAAGAATTCAATTCTTAAAAGATCTCTGTTCATGAAAAGAACTAGGGTCACGTGCCCCCACGTGACCCTTGAAAAGATCCCCTGCAAAGAACTTTGAAGCATCACCCCACGTGCTCCCACGTGACTCCCAGAACGCAGAAAGAAAAAGCAAAGGGAATGAATGCTTTGGGCGCTCTCACGTGTTATCACGTGACCCCTCAGCAAATGTTTTAACAATTGGCACACAGATCCCCATCACGTGCCAACACGTGATGCTCTAAAATAAAAATGAAAGTGTTTAACACTTAATGGCAAAACAAAAGAAAAGAAGCTTTGGGCGCTCTCACGTGTCCCCACGTGACCCCTCAGCAAGTGCTGTAATATTCGATGCATAAACCCCCATCACGTGCCAACACGTGATGCTCTAAAATAAAGATGAAAAGTGTTTAAACACTTATTCGCAGATTTGAGGATAAGACAAAGGAGATCTGGCTTCACATTTAGGGCGCCCTCACGTGTCCCCACGTGACCCCTAACGAATCCCTTTAATATCGAATGGATGGATGCCTATCACGTGCCCACACGTGATGGCTAGGAAATTAAAGGTGTTAAATACTTACCTGCTGAATAAAATAAGGGAAATCAGGGCGCTATCACGTGTCCGCACGTGACCCCTCCCTCCTTAGTGTTTAACACTAATTGGAAAACTCTATCTGCAGTGTTTAACACTGATTTTCTTAGTGATTAACACTAATTTGAAAACTCTGTCCCAGTGTTTAACACTGATTATCTTTTAGTGTTTAACACTAACTTGCTAATCTTATTCCCAGTGTTCAACACTGTTGGTCTTTAGTGTTTAACACTAGCTTTAGCCCAATTGGCTAAGTTTCTAGAGGAAAAGCCTCTCCTTCAATGGACCAACAGAGGGCCAATATTTCAAACATAATTGGACTTAGCCCAAACTGGCCATAAGTCCTCAAATCATCTTGAACTGAGCACATCTGCTTTTTCAACCAACTCATTGGTTTAGGGTACATCTCTGAACTCCTATGATATTTGTCGTTGTAATCCTTCAACGTCTTCAGAGAGGTGACGGGTCCCGACAACCACACATCAACACGGACTGTGGGGTCCTTAAACTCATGGACTTATGCGTCCTTAAACCAAGATACGGACTGTGGGGTCCTTAAACCCGCGGACTTATGCGTCCTTAAACTAACGGACTAATGCGTCCTTAAACACACCCAAATTGGACTGTGGGGTCCTTAAACCCATGGACTTATGCGTCCTTAAACTACCGGTGGACCACCACGTCCCTAAACTGGCGGTGGACCACCATGTCCCTAAACTGGAGGTGGACCCCCATGTCCCTAAACTGGCAATGGACCCCTATGTCCCTAAACTGGAACAATAGAGCCAATTGCTCTTTTGTCGGATCTAAACGATCCCGTTAAGTCGATCTTAGTCCCAAACTGGACTAACGTATCCTTAACAACCGTTTAAGTTGATCTTAGCCTCAAAAATGGCTAACGTATCCTTAAACTTTCAAACAGACTTTAGTCCCAAATTGGACTATAAATCCCCCAATCAACTTTGGTTCAAGGGTACATCTCTGAACTCTTCTGACACCTGTCGTTGTAATCCTTCAACGTCGTCAGAGAGGTGACGGGTCCCGACGACCATACGTGCAATGGACCACCATGTCCCTAAACTGGAACAATAGAGCCCCCAAATGCTCTTTTGTCGGATCTAAACGATCCCGTTAAGTTGATCTTAGTCTCAAATTGGACTAACGTATCCTTAACAAACGTTTGAGTTGATCTTAGCCTCAAATATGGCTAACGTATCCTCAAACCAAAACCCCAAACCCAAATCTAAGAAAACACGGATTTGGACTAATCCACGTCCTACGGGCGACGACATAAATCAGTCTCCGTATACAATCCACGGGCAACCACAAACAAAACAAACACCCACGACACGAAGTGACCAGCTGGAGAAGTAGAAAGTTGTTACCGCAATGCGGTAGCGTAATTAACTGCAGGGGCTTGCGCCTGCAGGGAAGAGCGTCCCCACAATCAAAAACCCCTCAAACGAGGGGGAATCTGACGAAGTCTGCTACATCGGACGCATCCGTCTAAACCTTCGATACATGGTGCCATAAATCAACTTGGCATCTCCGGAGAGGTGGACGGATAGCACCAATTAGCATCTGCCCCGAGTCTCAGTGCCAAGACATCGCAGTCTTGTGCGCCGCCATTCGGAGGGGAACAGATTCTGGCACGCCCGGTGGGACCTTTTCCTCTTTCCACTCCACACTTCGTGTGTCGTGTTCGCGAACGAATCGCGGTTTGCAGTGGTTGCCTGTGGATTCGAGGTACTAAGATTTGGTGTCTTGCTCCGTGCAGAAAACAGAGGATCAATGGCTTCAAACTGCACTACCTGCAACTGCAACTCTCGCTCCGTCCTTGTTGGAGGAGTAACTTATGGGCCCCAAGCGGCCTCCATCTTCGCTATGCCGGTGGAACAGGTGACTCAGGCCACCACTGGGCTATTCTTCGGGACCCTGCTCCCACCAATGAGCTTCAATGCCTCAATGACGTTGCAAGAAGCCCTAAAGAAGTCGGTCTTTGATCGGCTTACCACTGCCGCGACCCCTCTCAACGGGTCGCCCAACTTCAATACCTCCGTTTCCAACAGACTGGGCCAGAACGTCTACGAGTCCGTGATACCCGAAGCTGTCATCCCAAAGCGGATAGCCATCCCGGCTCAAGCGGACGAAATCATTGGAAAGGCTCCTCCTTCCAAGAAGTCAGTTTCTACAAGGCTGGCCATTCCGGTTGCTGCTCCAGGCGAGGTCCTCAAAGCTGCTTCCCCTGCTCAGGGGTCTGTCTTTGACAGATTAGACATTGCTGCTCAACGGGTGTCAGTCTTCGATAGGCTAACACCAATAACAGTCTCTCCTCAAAGTAGGGGGCACGACGAAGTCACCCTTATAGCTGAAACAACTCCATCCGCAAGACACGCTCGACGTCGCCACTGGCGCCGAATGAGGAAGGCTGGGGGCAACTCCCTATCCGGGATAACTCCGCCAGCTCCAACGGTGGAAGTCAACGCTGCTGTTCCAACCGAGAACAGCTTTGAATTGCTCAACAAGGTGCGCAGAAACTCTCATACTGCGGTGCTGAAGAGAACTCCTTCACCCGTGGAGAATACTCCAGAGAAGAAGCTAGAGCAGCCCCCTCAACGGCTGTCCTCTAAAATTTACAAGGTCTGGCGACAGGTCCAGGTGTCGGTGATTGATCAAGACTATCTCCGCCGACAGAAAAAGATGAAGGTTCGGCAGGAGAAGAATTACTCTGTCAAGCCAGAAAAAGCAACAGCTGGATGGGTGCCCACTACAACGGTTCCCTCAACGTCAATCACTCAGAAGAAAAGGAGGCCGCAAAAAGCCCCTGTGAACATGGCGAACCGTAAGCGCGCTGAGCACAAACACCCCAAGTCTGGGGGCATGGTGGTGCACACTGTTTATATGGCTTCTGGAAAGGAGGAAAGCCGTGCTTCGACGGGTCACCGACCGCTCACCCGATCCGTGACGAAAGCCCAGGAGCAGCAACAGAAGCTTCAGGAGATGATGACTGCAATGGTCCCACTTACCGGGCCAAAAGAAAGCTCGGAGGCATCATCAGAGCAGCGTCATGAACAAGAAACTGACGCTGACTACCTACGCAGAGTCCTCGAAAAGAAGGACAAAGAAGCCGCAGAGCAAGCGGCTAACATAAAACAAATCGCGCTTCTCTTCCAAGATATGGTAGGGATGATGATCCAGCAAGATTCTCCTGCTGAAGATCCTCCGATTGTCCTTGAAGATGACAAAGGAGAGACATCGAATCCTCCACCGGCTCTGTCAACAGCCCAGGAGGAGACAATTTCCAAAGCTGCCCTGGAGGAATATATAGCTCAGCAAATACGAGCTCATCAAGCCAGTGAAGCGGCTGACCAAATTGTTAGAACCGGACGGCCCTATCCGGGCTGGTATGACCAAATCAGTTACCCGCCGGGATATACGATCCCTAAGTTTCACGTATATAAAGGGACAGGGAATCCCCATCAGCATGTCGCTCAATTCAGGGCCTCATGCGGCAACACGGGAGGCGACGACAAACTGTTGCTTCGCCAATTCGTCGGCAGCTTAACAGAAACAGCCTTTGAATGGTATTCGGAGCTACCTAACGACTCTGTTAAAACATTTGCGGAGATGGAGCTACTGTTTACACAAAGATTCGCGAGTGCTAGTGGACGCACCCCGATAACAGCACTGATCAATGCCAGGATAAGGCCAGGCGAAACGTGGGTCCAATATGCAACACGATGGCGGAACCTATGGTCGAAGTGCGAACAACGCATCGAAGAAGCACCTGCGGTAGGCATGTTCGTGGGCACTCTTGATCCACAAACGACCATCTCGCAATTCATGATGTTCTTCAAGCCAACTACTTTCCAGGCCTTGATTGACAAGTTGGCCCAAATGGATCAGATGGATCATAGATCATCTCCTTCAAAGACGGACCCTCGGAATGAAAGGGAGAAAGGGAAAACAACTTTCGTCGCTAATACTCAACAACAGTCGAGCAACTTAAAGCCGGTTGTCCGTCAAAACAATATGCGTCCACGCCCATCTCTCGAGGAGAGACTGGGACGTCCTTACTCGTTTCCTCAGGATAAAACGAGAAGACTGTTCGAGCTGGCAATGCGCAACAGACTCATCCATCTGCCGAATCCAAAACGTCCGCTGCAGCCAGGCGATGTCAACGATCTTAATTACTGCCCTTACCACCAAGCGGTAAGCCATCCAATCGAAGATTGCTTCGTCTTTAAAGGATGGATCAAGGATCAGTATCTACAAGGCAAGTTTGCGTTGTCCGAGAAGTGGAAAATAAACCCACCACAACCGCACACTCCAAAGAAGACGGACACACCGGGGGCAACTTGTTCTTTTGTCGAAGAAGCTTCGTGGGAGGTCGTGTTGTCGTCCAAAACCAAAAAGATGCTGAATGATCTTCAGACGTGCCCGACGATTAAATGGAAGAACCCGTTGGAACCTGAGATCATCAAGGGGATGCTGAAGCCGCGCCCAATTCCAAATATCGGTGGTGATAGCCAAAGCATTCACGCCCAGCCGTCGAAATCTTCGAAAAACAAGAAGAAATCCAAGAAGCCCGTGAAGCCCGGCGACAAGCGCACGGATTTGCAGAAACAGATTGACGTGCTGGAAGAGTATAACCAGAAGGCACGGATTCCAATCACGCTCCAAGAGTTCCTCAACCACGTCCTCGAGGACGAAAATGATGGAGAAGACTCATCAGATGAATCTGAGGACTACGTAGCAAGTTGTCATGTGATCTCTCACTCATTGATAGATGATAAAGAGGCTCCTTGCACCGAGAAACCAGGGGCGGGGCCTGAACCAGAACTTCTGTGGCCATCAGACGAGATGATCGATGCCTTCCTGAACGAAGCCCGTCTTAAAAGCAAAGCTGATCGAGAGCGCGAGATGGCCATATTCGAGAAAGCCAAACGCCGGCGACTAGATGAAAGGGTCGAAACACTCCCACCGGATGAAAGTACATCCGCCGCAAATAAAAGCAGGATCAAGACAAGGAAACGATTCGCCAAAGCCATAGCAATGGGGATGAGGCCGCCCTCTTTCAAAAAAAATTCTCCTGGTGGTATACATTTTGATGAAACGGACGTACACCCTAACTTCTGTTTATATCATCAGAGGATCGCACATCCTACTGAAGACTGCAACTCCTTTAAGTGTTGGTGGCAAGGATATGTCGCTCACAGGCAACACTTCAACAGGATAAAGCGTGAAGCTCGTAGACAGCGAAAAAATACGACAGATGAGCATAAAAGAGTTGCCGGCAATTGTCATAGGGACGAGCCCGGGGGATCACGAGTTCTCACCTTTAGAAGCGATTCTGACGAAGAAGCCGCCCTCAACCCTCTCTTCAAGGAATTCATTTCTAAAACAAAAGAATTGGAGAGTTGTGAGAACGTTCAGCCGTACAATCTCACGCTACCCGGAAAGAATCTCGAACCCGCAAACGACGGAGCGAACGAAATGAGAAAGGAAAAGGCAAAAACGGCCTTTGTTGCCAACACTCAACAACAGCCGAGTAACCCGAGACCGTTTTGTCGTCAAAACAACAAGCCGCGATAGCTCAATGAGAAGTTGAAACGTCCTTACTCGTTTCCCAAAGATAAAACAAAGAGATTGTTCGAGCTAGCAGTGCGCAGCGGGCTCATCACTCTGCCAGATCCAAAACGTCCATTGCAACCAGGTGACGTTAACAATCCTAACTATTGCCCCTACCACAGAGTAATGGGTCACCCACTCGAAAATTGCTACGTCTTCAAAAACTGGGTTGAAGACCAATACCAACAGGGCAAGTTCGCGCTGCCCGAAAAGTGGAAAGTAAACCCGCCACAACAACATGCTCCGAAAAAGGTGGATATGCCGGGGGCATCGTGCTCTTTCATAGAGAAAGCCCCATAGACCGAAAAGTCAATAAACTAGAGATGCGTCTCAAACACGGCGACAGCGGACCGAAACGTCCTTAAACTAACGACGGACCGCAATGTCCTAAAACTTGCAAATGACCGAAACGTCGTTAAACTACTATCAACCCGCGGCATCCTCAGGCTGGCGTGGTTAAAAAAAAGCAAAAAAAAAAGCAAAAAAAAAAGAAAGAAAAAAAAAATGGTATGTCCATAAGCAAAATGGGTACGGATGAAAACCCGAAAGGGCTCCGTGAGTAAAAACAGCAGGGCTATCGGCGAGTGTTTGTGAAAACCCGAAAGGGCGCAACCTCGTTAGAAAAAAGAATAAAAAGAATTAAAAAAAAATCGGTATGTCCATAAGCAAAATGGGCACGGATGAAAACCCGAAAGGGCTCCGTGAGTAAAAACAGCAGGGCTACCGGCGAGTGTTTGTGAAAACCCGAAAGGGCGCAACCTCGTTAAAAGAAACTTACAGGGTCCTCTCGACCTTGTAAGGAGAAACCACCCGCGTGAGATCCTTACGACTCACAAGGGAGCAACACACTTAAGAATCCTCACGATTCCTAAGGAGAAATTACACTTGCGAGATCCTCACGACTCGTAAGGAGAACTCTCTTATGGGACCCTCACGGCTCATAAGATTTGAAAGTCTTAAGTTACAGAAACCTTAACCTGTTCTTAAGCAGCCCCCACAACCTTCGATATTGCCCTACAAGCGGCTCATATTGACCCTTGTATACAATCCACGGGCATGAATAAATATTTTCCTAATAAAGTCCCATCCGTGACTAGGGATATGCTTGTACAGCAAACAACACTTGTAAGTCCTCTCGACTTATAAGGAGAAAACCTTTTGTAAGATCCTTACGACTTACAAGAGAACATGCACTTAGGAATCCTCACGATTCCCAAGGAGAAAACACACCTACAAGATCCTCACGACTTGTAGGGAGAAATACCTTTGTGAGACCCTTACGGCTCATGAAGTCAAAAGCCTTAGCCGACAGGACCCTTAACCCTGTTTACTAAGCCACCTTTGTTCAACATCGACAGAGGCAAATGATGATTCGCTCCTGGCAATATCCCAGTTGCAGCGATGCTGATGCCTAAACCGGTATCAAATTCCAAGCCCTTTCAAGGCAAATGATGATTCGCTCCTGGCAATATCCCAGTTGCAGCGATGCTGATGCCTAAACCGGTATCAAATTCCAAGTCCTTTCACGGTAAATGATGATTCGCTCCTGGCAATATTCCAGTCGCAGCGATGCTGATGCCAAGATTGGTATCATATCCCAAATCCCCTACTCGCAAAAAAAAAATTAGCGAGCCAAAAAAAAAATGCATACGAAATAGCCGAAATGATGGGGCAACTTGCAAACAAAATCAGCAAGTAAAAATGTATGCATGCAAAATAGCCGAAATGATTGGGCAACTCGCAATAAAAAGCAGCGGGTAAAAAGAAAAATAGCCGAAATGATTGAGCACCGCGAAAAATAGCCGAAATGATTGGGCAATCGCGATTTTCGCGATATAAAAAGCTGAAATGATAGAGCATCACAGAAAGAATAAAAAAAAATAAAAGAATGAAACTTTTTGCCCTACAGGTGAAATCACATTGATCCCTGTATACAATCCAGGGGCACAGATAAAGAGGGAACCATACCTTCCCAACAGGCTCCATCAGAAAGCGAAGCCAAATCTCGACGGTTCATAGACAACCTAGAGACAATCTCGACATTTATCGCAATATTGCAGACATAATGTCAACAAACGAAGCAAAAAGAAGATCCCGAGCTTCAGGGTCTCGACGTCAACATCGACAACTTAGAGATCACCAACGGCGTTTCTCCTCACTCCAACAAGATACAGACATGACGTCAACAATCGACCTCAAAGTCGCAACGAAACGGAACCATGGCAAAGGCCCTAGTCCCAAATCTCAACGGCCATATCTGTAGCCTGGAGACCAACAACGGTGTGCCTCCTCATTCCAGCAGCGCAAAGGTGTTACACCATCAAGCGGAGCGATGGCAAAATTCCAACTCCGCCTTAGCATTCGTCTCGTTACAGCAGACGCAATGTTAACAACGGCGTTCCCTCGCAGTCCAGCAAGATGTACATGCAAAGTTAATAAAAGACCTCATGGTCAGCAAAGCGGAGTGATGGCAAAATCCCAGCTCCACCTCAGCACTCGTCTCGTCATAGCGGACACATCATCAAGCAAAGCGGAACAACGACAACTCCCAGTTCCATGACTCGACGATGTACTCCCACAGAGAGTCAAATCCCAACTCCGTGAAATGCGGATATAATCAACAAAATTCCTGGTCACGTGGAACGCGGATAACGTCACTCTTTGATCCCGTGGAAAACGTCCAGAGCGGATCCTGGTCCTCGCAGAGCACGGCAGTGAAACCGTGTGAAGCATCCAGAGCGGAGCCTAGTCCTCGCCTAACGCGGCAGTGAACCCGTGTGAAGCATCTAGTGCAAAATTCCTGGTCACGTGGAACGCGGATAACGTCACTCTTTGACCCCGTGGAAAACGTCCAGAGCGGATCCTGGTCCTCGCAGAGCACGGCAGTGAACCCGTATGAAGCATCCAGAGCGGAGCCTAGTCCTCGCCAAGCACGGCAGTGAACCCGTGTGAAGCATCTAGTGCAAAATTCCTGGTCACGTGGAACGCGGATAACGTCACTCTCTGACCCCGTGGAAAACGTCCAGAGCGGATCCTGGTCCTCGCAGAGTACGGCAGTGAACCCGTGTGAAGCATCCAGAGCGGAGCCTAGTCCTCGCCGAGCACGGCAGTGAACCCGTGTGAAGCATCTAGTGCAAAATTCCTGGTTACGTGGAACGTGGATAACGTCACTCTTTGACCCCGTGGAAAACGTCCAGAGCGGATCCTGGTCCTCGCAGAGCACGGCAGTGAACCCGTGTGAAGCATCCAGAGCGGAGCCTAGTCCTCGCCTAACGCGGCAGTGAACCCGTGTGAAGCATCTAGTGCAAAATTCCTGGTCACGTGGAACGCGGATAACGTCACTCTTTGACCCCGTGGAAAACGTCCAGAGCGGAGCCTGGTCCTCGCAGAACACGGCAGTGAACCCGTGCGAAGCATCCAGAGCGGAGCCTAGTCCTCGCCTAACGCGGCAGTGAACCCGTGTGAAGCATCTAGTGCAAAATTCCTGGTCACGTGGAACGCGGATAACGTCACTCTTTGACCCCGTGGAAAACGTCCAGAGCGGATCCTGGTCCTCGCAGAGCACGGCAGTGAACCCGTGTGAAGCATCCAGAGCGGAGCCTAGTCCTCACCTAACGCGGCAGTGAAACCATGTGAAGCATCTAGTGCAAAATTACTGGTCACGTGGAACGCGGAAAATGTCACTCTTTGACCCCGTGGAAAACGTCCAGAGCGGATCCTGGTCCTCGCAGAGCACGGCAGTGAACCCGTGCGAAGCATCCAGAGCGGAGCCTAGTCCTCGCCTAACGCGGCAATGAACCCGTGTGCAGCATCTAGTGCAAAATTCCTGGTCACGTGGAACGCGGATAACGTCACTCTTTGACCCCGTGGAAAACGTCCAGAGAGGATCCTGGTCCTCGCAGAGCACGGCAGTGAACCCGTGTGAAGCATCCAGAGCGGAGCCTAGTCCTCGCCTAACGCGGCAGTGAACCCGTGTGAAGCATCTAGTGCAAAATTCCTGGTCACGTGGAACGTGGATAACGTCACTCTTTGACCCCGTGGAAAACGTCCAGAGCGGAGCCTGGTCCTCGCAGAACACGGCAGTGAACCCGTGCGAAGCCTCCAGTGCGGAGCCTAGTCCTCGCCTAACACGGCAGTGAACCCGTGTGAAGCATCTAGTGCAAAATTCTTGGTTACGTGGACGCGGATAACGTCACTCTTTGACCCTGTGGAAAACGTCCAGAGCGGATCCTGGTCCTCGCAGAGCACGGTAGTGAACCCGTGTGAAGCATCCAGAGCGGAGCCTAGTCCTCGCCTAACGCGACAGTGAACCCGTGTGAAGCATCTAGTGCAAAATTCCTGGTCACGTGGAACGCGGATAACGTCACTCTTTGACCCCGTGGAAAACGTCCAGAGCGGATCCTGGTCCTCGCAGAACAAGGCAGTGAACCCGTGCGAAGCATCCAGAGCGGAGCCTAGTGCTCGCCTAACACGGCAGTGAACCCGTGTGAAGCATCTAGAGCTAAATTCCTGGTCACGTGGAACGTGGACAACGTCGCTCTTCGATCCCGTGGGAAGCGTCCAGAGCGGATCCTGGTCCTCACACCAACATGGAGTGATCACCACCGCGACTTTCGTCTCGATACAGCAGACGCGACACCAGCAAATGAAGCGAAGGCCAAATTCCTAGCTTCAGGGTCTTAACGGCAAGTCATATAAAGCCTGAAAGACAATCGGAGATCATCTCGCACCAGCGCGGAGTGGTCACCACCTCGACGATCGTCTCGATACAGCAGATGAAATGTCACCCCAGCGTTCTTCCCCCAACAGGATTCGGACGCGCCAAAGCAAACGAAGCGAAGGCTAAATTCCTAGCTTCATACGTCTTGACGGCAAGTCATATAAAGCCTGAAAGACAATCGAAGATCATCTTACACCAGCATAGAGTGAGCACCACCTCGATATTCGTCTCGATACAGCGGACGAGATGTCAACTACAGCGTCCTTCCTCCAACAGGATTCGGACACACCAAAGCAAATGAAGCGAAGGCCAAATTCCTAGCTTCAGGGTCTTGACGGCAAGTCATATAAAGCCTCAAAGACAATTGGAGATCATCTCGCACCAGCACGAAGTGGTCACCACCTCGACGTTCGTCTCGATACAGCAGACGCAACATCACCAAAAGGAGCAATGGCAAAATCCCTAGTTCTAAACCTCGACGGTTCACCAGCAACCTAGAGACAATCACGACATTCGTCTCGATACAGAGGACGCAATGCCAGCAAACGAAGCGAAGGCCAAATTCCTAGCTTCAGGGTCTTGACGGCAAGTCATATAAAGCCTGAAAGACAATCGGAGATCATCCCACACCAGCGCGGAGTGGTCACCACCTTGACGTTCGTCTCGATACAGCAGATGAAATGTCACCCCAGCGTTCTTCCCCCAACGGGATTCGGACGCGACAAAGCAAACGAAGCGAAGGCCAAATTCCTAGCTTCAACGTCTTGACGGTAAGTCATATAAAACCGGAAAGACATTCAGAGATCATCTCATACCAACATGGAGTGATCACCACCTCGACGTTCGTCTCGACACAGCAGACGCAACATCACCGAAAGGAGTCACGGCGAAATCCCTGGTTCCAAACCTCGACGGTTCACCAGCAACCTAGAGACAACCGCGACATTCGTCTCGATACAGAGGACGCAATGCCAGCAAACGAAGCGAAGGCCAGATTCCTAGCTTCAGGGTCTTAACGGCAAGTCATATAAAGCCTGAAAGACCACCGGAGATCATCCCACATGGAGTGGTCACCACCTCGACGTTCGTCTCGATACAGCAGACGCAACATCACCAAAAGGAGCAACGGCAAAATCCCTAGTTCCAAACCTCGACGGTTCACCAGCAACCTAGAGACAACCACGACATTCGTCTCGATACAGAGGACGCAATGCCAGCAAACGAAGCAAAGGCTAAATTCCTAGCTTCAGGGTCTTAACGGCAAGTCATATAAAGCCTGAAAGACTATCGGAGATCATCCCACACCAGCGCGGAGTGGTTATGACTCATCGGGGCTCTCCAAAATGAGCCTAACCTCAAGTAAAAAGCGGCATGGCAAATTTCTAGCGCTTGCTCTTCCGACGGTCAAACTGCCAAGGAGGATTGCTTGAAGACGTCTTGTCCAGCCCCCGAAGGGATCAGAGACACGGCAGTCGCAGGACTACTCGAACAGCACGATTGCCTATCGAGGAATACATCAGCTCATGCGACGGTACGATGGCCAAAACCCTAAGTACCACAGACCCTAACGGACTTCTGTCGCAAAGAGCAGAGGTTAACTGTGACGTTAGGATATTCTTGCGAGATCTGCTCGATTCGTTTCGACTCGTGAGGAAAATGATGTCTTTGCGAGAACTTCTCGATTCGTCTCGACTCGTGAGATAAAGCCTTAGGCAGTAGGGATTAAAAAACCTGTTTCCTAAGCACTGGGATCCTGCAAGTTGGCCCAAAATGGTCTCTTGCATACTATCCACGGGTCTCACTCTCCGAAGTCGAATTTCGACAAGGAGGGGAACAACCGCTTACGGGTCCTCTCGACTCGTAAGAGGGAAAAATTCTCTCATAAGATCCTTACGACTTATAAGAGAAAACACACTTAGGAATCCTCACGACTCCTAAGGAGAAAATACACCTACGAGATCCTCTCGATCCGTAGGGAGAAAAGTCTTTATGAGACCCTCACGGCTCATAAAGTTGAAAAGTCTTAGGTGGCAGATCCTAACCCTGTTTCTTAAGCCATCACTGCCCTGCAAAGAGGTCAAGATGGACCATCTATGAGCCACACTCGCCAAAGCTACATGCCACTGAAATGGAAAAGCTACTCATGAGCATATAAACTACTTCACTCCAGAGTAAGATATAAAGAGATAGAAGGGTGCGGCTCATGGAGTTAAGGGTTTGGAACTATATCTCTTAAGAGTCGAGATTTGAGTCAATGATAAATGACGACGCTTGTGTCCGCTCGTTATCTTCTCAGATCAAGATTCTGAAAGTAATATATCAACCCGAAACTGGTCATACGCTATGCATTACTTTGCACTACTTCACCAACGTAAATACTTACGTGGGCAAAGTAGTGGGGGGCATTTGTTCCCGCCAAAAATTTCTGCGCAAAAGAGCCCAAGGTATCAAATGGCGGTGATACGCTTAAGAAAATGGGAACCAGTATCTTCCGGGCTGTTTTTTGACAAACTCCCGAATGAGAAACAGATAAATTATGATGGTATCGAAAGCGGCTCGAAAAACCCTTCGATTTGATATATTATGAGCCTCGTAATTCATCCGGGATCAAAAGTTATGAGGAATTACGTGTCCACACGTGATGGGCTTTTATGAACCCGCTGGAGGAGTTAAAAGATACAATAAAAACTCAGAAAAGACCCCAATGGGGCATCACGTGCTCACACGTGACCATGGGTCACGTGCAGACACGTGATGGGCTTTTAAAGCCTCTAAAATAATGAATAGAATTTAATTCTAAAAGTCAGAAAATACCTCAACGAGGTATCACGTGCTTACACGTGACCAATGGTCACGTGTTGACACGTGATGGTTAAAACTGAAACATAAATAAACGGCTGAGAAAGGAACCCAATTGGGGGTCACGTGCTCACACGTGACCAAAGGTCACGTGCCAGCACGTGACTGGCTTTAAAAGCATTATAATTTAATAGAATTAAAATTCTAAAAGTTTCTGAATCTTTCCAAATGGAAAAGGGTCATGGGGAACCGTTGGATTAAAAATCCAAGGGTGATTAAAAATCACCAATTTATAGAAAAACCTTGGACAAGGAAAGATTTCCCTGAAAATCTCACCAGGATAACAAATAGAATATGTTTTGGATTTAAAATCCACGGTGAATAAAATTCACTGAATGATCTAAAGGCCCAGATTAATGATAAATATAAATCAAATCTCTCAGCAATCAAATCAAATTTTCCAATGAGAGATTTGCTAAACAAATTAACTATTTTCCTTCTCCTATAAATAGGAGCCAAGAAGAGAAGAGAGGGGATCTACTTTTTTGAGAGAAAAACAGGGTGAGGAGAATTTAATTCTCAAGAGGGAAGAAAAGAAAGGAGAATTTAATTCTCAACAAAGAAAACCCTAGGTAAGAAAAGGGAAAAGATAAACTTCAAACAGAGAATTTAATTCTCAAAATCCAAGAGTTTAACTCTTATACAAAAAGAACTTAGTTCTTCTTCTGGTTGAAGATCTGCACAGAGCACATCTCCCCATAACTTGAGAATTTAATTCTCATCGGGTCGAGATCCTGCCATGCAGATCCTAAACTTAGAAGGGGAATTGAGTTTTGAGAATTAATTCTCCTAAAACAAAACTAGGGTTTAACCCTAATCAAGAATTTAATTCTTTTACATATCTTGGAATTTAATTCCTTTGAAAAGAAATCAGGGTTTTCTCCTAAATAAGGATTTAATTCTTTCACGATAGGAATTCAATTCCTTCAAAATCATAATTAGGGTTTAACCCTACCAAGAATTCAATTCTTAAAAGATCTCTGTTCATGAAAAGAACTAGGGTCACGTGCCCCCACGTGACCCTTGAAAAGATCCCCTACAAAGAACTTTGAAGCATCACCCCACGTGCTCCCACGTGACTCCCAGAACGCAGAAAGAAAAAGCAAAGGGAATGAATGCTTTGGGCGCTCTCACGTGTTATCACGTGACCCCTCAGCAAATGTTTTAACAATTGGCGCACAGATCCCCATCACGTGCCAACACGTGATGCTCTAAAATAAAAATGAAAGTGTTTAACACTTAATGGCAAAACAAAAGAAAAGAAGCTTTGGGCGCTCTCACGTGACCCCTCAGCAAGTGCTGTAATATTCGATGCATAAACCCCCATCACGTGCCAACACGTGATGCTCTAAAATAAAGATGAAAAGTGTTTAAACACTTATTCGCAGATTTGAGGATAAGACAAAGGAGATCTGGCTTCACATTTAGGGCGCCCTCACGTGTCCCCACGTGACCCCTAACGAATCCCTTTAATATCGAATGGATGGATGCCTATCACGTGCCCACACGTGATGGCTAGGAAATTAAAGGTGTTAAATACTTACCTGCTGAATAAAATAAGGGAAATCAGGGCGCTATCACGTGTCCGCACGTGACCCCTCCCTCCTTAGTGTTTAACACTAATTGGAAAACTCTATCTGCAGTGTTTAACACTGATTTTCTTAGTGATTAACACTAATTTGAAAACTCTGTCCCAGTGTTTAACACTGATTATCTTTTAGTGTTTAACACTAACTTGCTAATCTTATTCCCAGTGTTCAACACTGTTGGTCTTTAGTGTTTAACACTAGCTTTAGCCCAATTGGCTAAGTTTCTAGAGGCAAAGCCTCTCCTTCAATGGACCAACAGAGGGCCAATATTTCAAACATAATTGGACTTAGCCCAAACTGGCCATAAGTCCTCAAATCATCTTGAACTGAGCACATCTGCTTTTTCAACCAACTCATTGGTTTAGGGTACATCTCTGAACTCCTCTGATATTTGTCGTTGTAATCCTTCAACGTCTTCAGAGAGGTGACGGGTCCCGACAACCACACATCAACACGGACTGTGGGGTCCTTAAACTCATGGACTTATGCGTCCTTAAACCAAGATACGGACTGTGGGGTCCTTAAACCCGCGGACTTATGCGTCCTTAAACTAACGGACTAATGCGTCCTTAAACACACCCAAATTGGACTGTGTGGTCCTTAAACCCATGGACTTATGCGTCCTTAAACTACCAATGGACCACCACGTCCCTAAACTGGCGGTGGACCACCATGTCCCTAAACTGGAGGTGGACCCCCATGTCCCTAAACTGGCAATGGACCCCTATGTCCCTAAACTGGAACAATAGAGCCAATTGCTCTTTTGTCGGATCTAAACGATCCCGTTAAGTCGATCTTAGTCCCAAACTGGACTAACGTATCCTTAACAACCGTTTAAGTTGATCTTAGCCTCAAAAATGGCTAACGTATCCTTAAACTTTCAAACAGACTTTAGTCCCAAATTAGACTATAAATCCCCCAATCAACTTTGGTTCAAGGGTACATCTCTGAACTCCTCTGACACCTGTCGTTGTAATCCTTCAACGTCGTCAGAGAGGTGACGGGTCCCGACGACCATACGTGCAATGGACCACTATGTCCCTAAACTGGAACAATAGAGCCCCCAAATGCTCTTTTGTCGGATCTAAACGATCCCGTTAAGTTGATCTTAGTCTCAAATTGGACTAACGTATCCTTAACAAACGTTTGAGTTGATCTTAGCCTCAAATATGGCTAACGTATCCTCAAACCAAAACCCCAAACCCAAATCTAAGAAAACACGGATTTGGACTAATCCACGTCCTACGGGCGACGACATAAATCAGTCTCCGTATACAATCCACGGGCAACCACAAACAAAACAAACACCCACGACAAGAAGTGACCAGCTGGAGAAGTAGAAAGTTGTTACCGCAATGCGGTAGCGTAATTAACTGCAGGGGCTTGCGCCTGCAGGGAAGAGCGTCCCCACAATCAAAAACCCCTCAAACGAGGGGGAATCTGACGAAGTCTGCTACATCGGACGCATCCGTCTAAACCTTCGATACATGGTGCCATAAATCAACTTGGCATCTTCGGAGAGGTGGACGGATAGCACCAATTAGCATCTGCCCCAAGTCTCAGTGCCAAGACATCGCAGTCTTGTGCGCCGCCATTCGGAGGGGAACACTATAATGCCACAAGAAGGATTCGTTCATTTCTGAACTTATCATCTTGTGTGTGTTCTGTATATTTAGAACTGTGGTTTTATTTAGAACATATATATCGTTATACAACATACTAAACCAAATCAACACTCGATTTAAAAAAATGTTCATAACATTTTTCTCTAGTACAAATTTATATCCTTTTTTATCTAATAAAGAAATTGATATTATGTTGCACATCATTTTTGGTACGAAATAACAGTCGTTCAGAATCAATGTATTACTATTTGGTAATACAAGGTGATATTCGCCAACTGCTTTGGCTGCAATAATTGCACCATTCCCTACTACGAGAGATTTATCACCCTTTTCCCAGTTCTCTACTTTTTCTTAACCCATGTAACATATTACAAATGTGGGATCCTGAACCGGTATCCAATACCCAGGACAAAGAGCATACTGAGAAACAGTTCTCAGTAACGAACACACCCGACGAAGATGCATCATCATGCTCTTTCTTCGTTTGGATTGCGTTAGAATCCTGATATTCCCCTATTCCTTACTCAGACTTATGGCAATCATAAGATAGAGTGGAACTAACGTTCCCCAGCACAGTAAAATAAGCGGGTTCGGTCAATACATCCATATTATTATCTTGATTAATGCGTGTCATGGTCGTTACCTGGAGAGAGAGAGAAGAAAACACTTTAGCGTGTGTTCTTGCAAGATTAGATTGGTTATTATCTTATCTAATCAGGATGGTTCCCACTGTTTTTTATCAAATTTTCTTTCAAACCCTAAAAGGTAAGACTAGCCGGGATTAATTACACCCTACAAGTTTGCCAATCGATCAGCCATGTAGGTATTGATACTCCGAGGGAGTCTCCTCATACTTTCGCATGGAACTAATTAAATAATCTTGTTTCCGTAGGGGCATAATCCCGTTAACACCTTTCTTAGACACCTACTGGATTAGCTAATTGTAAAGTGCAAAACTCTCCCAGGAGTAATTCTTACTCGCAGTGGGTATCGGGATCTAACTATCTCATAGAAGGTGTGCAATCTCATTGCACATTTCAACACTTGAAATTCTCAATATCTGTTTTTACCCCTAGTGACTTATGACCTTAACTATAGTCAACAAATCATAAGCGCTAGTCAAGTTCTACCCGTCATTTCGTGATTGAATTAAACCCACCCGCACAACCCTTAAATATGGTCAACAAGGCCGTACGACTATCCTAATCCAATCGCATCATATGCGGCAGATAAGCACTAATCAGCTACCGCACACTACGCCTTGACTATGGTCAACAAACGCAGCACGAATACTGGATATTACTTATCTGAAATGATGGAGGGCAACGACTGGTTTTGAATAAAACCTTTAGCGTAATGAACTTGATATCGTTGTAGAATCGAGTGATTTGAAAAGGAGTGGTTGTAACGTTTTAAAAATAAATAAATAAATAAAATTCTTTAAGTGAATTTTATGATTTTCGGTAAAGTAAAACGTTCTTTTTGTAAAACTAAACCGTAATTATTTTTCACTATAAATTTAAAAATACCTATTTTAATTATGTTATTATTAGTAAATGGTGTTTATTTAGTCACTTATAAATTTTTAGTTTAATTAAATATTTTTCCTAAATTAATTATTTTAAATATTAACATAAGCTTTATTTATACACTAAATTAGTGTAAATTACAAATTTGAATGGGTTTAATTTGCAAAAATGAACCATTGCATATTAGAATCTAGTGTGTATCATGCAAAATTTATTTATAAATTTTTCCATGATTCTAGAATTTTCTTTAGTTGTTTAAGAAAAGAAATGAAAGAAATTAAATAAAGTGTTGAAAAGACATTAAGAGGTGATATTTTGGGAGAGCCTTCTACACAATTCCTCCTTCACTTTTTTTTTCTCTTTTCCTCCCTAATTGTGGCCGGCCTCCTCCCCTTGGCAGCCCCCCATTTTCACCCCTTGAATTTGTTACAAAAATCCATTAAATTTCATCAAAAATTCAATAAAAAATCCATAAAATCTTAATAAAATCTTACCCTCTATTCTTTGCTCATCTTTACATAGATTTTGGAGATGGAAAGCATTCATTTTGGAGGCTTATTTTCATGTTTGGATTTCATGTTGTGGAGGTATAAATCTTATTCTTTTGATTTATTGTTATTGAATGTTTCATTTAAGCATGTTTAGATTTAATAAATTAATTCTATTTACAAGTTTCAAAATTCAAGTTAGGGTTTGTAAAATCAAGTTAAGGTTTTATTAATTAATTAGGGTTATAACAACTAGTTTAACATTTTTAGAAATGGAAAATCTTGCATGATTGTTGAATTATAATTTGTTCATTCCAATTTGTTTAAATTAAGTAATTTTGCTAACTAGGTTTCTATAAAACATAATTATTGGAGATATAAAATTCTAATTAAGGTTGTTATCACTAGATTGTGATTTTAGTGAGGATATTAACTTGTTAGTGGAATGGAAAACTTAATTTGGTTACTAGTTTCTATTAATAATTGAGAAATTGTGAGAAAAATGCTATTTTTGCTAACTAGAATTTGGAAATTTTTAAATAAATGAGATTTAAAATCTAATTTATGGTTTCATTATATTACTATCATTATAAATTGTAGTTTGATAAGTTAATTTAGGCAAAATCAAGTTTAGTCATGAAATTATAGAATTTTTGCTTGCAAGGTGTTGAAATGGATAAAATTGCAAACTAGGAATTTATTTTTAATAGAAATTAGTGTGATAAAAATATGGTAATGGTTTCTATAATATAGTTAGGTTATTTAATGAATATTATGACCATTAGTTTCTTTTAAATATCAAGTTTTGAAGTAAAACGGTAAATTGGCGTTTTCGGGTTTTACGAAATCGGACTATTTGATCGATTTTTAGGGTTTCGATGGATTTAATTATGTTTTATATTATAAGTAATGAGTTTTAAACTATGGGTTGTTTATTGGTTTTTATCTCGGTTAATCGGAGTTTGTACGCCGATATCGAGCGATATTTGGTTCTTTTGCGTGAACGGGACATAGGTTTTAACCTATGCGCGTTCCGTGCGTCGTTTTGATTTTTGTCCATAATTCAGTTTACGATACTATATATGTTTGCGTATAGATACCCCTCACGTGGACTGCGGGCGATGAAGAAGAGGATGGCGATACCGTTTTCGGCAGATAAGGACCAGATGAGTAGATGTATATCTACGGGGGGAAGTCGGGTGGATGGCGTTTAGCACCCCTGCAAACGTAGAATAGGAATAAGTACTTGTTGTCATTAGGAAGCCAGATGTGACCTTAGAATTTCGGTGAGTAGGAACCTGGTAGTGACCTTAGGTTGGACTAGATTGATTTAGAAGGACCTTACCTGAGGATGAATATCTTGGAGGAGAGTCATAGGTTTCAGGTAGATACACACACACGCACACACTGAAACTCGGCGTAGTGTATACGTGTATGTGTATATATATAGGACTAGGTGTAGGTATATATATATATATATATATATATATATATATATATATACAATACGTATATGTGATACAAGGATGTGATATGATACACGGGGATGAAACAATATAACTGGACTTGATGCCGTGATTCTTGGCTATACGGTCGTGTTATGATGTTAGCGGATCATTAGAAAATGAGATAATGGATAGGTATACATAAATAATAAAGGGTGGTGATGATATTGAAGTACATGGGACTCTAAAATAGAACCCGGACCGTAACCTGTGCCTGAAATTCTGGTATGATATATGTGTGACTTGATTACGATATCATATAGATGCGACTTGATTACGACATGATATAAGTCTGATCTAATCATAATATGATACATGTGGCATGTATTTCTGAGGATAAATTAACGATGTATATTTATGCTGGCAATGATATATGATTGATGTATGCGATTACAGTACAGTACCTTAATCATGACATGATTTGATGATGGTATTATACGAATGATGAGACACGTAGGTGATACTTGATCCGTACCCCGATATTGGAATACCGTACGATGGATTTTACCGTACGAGGCATAGATGCGATGATTGATCCGCACTCTTGATTCGAGGAAGCCGTACTACGTACGTGACGCTATTGAGGCTGGATCGCCGACTATTAGAGATATGGATTCAGACCTTAGGTGGAAGCTTGAATCGGTAAAGGACTCGACCTTTAGGTCTCCATTACCAAAAACCAAGAACATCTCCTTAGTTCTTCTCAGGTACTTGAGAATGTTCTTCACTGCTGTCCAGTGGTTCTCACCTGGGTTTGACTGATACCGGCTCACCACGCTAAGTGCATAATCTACATCTGGTCTGGTACATAGCATCGCATACATTATAGATCCTACCACCGAAGCATAGGGTATAGTGCTCATGCGAACCCTCCCCTCATCAATCTTAGGAGGCATATCTTTGGAGAGGGGTATGTTACCGCGCTTAGAATCTTCCATACTAAATCTCTTTAGTACGGTCTCTATGTACCTGGACTGTGAAAGTCCCAATAATCTCTTAGATCTATCTTTGTAGATCTTAATCCCTAGAATGTGCGAGGCATCACCTAAGTCTTTCATGGAGAACCTTTGTGACAAGAACAGCTTGACCGATTGTAGCATAGGAATAAATTTCCTATCAACAGAATGTCGTCCACGTACAAGACTAGGAATACGACAGTTCATCCTACAATCTTCTTATATATACAAGGCTCATCTTCGTTCCTGATGAAGTCAAGTTCCTTGACTGTTTTATCAAAACAGATGTTCCAGCTCCGCGATGCCTACTTTAATCCATAAATGGATTTAAGCAACTTGCATACCTTCCCACTGCTCACACAGTCTACAAAACCTTCCGGCTGATCCATATAAACGCACTCTTCCAAACTTCCGTTTAGAAAACCGTTTTTACATCCATCTTCCAGATTTCATAGTCATGGAAGGCGGCAATGACAAGTAGGATTCAAATGGATTTGAGCATAGCCACTGGAGAAAAAGTTTCTTCATAGTCCACACCTGGTCTTTGACAAAAACCTTTTGCAACAAATCTTGCCTTATAGGTTTTCACCTGCCCATCTACACCAATCTTCCTTTTGTAGATCCATTTATATCCAACGGGTTTTACCCCAGGTGGAGTAATATCCAAGATCCACACTTTATTGGTGTATATGGACTCTATTTCGGATCGCATGCATCCGGCCATTAATCAGAGTCCCTAATGATAATAGCTTGCTTGAAACTAGTAGGATCATCTTATCTAAGATGCAATCCTCTCGATCCCCGTCTATAAGAAAACTGAGTATCTCTCGGGCGGATGAGAAATCCTACTAGATTTGTGGAGTGGCTGAGGTTCGTCGGGTACTTCTAAATCTAGGGGTTCTACCAAATCTTCTGTTACAGTTTGTGGTTCAGAAATTTCTTCCAGTTCTACCGTACTCCCACTAATTTCTTTTGCAAGAAATTCGCGTTCCAAAAAGGTAGCGTGGCGAGATATAAACACCTTCTGTTCCTCAGTGTAGTATAACATATATCCCTTTGAATGCTTAGGGTATCCCACAAACTTGCACAATAAAGATCTTGCCTCGAGTTTACTTGGGTTCTGCTTTTTAACAAAAGCAGGACATCCCCATATTTTAATGTAATTAAGATATGGTCTCTACCCACTCCATATTTTATATGGGGTGGTAGGCACTGATTTTGTTGGTGCTCTATTCAATAAGAATGCAGCTGATTCAAAAGCAAAACCCCAGAATGAAAAAGGCAACTCAGCATTACTCATCTGTTGGGTTTCCCTTGCACCTAGTCTAGTGTATAGAAGCATCACACATGCCATCTTAAAATTCTAGAGAGGTGCAAAGCAAACCAACCATGAATCTTAACTAGAATAGTTAGGGTAACAACTAAATAGTATCACATACAAAGAACTCTTGTAACACTAAGTGAAGAAATTACAACCTTTGTAGTCTTCCCTTGGTGACTCCTTGGACTTTTGAGAGTTTAGAACGGATCGCTAGCAACCTTCCTTGTCCACGATGATCCACCCGAAGTCCCTTTGCCCAAAGCTCCTTGCTTTACTTGGTCTTTCAAAGAAGTATAGCAAAACACCCTACACAAATGAGCTAGAGAGGTGTAGAATGATGAGGTGGTTTGTATTCTCTAATCAAAACCCTTTCTTTTTTATCAACCTCGGTCTAAAGAAAACGCAAGAGAGCTTGGAGAAAGAAGAAGATAATGGTGGCTAAGTTTTGAGCTCAAGAGATAAAGATAATGATGAATGAATTAAGTGAGAATGAATTAATCAATATTAATCCTTCTCACTTCAACCATGGTTAACTAATATCTAGATATTATTCTGTTGAGTTAAATTCCAAATGAAATTTAAACCATGGTTTGAATTCGGTCAAAGAATAGTCAAGTTTGGATAATTATTAACCATGATTTAATTTTCATTTCCTTTTAATCCAAAAACAATATATATATATATATATATATATATATATATATATATATATATATATATATATTACTGAACCATGTGAGTCTTGCATTGCCACCATTTAGTGTATCATCAACCATGATATTATGTATGTATGTATGTGTTCATACACATCAACATGTGCATACATGCATGCATACATCTTCAACAAAGAAAAGGGTTTAAATAAGAATTAAATTAAAAGTCAAATGTTAAATCAACAATTGATTTAACAAACCGGTCATATCACATACGACCGGACCAATAGAAAAACGCCCGATTAACATACGGTATCACATACTCGTATTCAATCGGGTCCCCGCACATATCTCATATGCACACCACATTGTTTCGCTTGAGCTAGGAAACTCCTATGTGGGACTCTAAGACTCGTCAATACGCCGGCAGTACGTGATGATCATATCAAACACTTATAAGCCGCAAGCGGTCAGCTAAACGTAACGGCCACCCGGGTATTGAGCGATCAGAAGAAAACCAGCGAAGCAGTCAAAACTCCCGTCGAGCCAATCAGTAACACTACCATACAGTCCAGTCTCTTCGTCTCATATGTCGCATATCCAGTCTAGGGGTGGTGAACGTCAGACCCCAGTAACCGATAAGTCGTGTCGATGTGAGGCTCATAACGGGTCGAGAAACTACTGATAACACTTACCAGTAGATCTCCAAATCAGCCCTGGCCAAGGACTTCCAGTTATAGCCAATCGAACACAGCGCAACATCAATCCCCAATACCGGGAGAGACGAAACCCCTCCTATCGCTCATTGCCTCCATGTGATTCGGGACTGTACCCAAAAGCCACCATTTTGCACGTTCTCTTGAACGTGGTAAGGTGGAAATCAAAGCATGGTGGGAATCACACAAGACTCTATGACGATCTCGGGTCTACAGACTAACCTGTACCAGTGTCACCAGAGAACTGCTATCTGACAATATGTATAATACCATCTAGGAGTTCTCAGCGAGTCCGTTCAATATACCCAGTCTCCACTGAGCACCTGTACACCATCTTTGATGTCAAACACCGATGGATATGGGATCATCCATCGCCCATCATATGGGTCAAGATGCGTATACGCTAGTCTACTCTGGTGTATCGATGCCCTGTCTCGATACACTCTCGACTAGGAATAGTTATAGGATGTGCTCTTGGACTACCCTGGCCCCACTAGTATGATCTGCATCATAGTCCTAGTAGTCGAGTACATATCCTAAGGACTTTATGAACATGTGAGAGCAAGACAGTAAACCAATACAAGTCAACATGTTTAGACAAATTGAAACCAGATAGCATACTATCATATCGAGCAAGAAAGTCCTCTCTATATATATCCAAGCATCCACTATAATATACATCATATATACAACAATGGCCTCTAGGGCATATATACAACTAACAATCTCCCATTTGCACTAAGGCCAATTGTTGTAGTTGTTAGTTATATATATGCCCTAGAGGCCATTGTTGTACATATGATGTATATTATAATGGATGCTTGGATATATATAGAGAGGACTTTCTTGCTCGTCATGATAGTATGCTATTTGGTTTCACTTTATATTAACATGTTGACTGGTATTTGTTTACTGTCTTACTCTCACATGTTGATAAAGCCCTTAGGATCTGTACTCGACTGCTGGGACTATGATGAGATCATATTAGTGGGGCCACGGTAGTCGATGAGTACATCCTATAACTGTTCCTAGTCGAGGGTGTGTCGAGACAGGGCATCGATACACCAGAGTAGACTAGTATACGCATCTTGACCCATATGATGGGCGATGGATGATCCCATATCCATCGGTGTTTTGACATCAAAGATGGTGTACGGGTGCTCAGTGGAGACTGGGTACACTGGACGGACTCGCCGAGAACTCCCAGATGGTATTATACCTCACGTCAGATGGCAGTTATCCGGTGACACAGGTACAGGGTAGTCTGTAGACCCGAGATCGTCATAGAGTCTTGTGTGATTCCCACTGTGCTTTGATTTCCACCTTACTATGTCCAAGAGGGCGTGCAAAATGGTGGCTTTTGGGTACAATCCTGAATAACATGGAGGCAATGAGCGATAGGAGGGGATTCGTCTCTCCCGGTATAGAGAGTTGATGTTGTGCTGTGTTCGATTGGCTATAACCGGAAGTCCCTGGCCAGGGCTGATATAGAGATTTACTGGTAAGTGTTATCAGTAGTTTCTCGACCTGTTATGAGCCTCACATCGACACGACTTATCGGTTACTGGGGTTTGACGTATACCACCCCTAGACTAGATATGCAACATATCAGACGAAGAGACCGGACTGTACGGGAGTGTTACTGATTGGATTCACAGGAGAATATACAGGCTAGCTTGTTGATCTTCTGATCGCTCAATACCTGGGTGGCTGTTACGTTTAGCTGACCGCTTGCAGCTTGTGGGTGTTTGTTATGATCATCACCTGCTACCGGCGTATTGACAATTCTTTAGAGTCCTACACAGAGGTTTCTTGACTCAGGAAAAACGGAGTAGGGGCATATATGTGATATGTGCACGACCGAGGATAATGCGATATGAGATACCGTATTATATTCTCGCGATATTTAGATATGAGCCAGGTCATCGGATCAAGTGTTGATTCGATGAATCGGTACATGATATATTAGTCGGTTATATTCGATATAGCCGGATTGTCGGATCAAGTGTTGATTCGATAATTTAATGTATAATAATATATATGATATATTGCATTACATTATCTAATATAGGCTTGCTTTATTGATTCATTTTCTCACCGGATAATACATTGATATATATGCGATATATGTTAATTGTATTATTTTCTTTTGTTACAAAATATATTATATATGTGATATATAATATTGTAACATAATATGATTACTAATGCAACATGTTTAGTGGAGATTAAACAAGGTTAGGGTTTGAATTGGGTTAGTTCTTTCATGAACCTTCTAGAAGGTTTTCTTTTGTTATGTGCTAAGATATTATGGTTGATATTTTAAGTGACTCATTCTTTAACCCAACCCAAACCCTAGCCCTAGTTAAATCTCTACATGGGTTAGCCTTGTCATAGTTGTGTTAGTTATATGTATGCCCTAGAGGCCATTACTGTACATTGGATGTATATTGTAATGGATGCTGGGACATATATAGGTAGGACTTTCTTGCTCGACATGATAGTACGCTATCTGGTTGCTCTTTATCTTAACATGTATATTTTCTGTCTCTCTGATTACATGTTGATAAAGCCCTTAGGATGTGTACTCGACTTCCAGGACTGTGATGCAGATCATACTAGTGGGGCCTGGATAGTCCATGAGTACATCCTTCAATGTTCCTAGTCGAGGGAATATCGAGACGGGGCATCGATATTCCAGAGTAGACTAGCGTATATCTTCTCGACCCATGCGATGGGCGATGGATGATCCCATATCCATTGGTGTTTGACATCAGAGATGGTATACGGGTGCTCAGTGGAGACTGGGTACACTGAACGGACTCGCCGAGAACTCCCAGATGGTATTATACCTCACGTCAGATGGCAGTTCTCTGGTGACACTGGTACAGCTTAGTCTGTTGACCCGAGATCGTCATAGAGTCTTGTGTGTCTCCCACTGTGCTTTGATTTCCACCCTACCACGGCTCTACTGAGTCGTGCAAACAGGTGGTTTTTGGGTACAGTCCCGATTCACATGGAGGCAATGAGCGATAGGAGGGGATTCGTCTCTCCCGGTATTGGGGGTTGATGTTGCGCTATGCTCGACTGGCCATAACAGGAAATCCCTGGCCAGGGTTGCAGTGACCTACTGTTAAGTGTTATCAGTAGTTTCACACATGTCATGGACAAAATTTGGACCTCGGCTTTGGGTTGTTTCGGCACGTCTAAATTTTAAATCGGGCATGGTTGATGCCTTATAGACCCTTGTATAACTGCCTCGGAACCCTACAGTAATATCTCATACCCAACATCCCGAAAAGTCTCTCATATTGTATCTGGGGTATGGCCTTCGTGAGTTGATCCGCAGTGTTGTCCTTCGTGTCAACTCTCCTGACCTCGATCTCGCGGCGATCAACTATCTCCCGGATTAGGTGATACTGCCTCAGAATATGTCTGGACTTCTGATGGGACCTGGGTTCCTTGGCCAAAGCCACAGCTCTATTGTTATCACAATACAAAGATATTGGATGCTCAATGGACGGAACCACACCAAGTTAAGTGACGAACTTTTTCATCCAGACAGCCTCTTTGGCAGCATCGTTGGCAACGATGTATTTAGCCTCCATCGTCGAGTCTGTTATGGTTTCTTGCTTGGAACTCTTCCAACAAACCGCCCCTCCATTTAGGGTAAAGACAAATCCCGAGTGCGACTTAGAGTCGTCCTTATCACTTTGGAAGCTCGAATCGGTAAAGGACTCCACCTGGAGTTCTCCGTTACCATACACCAAGAACATCTATTTAGTCCTTCTCAAGTACTTGAGAATGTTCTTCATAGCTGTCCAGTGACTCTCTCCTGGATCTGCTTGATACCTACTCACTACACTTAGTAAGTATGCAACATCGGGTCTGGTATATAGCATCGCGTACATGATAGAGCCTATTACCGAAGCATAGGGTATCTTTTGCATGCGAGCTCTCTCCACATCAGTCTTAGGAGACATCTCTTTGGAGAGAGTGAGTCCAGAGATTGTGGGTAAATTCCCACGCTTGGATTCTTCCATACTAAACCTCTTTAGTATGGTGTCAATGTACCTGGATTGGGACAATCCCAGTATCCGTTTAGATTTATCTCTATAGATCTTAATCCCCAAAATGCAGGAGGCATCACCTAGATCTTTCATTGAGAATCTATGTGATAAGAAGAGCTTGACCGAGTGCAGCATAGGAACATCATTTACTATCAAGAGTATGTTATCCACGTACAATACGAGGAAGACAACCTTACTCTCTGCAACCTTCTTGTAGATACACGGTTCATCTATGTTCTTGATGAAGTCAAACTCTTTGACTACTACATCAAAACAGATGTTCCAACTCCGCGATGCCTTCTTTAACCCATAGATGTATTTAAGCAACTTGCACACCTTTCCGCTGCTCCCACTATCTACGAAGCCCTCTGGCTGAGTCATGTACACGCACTCCTCTAAATCACCATTTAGAAAGGCGGTCTTAACATCCATCCGCCAGATTTCGTAGTCATAGTATGCAGCAATGGCAAGCAGGATCCGGATGGACTTAAGCATATCCACTGGAGCAAAGGTTTCGTCATAATCCACACCTGGCCGTTGACGAAAACCCTTTGCAACAAGTCTAGCTTTGAAAGTCTCTACTTTTCCATCCATACCAAGTTTCTTCTTAAAGATCCATTTGCTCCCAATGGGTTTTACCCCTTCAGGAGCAACTTCCAAAGTCCATACTTTGTTGGTGTATATGGATTCCATCTCAGATCGCATTGCATCCAGCCATTTAACAGAGTCGCCACTCGTGATGGCCTGCTCGAAGCTAGTCGGGTCATCATCTTCCATGATGCAATCCTCGCTTCCACCATCAATAAGAAAACTGTAGTATCTCTCAGGTGGATGAGAAACCCTACTAGATAGGCGGAGAGGCCGGGGTTCGTTGGGAACTACTGAATCCTTTGGTTCTACTAAATTTTCAGTTGCAGTTTGTGTTGCTGGAACTTCTTCCAGCTCTACCTCTTCGCCACTAATTTCTTTTGTAAGAAATTCCTTTTCTAAAAAGGTGGCATGTTGAGCAACAAACACCTTTTGTTGTTCACCGTGGTAGAATAGATATCCATTCGAATGTTTAGGATATCCAACAAACTTACAAAGAACTTATCGTGCCTCGAGTTTGTCCGGATTTTTCCTTTTGACATAGGCCGGACAGCCCCATATCTTAACTCGTTTAAGACATGGTCTCTTCCCACTCCATATCTCATATGGTGTGGTAGGTACAGATTTTGATGGAACCTGATGCTATAGGTATGCTGCTGCTTCAAGTGCATAACCCCAAAAGGAAATAGGTAACTCAGCGGTGCTCATCATAGAGCGCACCATATCTAATAGGGTGCGATTCCTCCGTTCCGATACACCGTTATGCTGTGGTGTATACGGTGGAGTAAGCTGAGAGAGAATCCCATTCTCTTTTAGATAATCCCGGAACTCATTGATCAAGTATTCTCCTCCTCGATCAGATCAAAGGATTTTAATACTTTTACCCTTTTGGTTCTCTACTTCATTCTTATATTCTCTGAATTTCTCAAAAGCTTCAGACTTGTGTTTCAACAGGAACACATGTCCGTATCTTGAGAGATCGTCAGTGAATGTAATGAAGTACGAGGAACCATCCCTGGCATGTGTAGACATGGGACCACAAACATCACTATGTATCAGTCCCAAGAGTTTCGTAGCTCTTTCTCCGTGTCCACTAAACAGAGTTTTGGTCATCTTGCCTTTGAGACATGATTGGCAAGTATCATAAGATGAAAATTTGAATAGATTCAAATATCCATCCTTATGCAACTTAACTAGTCGTGTCGCATTGATATGACCTAGTCTACCATGCCACAAGAAGGATTCGTTCATTTCTGAACTCTTCCTCTTGTGTGTGTTTTGCACATTAAGTACTGTAGTTTGATTGAGAACGTATATGCCATTATTTAACGAGCCTGATCCAATCAACTTTTGATTCAGGAAGATGTTCATAACATTATCCTGTACTACAAAATTATATCCTTCTTTACTCAATAAAGAAACCGATATAAGATTGCTTATCAGGGTCGGAATGTAATAGCATTCGTTCAGAATCAATGTATTACCATTTGGTAATACAAGGTGATATTCGCCAACTACTTTAGATGCACCATTTGCACCATTCCCTACTCTTATGGAATGATCACTCTCTCCCAGTTCCCTACCTTTCTGCAGCCCATGTAACATATTACATATGTGGGATCCCAATCCGGTATCTAATACCCAGGACGTAGAGTGAACTGAGAAACAGTTCTCGATAACTAACACACCCGAAGAAGATGCATCAGCATGCTTACCCTTCGTTTGGGCGGCGTGAGAATCTGGATATTCTCCTATTTTCTGCTCGGACTTATAACAATTATAAGTTGGAGCGGGACCAACGTTTTCCTGCTCAGTATAATAAGCGGGTTCAGTCAATACATCCATATTATTATCTTGATTAAGGCCTGACATGGTCGCTACCTGGAGAGAGAGAAGAAAACACTTTAGCGTATGCTCTTCCAAGATTAGATTGGTTATTATCTTATCTAATCAGGATGGTTCCCACTATTTTTCATCAAATCTTCCTTCAAACCCTAAAAGGTAAGATTAGCCGGGATTAATTACACCTTACAAGTTCGCCAATCTTTCAGCCAGGCCAGTGTTGGTACTTTGAGGGAGGTTTCCCGTGCTTTCGCACGGACCTAATTAAAATAAACCTCATTTTCCCAGAGGCATAACCCCGTAAACACTTTTCTAGACACCTACTTGATCGGCTAATTGTTATGTGTAAAACTCTTCCAGGAGTAACTCTTACTCACAGTGGGTATCAGGATCCAACTATCTCATAGAAGGTCTGCAATCTCATTGCAAATTTCAACTCTTGAAATTCCTGATAATGCTTTTGCCCCTAGTGTGCTATGACCTTGACAGAAGTCAACAAACCATGTGCACTAGTCAAGTTCAACCCGTCATTTCTTGATTGAATCAAATCCACCCGCACGATCCTTGACAGAGGTCAACAAGTTCGTATGACTACCCTAATCCAATCTCATCACATGCTTTACAGATAAGTACTAATCAGCTACCGCACATTACGCCTTGATAGAGGTCAACAAACGCAACACGAATACTAAATAATCTTTATCTGAAATGACGGAGGGCTACGACAGGTTTTTCTGAAAACCTTTTGCGTAATGAACTTGATATCGTTGTAGAAACAAGTGATTTTTGAAAAGGAATGTTTTTGAGGCTTTTATTAGTTTCGCTAAAGAGGTCACTCCCGGTGAAGGGATCGCGGCTCTTTCCTTATCGAATAAGGTGCAAGATATTTTCACAAATACCGCTATGCAAAACAAAAACTATAGAAGCAGTCAAAAACAAAACCGAGTGAGTTATAGCATCTACTAGTTTCGCTAAAGTGGTCACTCCCGGTGAAGCGATCTCGGCTCTTTCCTTATCGAATAAGGTGCTGGATTTCTACAAGGAATACCGCTACGCAAAGCAAAAACTAGAGCTACCCTTTTATAAATTTGATTCTACAACATCTTTTAGGTTTTATTTTCTTTCATTAATCTCATTAATGAATCCTATCATTTGAGCTTCCTAAGCATCACAGAAGAAACGAAAATACAACGTACGCTTATGTCGTCCGCATTCGCCACAGTGTCCCGTTATGCACCGTTAGGTTACTTAACTAACGGCATACCGGGGCGGGACTAGCGCGGGTGTAAAACATAAGCAACGTTTATTATATATCATATATACAATAATAAAGCATTCGTCTCACGCATATAATATGATCACATCACAGTATATATTAGCAGCAGAAGAATTATATGAAATATTGGATATATTAGGAGGTCCGTGTTTTATTCTGAGCCTGTATAAAACACGGATTCCACGGTCACGATGAATAGCCAAACCCATATCCCTAGACCCCTATGAGATCATCAAGCAACCCTCCCAATTCTAAGGTCAGGAGACCCGGTCTCGACTCCTCGAAATGGCCTCCCACTGGACCCTAGAACCCGGCTAGTTGTGCTCCCCTTCTTGGGTCTATCCTAATGCAGAAAAGTAAATAATATACAATGGTGACATCATCCTCAACCCGGAAGTGCCCTAATAAAAGAATATTACATACAATGAATTTTACATGAATGAAAATAAAAACCCTCATCTCACATAAAACCCCCGGCTATTCAAAACACGAAGATCCAATATAACATATCACAGCAACACATAACATCGCATGTCATCAACGTAAGCAAATATACGTATCCCGATTGTCGTTGATGTATAGCAACGAAACCGGCGATACACCACATATTACACTTACGGTCGCAGAAAAGAAAAGTGAAAAACTACAACATTTGGAATCCACAATCACCTTAGACATCGTAAACCCGAAATATCACATATTACGGATTTCATGCCTAACAATATGAATTCCACATATTGTATCACATTCAGATATATCAAAACAATGTTTAACGTTTCGATCGAATCAACATACACCCACAAATTACCCTGAAAGCTCAACACTTGAGCAAAGTCAAAATACTCAAAAACCGTGCCACAGTGTCTATGGACCAGCCGTAGAAGGGGTTAACCAATGCCTCACCTATGGCACCACGGAACTACAGCAAACCCTAGGGTTCGATCGCGGTTCCGTGGGCATAGAATCGAGTTAAGGTTATTATATTCTTCTAGAGGGGCCATAGGGATACTTACACGATTTTACGAATACAATCAACTTGGGAAAATTGCAACACTTTGAAATTTCAGCGGGGTACAAAATGTGGTGTTCGAAGTTCGTTCGAACTGCTAAACATTGTCAAGGTTACCTTTACAGTGTTAAAATATATGACTACGAAACACTACGAATTAGCCCCTGAACAAAACAATCATCACATGAAAAACTGGGCTAAGCAAACAATACCTGAAACCCCAAATCCTACAGAACAGACCACAGTAGAAATACAGAGGAGTTTGGGGCTAGGATGGCCGAGTAGGCCGGCCATATGGCCAATGTGCTCGGTTTTCTTGAGGTGGAAATGCTCCGTATTTCTCCAGTGTTCTTAGTACATCTCATACTAACTTCTGTAGTTGCTAAAAAAAATTTTAAACGACTTTTTAGAAAATTTCCAGAGAGCTATTCAAGGGTTTCAAACATCGTATTTTTGGAGTCAATTTCGTTTTCGTAATTGTTTTAACACCGTATCTAAAATTCTAGCTTGGCTCTGATACCACTGTTGGATTTCTCTTGCACCTAGTCTAGTGTATAGAAGCATCACACATGCCATCTTAAAATTCTAGAGAGGTGCAAAGCAAACTAACCATGAATCTTAACTAGAATAGTTAGGGTAACAACTAAATAGTATCACATACAAAGAACTCTTGTAACACTAAGTGAAGAAATTACAACCTTTGTAGTCTTCCGTTGGTGACTCCTTGGATCTTTGAGAGTTTGGAACGGATCGCTAGCAACCTTCCTTGTCCACGATGATCCACCCGAAGTCCCTTTGCCCAAAACTCCTTGCTTTACTTGGTCTTTCAGAGAAGTATAGCAAAACACCCTTCACAAATGGGCTAGAGAGGTATAGAATGATGAGGTGGTTTGTATTCTCTAATCAAAACCCTTTCTTTTTATCAACCTCACTCTAAAGAAAACTCAAGAGAGCTTGGAGGAAGAAGAAGATAATGGTGGCTAAGTTTTGAGCTCAAGAGATAAATATAATGATGAATGAATTAAGTGAGAATGAATTAATCAATATTAATCCTTCTCACTTCAACCATGGTTAACTAATATCTAGATATTATTGTGTTGAGTTAAAGTCCAAATGAAATTTAAACCATGGTTTGAATTAGGTCAAAGAATAGTCAAGTTTGGATAATTATCAACCATGATTTAATTTTCATTTCCTTTTAATCCAAAATATATATATATATATATATATATATATATATATATATATTAGTGAACCATGTGAGTCTTGCATTGCCACCATTTAGTGTATCATCAACCATGATACTATGTATGTATGTATGTGTCCATACACATGAACATGTGCATACATGCATGCATACATCTTCAACAAAGAAAAGGGTTTAAACAAAGAATTAAACTAAAAGTCAAATGTTAAATCAACACTTGATTTAACAAACCGGTCATATCACATACGACCCGACCAATAGAAAAACGCCCGATTAACATACGGTATCACATACTCGCATTCAATTGGGTCCCCGCGCATATCTCATATGCACACCACATCGTTTCGCTTGAGCTAGGAAACTCCTGTGTGGGACTCTAAGACTCGTCAATACGCCGGCAGTAGGTGATGATCATATCAAACACCTACAAGCCGCAATCGGTCAGCTAAACGTAACGGCCACCAGGGTATTGAGCGATTAGAAGAAAACCAGCGAAGCTGTCAAAACTCCCGTCGAGCCAATCAGTAACATTACCGTACAGTCCGGTCTCTTTGTCTCATATGTCGCATATCCAGTTTAGGGGTGGTGAACGTCAGAACCCAGTAACCGATAAGTCGTGTCAGTGTGAGGCTCATAACAGGTCGAGAAACTACTGATAACACTTACCAGTAGATCTCCATATCAGCCCTGGCCAAGAACTTCCAGTTATAGCCAATCGAACACAGCGCAACATCAACCCCCAATACCGGGAGAGACGAAACCCCTCCTATCGCTCATTGCCTCCATGCGATTCGGGACTGTACCCAAAAGCCACCATTTTGCACGTTCTTTTGAACGTGGTAAGGTGGAAATTAAAGCACAGTGGGAATCAAACAAGACTCTATGACGATCTCGGGTCTACAGTGTCACCAGAGAACTGCTATCTGACGATAGGTATAATACCATCTAGGAGTTCTCGGCGAGTCCGTTCAGTGTTCCCAGTCTCCACTGAGCACCCGTACACCATCTTTGATGTCAAACACCGATGGATATGGGGTCATCCATCGCCCATCATATGGGTCAAGATGCGTATACGCTAGTCTACTCTGGTGTATCGATGCCCTGTCTCGATACACCCTCGACTAGGAACAGTTATAGGATGTACTCTTGGACTACCCTGGCCCCACTAGTATGATCTGCATCATAGTCCTAGTAGTCGAGTACATATCCTAAGGGCTTTATGAACATGTGAGAGCAAGACAGTAAACCAATACAAGTCAACATGTTTAGACAAAGTGAAACCAGATAGCATACTATCATATCGAGCAAGAAATTCCTCTCTATATATATCCAAGCATCCACTATAATATATATCATATGTACAACAATGGCCTCTAGGGCATATATACAACTAACATCATTATGGAGCGGACCATATCCAATAGGGTGCGATTCCTCCGCTCCGATACACCGTTGTGCTGTAGTGTATACGGATGAGTAAGCTGAGAGAGAATTCCATTCTCTTTTAGGTATTCTAGGAATTCCGTGCTTAAGTACTCCCTTCCTCTATCAGATTGGAGGATCTTGATACATTTGCCAGTCTGGTTTTCTACTTCGTTCTTATATTCTTTGAATTTCTCAAAAGCTTCAGATTTGTGTTTCAAAAGATACACATATCCGAACCTAGAGAGATCGTCAGTGAATGTAATGAAGTACGAGAATCCACCCCTTGCATATATAGACATTGGACCACATACATCATTGTGTATGAGCCCCAAGAGCTCTTTTGCTCTTTCTCCGTGTCCGGTGAACGGAGATTTGGTCATCTTTTCCTTGAGACAAGACTGACAAGTTTCATAAGATGAAAATTCGAACGGATTCAAATATCCATCTTTATGCAATTTACTTAGTCTTTTCTTTCTGATATGACCAAGTCTACAATGCCATAAGTAGGATTCATTCGCTTCTGAACTCTTTCTCTTACGTGTGTTTTGTATATTGAAAACTGTGTTTTGATTTAGAATATAGATACCATTACACAGTGTACCTTCTACAACCAATACCTTATCAAGGTAAATGTTCATGATATTTCTATCAAGAACAAAACTATATCCATCTTTGTCAAGTAAAGAAACTGATATGATGTTGCAAACCATGGAAGGTACATAGTAGCAATTGTTCAAAATCATAGTATTGCTATTTGGTAATGCTAGATGATATTCACCAACGGCAGCAGTATCAACTTATGCTCCGTTCCCTACTCTGAGGGACATATCACCAGGTCCAACCATCCTACTTTTTCTCAGTCTCTGCAATAAATTACAGATATGATATCCTGATCCGGTATCTAGTACCCAGGAGGTAAGACTGACCGAAAAACAGTTCTCAATAACAAGAACACCTAAAGGAGACGTAATAGTATGCTTCTTCTTCATTGGGGTCATCAAGGAATTCATGCAATCCTCTTTCTCTTTCTCATTCTCATGACTATTGTCATAAGTTAGAGCCGAAGCAACGTTCCCCAGCCCTGAATAACAATTCAGATCGGTCAAGCGATGCATTTTATTATCTGGATTAAGGCATGAATGGGTTGCTATCTGGAGAGAGAGAAAAGAAACACTCAGCGTACGCTCTTGCAAGATTAGATTGGTTATTAGTTTATCTAATCAGGATGGCTCCCACTGTTTCCTCGAATTCTCCTTCAAACCTTAAAAGGAGAACTAGATGGGATCATTAACACCTTACAAGTTCGCTAACCGTTCAGCCAGGTCGGTGTTGGTACTCCGAGGGAGGTTCCCCGTGCTCTCGCACAGACCTAATTAAAATAAACCTCGTTTCCGTAGAGGCGTAGCCCCGTTAACACTTTTCTAGATACTTAATAAGTTAGCTAATTGTGAAGTGAAAAATATCTCCCAAGAGTAATCCTACTCATCAGTGGGATCGGAATCCAACTATTATTGCATGATAAACTAGATGAAAGCCACTGTAGTTACCACACTCCAGAAGGTATGCAACACTAGCAAGTTTCCTGTATATTTGAAACTCCCGATGCGGTTTTTGCTCCAAGCGCTTATGACCTTGACTTTGGCCAACAAATCATAACGCGCAAGTCAAGTTCTACCCGTCATTGTCCAGATTGATTTAGACCCACTCGTACACACCCTTGACTTGGCCAACAAGGTGGTACGACTGTCCTAAACCAATGCATCTATCTATGCTACGGATAAGCAACTTATAGCTACCATTCACGATGCCTTTACTTTGGCCAACAAACACCGCATGAATACTATGTGCTATTTATCCGAAATGACAGAGGGCTACGGATGGTTTTTGGCGAAAAAACCGTGAACGTATTGAACTTGATATTTTTGAAGGAACCGGATAGCCTTGAAAAGGAGTGGTTTAGGCTTCGCTTTTGAAAACTAGTGGTTTTGAAGAAAATCGAGTAATCTACAGTATAAACTTTTGCTCAAGAGGTCACTTCCCGCGAAGGGATCTAGGCTCTTGCCTCCTAGAATGAGGTGCTGGATATTCATGACCGAATACCACTATGCAAAGCGTAAGAATATGACTATAGTTTTTCGAAATTTGTTCCAACAACATCTTTTAGGTTTCTTATCTTGCATTAATCAAAATTAATGCGGTCACATCAATTAAAACCTATACACCAGAAAAGAACGAAAATACAATGTACGTATATGCCATCCGCATTCGCCACGGGGCTCCGTCATGCACCGTTAGGTTACTTAACTAAAGGCAGAGCAGGGGCTGGACTAGCGCAGGTGCCAAACATATACAGCATCTACTAGTATATATATAAATATATATATAACATTCGTCCCAGACATAATATAAGCAACATCACAGAACATCAACAAGCAACACAGAATGGTGGATAATTTTGGAGCCTCGGGTTTCATTTGAGCCGCAAATGAGACCCGACGTTCCCGGTCGTGTGGATAGCCCGTGCAATGAAAACCTGGACCCCTACAAGCGTGGCAAGTTACTCGCCAATCCCAGAAGTGAGGCAACCCCAATCAACAAAGTGAATGGGCCACCCAGCACTTCACTGGATCCGGTAACTTGAGCGCCCCTCCATAGGTCATCCTATACCCCCTACGAGTGCGGTGAATAACCCGCCAATTCTAAAGTGAGGCCCTCTCCGTCTCAACATCATGAGATGTGGGCCCGTTGCCCTCTAGAACTCGGCTATTCAAGCACTCCATCGTGGGGTAATCTTAGTACAGAAAAGAAAAATATATGTACAATGGTGACATCGACCTCAATCTGGTCGTGCCCCAATCAAATAATATACAATCCAGCAGATACGGCTGTCTACATGTCGGACGCTTGCCCTGCAATAACGAATACACAAATAAATCTGAATTGTACTACAACCATTGCACCATAGGCTATCCACCACGACAATCCAATCACAATATCAGCACAATACAGAACATCAACGTGAATATCATGTTCGCAAACCCGTCTAATAGAACATATAGCAATTAGTCGGGTTATATCGCTCAATGATATTCACGGTCTCGGATACTAACATATGTACTGATAAACACATATTTAAAATTTCGATCGACAAAAAACTTTTCCATATTGACCCCACGTGCTAACCAGTACTCAAACAAATCTGGGCCAAAATCATACATACCAAAAATCACATTTCTATACAATAGAGTGCCAGAAGAATTTTGGTGCACAACGGCCCCACTTCGATCGCGGAACCGCCGCAAACAAGCAAGTTATGCGGCGGTTCCGCGGCCGTATGAAAGGCTTATGTGCCCAAATTTCTTCTGACCTTCTAAAAACGCCTGCATGTATTTTAAGACACTCTAAATAATTTTTTGAACAATTTTTAAAATCAACAGCAAGCATGAACATGGAATTGCGATATTGGAAAATTTTCGTCGATCGATGTTTTAAACACGTCTAAACTAGCTAGTAAGGGTTTATGGGCTGCCGCTGATACCATGTTGGGATTTCCAAGCGCCATGACCATCTACTGTGGTCGTTGCGGAACAAAAATTTTTGGGGTTTAAAAACTGGCGCTAGAAAAAACCGTTCTAGAATCTACCACAAACCTAAACTAGCTAACAAGAGAAGAGCAAACTACTATGATAGAAATGTCTCACCAAAAGATCCGTGTCCTTCGGTCTTCTATCCTCTTCATTTGCTCCTAAGGATCTCCTTGAACAAGCTTGATCACCTTTCCTTGCTCCTTGAGATCTCCTGGATCGTGCTTGATCGTCGGTCTTCCTCCGTCGAAGATGATCCACCCGAGGGATGTTGTCCATGGCTCTAGCTCCACACTAAGAGTCTAGTGGAGCAACTAGGGACTTTAGATTGTTAATCTTAAGGGTCTAGGATGTAGTGTATGGATCTAAGTGTGTATCTATCTCACCTCCTCTCTTGATTCTCAACACATGAGATTGTAGAGAGGAGGTTGAAGATGAAGGTGGAGGAGCTCAAGAAAACTAGTGAGGTGAGTGAAGCAAAATGGTGAGAATGAAAAATGAAATCCTGTGAGAGAGAAAAAGATCAACCATGGTTTTGTAAAACCTTTTTTTTCAATATAAAAATACACCCATGCTTGAATAGTGTTGACAAATGAATATTCAATTCATTTGTCAATACTATTCAAGCATGGCTCTCACCATACTCACCTTAATGCTTTTACACCTCATTTTCCATTTAAAATAAATGGATAAAACTAAAATGAGGTGTCCACCTTCTAGAATGTTTTCCGTATAAATACGGAATACGCTCAACTGTATATACATACCCGTATTCGTATCAAAATATGAATACTCAAAAAGATAGAATAACAAAAATAACATAATACTAGAATATACATATCGAAATATATATACGTAAATTATTAAATCAATACCTGATTTAATAATCCGGCTCAATCTCGAGCCGGCTATCAACCGTCCGATCGAAGGTCCGGGTACAGAGTGCTGGATATTTATGCCCTAGAGGCCATTATTGTATATGTATACATATGGATGCTAGGGATATGTATGTACAGGACATTCTTGCTAAGTTATATAGTATATTATTTGAGTTGTTTTTATCTTGATATGTGTGTTTATTTCTTCTGATGCTTTATCCTTCTTGCACATATTGATAAAGACTTGATACAGTAGTATACTATTATGGTTTACTTTATCTTAACATGTGCATATGTTATACTCGTTATTACATATGCCAGTTACGTGTTGATAAAGCCCGTAGGATCTTGCTTGACTACCAGCGTTATGATGGCGATCATACTTGTGGGATCTGGGTAGTCCATAAGCACATCCTTAAAAGGTCCCTAATCGTGTGAGTATCGAGACTGGGCATCGATATTCCGGAGTAGACTGGTGTATACGTTTCTAGACCTCGACGAGGGGGATTGTTGGTCCCGCAGCCATTGGTCTGATGCGCCTAAGATCGTATATAGGTGCTCACTAGGTGTGAGTACACTTGACGGACTCGCCGAGAACTTCTAAATGGTACTATACCTATCGTCAGATGGAAGTTCTCAGGTGACATGTGTACAAGTTAGCCTTCGGACCTGAGATCGTCATTTGTCTCGTGTGAGTTCCCACTGTACTTTGATCACTACCCTACCACAGCTTTACCGAGTCGTGCAAATTGGTTTTGGTTGGATACAGTCCCGAGACACATGGAGGCAGTGAGTGATTGTCAGGGATTCATCTCTCATGGTATTGAGAGTCGATATTGCACTATGTTTGATTGGCCAGGACCATAAGACCTTGGTCAAGACAGTTTGGATTTACTGATAGGTTGATCAGCAGTTTCCCGGATTGGTCCTGAGCCGCATCTGCATGAATTATCGGGTTTTAGGGTCTGACGTTTACCACCCCCTAAATCCGGTATGTGATACTCTTAGACGAAGAGACCAGACTGTACGGAGATTGTCACGGATAGGTTCAGTAGGGATCCGGATGAGTTTGCTCGTCAGCCTTCTTTTTCGACAGCGTGGGTAGCCATTACGTGCAGCTAGTACCGCTGACGTGCTTGTGGTTAAACCCACTGCCAGCGTACTGTCGAGTTTTCAGAGTCCCACACAGAGGGTTTCCCTGCTTCGGGCGAAATGATGTAGAGGCCGTATGGTTTTACGGCAGGGGTTCGATCATATACGTGTACACCTACACGGATCATGATTCGGACGGATAATACTAGTGGGCTTTGGTTTAAGCCGGATCCTAGTATTATATTGTTGGATTATTTTCGTCTCTTTATATTCATATTTTTCGGAATACGGATACGAGTATGTATATACGGTGAGGGGTATTCTTGTAATTTTACAATGGTGCTTCTAGAAGAAGACACCTCATTTAACCATTTTTCTTAAATGGTTAATGAGGTGGAGGTATGAGGCGTTGATTGTGCATTTAATGAAGCATGGCTACTTGGTGACTCACTTAGTGACTCATGGTTTACTATTGAAGTATGCTTGATTCATTGTTTGTGAATTATTGGCATGCTTCATTGATACACAACACTTAGCCATTCTTCATTCATGCTATCACAACTTTCTCTCTTGACCTCAAGCTTCCTTCTTCTTCCTCAACCCTAAATGTCTCATGTATTGAGAAACTTAGGGTATATTGAGACAAATCAATCCATCATCACTCTCTATATCCTCTAGGCTACTTAGATTAGCATACTAAGTACCCTAGTTACATCGGTTTAGAGGTAGGAGCTCAAAGTATACACTCTCGGGTAGATCATCTTTGACGCGAGGAGGCCGACGATCAAGCGCGATCCATACACTTTTCGAGGAGCTAAAGGAGAGGAGTGAAGACCCGAAGGACTTTATCCTTTAGGTATAAACTTCTATCATAGTAGATAGAACTCCTTTGCTTGCTAGTTAGGTTTATGGTAGATCCGGTTAACGGGTTATTCTAGCGCCAGTTTTAAATCGTAGAAAAAATTTTGTTCCGCAAACGGTCACGGTTGATGGCCAGGGCGTTAGTGTAACCCAACATGGTATTAGAGCCACCTCATAAACCCATACTAGCTAGTTTAGACGTGTTCAAGACATCGATCGACAAAAATTTTCAAAACCGCAATTCCATTTCCATACTTTCTGTCGATTTTTAAAAGAGTTCAAAAAATATTTTCAGTAAGCTTAAAAATACATGCAGGGTATTTTAGAGATCTACAAGAAATTTGAGCACATGAACCCTTCATTCCGCCCGGAAGCGCAGCGAAACATGCTTGTTTGCGGTGGTTCCACGGTTGGAGTGGGGCCTCCGTGCTCAAAAATTCTTCAGGTGCTCTACTGTATGGAATTGTGATTTTTGGGATGTATATTTTTGGCCCAGATTTGTTTGAGTACTGGTTAGCACTTGGGGCCTATACAAAAAAGTTTAGTCGATCGAAATTTTAAATACGTGTGTTTCAGTGCATACATTACTATCTGCGACCGTGAATGTCATTGAGCAGTATAACCCGTCTAACTGCTATATGTTCTATTAGACAGGTTTGCGAACATGACATTCAAATTGATGTTCTGTGTTTGTGCTGATATTGTAGTTGGATTGTCGTGTGGGATAGCCGATGTTGCAATGGTAGTAGTACAGTTTAAATTCATTTGTATATTCATATTGCGGGATGAGCGTCCGACATGTGGACCGCCGTCTCTGCCGGATTGTATATTATTTGATTGTGTAAGTATGTCTTAGCACCTATACTTGTGTTTATATGTCAATATGTGAAGAATTTTAGAAAATTAGAGAACTAAAGCATACTACCCACGAATCGAACTAGAGATTAGGGTTACTATCTAAGCTAAGAGTATCTAAAGCTAAGTGAAAGAGAACTACAACCATTGTAGACCACTCTTTCTCTTCAATAGCTCCGTGTAGAAGTCCTTGGGCTCCTCTTGGCACCACTTTAAGTTTGGAACAACTCTGCTTGAAGCCTTCGATGTCTACGATGGTCTACCACGGAGTATCTTACACTCAAACTCTTGCTTCACTAAACTAAGAAGAAGTGAAGCTAACAACCTATACAAGTTTGCTAACTAATATAGATTGATGAAGTGAGATTTTCTCACTAAAAAACCTTTCTTTTTCTTTCTCCTTTTCTATCCTAGAAAAGGATAGAGAGCTTAGAGGAAGAAGATGAACAAAAGCTTAGCATAAGAAAGATAATGATCCCTTGGAAAAATATCTTAGATATTTAAGATGTGAGTGGAGATTAAAATAATGAGCCATGGTTTGAGATATTTTTAGAAGAGTGTAGAAACTATGACTCACTATTTAACAATTTCCATTTTCTTTTAAATCATAAATATCCAATATATTTCCCATGCCATTCTTGCATAGCCATGTTCCATGTATCATCCACCATGATACACACACACACACACACACACACACATATATAAATACAAATACAAATATATATATATATATATATATATATATATATATATGCACACTTAAAGAAAGGAATTATAAATGAGCAATTAGTTATTTTATTAAATCAACACTTGATTTAATAATCCGGTCATATCACATATAATCCGACTAATAAAAACCTCTAGATTAAAATATGGTATCATATACTCGTATTTAATCAAGCTCCCGCACATATCTCCATATGTGCCCACTTCGTTTCGCTTGAGCTCGGAAACCCCTATGTGGGACTCTTAAGACTCATCAATACGCTAGCAGCAGGTAATGATCATATCAGATACCCACAAGCCGTCAGCGGTACTAGCTGGACGTAACGGCTACCCAGATATTGTACGAACAGAAGAACAACAAGCAAACTTGCTCAAACTCTCATAGAGCCAACAAGCAACACTTACCGTACAGTCCGGTCTCTTCATCTGATATGTCACATATTGAGTCTGGGGTTGGAATCGTCAAGCCCTAATAATAACTCAATAAGTCATGCCGATGTATGACCTATAACAAGTCGAGAAACTACTGATAACACTTATTGGTAAATCTCATCAGCCCTGGCCAGAGACTTGTGGTTATAGCCAATCGCGCATAGTTCAACATCAACTCCCAATACCGGGAGAGACGAAACCCCTCCTATCGCTCACTGCCTCCATGTGTCTCGGGACTGTACCCAAAATCCACCTGTTTGCATGACTTAATAGAGCCGTGGTAGGTTGGAAATCAAAGCCTAGTGGGAAACACACAAGACTCCATGACGATCTCGGGTCTACAGACTAACCTGTACAAGTGTCACCAGAGAACTACTATTCGACGATAGGTATAATATCATATAGAAGTTCTCGGCGAGTCCGTTCAGTGTACTCGGTCTCCAATGAGCACCTGTATACAATCTTTGATTTCAAACATCAATGGATATGGGATCATCTATTGTCCCTATACTGGGTCAAGAAACGTATACACTAGTCTACTCAGGAATATCGATGCTCCATCTCGATACTCCCTCGACTAGGAACAGTTAAGGATATGCTTATGGACTACACATGTCCCACTAGTATGATCTGCATCATAATCATGGTAGTCAAGCTGATATCCTAAGGGCTTTATCAACATGTATCAAATGAACAGTAAACATAATTAAGTGAATATGTTAAGATAAAGAGAAACCATATAGCATATTATCATGTCGAGCAAGAAAATTCTCTCTATATATACATGTCCATGCAGCTACTATACAAATAATGGCCTCTAGGGCATACTTATATCCAACAATCTCCTACTTGCACTAAGGCCAATTATTGGCGTATCTCATACCCAACATCTCAAAAGTCGCTCATGTTGCGTCTGTGGAAGGGCCTTGGTGAGTGGATCCACGGTGTTATTCTTTGTGTTTACTTTCCGAATCTCGATCTCGCGGCGATCAACTATCTCCCGGATCAAATGATATCGCTTCAGGATATGTCTGGAACGTTGATGGGACCTGGGCTCTTTGGCCAATACTATAGCCCTATTATTATCACAATACAATGGTATTGGATCAATAATGGTGGGAACTACTCCGAGTTCCGAGATGAACTTCCACATCCAAACGGCTTCCTTGGCAGCATCATTTGCAGCAATGTACTCAGCTTTCATCGTTGAGTTTGCAATGGTGTCCTGTTTGGAACTTTTCCAACAAACCGTCCCTCCATTGAGGGTAAATACAAAACCCGAGATAGATTGGGTGTCATCCTTATCACTTTGGAAGCTGGAATCGGTAAAGGCCTCTATCTGAAGATCTCCATTACCATACACCAAGAACATTTCTTTAGTCCTTTGCAAGTACTTAAGAATGTTCTTCACAGCTGTCCAGTGTTTCCCCCCTGGATTGGATTGATACCTGCTTACTACACTAAGTGCATAAGCAACATCAGGGCGAGTACATAACATCGCATACATGATAGATCCTACAGCAGAAGCGTAGGGTATAACACTCATGCGAGCTCTCTCTTCATCAGACTTTGGACAAAAGTCTTTGGAGAGGGTGATTCCGTGACAAGTGGGTAAAGTACATCACTTGGAATCTTCCATACTAAACCTCTTTAGGATGGTGTTAATGTACTTAGATTGGGACAATCCAAATAATTTCTTAGATCTATCTCTATAGATCTTAATGCCCAAAATGTTTGAGGCATCACCCAGGTCCTTCATGGAGAACCTTTGTGATAAGAATAGTTTGACCGATTGTAGTATAGGAACATCATTTCCTATCAAGAGAATGTCATCCACGTACAATACGAGGAATGTGACAGTACTCCTTACAATCTTCTTATAAATACAAGGTTCATCTACATTTTAAAAAAAATCAAACTTTTTGATTGTATCATCAAGGTAGATGTTCAACCTCCGTGATGCTTGCTTTAATCCATAGATGGATTTAGCAACCTGCATGCCTTTTCGCTTCTCCCATTGTCAATGAAGCCTTCCGGCTGATCCATAAAAATGTATTCTTCTTAATCACCATTTAGAAATGCAGTTTTAACGTCAATCTGCCAGATTTCATAGTCGTAGTGAGCAGCAATAGCAAGTAGGATCCGAATAGATTTAAGCATTGCGACTAGAGAGAAAGTCTCATCATAGTCCAATCCTAGTCTTTGACGAAATCCTTTCGCTACAAGTCTTGCTTTATAGGTCTCTACCTGTCCATCCACACCAATCTTTTTCTTAATGACACCCTACGGGTTTCACTCCAGAAGGTGCAACTTCTAAAGTCTATACTTTGTTGGTGTGCATGAACTCCATTTCGGATCGCATGGCATCCAGCCATTTCACTGAGTCACTACTCATGAAAGCTTGCTGAAATCTAGTAGGGTCATCATCATCCATGATGCAGTCTTCTCTATCATCATCAATGAGGAAACTATAGTATCTCTCTGGTGGGTGAGAAGTCCTACTTGATCTACGGAGCGACTGAGGCTCGTGGGGTTCTATTGCAACTTCAGGTTCAACCAAATCGTCAGTAGTTATTTGTGGCTCTAGAATTTTTTCTAGTTCTACCACATTGCCATCAATATTATTTGTAAAAAATTCATTTTCTAAAGATGTGGCATACTGAGAAACAAACACTCTTTGTTCCTCTTTGTGGTAGAAAAGATATCCATATGAATATTTTGGATATCCCACAAATGTACATAGAACCGATCGTGTTTCGAGTTTGTATGGATTCTGCTTTTTAACAAAAGCAGGACAACCCCATATCCTAACTTGCTTAAGAGATGGTCTCTTCCCATACCATATCTCATATGGAGTGGTAGGCACGATTTTGGTCAGAACCCTGTTCAATTATAAGTCGATGTCGCGTACCCCGCGGGTTCATGGGAGGCGAATACGCAAAAAAAAATTTTTACGGGCTTCGCAACACCGACTTGAACCCAGGATCGACCATAAACCCTAGTTGCAAAACTATATTAGGTTAACTACTCAGATAGGAAGTTATACCTCACATTACCATGTCCTTCGGGTCTTCTTGTCGCTGTCCTCCTCCTCGTCATAAGCTCCAAGGATCGTTTGGATCAATGCCTCCTCGTCGGCCTCCTCGAGTCAAAGACGGTCCACCCGAGAGTCTATAGTCCGAGCTCCAACCTCAAATCCGAGGTAACTACAGCATCTAGTTCACTAAACTAGATGTCCTAGATGTTGTAGAGAGTGTAGATGGATTAGTATGTCTCTAAGTACCATAGGATTCTCAACACATGAGATATTTAGGGTTGAGTAAGAAGAAGGAGCTTTGGAGGAGAGAGAGTGTTCAAGTGATGAATGAAAGAAGATGGCTAAGTGTTGTGAATAATAAAGCATACAATAATTCACAATGAAAATATCAAGCATGTTTCAATAGTCACTAAAGCATGAGTCACCCCATGAGTCACCAAGTAACCATGCCTCTTCTTTTGTCAAAATAACACCCTATCCTCTACCTCATTATCCATTAAACTAAATGGATAAAACCAACAAATGAGGTATCTTCTTCTAGAAGCAATCTTGAGTAAATTACAAGAATGCCCCTTACCAGTATTTACATACCCGTATCCGTATTCCAAAAAATACGAATACAAAGAGACGAAAATAATCCATCAATATAATACTAGGATCCGGGTTAAACCAAAGCCCACTAGTATTATCTGTCCGAACATCATACGTGCACAAGTACACGTATGTGATCGAAGCCCTGCCATAAAACCATACGGCCTATACATCTTTTGCCCGATGCAGGGAAACCTCTGTGTGGGACTCTAAAGACTCGATAATACACGGCAGTGGGTTTAAACATAAGCTGTCAGCGGTACTAGCTGCACGTAACGGCTACCCAGGTATATGTCGATAAGAAGGACTATTTGCAAACTCATCCGAACTCCTACTGAGCCTATCTATGACAATCTCCGTACAGTCCGGTCTATTCGTCTAAGAGTATCGCATATCGGGCCTAGGGGGCGGTAGCCGTCAGACCCCTAATAGCACAATAAATCGTGTCGGGGTGTAGCCAAAACACTCTGAGAAACTACTGGAGTACCTACCAGTAAATCTCGCTTTCCATGGCCAAGGACTTTATGTAATGGCTTTCCGAACACAGCGCGATATCAACCCCCAATACCGGGAGAGAAGAATCCTATCTAACCGCCACTTCCTCTAAGTGCTTCGGGACTGCACCCAACTACTACCTGTTTGCATGACTCCTTTGAGCCGTGGCAGGGTAGTAATCTAAGAACAGTAGGAACACACTCGAGGCGAAGTAGCAGTATCAAGTCGACGGACTAAGCCGTACTCATGTCACCTGGGAATTGCTACCCGATGATAGGTATACTACTCACCAGCAGCTCCCTACGACTCATGTCCAGTGTACTCATAACCCAATGAGCACCTGCATACTATTTCAAGTACGACATACTAATGGCTGTGGGACAGACCATCTCCCCTGCTGGGATGAGAAACGTATACACTAGTCTACTCTGGAGTATCGATGCCTCGTCTCGATAATCCTACGACTAGGGACCTGTATAAGGATGTGCTTATAGACTACCCAGCCCCCACTAGTGTGACTGCCATCACAACGCTGGTAATCAAGCAAAGATCTTAAGGGCTCCACCAATATGTATAAGCGATATGCTAAAAAAACACATGCACATATTGAGGTAGAAACAAACTAGATAGCATACTACCATTTCGAGCAAGACTATTACTATATCTGTGTATATCCCGAGCTTCCAACATGTAATATACAAATCAGTATGGTACAATAATGGCCTCTAGGGCATATATCACTAACATCAATAGATACACTGCAGTCTCCAATGCATGCTCCCAAAAGGAAGTGGTAACTCAGCATCACTCATCATTGAACGTACCATATCTAATAAGGTAGGATTCCTCCATTTTGACACGCCGTTGTGTTTTGGTGTGTAGGGAGGAGTGAGCTGAAAGAGAATTCATTCTCTTTTAGGAAATCTAGAAACTCTGTACTTTAGTACTCTCTTTCTCGATCTGATCGAAATTTCTTGATACTCAAACCAGTTTATTTTTCTACTTCAATTTTATACTCCTTGAATTTTTCGAAAGCTTCAGACTTATGTTTCAACAAGAACACGTGTCCAAAACTTGAGAAATCATCAGTACAAGTTATGAAGTATGAATAACCGTTTCTAGCATGTGTAGACATTGGTCTACATACATCACTATGTATGAGGCTTAAGAGTTCAGCAGCTCTCTCCATGTCCAGTAAACGGAGTTTTGGTCATTTTACCCTTGATGCAATATTGACAAGTCATATAAAATTTATTTTCAAAAGGATTTAAATATCCATCTTTATGTTGCTTGGTTAGTCTTATTTCGTTAATATGACCAAGTCTACAATGCCATACAAAAGCTTCATTTATATATGAAATTTTCCTTTTGTTTGTGTGCTGTATGTTAAAAACTGTGTGTTGATTTAGGACGTAAATACCGTTATTTAATATAACATACCCAATCAACTGTTGATTTAGGTTAATGTTCATAACATTACTTTGCAACACAAAATGATATCCTTCATTGTCTAACAAAGAAACAGATATTATATTACATAGCATGCTTGGTACAAAATAACATGGGTTCAAAATCAATATACATCCCGAAGGCAACCCTAGGTGATACTCTCCCACTGATACAACATGTACATTTGAACCATTTCCAATACGGAGAGTGTGATCACCTATCTTCAAAACTTTGCTTTTTCTCAATTCCTGCACACAATTGCAGATGTAAGAACCCGAATCGGTATCTAATCCCAGGATGCAGAGTTTATTGAAAAACAGTTTCGGTAATAAACACACCTGAAGCGGAAGCATCGCCATGCTTCTTCTTCTTGAGATCAGCGAGGTACTCAGTACAATTTCGCTTCCAGTGTCCCGACTTGTGGCAGTAGAAACATTCTCCCTTTCCAGATCCCGCAGCCCCGGGTTTGTCTTTCCCCTTTGCCTTTTTAACTCCACCTCTCGGTTTAGTGGGTTTCTTCTTCTTCTTTCATTTAGCCTTAGCTTTTGGGATGAAAAGAGAAGTTGGCCTTATAATAGGAGTGGGAGTTTTCGCTATCTTAAGTGTGCTCTCTGCACTTCTCAATATATTGAGAAGTTCAGGTAGTGATTTCTCCAAGTTGTGCATATTGAAATTCACTATAAATTGAGCATAGGCAGGGGGAGAGACTGTAGAACTATATCAATATATTGTTCGTTCTCCATAGTCCATCCCAGGTCCTCAAGTTCTTCAATAAGTCCTATCATCTTCAAGACATGATCTCCTACTGATGTACCAGCAGTCATCCTCATCTGAAACAACTTTCTAGAGGTCTCGTAACAAAGAGCACGAGATTGCTCTCCATACAAGTCCTTTATATGGAAAAAGTTGGATTGTACATCCATCTTCTCATGTTGCTTTTGATGTTCATTGTCCATCGAAGCTAACATGAGGCATTTGGCTGTGGCACAATCAATATCCCATGTCTTGCGGATCTCCTTATCCGCAATAGAGGAATCAGAGCCTGGGATCGGAGGGGATGGGGCAGTGAGGACGTATGCAATCTTATCATATGTAAGGGCAATGTTCACGTTCCAGAGCCAGTCTTTATAATTGGGTTCCGTCAGTTTATTTTTCTCTAGTAGAAGCTTAAGTCCAGTCATTGGTATCCGCCATTAGGAGAGAGAAAAGAAAACACTCAGCGAAAGCTCTTGCAAGATTAGATTGTTTATTTATCTTATCTAATCGATATCTCCGACTGCTTTTATCAAATTTTCCTTCAAACCTTAAAAAGAAAATTAGCCAGGATTAATTACATTCTACAATTTCGCTAACCGGTCAGCTAGACCAGTGTCAGTACTCCGAGGGAGGTTCCCCGTGCTATCGTACGTACCTAATTAAATAAACCTCGTTTCCCTAGAGGCATAACCCCGTTAACACCTTTCTAGGCACTTACTGGATTAGCTAATTGTAAAGTGTAAAATTCTTCCGGGAGTAACTTTTACTCACGGTGGGATCGGGATCCAACTATCAATATAGAAGGTATGCAATCTCATTGCAAATTTCAACTCTTGAAATTCCTGATACGGTTTTTACCCCTAGCGTCTTATGACCTTAACTATGGTCAACAAATCATAAGCACTAGTCAAGTTCTACCCGTCATTTCGTGATTGAATTAGAACCATTCGTATGACCCTTCATTATGGTCAACAAAGTCATATGAATATCCTAATTAATCGCATTATATGCAGTATAGGAAGACATCACTTAGCTTCCATACACTACGCCTTAATTATAGTCAACAAACGTAGCACGAATACTAAGTACTCTACTTCCTAAAATGACGGAGGGTTACGAATGGTTTTAATGTAAACCTTTAACGTTTTGAACTTGATATTGTTGTAGAACCGAATAATTTGAAAAGGAGCGGCTTAAGCTCCGCATTTTGAAATTTTCTCTTTTCCGTAAATAGGCCGAGTAGGTTTCAAATTTGATTCTGCAACATCTTTAGGCTTCTTTTCTTTACATTAATCTTATTAATGTAGTCCCATCATTTAAGTTTCCTAAACATCACAGAAGAAACAAAAATAGAACATACACTTATGCCATCCACATTCGCCACAGGGTCCCGTCATGCACCGTTAGGTTACTTAACTAACGGCAGAGCGGGGGCAGGACTAGCGCGGGTGCAAAACATAAGCAACGTTTATTATATATCATATATATAAATAGCATTCATCTTACGCAGTTTGTATGATCACATCACAGAGTAACAACAGCAGAAGCAAACATATGAAATATAGGATATACTAGGAGGTCCGTATTTTAGATTAAGCCAATGATAAAAAATACGGATTCCACGGTCATGATGAACAGCCAAGCCCACACCCCTAGACCCTTATGTGAGTGGCAAGCAACCCTGCCAATTCTAGAGTTAGGTGACCGGTCTCGTCTCCTCGAGATGGCCTCCCACTGGACTCTAGAACCTGGTCACTTATGCTCCCCACCTTGGGTCTATCCTAATGCGGAAAAGTAAATAATATACATCAATGATGACATCAACCTCAACCCGGAAGTGTCCCAATAAAAGAATATTGCATACATTGATTTATATGAATGAAAAAGAAAATCTCCCACCTCACATAAAACTCCCGGCTATTCAATCACGATGATCCTATACAACATATCAGTACAGCAACAAAATAATCATCACAGATCATCAACGTAAGTAAATATGCGTATTCCTAATGTCGTCGACGTATAGCAACATGATTAGGGATATACATATTAAACTTACAGTCGTAGAAAAGAAATGAAAAACTGCAATAGTTGGAATCCACACAATCCCTAGACATCGCAAACCCGGATTATCTCATATTCTGGATTACATGCCTAACCTCGTAAGTCTTACATTTAAGTCTCGAATTGAAAACACCTTTTCAAAAAGAAGTCGGGTAATTCAACAGGATTCCCGATTATATCAATGAGACCGAAATGTTAGATTTACAAACCAAAAATTAATTTTCAAAAAATTAATTAATGTGGATTCCAAGTATTGTATCACATATAGCAACTGTCTAGACAATATTAAATATTTCGATCGACTTCACAAATTTCTTCAAACCACAGAGACCTCAACCCTTGAGCCTCAACAAAAATATCCAGAAAGTCACAATGTAAGTCCATGGTAGCGCCCCGGCCGTCAAACAGACACCAAATGCGGAACAAAAATTTTTACAACTGGTGCTATCGTATACTATAACCCGGATCTGCCATTAAAGCTAAACTAACAAACTACAAAGTGGGTAGAAATGTTATACCGAACGATCCTAGTCCTTCGGTCTTCAGCCATCATCCCACGCTTTGTTGCGGCTGCTCCGATCTCTTGAATCTCCAGTCTTCTCGTCCAGGTGGCACCACGTCAATGGATCTTTAAACGGGCTCCCGCCTCTGAACCGAGGCAACTCGATCATCAAGTTTGCTAAAAGAGATGACCAAGATTGATGTAGAGAATGAGTAGAACACTTTATCTCGCTTCGTCCAAAGCCATGAACGAACAGTTAATGAAGTTGCCATTTGAATCGGGTAAATGAGAAATCGGCAATTCTAATTTTCATGAACCAAACTCTATAATCTTTTCTTTTGCAAAATCAATTATCTCTCTCTCACTCAAGGGTCCGGCCACATTATAGGATGAGGGAGGTGAGTGTAGGAATGGAGAGGGTGACAATAACAATGAATGAAAGAATGAGTCATGTTAACACCTTGCATTAACATTAAACGCACACAAATGAATCATCTAACCTAGTCATCATCCATTAAATGTACAATTAATGCACTAATAAGTCACTAGCCACTTCATCATCCTAGTTGTAGGGTTCCTAGGCACACTCAAGAGGTTCCACAAGGCATCAACCATGCCAAATTCAAATTTTCTATGTGCCGAGAAACCCTTAGCAAGATCGTTAACTAGAGTTTAGGCGAAACATGCAAGTAAACAACTTTATTGCTAAGTGAAAGGGACTACAACCTTTGTAGATCCGGTCCACCACTTCTTTAGCTCCATGATGACGTCCCTTCGCTGCGATCATCGGGATCCCGGACTCTAGCGATGGTTTCGTCAGGGAAATGAGCGAGCTAGCTCGTTGACTTCGATGCCGAAGATGATCTACGTCGAGGCAACTCTAACTCAAGTTCCATCTTCACTAGGTCATGAAACTTGTGAAGAAAACACCCAATACAACATGGCAAGTGGTAGAGGATGAAGAAATAGGAAGTGGGTTCACTTTGGATTTGGATTTCTCAGTTGGATTCATCACTTGATAATTTTCAAGAAAGCTTTGCTTTTTCTTCATGAAGAAGATGAAGAAGAAGAAAGAAAAGGAATTATTACAAAAAGAAAATTCAAGTGATATCTATCATTTAGCAACCATGGGTGAGTGTAACTAGTGTAGAGACTAAACTAGGGTTTAGGCTAATGGTTGGGTTAAGAATAAAACAAAATGGCTTAGACTTTGTCAAAGATGGTTTGAAGTTTCATGAAGCTTCAAGCCAAAGTGAGAAAAGCCACCACCATTTTGTTTTTGTTTCTTGCCAAAAATAAATAAATGAAATAATTAAATAAGGCAAATGAAACCCTAACCATTAACTAAACATGGTGTATAGCACACACCCAAGTTTGCATGTATCATCAAACATGATACAATCAAGTGCACAAAAATATATCACATATACTACTTGTGCACATCAAGTGAGAAAATCAATCTTAAGTGAACAAATACTAGTTAATGTAAAGTAATATATCAAATATATAATTATACATTAAATCATTAAATCAACACTTGATTTAATGATCCGGTCATATCGCATATAGCCGACTAATATGAAGTGTATCAATGTATCGAATCAACCTTTGATTCGGCAACCCGGCTATATCTCATATAACCGTCCAATGATACAAATCGCGAGAATAGAATATAGTATCACATACTGGTATTATTCTCGGTCCCGCACATATCTCATATGCGCTCCTATTTCGTTTCGCTTGAGCCAGGAAACCTCTGTGTAGGACTCTAAAGACTCGTCAATACGCCGGTAGCAGGTGATGATCATATCAAACACCCACAAGCCGCAAGCGGTCTGCTAAACGTAACGGCCACCCGGGTATTGAGCGATCAGAAGATCAACGAGCAAGCCCGCTCACACTCCTGTGAATCCAACCAGCAACACTTACCGTACAGTCTGGTCTCGTCGTCTGATATATCACATATCTTGCTTAGGGGTGGTAAACGTCAGACCGCAATAGCTCGATAAGTCATGTCGATATGAGGTCTATAATAGTTTGAGAAACTACTGGTAACACTTACCAGTAAATCTCAGCAACCCTGGCCAGGGATTTTCGGTTATAGCCAATCGAACACAACGCAACATCAACTCCCTATACCGGGAGAGACGAATCCCCTCCTATCGCTCATTGCCTCCATGTGATTCGGGACTGTACCCAAAAACCACCATTTTGCATGCCCTCTTGGATGTGGTAAGGTGGAAATCAAAGCACAGTAGGAATCCCATAAGACTCTATGACGATCTCGGGTCTACAGACTAACCTGTACCAGTGTCGCCAGAGAACTGCCATCTGACGTAAGGTATAATACCATCTAGGAGTTCTCGGCGAGTCCGTCCAGTGTACCCAGTCTCTACTGAGCACCCGTATATGATCTCTGATGTCAAACACCAATGGATATGGGATCATCCATCGCCCATCTGTATGGGTCAAGAAGGTATACGCTAGTCTACACTGGTATATCGATGCTCCGTCTCGATACACCCACGACTAGGGACCTTGAAGGATGTACTTATGGACTACCATGTCCCCACTAGTATGATCTGCATCATAGTCCAGGTAGTCAAGTATACATCCTAAGGGCTTTACCAACATGTAACAGAGAGACAATCAGTATACACGTTAAGGTAAAGAGTAACCAGATAGCACACTATCATGTCGAGCAAGAAAGTCCTCCCTATATATGTCCAAGCATTCACTACAATATACATCCTATGTATAGTAATGGCCTCTAGGGCATACATATAACTAACAATCTCCCACTTGCATAGGGCCATCTGTTAGCAGTGGTTGTAGTATCTCATACTCAACCATCCCATAAAAGTCTCTCTCTGGGAAAAGGCCTTTGTGAGTGGATCCGCCGTGCTGTCCTCTGAGTCAACTCTCTTAACCTCGATCCCCTGGAGATCAACCATCTCCACGATCAGGTGATACTGCCTAAGAATATGTCTGGATCACTGATGGGACAGGCGTTCCTAGGCATAAGCCACAACTCCATTGTCACACAATGGGAGGAACGAAGTTCATCTCATGAACTATTATACACCCAGACTGCCTCTATGGTAGCATCTTTGGTAGCGATGTATCCTGACGCTAGGTATAATACCAACTAGCAGGTCCCCGGCAGGTCCTGTCCGGTGTACTCATAACCCAATGAGCACCTGTATACATTTTAGGCGAACCAACTGACACCAGTGGCTTGTGAGACCGGCCACCGCCCCTCGTTGGGGTCTCGACTGTATATACTAGTCTACTCTGGAGTATCGATGCCCTGTCTCGAAACTCCCACTACTAGGGACACTTTAAGGATGTGCTTATAGACCCCAGCTCCCACGTATATGATCGCCATCATACTGCTGGCAGTCAAGCAAGAATCCTAAGGGCTCTATCAACGTGTAACAGTGATCAGTCACCTGAACCTGTACACGACTGATAAAGACAAACCAAATAGCATACAATCATCTCGAGTAAGACTGTCCTACCGGTATAGGTCCTCCTCAATCATTGCAATCACGTGCTTGCTATCACGACCCAAAATTGGCCCGTGACGGCCCTAATACTACGCAACGCCTAAAGACGCAACGTAGTAAAAGAAAGCCAAACCCAGAAATCTAAACCATGAAAATACGGAAAAGATAATATAAGTTTTGAAACATTTTAAATCGCAACCCAAATTCTTTAAAAAGGTATACTTTCTTTCTTTAAATTTTTAGCAACACCCCCTTTTTGTAAAGACTAGTCAAGATGAATACAACACAAAAATAAAGACAGTAGAGAAGAAGCTGTATATATAAGAGATATCAAATCCACAATAATACACATAACGTCCTCACCAAGTCTCTAAGTCAACAATACAATAGTAGATGGAGAGTACAAAATACAACGAATGTACAATATGAAATACAGATAATCATCTAACCCACCTAAGCAAAAAGGTACTGTGAGCTGATGCGGTATCTGTAGCAAAAGATGATAGCTGGATAGCTGAATGGAGGAATAGCCTGCCTCGACTACTCTGGGGAAAAACCTGAAACACCTGTGGCACAACGGGGGTGAGTTGCCAACTCGTGAATAGTAGATAACATATGCAGGTAATCGCAGGAATGTACGTACAGCATGAATCTAAGATATGCGATTACAGTAATAACATGTCATGCAAATGCTGAAATAAGGGAAGTACAGTAACAGGTACAATCCATATGTGAAGCAGTAATAACATGACAATAATATGCAATAACCATGCAATAGGGATATGTGAAAGTAGATATGCAACTATCATAAGGGTATACTAACAGGTACTACCAATATATGAATCTATGCATAAGGTAGATAAGGGTGAGGTATAGGGTGGAATATGTCATTTCTACGGAAACCTGACATCGTGGTAGGATCACAATCCATCAAGACACTCACATCCCAAATCGTCAAATCAGCCCCCAAACTGGGCTCTCACATCACATAGATCTCACATCACCTCAAAGTACAATATCGAATAGCTCTCCTATATCTCGAATGTACAAATCAACCATCTCTTTCATATCCAATATCCAATCTCAATGAATCTCAAGCAAGCTTCTAACCTAACATCCTACAGGTATATATGTATATGCAGAAATAAATATGATGGGGGCAATACACATATATTAGCGTCCCATTCCACTAATATTGGTGTAAAGGTATATATAACAACGGCTAAATCCCCTGTTATATATACAAAGGTATTAAAAGAAATATCATGAAAACAGAGTGCCAAGCATCGACACAGAAATCCTCGTATATCGGGCTCCGTCAGTCCGGATCGGCCCACGGGGTCCGTCTGCGGTGTCGGCCCTCGGCCCCGGCAGTACAGATCATCCCGCATCCATCTCTCGACTCTGGCCAGTATCCTCCGGACAACTGCCAGGTCCAACCAACACCGGTAGGTACTCGCCCGCCTCCAGGCTCAATCGGCAAACCCATCGATCTTCTTGCTGAGGGGAACCATACCGGGCCCCACCATGTACTCTCATACGGCAACCACACCGCGTATGGAGTATATAATCAGCACCGATAAAACTCATGGTGGACGCGCAAATATCATATCAAGGAAACCGGGTTGTTCCATGTATGCATAATTTCATGAACCCCCGCGGTTCCCAAATCCCGAAAAGATCATATAAAATCCAAATAAACAATGCGCAAATCCAGGAATGAATATATGCGATATATCTGAATGCGAGCATGTAAACAAAAGTATATAGCTGAACCAGATGTATGCAAAATCAATAAGGTACAGCCAAGTATAGGTATCTACCTATAAGAACTGATGTCGTATACCCCCCTGGGTATAAGTAACATATGTAGGAAATCCCCCCCGGTATAACTAAAATATCTAAAAGGTATACCTGTAGCTGTATCGTAAGGTGTAAAGGTACCTATCACTAAAGGTATGATACACTATAGGTATACCGACAAGCTAGATGTCATGTGTGACAAGCAATAGTATCTATAAAGGGTTGTGTGTGACATGGCAATTATTGACGGTGTGTGTAGCATACAATCCGTGCTCGTGCAACATGAACCGTCAATAATATGTGCAGTGTCCTACGGCTGCTAGTCACAGTATAACAATATCAAGGAAATAAGGTAAAGGCGCAATTCTACAATGACGTAGAATGTGCGACAGGTATTTGAATCCTAGCCCAGACGCATAACGCCATGCGGGCGATTCCCCTGTAGATGTTAAATCTACTCACCTACACTCCACGCTAGGTGAATCCTACCATCTGCTCCCTCTGTAGTAGTGTCCGTAGTCCCTGGCTGTAAACCTGCAATTAAGATACGGAAATAAATATAAGCCAAATATTCCGCGAAACGCGATATCGAACCAAAACGAGAAACTCGCGTCGCGAACTAAACGCGCGTGTGCACGATACGCTGAAACGTGTGTGTACGCGTCTAAAACCATCGCGACACGCCGCGATACGCTGGATCACAGAACCCACTCACGTATCGCGCGTATCGCGCAAACACAACGGACACCAAATACGATATATAGTCCCATATTTTCCTACAGGTCAAATCTTACAAAACTAGACATGCCAAAGACCTAGACAACACAGCAGGGAACCCTACACAAAACCCCAACACCTAACTCCTCTTCCTAGCCGCAATTTGCGGCCAGATTGATTTAATTGGCGGCCAAAATATGGGGGTAGGGGCTCTTCTTCTGGTGGTGTGTTCTAGACCTAGGTATAATGTCCCAGTCTCCTCAATTTTGACCTGAAGGCATCGGCTCCATAGCAGATTCCAGAAACCCAAAATATCGCTTTAAAACACCAAAATGCACAATAAGGAAAACCTATGGTATTTTAGTGTAATCAGGGGTTAAACTTAGTTGAAGTGACCCTATTAACACTAAAATAGGTAGGGTTATCTAACAAAATCATCAATTTGCCATCACAACTCACAAATCACCAAAACTAGCTCTAAACTAGCTAGTTAACACTAACCGACACCAATTAACACATAAGCTAGCAATAAGGTGAATTGGGTCCAAGAGTTATACCCTAAAGACCTCCAAGAAGCAGGTGAAGAAGTGTGTGATGGGTTGCTACTGCTGCTGGGGCTCCTGCTGCTACAGTTGCTGCTACTGCTGCTTGCCTCTGCTGCTGCTTCTGAAGCTGCTGCTGCTGTTGCCTTCTGCTGCTGCTGCTTCTGAAGCTGCTGCTGTTGCTGCTGGGTACGGTGAGTGTGTGTGTGTGTGTGTGTGTTTGAGAGAGTGAGGGAATGAGGAATGAAAATGAGAAGAAGAAATGAGAGTAACACTAAACCTCTCCCTTCTCTCTCTCTTTCCTCATTAATGAGGTATGGTTCACCCCATGCCCCCCATGCCCTCCCTCTCACACAAAGTCAACATTCAAATAAATATTAAAACCTTTTCCAAATTCATTTTATTTCCTAATAACAACCATAACTATTTAACCCAAAACACTTAAACAATAATAAACTAGATTAAGCAATGGTTAAACCACAAATAACACCCTAGTTTACATGCACAAGTGTGTGTGTGCCTAACAAAATTCTAATAAAATACACATTAAATAGGATAAAATATTTAAAACTTATTTTGGTAAACTTTTTATTAAAAACCATACATTAAAATATAATTAGCTACAAAACATATTCTAAGGTGTTACAATCTCCCCCCCTTAAAAGAAATTCGTCCCCGAATTTTAAAAATATACTGATACGCGTACCTTCAAAGAGAAGATTAAAATACTCAAATCCCGCTCGCAGCCTCCCAAGTGACTATCTCACTATACGGCTACGTCCAAGGAAACCCTTCACAGATGGCAAGACCCTTGACCGATGTCCCTCCACCTGCCGAGCCATTAATACCATTGGCTGCTGGTGAATGAAAGATCGCGTCCAAGCCAAAAGGTCTGGTGCTAAATCATGTGAGAAAGGTCATGAAAGTAATTGTAAAGCATCATCATAAGGAATACGGGGTGAAAATCCAATAATCTGGGCGGAAGAGCCAAATTAAAGGCAACGAAACTAACTCGCTTATAGGATCTTAAAAGGACCTAAATCCTGGGACAAGCTTTCCAAAATCCAACACATCATTCATCGGAAGTCCATAGGAATACATGATCTGTCCCTGCGAACTCGAGTCTATGACCAACACAGTCGTCATAAGACCTCAGTTCGAAATGGACAATTCCCATCCTGACCTAACATAACTGGACCGTCTCCGAAGTCTCTAGACTAGCTGGGGTCCAAAGTCCTACTTACGCGGAGTCAGAAGAACAACAGACTGGTGATCGACACGACCTAACCCCTAAGCCTAAGGGTGGCCAATTGGAGTGTCTCCTGATAACGGCTATCGAAGGAGAACCCTAACGATGGCGAGTGACGATCCCCAACTGCTGACAACGACCAAACGAACCCACCACTTAACAAAACAACTGAGTAAACTGAGTATAACCGGACGACAAGAATCCGGATGGAGTCACACCCTGACTAACCCTGGGTAGAAACCATAACGGAATTCATGGAGATCTGCTCCCATCCCTGCTTCGGAACGGTAAAAGATTGCAACTCTCCAGCCGGCCTCAGATGCTCGACTCAAGCACACAACAAGACAGACACCTTGAAACGAAACCTGAAACATCTCTCTACATCCTGTCCACCTGTAACCATCTCACAAGTCACGTCACTATTGGCGGAACTTGAATGAAAACAGAGAGTTGACTAATGTGCCCATTCTAGGATTATACGTCTCTACCCGATGAAACCAGGTACTCAAACGCGTCCCTAACTTAGCATATCATTGTCACAAATCAAGGTCTCCGAATCATTACCCAGCCGAGTATGCTCAAGTATCACTGACGAACGAGTATCGGCGGGCAGTGTCTCGCGAAAACGATTTAAGGAAAGGTGGTCGGGCGCGGACATGAGCAAGCTGTTCACTCCGTAGAGATGAACTAAAGCTGTACTCAACGATCACACAAGAACTGTAAATCTGCAGAAGACTATCACAACAATCAGAATCCGCTGCAGGAAGATGTTCATTAAGCTCTAGTGGTCCATGGAAAATCTGACACGACTCTCAAACAACTAGTGTCCCCAATCTCCAACGCAAAACCACCGCGGCCATCTCCAGATCATGAGTGGAATATCCTTCTCGTACTTCCTCTAAATGTAGGGAAGCAAAAGCGATGACTCTGTAGTGTCACATCAGAACACACTCGAGCCCACTCAAGAAACATTACAGTTAAACAACAAGGTCGCCCGAACCAAAAGCAAAGAAAGAACTGATGCAGTTGTTAACAGAATCTCCAACTGCCGAAAACTCCGTATACATGCCTCAGTCCACGGAAAAGAAACCTCCATCTTGGTCAATTCAGTCGACGGTGCAGCACTACTCTCGTAATCCTGCACGAAACGGCGGTAAAAACCTGCTAAGTCCAAGAATCTGCGGATCTCCGTCCTGCACACATGTCTGGACCTAAGCTGTACGGTCACGATCTCCCTCGGAACCATACGAAACCGTCTCCCGTGACTACAAGACCTAGGAGTCAACACAAAACAAGTCTGAAGAAACACTCCGAGAATTTAGCAAACTGCTGGTGCTCTCCCAGTATCTGCATGACAAATCCTCAAGTGCTGCTTCTGTTCCTCAAGACACATTAGATAGACCAGAATGTCGTAAATAACACAACAAAACTGGTCGAGGAACGGCCTGAAGAAATCTGGTTCATCACATCAACGAATGCTGCTAGGGCATCAGTGAATCCAATGACTCACAAAAACATACAAGGCCCGTAGCACGCACAAGGCAGTCTTCGGAATGCCATCACTCCGAATCCCGCAATAATGATGACCTGATCCCAAGCAAACTTAGAAAAATGTCTCGCACTCTGGAGCTGATCGAAGAAATCGTCTATGTGAGGTAAGGGATACCTATCCGCACCGTAAGTCGGTTCAATTGACGATCCGTCGATACCCAACCTCAAACTGCCGTCTTCCTCCTCGACGAACAGAAATCGGAGCCTCCAAAAGCGAAACACTCAGACACACAAAACTCCCAAAACCACAACTCTGCAGCTGATCCTTTAAGCTCCCTCAGCTTCGCCGGCCCATCCGGAACAACGTCGGAAAAAAACTCTCACATGAAAGGAACTCGGTCCAACAATCTCACTGTGGCTCCGGTATCACGATTAAGCGCCAAGAATCCACTACATCTCCTCAGTAGCCGACTAGCGAAAAAGGCTGAATTCAAGCTGTGAAAGGCGGCACAACTATCCATCTGCACAACAAGAATTGACTTGCCGGGAAAACAACCCTGACTGTTTCCCTCACGGTAGTCCACAGACGCCTAGCACGTAGTTAACCAGTCCGTGCCCAGGAGAACATCAAATCCAACATCTCTAGAAGGACCAAAACGACGGACGAATCTCTATCTCCTATCCGATTGGCACACAACTGAAATACGTGTCGCGCAACAAAAGAATCGCTGACAGAAGTTAACACCACCCGACTAATCTACCCAACCACGGTACAAGCAAGAAACAAACAAATACACCAAGAGAACGTATAAATAAAAGATACCTGAAGACTCCACATTGGACGTCTGCGCGTCCCGATGAGTAGAAGCAAACTCCTGTGTCTGCCCTCTACTCGCAGCTGGATGAACTCCTCTGGTAGACTGAGCCCTCTGAGCGAATCTTCCACATCCACGGCCTCTCTGAATACGACTCTGACGAGGTGCTAAGGAACAATCCCGGACGAAGTGCTGAAGGCTTCCACATCGGAAACATCCACGCGCTGACTGCTGACCATCCTGGGAATGAGAGCTGAACGACTGTCCTCGTCCTAAGCCTCTGCTACTCCCGCGGCGGCCACAAAATCTGTCTCGACGACCAAACCTCTGCCTCTGGGCTGGTACGCTGGTACGAGTCTTCCACTGTCCTGGAACTCTCTGAGCCTCTGGAATATGCGTCTCGTCAACTCGAGCTGCAACCGCTGGTGCTATGTAAGTGACGGACTGCTGCATGCTGATCGTAAGGGATAGCTGAGTAACAGGGGTAACAACCTCCTGTCGTAGCTCCCGAACGACATCAACCAAAGAACTCATAGTCTGGCGGAAGTCCTGCATCTCTGCCAAAAGTCTCTCCATAGTATAGATCGTAGGCTGATCCGTCTGCACCTGTGCAACTAGAGTGCCATCCTGGTCAGTACTCGTCTCACCCGAGCCAATTCTGACCTCGGCCCTCACTGCATCACTCTGAGTCCCCATAGCAATCGGTGACAAGGCTATAAATAGATATAAGATTCGATAAGAATAAGGAAATCGAATCTTAAGGATAGGAATTATCAAGGAAGGAATTTCAAGAAAATTTGTACTTAGGTCACTTAATGCGAAGTACCGCATCGTGGGTATGCTGCAGACATACACACTCTACGTTACTTTGCTTAAGCAACCTACTCCATCATACTAAGGTCATCCTACACTCCGAAAGGTAAAACCTAACGCTCTGATACCAACTTTGTCACGACCCAAAATTGGCCCGTGACGGCCCTAATACTACGCAACGCCTAAAGACGCAACGTAGTAAAAGAAAGCCAAACCCAGAAATCTAAACCATGAAAATACGGAAAAGATAATATAAGTTTTGAAACATTTGAAATCGCAACCCAAATTCTTTAAAAAGGTCTACATTCTTTCTTTAAATTTTTAGCAACACCCCCTTTTTGTAAAGACTAGTCAAGATGAATACAACACAAAAATAAAGACAGTAGAGAAGAAGCTATATATATAAGAGACATCAAATCCACAATAATACACATAACTTCCTCACCAAGTCTCTAAGTCAACAATACAATAGTAGATGGAGAGTACAAAATACAACGAATGTACAATATGAAATACAGATAATCATCTAACCCACCTAAGCAAAAAGGTACTGTGAGCTGATGCGGTATCTGTAGCAAAAGATGATAGCTGGATAGCTGAATGGAGGAATAGCCTGCCTCGACTACTCTGGGGAAAAACCTGAAACACCTGTGGCACAACGGGGGTGAGTTGCCAACTCGTGAATAGTAGATAACATATGCAGGTAATCGCAGGAATGTACGTACATCATGAATCTAAGATATGCGATTACAGTAATAACATGTCATGCAAATGCTGAAATAAGGGAAGTACAGTAACAGGTACAATCCATATGTGAAGCAGTAATAACATGACAATAATATGCAATAACCATGCAATAGGGATATGTGAAAGTAGATATGCAACTATCATAAGGGTATACTAACAGGTACAACCAATATATGAATCTATGCATAAGTAGATAAGGGTGAGGTATAGGGTGGAATATGTCATTTCCACGGAAACCTGACATCATGGTAGGATCACAATCCATCAAGACACTCACATCCCAAATCGTCAAATTAGCCCCCAAACTGGGCTCTCACATCACATAGATCTCACATCACCTCAAAGTACAATATCGAATAGCTCTCCTATATCTCAAATGTACAAATCAACCATCTCTTTCATATCCAATATCCAATCTCAATGAATCTCAAGCAAGCTTCTAACCTAACATCCTACAGGTATATATGTATATGCAGAAATAAATATGATGGGGGCAATACACATATATTAGCGTCCCATTCCACTAATATTGGTGTAAAGGTATATATAACAACGGCTAAATCCCCTGTTATATATACAAAGGTATTAAAAGAAATATCATGAAAACAGTGTGCCAAGCATCGATACAGAAATCCTCGTATATCGGGCTCCGTCAGTCCGGATCGGCCCACGGGGTCCGTCTGCGGTGTCGGCCCTCGGCCCCGGCAGTACAGATCATCCCGCATCCATCTCTCGACTCTGGCCAGTATCCTCCGGACAACTGCCAGGTCCAACCAATCACTGGTAGGTACTCGCCCGCCTCCAGGCTCAATCGGCAAACCCATCGATCTTCTTGCCGAGGGGAACCATACCGGGCCCCACCATGTACTCTCATATGGCAACCACACCTCGTATGGAGTATATAATCAGCACCGATAAAACTCATGGTGGACGCGCACATATCATATCAAGGAAACCGGGTTGTTCCATGTATGCATAATTTCATGAACCCCCGCGCTTCCCAAATCCCGAAAACATCATATAAAATCCAAATAAACAATGCGCAAATCCAGAAATGAATATATGCGATATATCTGAATGCGAGCAGGTAAACAAAAGTATATAGCTGAACCAGATGTATGCAAAATCAATAAGGTACAGCCAAGTATAGGTATCTACCTATAAGAACTGATGTCGTATACCCCCCTGGGTATAAGTAACATATGTAGGAAATCCCCCCCGGTATAACTAAAATATCTAAAAGGTATACCTGTAGCTGTATCGCAAGGTGTAAAGGTACCTATCACTAAAGGTATGATACACTATAGGTATACCGACAAGCTAGATGTCATGTGTGACAAGCAATAGTATCTATAAGGGGTTGTGTGTGACATGGCAATTATTGACGGTGTGTGTGTAGCATACAATCCGTGCTCGTGCAACATGAACCGTCAATAATATGTGCAGTTTCCTACGGCTGCTAGTCACAGTATAACAATATCAAGGAAATAAGGTAAAGGCGCAATTCTACAATGACGTAGAATGTGCAACAGGTATTTGAATCCTAGCCCAGACGCATAACGCCATGCGGGCGATTCCCCTGTAGATGTTAAATCTACTCACCTACACTCCACGCTAGGTGAATCCTACCATCTGCTCCCTCTGTAGTAGTGTCCGTAGTCCCTGGCTGTAAACCTGCAATTAAGACACGGAAATAAATATAAGCCAAATATTCCGCGAAACGCGATATCGAACCAAAACGAGAAACTCGCGTCGCGAACTAAACGCGCGTGTGCACGATACGCTGAAACGTGTGTGTACGCGTCTAAAACCATCGCGACACGCCACGATACGCTGGATCACAGAACCCACTCACGTATCGCGCGTATCGCGCAAACACAACGGACACCAAATACGATATATAGTCCCAGATTTTCCTACAGGTCAAATCTTACAAAACTAGATATGCCAAAGACCTAGACAACACAGCAGGGAACCCTACACAAGACCCCAACACCTAACTCCTCTTCCTGGCCTCAATTTGCGGCCAGATTGATTTAATTGGCGGAAAAAATATGGGGGTAGGGGCTCGTCTTCTGGTGGTGTGTTCTAGACCTAGGTATCATATCCCAGTCTCCTCAATTTTGACCTGAAGGCATCGGATCCATAGCAGATTCCAGAAACCCAAAATATCGCTTTAAAACACCAAAATGCACAATAAGGAAAACCTATGGTATTTTAGTGTAATCAGGGGTTAAACTTAGTTGAAGTGACCCTATTAACACTAAAATAGGTAGGGTTATCTAACAAAATCATCAATTTGCTATCACAACTCACAAATCACCAAAACTATCTCTAAACTAGCTAGTTAACACTAACCGACACCAATTAACACATAAGCTAGCAATAAGGGGAATTGGGTCCAAGAGTTATACCCTAAAGACCTCCAAGGAGCAGGTGAAGAAGTGTGTGATGGGTTGCTACTGCTGCTGGGGCTCCTGCTGCTACAGTTGCTGCTACTGCTGCTTGCCTCTGCTGCTGCTGCTTCTGAAGCTGCTGCTGCTGTTGCCTTCTGCTGCTGCTGCTTCTGAAGCTGCTGCTGGGTCAGGTGAGTGTGTATGCGTGTGTTTGAGAGAGTGAGGGAATGAGGAATGAAAATGAGAAGAAGAAATGAGAGTAACACTAAACCTCTCCCTTCTCTCTCTCTTTCCTCATTAATGAGGTATGGTTCACCCCATGCCCCCCATGCCCTCTCTCTCACACAAAGTCAACATTCAAATAAATATTAAAACCTTTTCCAAATTCATTTTATTTCCTAATAACAACCATAACTATTTAACCCAAAACACTTAAACAATAATAAACTAGATTAAGCAATGGTTAAACCACAAATAACACCCTAGTTTACATGCACAAGTGTGTGTGTGCCTAACAAAATTCTAATAAAATACACATTAAATAGGATAAAATATTTAAAACTTAGTTTGGTAAACTTTTTATTAAAAAACATACATTAAAATATAATTATCTACAAAACACATTCTAAGGTGTTACACTTGCGATCCAATAATAGATTTTGAAGGCACTATATCCAACAATCTCCCACTTGCACTTAAGGCTAATTATTGCGATGTCGCATACTCACAGCCCGTGTGATACCGAACATCCAACTCCTCTACTAATCAGTTTCACAAAGCCCGTTTGTAAAACTATTGTGTTCGAGAAATAGTCTCAGTGAGTGGATCCGCCCTGATGTTTCTTTCTATGTCTCTCTTAATCTCAAGTTCGCGGAGAAAGCCATCTCCCGAATCGAGTAATACCTGTCTTAGAATATGTCTGGATATCTGATGGGACCTAGTTCATAAATAAACTCCAAATCCAAACTTCTTAGACCGTATCCACAACTGAAACTAATCAGTGTCCAGCACTATGCTTCCCACAGTATCCTCTTGGACCACCTGTCCATAATACTGTCCCTCGTCAGAAGAAAAACTATAACTCTGAAAATCACTCTGTCATCCATGTCACCTTTGAAGCCTGGAATGATAACCGTCTTCCGAAGGAGGCTGCCGTCATCAAATCCGTAGAACATGCATTCATGTTCCAAAACTGCTTCCTAATGTTTCTTCAGGATTGGATTAATATAAACTTATTGGATCTAGTGCAAAAACAACATCTGATGTGATACTTGACATCTTACGATTGATTCAATTGCCTAAGCAAGTGATCTGCCAATCATGCATATCCCTCTCCACTTTAGTCTGTAAGACACCTTTAGAGAGGGTGACTCCATCATCTGTAGGTACACCACCATGCCGGGAGTCATTTATTCTAAATACCATTAGAATACCGTCAAAATACCCATATTGGGAAACTACCCAAATCTAGATATAAAACCATAGATCTAGTAACCAGAATGTCTGATATTATATCCATATCCTTTGTGGAGAAACAACTGTGTGACGACCAAAGTACAACCGATCGTAGTATTGGAATTTTACTTCCTACACTGTGTATGTCATCCAAATACCAGGACATTACACCCTACTACCTTCTTTACAGATCCATCCCCTATTCTGATGAAGTCAAACCCATGACTTTCACATCAAAATTAGATGATCTAATCTCCGCTATATCTGCTCAAGTCTATAAATAGACATAAGCTACTTGTCTACTACGCTTCCGCTGCTCCCACTGACTACGACAACCCTCTGGCAGAATAATATATACGTACATTTCTAAAGCTAGTTTAGAACGACGCTATACTTAACCTCCTGCCGGGTCTCATAGCTTGGAACAACAGTAGTGTCAAGTCCGGGTAAACAATAACATTCCTGTCACCGTCCTTGAGGGTACCGGAGTACCTCTCGGGTGTCTGAGTTTACCCACCATATCTGCGGAGTGGTTATTGGAATGTCAAACCTGATTGAATATATAGGTCCTATTAACCGTAATCGTTTGCGGTTCTGGAATCTCTTCCAGTTCTACCATACTCCCACTACTGTTTTCTGAAAAAATCCATTTTACTAAAACTGGGGCGAGTCAAGAACAATATCACTACTGATCTTCCAGATGGTAGAAAGTTAACCCTCGACATAGCCCGGGTCAACCCACAAACTGCCATTACAGAAACGTGCCTTGAGTTATCCAGAGTCTGGTTTTAAGCATAAGCCGGACAACTCCCCGTATCTTAACATCGTTACGATATGAACCATTCTATATACAATATAGAAATAGAGGCACTAATTTAACTGGAACTAGATTCAAACCATGCAACTGTCTCCAGTGCATATCAACTTAATGGAGAGAGGCTAATCAGCATTACTCAACTTAGGAATAGATCCAATTATGAGTAACCCGAAAGAGAAACAAGTTTCTCAAAACCATTACTATCAACTGAATACCAATCACAAGAATCTACATCTTCGATCTCTTTGAAGAATCCCGATACTTGCGACACCTGGTTCTCTACTTTATTCTTATACCCACAACTTCTCAAAACTTAGACATTGTATTTCTACGAAACACTTGTCTAAAAACTAGAGAAGTTACAAGTAAACAGAACAGAGTACGAGGACCTACCCCTTTATCCTGATGGACACTGGACAATATACAATACTCTGTATAAGTCCTCTCAGTTGAATAACTCAAAACCTGTGCGTCGTAGGTTGAAAACTGTACCCAGGTGATTTCCTCAAATATCACCAATTACAACGAATTCCGATATAATGAGGAGATTACCTAATTCCCAAATGACTTACTCCCACTCATCATCTGTAAAACTATACAGATGTGAGAATCATACCTGGTAAATACATACCCTGGAGTAAGTATCTAATCGGGAAATCAGTTTTCCATTAACAGTGCACTGAAACATAAAAATGTTTCGTAGGGGTATCCTGGAATTCCTAGTAATGCCTCTTCCATAATCCAATTCATGACTTTAACCGTATATTTCTTTGACATCTCTCCAAATCCCTTTATTTGTCTTTATTCATTACCTTCTGTACACCATCGTTAGGCTAAGTGGTTTTCTTCCTTCCCTACAGTTCGGCACCAGCCTATGGTTTGAAAGAAGACTATCCAGTAAGCATAATAGGTGTACCCTCCTAAACCAAGGAGTACTCGCAACTTGAGAGAAGGTGATGAGAAAAGACAACTGAATAATACCTTATTCTATTTCCCCCGAATTGGGAAAAAGCAAAGGTGAAATAGGAGTGGCAATGAAGTACGCGGTTTGGTCGTGAATGATAGCAGTCGCAATTTACTTTGCCCTCTTTCTAATCCCTTTATTTTGTCTTTATTCGTTACCTTCTGTACACTCTAGTTAGGCTAATTGGTTTTCTTCATTCCCTACCTTTCGGCACCAACCTATGGTTTGGAAGAAGACTATCCAATAAGCGTAATAGGTGTACTCTCCTAAACCAAGGAGCCCTCGCATCCTGAGAGAAGGTGATAATAAAAGACAACTGAATAAACCAATTCTATTTCTCATGAAGCTGGATCCATCCTCGAAGAAATCCTTTCGAGTTCGTATATAACCATACGATGGATCTATCCAATGGAAGTGGATGTCCGTAGTAATACGGGGTGTTCTAAGAAATACAAAGGGTAAAAGAAGGAGCGGCAATGACTTATGCAACTCGGACAATCCAAAAGCCAGTATTTTAAGAAGGTTCGGTCAACTTGGTCACTGATTCATAGTCTAGGGTCGGTCAATGGTCGCTGCCAAAGAGAGAGAGAGAAGAAGAAAAGAAACACTCTGCGTGCACTCTAATCTAGATCAGAATGGTTATCACTTTATCTAATCAGGAAACCTCCCACTGTACCGTCAAATTCTCTTCCAAACCTGAAAGAAGAATCAATCGGGATCACCCGAAGAGTAAACTAACTCATCAGTGGGAATCGGGATCCAACTCTCATCGCATGATAACGTGACGGAATCCACTCATGTTATCACACTCCAGAAGGTATGCACATACTTGGCAAGTTTCATTTTCATTTAGAAACTCCCGATATTATTTTTACCTCATGCTCTTATGACCTTGACTTTAGTCAACAAATCATAAGTCACATGTCAAGTTCTACCCGTCATTATCCAGGTTGATTTGAACCCACCCGTACATACCCTTGACTTTAGTCAACAAGGTAATACGACTGTCCCAAACCAACACATCTATCTATGCAACAGATGAATATTCAGCAGCTACCAAACACTATGCCTTGACTTTAGTCAACAAACATAGCTTGAATACTACTGACTATCCATAAGAAATGACGGAGGGCTACGGCTGGTTTTTGGCGAAAAACCTTTAACGTAATTGATCTCGTTGAAGGAATCTGATAGCTTTTTATAAAAATATAGCAACGAAAACCTTTGCTAAAGAGGTCACTCCCGGTGAAGGGATCTCGGCTCTTTCCTCGTGGAATGAGGTGCAGGATATTCTAACTGAATACCGTGATGCAAAGCAACTTATAATCGACTATAGTGAAGTTATTACCCTGACACAAACTTCTGCCCAAGGGGTCACTCCCGGTGAAGAGATATCGGCCCTTGCCTCATCGAATGAGGTGCAGGATATTCCAACTGAATATCACTATACAAAACAAAAGAAAACTTCTTTGTAATAACACTTTTTAAAATTGGTTCCAACAACATCAAATATAGGTTTGTTTTATCCTTGCATTGATAAAAATCAATGTAGTCCCATCAATTAATCACACCAGAAAAGAACGAAAATATAATGTACGTATATGCCATCCACATTCGCCACTGGGTCCCGTCATCACCCGTTAATTTACTTAACTAACGACAGAGCGGGGACTGGGCTAGCGCGGGTGTAAAACATATACAACATCTAATAGTATATACAGTAATCGCTCCAGGCGTGATAATATGCAACATTACAGAAAAGTAATAAGCATCACGGAACAATACAGATATTCTGGGTTCCCCGGGTTTCACAGAGCTGCTACTGAAACCCGACGTTCCCCTGGTCATGTGGATAGCCTATGCAATGAAACCTAGACCCCTACGGATGCGGCAAGTTACCCGCTAAAACCTGAAGCGAGGTAGCCCCCTACAGCAGAGTGAATGGACCACCCAGCACTTCACGGAATCCGGTAACTTGAGTACCCCTCCTTGGGTCAACCTGTACCCCCTACTAGTGCGGCGAATAGTCTGCCAATTCTAGAGTGAGGCCCCTCTGCCTCTCAAAGCCATGAGATGCGGACCCGTTGCCCTCCAGAACCCGGTTATCCGTGCACTCCGTCGCGGGGTAAACCTAGTACAGAAATAAATAATATGTACAACGGGTACATCGACCTCAGCCCGGTCGTGCCCTAAAAGAATATTATACAAACAGGCAGTGACGGTAGTCCACATGTTGGACGCTCGCCCCACAATATCAAATGTACAAATAAATCCAAACAGCACTATCATTGCACACTGCTATCCACCACGACAATCCGCAACATCACAGCACAACACAGAATATCAACGCGAATGTCACGTTTGCAAACCCGTCTAAAAGAACTATAGCAATTAGACGCAATTTACCGCTCAAATGACATTCCCGGTCGAAGATATAATGTAATTACTGCATACTAACAAGTTTAAAATTTCGATCGACAAAACTTCCCGAAGTGGGCCCCACGTACATCTGCTGTACAGTAAGAAAATCTGGGCCCAAAAGAAATATACCAAAAACCACAATTTCCCAAGTTGAACTCACTGGAAAATTTTGGCGCACTGTTCCCACATACTGGCCGCGGTTCCGCGGTCAAACTCTAGCTTTGACCGCGGATCCGCGGCGGTACTGTGGGATCACGTATCCAAATTTTCCCAGAATGCTTGAAAAACCCTGCACAATTTTCTGTGATATGCAAAATAATTTTTAAACCTGATTTAAAATCGACAGAAACTTTAACCCAGAAAATTGTAGTTTTCGAAATTCCATTCGATCGATATTTTAAACGCGTTAGCACAAGTTAGTAAAGCTTAATGGCGAGTCTCTGATACCACTGTAAGTCCACGGTAACGCCCCGGCCGTCAAACAGACGCCAAATGCGGAACAAAAACTTTTACAACTGGCACTATCGTGTACTATAACCCGGATCTGCCATTAAAACTAAACTAACAAACTACAAAGTGGGTATAAATGTTATACCGAACGATCCGAGTCCTTCGGTCTTCAACCATCATCCCACGCTTTGTTGCGGCTGCTCCGATCTCTTGAATCTCCAGTCTTCTCGTCCAGGTGGCACCACGTCAATGGATCTTTAAACGGGCTCCCGCCTTTGAACCGAGGCAACTCGATCATCAAGTTTGCTAAAAGAGATGACCAAGATTGATGTAGAGAATGAGTAGAACACTTTGTCTTACTTTGTCCAAAGCCATGAACGAACGGTTAGTGAAGTTTCCATTTGAATCGGGTAAATGAGAAATCGGCAATTCTAATTTTCACGAACCAAACTCTATAATCTTTTCTTTTGCAAAATCAATTATCTCTCTCTCACTCAAGGGGCCGGCCACATTATAGGATGAGGGAGGTGAGTATAGGAGTGGAGAGGGTGACCATAACAATGAATGAAAGAATGAGTCATGTAAACACCTTGCATTAACATTAAATGCACACAAATGAATCATCTAACCTAGTCATCATCCATTAAATGTACAATTAATGCACTAATGAGTCACTAGCCACTTCATCATCCTAGTCATTATCTAGATGCTTCTAGAACCTTCCACACTCATCAAGAAAAGATAAATCCGTATTAAACCGAACGTTTAATACGGCCGATAGAAAACTAGAAACTGGCAACTTCCAAAAGCGATCCCGAAATGAATTTCAAGATAACCCCGTAACAGTATAAACATACCCGCATTTGTATTACTACCGAAAACAAATGCAACTGAGACAAAGATATTATATCTACACAGTATAATACTCGGATCCGGCTTAAACCAAAGCCGACCAGTATTATTTGCCCGAAATATGACACTTGCGTAAACGCACGTGCATTTTCCGAACCTTGCCATAAAACCATACGGCCTCTACAACGTTTCGTCCGAACTTGGGAAACTGTCTGTGGGGGACTCTAATGACTCATCAACACACTGGCACTGAGTATAACCACTAGCACGTCAGAGGTACTATCTGTACGTAACGGTTGCCTATGTATTGATTGGAAGGGAAGCTGACGAGCGAACTCATCCAGAGACCCTACTGAGCCTAACAGTGACAATATATATACAGTCCGGTCCGTTCGTCTATGAGTATCGCATATCGGCCTAGGGGGCTGGTAACGTCAGACCCCCAATAGCGGTATAAGTCGTGTCAGAGAGTAGCCCAGAACACCCTGAGATACTACTGGAGTACCTACCAGTAAATCTCCTGTCTCGGCCGAGGGCTTTGTGTAATGGCTCTCCTAGACATAGCGTGATCTCACCCCCAATACCGGCAGAGACGAATCCCCTGTCGATCCGCTCACTTGCCTCCATGTGGCTCGGGACTGTACCCAAAAAAGACCTGTTTGCATGACTCCTTTGAGCCGTGGTAGGGTAGAAATCAAAGCACAGTGGGAACTCACACGAGACAAATGACGACCTCAGGTCAATGAACTAACCTGTACACATGTCACCAGGGAACTGCTACCTGACGCTAGGTATAATACCAACTAGCATGTTCCCGGCGAGTTCTATCCGGTGTACTCATAACCCAATGAGCACCTGTATACATTTTAGGTGAACCAACTGACACCAGTGGCTAGTGAGACCGGCCACCGCCCCTCGTCGGGGTCTCGACTGTATACACTAGTCTACTCTGGCGTATCGATGCCCTGTCTCGAAACTCCCACAACTAGGGGCACTTTAAGGATGCGCTTATAGACCCCAGCTCCTACGTATATGATCGCCATCATACTGCTGGCAGTCAAGCAAGAATCCTAAGGGCTCTATCAACGTGTAACAGTGATCAGTCATCTGAACTTGTACACGACTGATAAAGACAAACCAGATAGCATACTATCATCTCGAGTAAGACTGTCCTACCATTATAGGTCCTCCTCAATCATTGCAATCACGTGCCTGCGATCCAATAATTGACTTTAAGGGCACTATATCCAACACACAAATATTTCAATGGAGCAGCACAAGACACAAGACACCCAAACTCACCAAATACGCGGTGAAATCGCGGCTAAACTCAAGGTTCTGCCGCGGTTCCGCGGCACCATTTGACTGAAATGGGTGTTCGTATTTCTTGGGGCTTTATACATTTACCTGCACTATTTTTTGAATATTTTTAATCTGCAAAATACCAACTTTTAGGAAAATGTACAGAAACTTTGAAAAATCCATGTTTTTGATTTCGATCGAACACTTTTAACGTCGTCTAAACTACCCTAATGCTCTAGCTTTTCTCTGATACCATGTAAGTATGTCTTAGCACCTCTACATGTGTTTATACGTCAATATGTGAAGAATTTTAGAAAATTAGAGAGCTAAAGCATACTACCCACGAATCGAATTAGAGATTAGGGTTACTGTCTAAGCTAAGAGTGTCTAAAGCTAAGTGAAAGAGAACTACAACTTTTGTAGACCACTCCTCTTCAATAGCTCCGTGTAGAAGTCCTTGGGCTCCTCTTGGCTCCACTTGAAGTTTGGATCAACTCTGCTTGGATTCTTCGATGTCTGATCTGCCACGGAGTATCTTACACTCAAACTCTTGCTTCATTAAACTAAGAAGAAGTGAAGCTAACAACCTATACAGGTTGGCTAAACTAATATAGATTGATGAAGTGAGATTTTTCTCACTAAGACACCTTTCTTTTTCTTTCTCTTTTTCTATCCTAGAAAAGGGTAGAGAGCTTAGAGGAAGAAGATGAACAAAAGCTTAGCATAAGAAAGATAATGATCCCTTGGAAAAATATCTTAGATATTTAAGATGTGAGTGGAGATTAAAATAATGAGCCATGGTTTGAGATATTTTTAGAAGAGTGTAGAAACCATGAATCACTATTTAACAATTTCCATTTTCTTTTAAATCATAAATATCCATTATATTTCCCATGTCATTCTTGCATAGCCATGTTCCATGTATCATCCACACACACACACACACACACACATACACATAAATACAAATATATATATATATATATATATATATATATATATATATATATACATACATGCATACACACACACACACACAGACACACACACACACACATATGCACACTTAAAGAAAGGAATTATAAATGAGCAATTAGTCATTTTATAAAATCAACGCTTGATTTAATAATCCGGTCATATCACATATAATCCAACTAATAAAAACCTCTAGATTAAAATACGGTATCATATACTCGTATTTAATCAAGCTCTCGTTCATATCTCCATATGTGCCCCACCTCGTTTCGCTTGAGCTTGGAAACCCGTATGTGGGACTCTTAAGACTCGTCAATACGCCAGCAGTAGGTAATGATCATTTCAGATACCCACAAGTCGTCAGCTGTACTAGCTGGACGTAATGGCTACCCAGGTATTGTACGAACAGAAGAACAACAAGCAAACTTGCTCAAACTCCCGTAGAGCCAACAAGCAACACTTACCGTACAGTCCGGTCTCTTCGTCTGATATGTCGCATATTGAGTCTGGGGTTGGAATCGTCAAGCCCTAATAACTCAATAAGTCATGCCGATGTATGGTTTATAACAAGTCGAGAAACTACTGATAACACTTATCAGTAAATCTCATCAGCCCTGGCCAGGGACTTGCGGTTATAGCCAATCGCGCATAGTACAACATTAACTCCCAATACCGGGAGAGACGAAACCCCTCCTATCGCTCACTGCCTCCATGTGTCTCGGGACTGTACCCAAAATCCACCTGTTTGCACGACTCAATAGAGCCGCGGTAGGGTGGAAATCAAAGCACGGTGGGAAATACACAAGACTCCATGACGATCTCAGGTCTACAGACTAACCTGTACAAGTGTCACCAGAGAACTGTTATTCGACGTTAGGTATAATACCATATAGGAGTTATCAGCGAGTCCGTTCAATGTACTCGGTCTCCAATGATCACCTGTATACAATCTTTGATGTCAAACATCAATGGAAATGGGATCATCCATTGCCCCTATACTGGGTCAAGAAACGTATACACTAATCTACTCTGGAATATCAATACCCCGTCTCGATACTCCCTCAACTAGGAGCAGTTAAGGATACGCTTATGGACTACACATGCCCTACTAGTATGATCTGCATCATAATCAAGGTAGTCAAGCTGATATCTTAAGGGCTTTATCAACATGTATCAAATGAACAGTAAACATAATCAAGTGAACATATTAAGATAAAGAGCAACCAGATTGCATACTATCATGTCGAGCAAGAAAGTCCTCTCTATATATACATGTCCAAGCATCCACTATACAAATAATGGCCTCTAGGGCATATATATATCCAACAGATTGGGGTACGACCGGGTTGAGGTCGATGTCACCATTGTATATATATATTTTCTTTTCTGTACTAGGATTACCCTGCGGAGGAGTGCTCGAATAGCCGGGTTCTAAAGGCCAACGAGCCCGCATTTCATGGAGTTGAGACGGAGAGGGCCTCACTCTAGAATTGGCAGGCTATTTGCCGTACTCGTAGGGGGTATATGTGACCCATGGAGGGACGCTCAAGTTACCGGATCCTGTAAAGTGCTGGGTGGCCCATTCACTTTGTTGATTAGGGTTGCCTCACTTCTGGGATTGGCGGGTAACTTTTCGCGCTAGTAGGGGTCCAGGTTTTTATTGCATGGGCTATCCATACGACCGGGAACGTCGGGTTTTATTTGCGGCTCAAGTGAAACCCGAGGTTCCATGATTATCCACCATTCTGTGTTACTTGATGTTGATCTGTGATGTTGCTTATATCATGCCTGGGACGAATGTTATATATATTTATATATATATATTAGTAGATGTTGTATATGTTTTGTACCCGCGCTAGTCCATCCCCCGCTCTGCCGTTCGTTAAGTAACCTAACGATGCATGACGGGGCCCCGTGGCGAAAGCGGATGGCATATACATACATTGTATTTTCGTTCTTTTCTGGTGTGATAGGGTTAATTGATGGGAGCACATTAATTTTGTTTAATGCAAGAAAAGAAAATTAAAAAGATGTTGTTGGAACAGATTTTGAAAAAATATAGTTATATTCTTTCGCTTTGCATAGTAGTATTCGGTTGTGAATATCTAGCACCTCGTTTAAGGAGGCAAGAGCCGAGATTCCATCGTGGGGAGTGACCTCTTGAGCAATGGTTTATACTATAGATTACTCGGTTTTCTTCAAAACCACAAGTTTTCAAAAGTGGAGTCTAAACCACTCCTTTTCAAAACTACTTAGCTTCCTTCAACGATATCAAGTTCATTACGTTAAAGGGTTTTTCGCCAAAAACCCAGCCGTAGCCCTCCGTCATTTCTTACGAGTGTTACTTAGTATTCGTGCTGCGTATTTTGACCTAGTCAAGACGTAGTGTTCGGTAACCGAGTAGTGCTTGTTTGTTGCAGGTATTGCGATTATTTAGGACAGCCGTATAACCATTTTGACCTAGTCAAGGTTATATACGGGTGGGTCTAAATTAATCCAGGATAATGATGGGTTGAACTTGACTAGCGGTTTATGATATGTTGACCTAGTCAAGGTCATAAGCTGTTAGGGGCAAAAACCACATCGGGAGTTTCAAACATACATGAAACTTGCTAGTATTGCATACCTTCTAGAGTGTGGTGATTAGAGTGGCTTCAATCTAGGTTATCACGCGATGATAGTTGGATCTTGATCCCACTGATGAGTAGGATTACTCTTGGGAGATTTTTTCACTTAACAATCAATGCTATAAACCAAGTAGGTGTCTATAACGGTGTTAGCGGGGCTATGCTGTTGGATATACATGCCATTATTGTAAATGTATACATATGGATGCTGGGAATATGTATGTACAGGATTATCTTGCTCAGTTATATAATATATTATTTCAGTTGTCTTTATCAGAATATGTGTAATTGTTTTTATTGATCCTTTATCCAGCTTGCACATATTGATAAAGACTCGATATAGTAGTATACCATTATGGTTTGACTTTATCTTAACATGGCATATGTTATTACATATTCCAGTTACATGTTGATAAAGCCCGTAGGATCTTGCTTGACTACCTGTGTTGTGATGGAGATCATGCTTGTGGGAGCTAGGTAGTCTGTAAGCACATCCTTAAATGTCCCAAGTCGCAGGAGTATCGAGATCGGGCATAGACACTCCAGAGTAGACTTGCATGTACGTTTCTAGACCCTGACGAGGGACGGTGGTTGGTCCCACAACCATTGGTGTGATCACCTAAGATTTTATACGGGTGCTCACTGCGGGTGAGTACACTGGACGGAATCGTTGAGAACCTCTAGATGGTATTATACCTACGTCAGATAGCGGTTCTCTTATGACATGTGTAAAGGTTAGTCTTTAGACCTGAGATCGTCATTTGTCTCGTGTGAGTTCTCACTGTGCTTTGATCACTACCCTACCATGGTTCTACTGAGTCTTGCAAACAGGTTTTAGTTGGGTACAACCCTGAGCCACATGGAGGCAGTGAGTGATTGTCAGGGATTCGTCTCTCTAGGTATTGGGAGTTGATGCCGCACTGTGTTCGATTGGCCAGTACCATAAGACCTTGGCCAAGGCAGTTGGGATTAACTGATAGGTTGATCAGTAGTTTCCCTGATTGGTCCTGAGCCGCATCAGCATGAATTATCGGGTTATTAGGATCTGACGCTTACCACCCCCTAGACCCGGTATGCGATACTCTTAGATGAAGAGACCGGACTGTACAGATATTGTCACGGATAGGCTCAGTTGGGATCCGAATGAGTTAGCTCATCGGCTTTTCTTTTCGATAGGTACCCGGGTAGCCGTTACGTAAAGCTAGTGCCGCTGACGTGCTTGTGGTTATGGATTTATCTAGTTGTTAGTTATATGTATGCCCTAGAGTCCATTACTGTACATACGATGTATATTATAGTGGATGCTTGGACATATATAGGGAGGACTTTCTTGCTCGACATGATAGTACGCTATCTGGTTCCTCTTTATCTTAACATGTATTCTGATTGTCTCTATGTTACATGTTGATAAAGCCCTTAGGATGAGTACTTGACTACCAGGACTATGATGCAGATCATACAAGTGGGGACAGTGTAGTCGCCAAGTACATCCTTCAAATGTTCCGAGTCGTGGGAGTACCGAGATAGGGCATCGATACTCCAGAGTAGACTAGCGTATGCGCTTCTTGACTCATATGATGGGCGATGGATGATCCCATATCCATTGATGTTTGACATCAAAGAAGGTATACGGGTGCTCAGTGGAGACTGGGTACACTGGACGGACTCGCCGAGAACTCCCAGATGGTATTATACCTCACGTCAGATGGCAGTTCTCTGGTGACACTGGTACAGCTTAGTCTGTAGACCCGAGATCGTCATAGAGTCTTGTGTGATTCCCATTGTGCTTTGATTTCCATCATACCACGTCCAAGAGGGCGTGCAAAAAGGTAGCTTTTGTGTACATTCCCGAATCACATGGAGGCAATGAGCGATAGAAAGGGTTTCGTCTCTCCCGGTATAGGGAGTTGATGTTGCGCTGTGTTTGATTGGCTATAACTAGAAATCCCTGGCCAGGATTGCTGAGATTTATTGGTAAGTGTTATCAGTAGTTTCTCGAACTGTTATAGACCTCATATCGACACGACTTATCAAGCTACTGGGGTCTGACGTTTACCACCCCTAGAAGAGATATGAGACATATCAAACGAAGAGACCGGACTGTACGGGAGTGTTACTGATTGGATTCACGAGAGAAAGTACAGGCTTGCTTGTTGATCTTCTGATCGCTCAATACCTGGCTGGCTATTACGTTTAGCTGACCGCTTGCAGCTTGTAGGTGTTTGATATGATCATCACCTACTGCCGGCGTATTGACGATTCTTTAGAGTCCTACACAGAGGTTTCCTGGCTCAGGCAAAATGGAGTAGGAGCACATATATGATATGTGCGGGACCGAGAATAATACGTGTATGTGATGCCGTATTAGATTCTCGCGATATGAGATATCGGCCTGGTATATGTGATATAGCCGGGTCATCGGATCAAGTGTTGATTCGATGAACTGATACAGATTATATTAGTCGGTTATTTGTGAAATAGCCGGATTATCGGATCAAGTGTTGATTCAATAATTTAATGTATAATTATATATTTGATATATTAAATTACATTAACTAATATAAGCTCACTAAAAAATTCTTTTTCTCACTCGGGTAATACATTGATATATATGCGATATATGTTAATTGTATTATTTTATTTTGTTACAAAATATATTATATATGTGATATATAATATTGTAACAAGTTAAGCTTACAAATGCAACATGTTTTGTGGAGTTTAAAGATGGTTAGGGTTTGGATTGGGGTTAAACCTTCTTGAAGCTTCTAGAAGCTTTACTTTTGTTTTTAACTAAAGATATTTTCTAAAGATATTTTGGTTGATATTTGTTAACCCAACCTAACCCTTCACCATGGTTAAGTCTCTACATGGGTTAAGTTATCATACTTAACCCATGGTTGCATTTCTAACCTCACTAGATTTCATTATTCATCACAAATGGATTGATCATCTTCTTTCTTCTTCTTCCTTGCATGAAAAGCTTTCTAGCTTTTTGTGAAGTGATGAAAATGAGTGAGAAATAGAAAATAAATGAGAGCTAAATTCCTACTTCATCTTCCTCATCTATTCTAGCCACTTAGATTAGGGTGTTTCCTTTTCTAATACTTGATTAGCAAAGCAAGAGCTTGGGTTTGAGTTTCTTCAAGGTAGATCATCTTTGTTATCGAAGATCGGAAGCAAGCTTGCATTTTTCTTTTGTGGAGCCTCTCTAGAGTCCGGATACTCGATGATCGCAGTGAAGGGACCTTAACACGGAGCTTTAGAAGTGAAGGACCGGACTACAAAGGTTGTTATCCCAAACTCTTAGAAGTAAAGTTGTTTACTTGCTTTGTTTCGCCTAATCTCTAGTTTAAGATCTTGGTTAGGGTTGTTTGGCACGCCTAAAATTTAAATCGGGCATGGTTGATGCCTTGTAGAACCTTGTGAGAGTGTCTATTAACCCTACAGTGGTATCAGAGCCAAGCTAGAGTTTTAGGCGAAGTCTAGACGAAGTTTAAAATCCGATCGAACCCCGAAACGTTGCGATTTACCCCTTCTCTGGAAATTTTTAAAAATGTTGATTTTTTCATATTAAAAATACTCAGAAAAATAAGCAGGGAATTCTAAGAATTACTGTGAAGTACGAAGCCCCAACTCCATCTTAGGAGCGCGGAACCGTGGCCAAACCATGGGTTTGGCGGCGGTTCCGCGATCAACATGAGGAGTCAGGGGCTCGTACTTCAATGTTTGATTCTTGGGTACTTTTTCTTGCTTCTGGGAATTTTTAATTTTACTCAAGTGTTGAGTTTTCTAGAGATCTTTTGTATTCGTTGATTCGATCGGAAAGTTTAACTTCGTTTATGTTTTTTCCGGGTAATTTTAGAACGTGTTAAAAAGTTCGAACGGATATCAATAACTCACTTTTTCCCCTGTCGGAAAATTTCCAAGTATTGAATTTTTCCGTAGTTTAAGAACGTTCTTAGTCGTGCAAGTAACGCGGTGGACCCTCTAGAAGAACACAAACCTTAACACGATTATGTGACCATCTGAACCGACTCTAAACCTTAGGGTTTGTGACCGTACGGCGCTGCCACATGTGAGGCGTTGGTTTGACCCTTCTACGGCTGAACCATTGGTACTGTGGCATGTGATGGATGCTTTTAAACTAATTTCAAGTGTTGAGAACTATTTGGGAAATCTTGGGTGTTTGTTTATTCGATTGGAAAGTTTAACGTTGTCTATTTATCTGGAATGTGATACAATATTTGGAATCCACAAGTAGTTATGAGATAACTAATTTGAATGTTATAAATCTAGCAGTTTAGTCTCATTTGATCGGTTGCCACGGGATTTTGATGTAATCAAAAGTCCGTCGCAATAACATAGCGTACGCGGATACTCGCCGGGTAAACTTAATAGATAGCCACGCCCCATAGCCCCGACCAAGTGACTGTAGGAGAACCCCGTCGCCAAAAGGATCCGTTCGGGTGCTCGCGGCAGCGGTGTTCCGCCTTAGTGCACTTCGTCGACGGCATCCGGGGGTGCGGCCGTTTACTAAAGTTTGCAACGAGCATTTGATCAGTATGTCGGGAATCTTGTTGAATTGCCCGACTAGATATTGAAAAGTGTTTTCGAGATCGAGACTAAAATGCGGGGTTTATAATTGTTAGGTATGCGATGTCTAAGGAATTCATTTGGTTAGGCATGCGATGTCTAAGGTGGTTGCGGATTCCAACTGTTGTAGTTTTACACTTTCTTTTCTGCGACCGTAAGCGTAGTATGTGGTGTATCACCGGCTTCGTTGCTATACATCAACGACAATCGGGATACGCATACTTGCTTACGTTGATGATATGAGATATTATGTGTTGCTGTGATATGTTATATTGGATCGTCGCGTTTTGAATAGCCGGGGGTTTTATGTGAGATGAGGGTTTTTATTTTCATTGATGTAAAATTCATTGTATGTAATATTCTTTTATTGGGGCACTTCAGGGCTGAGGATGATGTCACCATTGTATATTATTTACTTTTCCACATTAGGTAGACCCAAGGCGGGGAGCATAAGTAACCGGGTTCTAGGGTCCAGTGGGAGACCATCTCGAGGAGTCGAGACCGGGTCTCCTAACCCTAGAATTGGCAGTGTTGCTTGCCGCTCTCGTAGGGGTCTAGGGATGTGGGTTTGGCTATTCATCGCGACCGTGGAATCCGCGTTTTATACAGGCTCGCATAAAATACGGAAATCCTAGTATATCCAATATTTCATATGTTATCTTCTGCTGCAATGTTCTGTGATGAGATCATATTACTTCCTGAGATGAATGTTTATATTATATATATGAGATATATGTTATATTGCAGATTTCATTTCAAATGTGATACTTGTGAAGCATAATAAAATGGGACTTCATTAATGAGATTAATGAAACTAAAAGAAACCTAAAGATGTTGTAGAAACTTGTCTCAAAAACTGGTAGCTCTAGTTCTTGCTTTGCATAGCGGTGTTCCTTGTAGAACATCCAGCACCTTATTCAATAAGGAAAGAGCCGAGATCCCTTCACCGGGAGTGACCTCTTTAGCGAAACTAGCAGATGCTGCAAACTCGGTTTGTTTTTTGATTGGTTCTATATTTTTGCTTTGCATAGTGATATTTGTGAAATATCCTGCACCTTATTCGATGAGGAAAGAGCCGAGATCCTTTCACCGGGAGTAACCACTTTAGCGAAACTAGAAAAGCCTCAAAAACACTCCTTTTAAAATCACTCGATTCTACAACGATATTAAGTTCATTACGCAAAGGGTTTTCTTAAAAATCTATTGTAGCCCTCCGTCATTTCAGATAAGTACTTCATAGTATCCGTACTGCGTTTGTTGACCTTGTCAAGGCGTAGTGTGCGGTAGCTATTTATGCTTATCTGCAAAAGCATATGATTTGATTGAGTTAGGATAGTCGTGTGGCTTTGTTGACCTTGTCAAGGGTCATGCGGGTGGGTTTAATTCAATCGGAAAATGACGGGTTGAACTTGACTTGCGATCTATGGTTTGTTGACCTTGTCAAGGTCATAGATCGCTCGGGGCAAAATATTATTGGGAATTTCAAGTGTTGAAATTTGCAATAAGATTGCATACCTTTTATGAGATAGTTAGATCCCGATACCCGCTGCGAGTAAGAGTTACTCCTGAGAGAGTTTTACACATTACAATTAGCCGATCAAGTAGGTGTCTAGAAAGGTGTCAACGGGGTTACGCCCCTGGGAAAATGAGGTTTGCTTTAATTAGGTCCGTGCGAAAGCACGGGGAACCTCCCTCAAACTACCGGCACTGGCCTGGTTGAAAGATTGGCGAACTTGTAGGGTGTAATTAATCCCAGCTAGTCTTTCCTTTTAGGGTTTGAAGGAAGATTTGACTAAAACAGTGGGAGACATCCTGATTAGATATATAAATAACCAATCTAATCTTGTAAGAGCATACACTGAGTGTTTTCTTCTATCTCTCTCTAGATAGCGACCATGTCACGCCTTAATCAAGATAATAATATGGATATATTGACCGAACCCGCTTGTTATACTGCGCTAGAGAACGTTGGTCCCGCTCCAACTTATAATTGTTATAAGACAGAGCAGGAAATAGGGGATTACCAGAATTCCCGTGACGCCCAAACGAAGAAAGTGCATGCTGATGCATCATCTTCGGGTGTGTTCATTACCGAGAACTGTTTCTCAGTATTCTTTACGTCCTGGGTATGAGATACCGGATCAGGATCCTGCAAATGTAATATATTACATGGGCTACAGAAAGGTAGAGAACTGAGAACGGGTGATAAGTTTCAAGAGTTGGAAATGATGCAAGTGTTGCAGCCAAGACTGTTGGCAGTTATCACCCTGTATTACCAGAATACATTGATTCTGAACGAATGTTATTAGATACCGAACCTGATATACAACATCATATCAGTCTCTTTATTAGTAAAGAAGGATATAATTTTGTATTGTTGGATAATGTTTTGAACATTTCCTATATCAAGTGTTGATAGGTTCAGGCACGTTATCTAAAAGCATAGACGTTCTAAATCAAACCACAGTTCTTAACGTACAGAACACACACAAGAGGAAGAGTTTAGAAATGAACGAATCCTTCTTGAGGCATTGTAGACTAGCTCATATCAATGCGACCCGACTAGCTGAAGTTATATAAAGATGCATATTTAAATTAGTTTGGATTTACATATTGTAAAACTTGCCAGTCATATCACAAAGATAAGATGACCACAGCTCCGTTTATTGGAAACAGAGAAAGAGTTAGTGAATGCTTGGGATTGATACATGCTGATGTATGAAGGTCCCCTGTCTACACATGCCAAGACCGGTTCTTTGTACTTCATTACATTCACTGATTATCTCTCAAGATCCGGACATATGTTCCTGTTGAAACACAAGTCTGGAACTTTTGAGAAATTCAATGAATAAAAGTTGGAAGTAGAGAACCAAAAACGGGTATAAGTATTATGTCCTTTGATGTGATCAAGGAGGAGAATACTTGAGCACGGGATTCCTGGACTATTCTAAAAGAGAATGAGATTCTCTCTCAGCATTACTCCTCCATATACACCACAACACGTCGGTGTATCGGGGCGAAGCAATCACACCCTATTTTATATGGTGCGCTCTATGATGAGTATACTGAGTTTCCTATTTCCTTTTGGGAGTTACGCACTTGTGAAGCTGCATACCTATTGAATAGGGTTCCAATCAAATCAGTTGCCTACCACTTCATATGTAATATGGAATGGGAAGAGCCCATATCTTAAGTAAGTTAAGATTTGGGGTTGTCCGGCCTATATTTAAAAGCAAAATCCGGACAAGCTCGAGGCAAAGTCAGTTCTGTGGAAGTTTGTTGGATATCCCAAGCATTCGCAAGGGAATATCTTCTACCAAACCGAGGAACAAAAGATGTTTTTTTTCTCAGCATGCCACCTTTGTGAAAGGGAATTTCTTGTGAAGAAATTATTGGTCATGAGGTAGAACTGGAAAGAGTTCCAGCTATACAAACTGCAACTGATGATTTGGTAGAACCAAAGGATTCAATAGTTTCCAATGAACCTCAGCCTCTCCGTCGATCTAGTAGGGTTCCTCACCCACCTGAGAGATACTTCGGTTTTCTCTATGACAGTGGGAGTGAGGATTCCATCATGAGATGATGACCCAACTAGTTTCGAGCTGGCCATCAGGAGTGGGACTCTGTAAGAATGGCTGGATGCTTAGCGATCTGAGATGGAATCCTTATACACTAACAAAGTATGGACTTTGGTTGCTTTATCTGAAGGGTTAAATCCCCATCAGGAGTAAGTATATCTTGAGAAGATTACTTGGTGTACATGGAAAAGTTGAGACTTTCAAAGCTATGCTTAAGTCCATCCAGATCCTACTTGCTACTGCTACATACCATGACTACGATATCTGGTGGTTGGGTGTCATGACTGCTATTCTAAATGATGTTTTAGAAGAAAGCATCTATAAGTATACAGCCAGAGGGCTTCGTAGATAGTGGGAGCAGCGGAAAAGTGTGCAAGATGATTTATGCGATAAATCAGGCATCGCGGAGTTGGAACGTCTGTTTTGATTAAGTAGTCAAAGAGTTTGACTTCATCAAAATGGTAGATGAACCTTATATATACAAAAAGGTAGTAGGGAGTATGGTGGTGATCCTTGTATTGTACGTGGATGACATACTCTTGATAGGGAAGGAGGTTCCTATGCTACGCTTGGTCAATCTCCGCTTATCACATGGATTCTCCATATAAGATCAAAGTGATACCTCCTAAATCCTAGGTTTTATATCTATGAGATAGATCTAAATGGATGTTAGGATTCTCACTAGTAGTAGTGAGATGGTATCAATCGATCCTGGGGAGAATCACTGGAAAAGGTTCCAGGGTGATAAGGACGACTGAATGTCAGTCGCAGGCATTGTCTTTACCCTCACTGGAGGGACGGTATGTTGGAAGAGTTCCAAGCTAGATACCGTGACTTACTAGACGATTAAAGGCAAGATACGTCGTTACCAAGGATGCTACCAAAGAGGCAGTCTGGATATATATAAGTTCATGAGATGAACTTCGTTCCTACCATTGTGTGACAATGGAGTTGTGGCTTTTGCCAAGGAACCCCCGTCCCATCAGAAATCCAGATATAATTCTTAGGCAGTATCACCTGATCATGGAGATGGTTGATCTCCAGGGAGATCGAGGTTAGGAGAGTAGAAACAGAGGACAACAGCGCGAATCCACTCACAAAGGCCTATTTCCCAGTAGAGACTTTTATGAGATGGTTGAGTATGAGATACTTCAACCACATCTGATTGTTGGGTATGCGATACCACAACAGATGGCCCTAGTTCAAGTGGGAGATTGTTAGTTATATGTATGCCCTAGAGGACATTACTGTACATACGATGTATATTGTAGTGGATGCTTGGACATATATAGGGAGGACTTTCTTGCTCGACATGATAGTACGCTATCTGGTTGCTCTTTATCTTAACATGTACTCTGATTGTCTCTATATTACATGTTGATAAAGCCCTTAGGATGAGTACTTGACTATTAGGAGTATGATGCGGATCATACAAGTGGGGACAATGTAGTCGCCAAGTACATCCTTCAAATGTTCCTAGTCGTGGGAGTACCGAGACAGGGCATCGATACTCCAGAGTAGACTAGCGTATGCGCTTCTTGACCCATATGATAGGCGATGGATGATCCCATATCCATTGGTGTTTGACATCAAAGAAGGTATACGGGTGCTCAGTGGAGACTGGGTACACTGGACGGACTCGCCGAGAACTCCCAGATGGTATTATACCTTACGTCAGATGGCAGTTCTCTGGTGACACTGGTACAGCTTAGTCTGTAAACCCGAGATCGTCATAGAGTCATGTATGATTCCCACTGTGCTTTGATTTCCATCATACCACGTCCAAGAGGGCGTGCAAAAATGTGGCTTTTGGGTACAGTCCCGAATCACATGGAGGCAATGAGCGATAGGAGGGGTTTCGTCTCTCCCGGTATAGGGAGTTGATGTTGCGCTGTGTTTGATTGGCTATAACTGGAAATCCCTGGCCAGGGTTGCTGAAATTTACTGGTAAGTGTTATCAGTAGTTTCTTGAACTTTTATAGACCCCATATCGACACGACTTATCAAGCTACTGGGGTCTGATGTTTACCACCCCTAGGCGAGATATGCGACATATCAGACGAAGAGACTGGACTGTACGGGAGTGTTACTGATTGGATTCACAGGAGAAAGTACAGGCTTGCTTGTTGATCTTCTGATCGCTCAATACCTGGGTGGCTGTTACGTTTAGCTGACCGCTTGCAGCTTGTGGGTGTTTGATATGATCATCACCTACTGCCGGCGTATTGACGATTCTTTAGAGTCCTACACAGAGGTTTCCTGGCTCAGGCAAAACGGAGTAGGAGCACATATATGATATGTGCGGAACCGAGAACAGTACGTGTATGTGATACTGTATTGGATTCTCGTGATATGAGATATCAGCCAGGTATATGTGATATAGCCGGGTCATCGGATCAAGTGTTGATTCGATGAACTGATACAGATTATATTAGTCAGTTATTTATGAAATAGCCGGATTATCGGATCAAGTGTTGAATCGATAATTTAATGTATAATTATATATTTGATATATTAAATTACATTAACTAATATAAGCTCACTAAAAGATTCTTTTTCTCACTCGGGTAATACATTGATATATATGCGATATATGCTAATTGTATTATTTTATTTTGTTGCAAAATATATTATATATGTGATATATAATATTGTAACAAGTTAAGGTTACAAATGCAACATGTTTTGTGGAGTTTAAACATGGTTAGGGTTTGGAATAGGTTTAAACCTTCTTGAAGCTTCTAGAAGCTTTGCTTTTGTTTTTAACTAAAGATATTTTCTAAAGATATTTTGTTTGATATTTGTTAACCCAACCCAACCCTTCACCATGGTTAAGTCTCTACATGGGTTAAGTTATCATACTTAACCTATGGTTGCATTTCTAACCTCACTAGATTTCATTATTCATCACAAAAGGATTGATCATCTTCTTTCTTCTTCTTCCTTGCATGAAAAGCTTTCTAGCTTTTTATGAAGTGATGAAAATGAGTAAGAAATAGAAAATAAATGAGTGCTAAATTCCTACTTCATCATCCTCATCTATTCTAGCCACTTAGATTAGGGTGTTTGCTTTGCTAATACTTGATTAGCAAGGCAAGAGCTTGGGTTTGAGTTTCTTCAAGGTACATCATCTTTGTTATCGAAGATCGGAAGCAAGCTTGCATTTTTCTTTTATGGAGCCTCTCTAGAGTCCGGATACTCGATGATCGCAGCGAAGAGACCTCAACATGGAGCTTTAGAAGTGAAGGACCGGACTACAAAGGTTGTAATCCCAAACTCTTAGAAGTAAAGTTGTTTACTTGCTTTGTTTCGCCTAATCACTAGTTTAAGATCTTAGTTAGGATTGTTCGGCACGTCTAAAATTTAAATCGGGCATGGTTGATGCCTTGTAGAACCATGTGAGAGTGCCTAGTAACCCTACACTAGTAACGCACTGCCGACGTACTGTTGAGTCTTTAGAGTCCCACACAGAGGGTTTCGCTACTTCGGGCGAAACGATGTAGAGGCCGTATGGTTTTATGGATTGGGGCACGACCGGGTTAGGGCACGACCGGGTTGGGTCCAAGCATCCATTTTACAAATAATGGCCTCTAGGGCATACATATATCCAATAGATTGGGGCACGACTGGGTTGAGGTCGATGTCACCATTGTATATATATTTTTTCTTTTCTGTACTAGGATTACCCTGCGGAGGAGTGCTCGAATAGCCGGGTTCTAGAGGGCAACAAGCTCGCATCTCATGGCGTTGAGACGGAGGGGGCCTCACTCTAGAATTGGCAGGCTATTTGCCGCACTCGTAGGGGGTATATGATGACCTACGGAGGGACGCTCAACTTACCGGATCCTATGAAGTGCTGGGTGGCCTATTCACTTTGTTGATTGGGGTTGCCTCACTTTTAGGATAGGTGGGTAATTTTCCGCGCTAGTAGGGGTCCAGGTTTTCATTGCACGGGCTATCCATACGATCGGGAACGTCTGGTTTTATTTGCGGCTCAAGTGAAACCCGAGGTTCCAAGATTATCCACCATTCTGGGTTGCTTGTTGTTGATCTGTGATGTTGCTTATATCATGCCTGGGACGAATGTTATATATTTGTATATATATACTAGTAGATGTTGTATACGTTTTGCACCCGTGCAAGTCCATCCCCCGCTCTGCCGTTAGTTAAGTAACCTAACGGTGCATGACGGGGCCCCGTGGCGAAAGCGGATGGCATATACATACATTGTATTTTCGTTCTTTTCTGGTGTGATAGGGTTAATTGATGGGACCGCATTAATTTTGATTAATACAAGAAAAGAAACCTAATAATATATTGTTGGAACAGATTTTGAAAAACTATAGTTATATTCTTTCGCTTTGCATAGTGGTATTCGGTTGTGAATATCCAGCACCTCATTCAAGGAGGCAAGAGCCTTGATCCCTTCGTGGGGAGTGACTTCTTGAGCAAAGGTTTATATTGTAGATTACTCGGTTTTCTTCAAAACCACAAGTTTTCAAAAGTGGAGTCTAAACCACTCCTTTTCAAAACCGCTTAGGTTCCTTCAACGATATCAAATTCATTACGATAAAGGGTTTTTCGCCGAAAACCCACGTAGCTCTCCATCATTTCTTATAAGTGTTACTTAGTTTTCGTGCTGCATATTTTGACCTAGTCAAGACGTAGTGTTCGGTAGCTGAGTAGTGCTTGTTTGTTGCAGGTATTGCGATTATTTAGGACAGCCGTATAACCATTTTGACCTAGTCAAGGTTATATACGGGTGGGTCTAAATTAGTCCAGGATAATGACGGGTTGAACTTGACTAGCGGTTTATGATATGGTGACCTAGTCAAGGTCATAAGCCGTTAGGGGCAAAAACCACATCGGGAGTTTCAAACATAAATGAAACTTGCTAGTGTTGCATACCTTCTAGAGTGTGGTGATTAGAGTGGCTTCTATCTAGGTTATCACGCGATAATAGTTGGATCCTGATCCCACTGTTGAGTAGGATTACTCTTGGGAGATTTTTTCACTTAACAATCAATGCTATAAACCAAGTAGGTGTCTATAACGGTGTTAGCGGGGCTATGCTGTTGGATATACATGCCATTATTGTATATGTATACATATGGATGCTGGGGATTTGTATGTACAGGATGATCTTGCTCAGTTATATAGTATATTATTTCAGTTGACTTTATCAGAATATGTGTATTTGTTTTTATTGATACTTTATCCAGCTTGCACATATTGATAAAGACTCGATATAGTAGTATACTATTATGGTTTGACTTTATCTTAACATGGCATATATTATTATATATTGCAGTTACATGTTGATAAAACCCGTAGGATCTTTCTTGACTACCTGCGTTGTGATGGCGATCATACTTGTAGGAGCTGAGTAGTCTGTAAGCACATCCTTAAATGTCCCAAGTCACAGGAGTATCGAGATTGGGTATCGACACTCCAGAGTAGACTTGCGTGTACGTTTCTAGACCAAGACGAGGGACGGTGGTTGGTCCCACAACCATTGGTGTGATCACTTAAGATTATATACGGGTGCTCACTGGGGGTGAGTACGTTGGACGGACTCGCTGAGAACCTCTAGATTGTATTATACTTATCATCAGATAGCGGTTCTCTTGTGACATGTGTACATGTTAGTCTTTGGACCTGAGATCGTCATTTGTCATGTGTGAGTTCCCACTGTGCTTTGATCACTACCCTACCACGGTTCTACTGAGTCGTGCAAACAGGTTTTGGTTGGGTACAGTCCTGAGCCACATGGAGGCAGTGAGTGATTGTCAAGGATTTGTATTGGGAGTTGATGTCGCACTGTGTTCGATTGGCCAGGACCATAAGACCTTAGCCAAGGTAGTTGGGATTTACTGATAGGTTGATCAGTAGTTTCCCGGATTGGTCCTGAGCCGCATCAGCACGAATTATCGGGTTATTAGGATCTGACGCTTACCACCCCTTAGACCCGGTATGCGATACTCTTAGATGAAGAGACCGGACTGTATGGATATTGTCACGGATAGGCTCAGTTGGGATCCGGATGAGTTTGCTCGTCAGCTTTTCTTTTCGACAGGTATCCGGGTAGCCGTTACGTACAGCTAGTGCCGCTGACGTGCTTGTGGTTATGGATTTATCCGGTAACGCACTGCCAGCGTACAGTTGAGTCTCTAGAGTCCCACACAGAGGGTTTCGCTAATTCGGGCGAAACGATGTAGAGGCCGTATGGTTTTATGGCAGGGTTCGATCACATACGTGTACTTGTGCACGTATGATGTTCGGACGGTTAATACTAGCGGGTTTTGGTTTAAGCCGGATCCTAGTATTATATTGTTAGATTATTTTCGTCTCTTTTGTATTCGTATTTTTCGGAATACGGATACGGGTATGTATATACGGTGAGGGGTATTCTTGTAATTTATTGTAAGAGTGCTTCTAGAAGAAGAAACCTCATTATTTATTTTAACCATTTAGTTAAATGGTTAATGAGGTGGAGGTATGAGGTGTTGACTTTTATTAAGTGAAGTATGGCTACTTGTTGACTCACTTAGTGAGTCATGAGTTACTATTGAGGGAAGGTGGCATTTAGATATTTTGTAGAAAATATCTAGATATTTTGTGGTGGAGATAGTTTTTTATTATTATCTTGTCATGCTTGCTTTATTAGTCACAAGACTTAGCCATTCTTCACTTGGGGGTTTTTCATTCTCTACAACACTCTCATCTCCTCCAAACTTCTCTTCTTCTACCTTAAACCCTAATAGTCTCATGTGTTGAGAAACCTAAGGTTCTTGAAACCAATTAATCCATCATCACTCTCTACATCACTTAGGTTACTTAGATTAGCAAACTAAGTAACCTAGTTACCTTAGTTTAAAGGTAGGAGCCCAAGGTAGACACTCTCGGGTGGATCATCTTTGATGTGAGGAAGCTGTCGATCAAGCTCAATCATGGAGGCCACTAGGAGCATGCTAAAGGAGAGGAGTGAAGACCCGAAGGACTCGGGTCTCATGGTATAAACTTCTTTCACAGTAGATAGCTTCTTTAGATTCTAGTTAGGTTTATGGTAGATCCGGTTTAAGGTTATTCTAGCGTGAGGTTTACATCGTTAGAAAAAATTTTGTTCCGCAATCGGCCTCGGTTGATGGCCAGGGCATTAGCAGAACCTTTCATGGTATCAGAGCCAGCCCATAAACCCTACACTAGCAAGTTTAAACAATGTTAAAGTAACGAAATCGAAATAACTCAGAAACACGAAATGAAAATCTAAGTTTCTGTCGAATTTTTCAGAGGCTCTAAATTTTTTTAAAACAATTGCAGAGTGCTCCTTTCAATGTGAGATGAATATAGATAAAAAATGAAATGATTCCACCTATTTTTGGCCGGCCATACTTGGAAAATAACCGGCCCCACCGGTTTTATAAGGTGCAATTGACTTGGGTTTTGGTCTGTGTTCTTGTCTCTTGGATTTTGGGTTTCAGGTGTTGTTTGTTTTTGCCCAAGTTGGATATTCTGTTATGTTTTAGTTTGGGGCTTTACGGGGCATTTCAAAGTCGTTAATTTTTAACACTGTGTAATTTTTACAGTACATACATTACTATCTGCAACCGTGAATGTCATTCGATCGGTATAACTCGTCGAACTGCTATATGTTCTTTTAAACGGGTTTGCGAGCATGACATTCACGTTGATGTTCTGTGTTTGTTCTGTGGTAGTGGTTGGATAGTCGTAGTGGATAGCTTGTGGCGCAATGTCAGTGGTACAGTTGAGATTCATTTGTACATTTGTTATTGCGGGGCGAGCGTCCGACATGTGGACTGCCGTCTTTTCCGGGTTGTATATTATTTGTTTGGGGCATGACCGGGTTGAGGTCGTTGTCACCATTGTACATATTATTTTCATTTTCTGTACTATAATTAACCCGCGACGGAGTGCACGAATAATCGAGTTCTAGAAGGCAACAAGCCCGCACCTCATGGTGTTGAGACGGAGGGGACTTCATTCTAGAATTGGCGGGCTATTCGCCACACTCGTAAGGGGTATAGGATGACCCACGGAGAGGAGCTCAAGTTACCGGATCCCATGGAGTGCTGGGTGGCCCATTCACTTTGTTGATTGGGGTTGCCTCACTTCTGGGATTGGCGGGTAACTGGCCGCGCTCGTAATGGTCCAGGTTTTCATTGCACAGGCTATCCACACGACCGGGAACGTCGGGTTTTATTTGCGGCTCAAATGAAACCCGAGGCTCCACCTTTCTGTGTTGCTTGCTGAGATTATGTGATGTTGCTTATTATCATGCCTGGGATGAATATTATATATATTTATATATATACTATTAGATATTGTATATGTTTTACACCCGCGCTAGTCCAGCCCCCGCTCTGTCGTTAGTTAAGTAACCTAACGGGTGATGCGGGGCCCAATGGCGAATGCAGATGGCATATACGTATAGTGTATTTTTTTTCTTTTCTGGTGTGATAGGTTAAATGATAGGACCGCATTAATTGTGATTAATGCAAGAAAAGAAACCTAAAAAGATGTTGTTGGAACAAATTTCGAAAAACTGTAGTAATATTCTTTCGGTTTGCATAGTGGTATTCGGTCGTGAATATCCAGCACCTCATTCCAGGAGGCAAAAGCCGAGATCCCTTCACGGGGAGTGACCTCTTGAGCAAAAGTCTATACTATAGATTACTTGGTTTTCTTCAAAACCAGAAGTTTTCAAAAGCAGAACCTAAACCACTCATTTTCAAAACTGCTCAGGTTCCTTCAACGATATCAAGTTCATTACGTTAACGGGTTTTTTGCTAAAAACCCAGCCGTAGCCCTCCGTCATTTCTTACAAATATCATCTAGTATTCATGCTATGTATGTTGGCTTATGTCAAGGCATAGTGAATGGTAGCTGGGCAATGCTTGTTTGCTGCATAGATATGCGATTATTTGGGACAGGCGTACGGTTATTTTGGCCTACGTCAAGGACTTGTACGGGTGGGTCTAAGTTAATCCAGGATAATGATGGATTGAACTTGACTAACAACTTATGATATGTTGGCCTACGTCAAGGTCATAAGTGTTGTCACGCCCCGCTTCCCAGAGTACGCTAAGATAGGCACGTGACATAGCCAACCATGCTACCTGTGGATAGGAAAAATCCTTCCACAGTCACATTACGGCTGTAGAGATATCAAGAACAGGAAAGTAAACTAAACTATCTAGTACATGTCCATGAGCCAGAATAAATGAGTCAAGAAATAATAATATGCGGAAGCAAAAGATCCAATAAATAAAACACCTGGAAGGTAAGACTGGGTACCAACAGGATCCTCACCGCTCGGTCTAACAGCGGCAATACTCCTGATCAGTCAGCAACAAAAGTAGAGCATCTGGGCCATGCAAAACCCAGACATCAGCGCGTTATAACATCAAGAAATAATATGTAAACAGGGTAGCAAGACATGCATGTATGATCATAAATGGTAAAGCATGTGCAACATTAATATAAATCAGGGCAGTGAAAGGTAGTGTGCAGTGAGTAATCTAAACTGGTCTATTGGGTTAACTACTCTCGAGTCTTTGAAATCAATTGGATGAATCATCGATGTAACTCAATAGTATCCCGTGCGTGCCCGGGATCACGGTCTATGACTCTCGGGCTGAATCCGAGACGTGCCGCAAGGCAGTAAAGGGTGGTAGGTAATGACGAGTGATGTCAGCAGCATCACCCCGGGGCTGGCCTAGCCCGTAAGACTGATCAGAAAAGGTAGAGAACTGTCGAGTTACAAGTCAGGTTTCATCATTGATTTTCCCATACCCCCAAGTTATATATGTTCAAGTCAGGTATTAAATAATCTAGAGCTAATGCCAACACAGGATCAAGAAGGTACAGGTTTGTCTAAATAGACAACAGGATATGTCTGTAGGGACATCAGGTCAAGATTGTCGGCATTAGTAACAAGATCAGGTAACATGTCAAGTAGTGATAAATCAGGTCATGTCAGGTTGTGTACATGTATCAAGTCATGTCAAGTAGTGGTGTATCAGGTATCATGTCATGTCGAGAGGTGCACGGTACCATGTCGTGTCAAGTAATAGGTGTAATAAGTCATGTCAGGGGTGCACAGAATGTCATGTAGGTGCTCAAAATCAACTAACGTAAGCATGGGTAAACCAAAAAAGCATGGGGTACTAGTAAAACAATAAAAATAAAACATGGTGATGATATATGCAAGGGTACAGATTAAAGTATATGGATGCACAGTTATAGATTAGGGTTAGGGTTGTGGTTCCAACATTAAGTAAAATACACTCAAACCAGTATGGAATTGTTAAATCTCGTTATTATGGGTTAAATGATATAGGGATACAATTATATATAAAATATGTTTAATGGATGCAACCGGGTGTTCGGGGGTAGAAACTATTTAACGGTGCTATGGGCTATGCAGATAATTATTAAGTAATTTAAACACGGATGTGGGTACACGATATTGTACTCTAACATGCAACAAGGTATAATTCAAGATCCGAATCTAAATGATATATGAAACATCGAAAGGGAAAATGGAACATGTGGCGCTATATGTAATCTACAGTTTTACTATGCAGTTTAATAGGTATAAAAATATAATAGATAGCATGTAGCAAGTTTCACTTGCCTGAACGGATCTCAGACGGGGTGCGTACGCCGCGTACGATGTCAGTAAATGTCGTGACGCACATGCGGGCGTACAGAACTGAACCAAGCAAAGCAAGAATGTGACCATGCTGGCTGGGGGTGTCCACTGGGTTGCTCGGATCGTCGGCAGCGGCACGGCTCCGGCGGTGACCGGAAAAACAAGATCAAGAAAGAGAAAGAGAAGAGAAAAGAAGAAGAAGAAGAAGAAGAAGAGAAAGAAGAAGAGAAGGCTGAGGTTAGAAGGGTGTGAGTGCTCTGGAGTCAGAGACGAGGCGGGGAGATGACAGCAATGGTTTTCCGGCAAGGTTTTATGGCAAGGGCAGCTGTGGGTTTCTTGAGTTCTTGAAGTCGGGATCGGGGTTCTTGGTGCAGGGGTTGTTGCTCTGGTTTGAGGGTTTAGGAGAGAGGAGAGAGGGGATAAAGTGGCCGTGAGGGCGAGGGGCAATGGGGTCGGAGCTCCGATGAGGCGGGGTATGTAGGCGGGGTTCAGTTGCAGGGATCTTGCGAAGGTTTTGGGGTCGGAGGTGAGGGGAGTCAGGTGAGAGGAAGTCGTGGTGATGACTAAGGGTCGCCGGTGTGATGACTACAATGATGAAGGTGGTGATGGCAGTGGTGAAGATGGGTTCAGCGAGGATGCGAAGGTTGCAGGAGGTGCTCGGTGATGGCTCTCGGGGTTTGGGTCGTCGGGGTTTGGAGAAAGAGAGTGGAGGTCGGAGAACATGAGAGGAGAGGAGAAGGAGGAGGTAGACGTCGAGGGTGGAGCGGCGAGGCCATCGCAAGCGTGGGTTAGGGTTTTGAATCTCGTGGTTTCGGCGGGAGGGAGAAAGAGAGAGGTGAGGAAGAGAGGCTGGTTTTTTTTAAAAATATGAATAAAAACAGAGGAGAGAGAAAGATACATGCATGTGAAATTAGTTTAAAAAATATGTTAGGTAACAAAAATATATTTATGTAGGGGGGAGAGAGAGAGAGACGTGAGGTTAAAATTAAAATAAAATATATAGAGAGAGAAAGAGAGAACTGAGTGGTTAAGAAAAAATACATTTGAATATTTTTATTTGTTAAGGAAAACGTAAAAAGAGTTTGGTATATAAAGGAATTTTAAAATATATAAAGAATATAATATTAGTCCGTTTTGAGATTTTGGCAAATACAAACCTACTCCAAAACACGCCCGGGTCGGGTCTAAAAATTCAGATTTAAAATATGAAAAATATATGCGACTTCCGAATTTCAAAACGAGTGCTCAGGTAACGAAAAAGCATACCCCCAAGAACGGATGCACGTACGTGCGTGTAGCCATCCAAACACGTCCGTTTCACTGAACAGGACGTGAACAAGATGAACAGATGCTACCACGGGGTTAGGGGTATCAAGCCGGCCATGTTATGCAATTTTAAAAATATTTTACATGACCTAAAATGTTATATGGTAAAAGATGCAATGCCAGGTAAAATGCCAGTATGTACTAATCATGAGATGCACGTGTCCATGCAACAAGTCAAGGTAATCTATAGATAAGAATCAAACAGGTTCAAGCAAGCGGGTCGGTCGAATGCAATGTAAAATGTAAACTACCATTCGCACCCAAACACGATAAATCAAGAAATATCATGAATAAGAAATATGAGAACTGGAATTGGTATAAATGAACTCGGGTGTTACAAGTGTTAGGGGCAAAAACCACATCAGGAGTTTCAAATATATGGGAAACTTGCAATTTTAGCATACCTTCTGAAATGTGGTGACTAGAGTGGATTCCATCTAGGTCATCATACAATGATAGTTGGATCCCAATCCTATTAATGAGTAGGATTACCTTTGGGAGATTATTTCACTTAACAATCAATGCTATAAACCAAGTAGGTCTCTAGAACGGTGTTAGCGGGGCTATGCCTTCAGTGAAAAGAGGTTACATAATTAAGGAACTTTGTGAAAGCGTTGGAAAACCTCTCTCGATGTACCGACACTAGCCTGGCCGAAAGGTTAAGCAAGTATTGTGACGTGCAATTAATCCTGACTAGTTCTTCTTTTAGGGTTTGAAGAAGAATTTGAGAAAACTGTGGGAGCCATCCTGATTAGATAAATTAGTAACCAATTTGATCTTGCAAGAGCGCATGCTAAGTGTTTCTTTTCTCTCTATCCAGGTAGCAACCATTTCATGCCCTAATCAAGATAATAAAATGTATCGCTTGACCGATCTGAATTCTTATTCGGGGCTGGGGAACGTCGGTTCAGGTCTAACTTATGACAACTGTCATGAGTATGTGCCGAGGAAAAAGGATTGCATGAATTCCTTGATGACCCCAACGAAGAAGAAGCATACTATTGCGTCTCCTTCAGGTGTTTTTGTTATTGAGAACTGTTTTTCGGTCAGTTCTACCTCCTGGGTACTAGATACCGGATCAAGATCTCATATCTGTAATTTATCGCAGGGACTGAGAAAAAGTAGGATAGTTGGACCTGGTGATATTTCCCTCAGAGTAGGGAACGGAGCACAAGTTGTTGCTGCTGCCGTCGGTGAATATCACCTAGTGTTGCCAAATAACAATACTATGATTTTGAACAATTGCGACTATGTACCTTCCATGGTTTGCAACATAATATCAGTTTTTTTACTCAATAAAGATGGATATAACTTTGTTCTTGATAGAAATATCATGAACATTTACCTTAATAAGGTACTGGTTGCAGAAGGTACACTGTTTAATGGTATCTATGTTCTAAATCAAAACATAGTTTTTAATGTACAAAACACACGCAAGAGGAAGAGTTTAGATACGAACGAATCCTACTTGTGACATTGTAGACTTGGTCATATCGGAGAGAAAAGACTAAGTTGCATAAGGATGGATATTTGAATACGTTCGAATTTTCATCTTATGAAACTTGTCAGTCTTGTCTCAAGGGAAAGATGACCAAATCTCCGTTCACCGGACACGGAGAAAGAGCAACAGAGCTCTTGGGACTCATACACAGTGATGTATGTAGTCCGATGTCTATACATGCAAGGGGTAGGTTCTTGTACTTCATCACATTCACTGACGATCTCTCTATGTTCGGGTATGTGTATCTTATGAAACAAAAATCTGAAACTTTTGAGAAATTCAAAGAATTCAGAAAGGAAGTAGAGAACCGGACTGACAAAAGTATTAAGATCCTCCGATCTGATAGAGAAGGGGAGTACTTAAGCACGGAATTCCAAGAATACCTAAAAGAGAATGGAATTCTCTCTCAGCTTACTCCTCCGTATTCACCACAGCACAATGGTGTATCGGAGAGGAGGAACCATACCTTATTGGACATGGTTCGCTCCATGATGAGTAATGCTGAGTTGCCTTTTTCATTCTGGGGGTTTGCTCTTGAATCAGCTGCATTCATATTGAATAGAGCACCGACCAAATCAGTGCCTACCACCCCATATGAAATATGGAGTGGGAAAAGACCATGTCTTAATTACATTAAGATATGGGGGTGTCCTGCCTTTGTTAAAAAGCAGAACCCAGGTAAACTCGAGGCAAAATTTGTATTGTGCAAGTTTGTGGGATACCCTAAGCATTCACGGGGGTATCTGTTCTACCACACCGAGGAACAGAAGGTGTTTGTTTTTCGTCACGCCACCTTCTTAGAGTGGCAATATCTTGCAAAAGAAATTAGTGGGAGTACGGTAAAACTGGAAGAAATTTCTGAACCACAAACTGTAACAGAAGATTTGGTAGAACCCTTAGATTCGATGACCCCGGACGAACCCCAGCTACTTCACAGATCTAGTAGTATTTCTCATCCGCCTAAGAGATACTACGGTTTTCTCATAGAAGGGGATCGAAAGGATTACATCTTAGAAGAAGATGATCCTACTAGTTACAGGCATGCCATTATCAGTAGGGACTCTGATAAGTGGCTGGATGCTATGCGATCTGAAATTGAGTCCATGTACACCAATAAAGTGTGGACCTTGGAAGTTGCTCCACCTGGGGTAAAACCCGTTGGATGCAAATGAATCTACAAAAGGAAGATTGGTGTAGATGGGCAGGTGGAAACCTATAAGGCTAGACTTATTGCAAAAGGTTTTCGTCAAAGACCAGGATTGGACTATGACGAAACCTTTTCTCTAGTGGCTATGCTCAAATCCATTCGGATCCTACTTGCCATTGCTGCCTTCCATGACTATGAGAACTGGCAGATGGACGTAAAAACGGCTTTTCTAAACGGTAGTTTGGAAGAGTGCGTTTATATGGATCAGCCAGAAGGTTTTGTAGACAGTGGGAGCAACGGGAAGGTGTGCAAGTTGCTCAAATCTATTTATGGATTGAAGCAGACATTGCGGAGCTGGAACATCTGTTTTGATGGAACAGTCAAGGAATTTGACTTCATCAAGAACGGGGATGAGCTATGTATTTATAAGAAGATTGTAGAATGAACTGTCGTATTCCTCGTCTTGTACGTGGACAACATTCTTTTGATGGGAAAAAATATTCCCATGTTACAATCGATCAAGCTGTTCTGATCACAAAGGTTCTCCATGAAGGACCTGGGTGATGCTTCGTATATTCTGGGGATCAGGATCTACATAGATAGGTCCAAAAGATTATTGGGACTTTCGCAGTCTAGGTACATAGAAACCGTATTAAAAAGATTTAGTATGGAAGATTCCAAGCGTGGTAACATACCCGCATTGCACGGAATCACACTCTCCAAGGAGATATCTCCCAAGACTAATGAGGAGAGGGTTCGCATGAGCACTATACCCTACGCTTCGGCGGTAGGATCTATAATGTATGCGATGCTATGTACAAGACCAGATGTAGCTTACACGCTTAGCGTGGTGAGCTGGTATCAATCGAACCCAGGTGAGAACCACTAGACAGCAGTGAAGAACATTCTCAAGTACCTGAGAAGGACTAAGGAGATGTTCTTGGTTTTCGGTAATGGAGACCTCAAGGTCGAGCCCTTTACCGATTCAAGCTTCCAGAGTGACAAGGATGACAGAAAGTCTGTCTCGGGTTTTGTGTTTACCCTCAACAGAGGGGCGGTGTGTTGGAGAAGTTCCAACAGGATACCGTCGCAGACTCAACGATGGAGGCTGAATACATTGCTACGAGCGATGCCGCAAAACAAGCAGTCTGGATGAAGAAGTTCATTACTGAATTTCAGGTAGTTCCGTCCATTGTTGATCCGATATCTTTATATTGCGATAACAATGGGGCTATAGCTTTAACGAAGGAACTACGGTCCTATTAGAAATCCAGACACATCTTAAGGCGGTATCACCTGATCAGGGAGATAATAGATCGCCAGGAGATCGAGATCCGGAGAGTGGATACAAAAGAGAACACGGCGGATCCATTTACAAAGGCCCTCCCTCAAGCACAGTTCGAGTGACTTTTTGAGATGTTGGGTATGCGGTACGCCATCAGCTAGCCTTAGAGCAGACGTTGGGTATTCGGTACGCCAATAACTGGCCTTTAGTGCAAGTGGGAGATTGTTGGATATATATGCCCTAGAGGCCATTATTGTATATGTATACATGTGGATGCTGGGGATATATATGTATAGGACGATCTTGCTCAGTTATATAGTATATTATTTCAGTTGTCTTTATCAGAATATGTGTATTTGTTTTTATTGATCCTTTATCCAGCTTGCACATATTGATAAAGACTCGATATAGTAGTATACTATTATGGTTTGACTTTATCTTAACATGGCATATTTTATTACATATTGCAGTTACATGTTGATAAAGCCCGTAGGATCTTTCTTGACTACCTGCATTGTGATGGAGATCATACTTATAGGAGTTGGTTAGTTTGTAAGCATATCCTTAAATGTGCCAAGTCGTAGGAGTATCGAGATCGGGCATCGACACTCCAGAGTAGACTTGAGTGTAAATTTCTAGACCAGGACGAGGGATGGTGGTTGGTCCCACAACCATTGGTGTGATCACTTAAGATTGTATACGGGTGCTCACTGGGGGTGAGTACACTGGACGAACTCGTCGAGAGCCTCTACATGGTATTATACCTATCGTCAGATAGCGGTTCTCTTGTGACATGTGTACAAGTTAGTCTTTGGACCTGAGATTGTCATTTGTCTCGTGTGAGTTCCCACCGTGCTTTGATCACTACCCTACCACAGTTCTACTGAGTCGTGCAAACAGGTTTTGGTTGGGTACAGTCCTGAGCCACATGGAGGCAGTGAGTGATTGTCAGGGATTCGTCTCTCCAGGTATTGGGAGTTGATGTCGCACTGTGTTCGATTGGCCAGGACCATAAGACCTTGGCCAAGGCATTTGGGATTTACTGATAGGTTGATCAGTAGTTTCCCGGATTGGTCCTGAGTCGCATCGGCACGAATTATCGGGTTATTAGGATCTGACGCTTACCACCCCTAGACCCGGTATGTGATACTCTTAGATAAAGAGACCGAACTGTACGGATATTGTCTCGGATAGGCTCAGTTGGGATCCGGATGAGTTTGCTCGTCGGCTTTTCATTTCGACAGGTACCTGGGTAGCCGTTACGTATAGCTAGTGCCGCTGACGTGCTTGTGGTTATGGATTTATCCAGTAACGCACTGCCTACGTACTGTTGAGTATTTAGAGTCCTACACAGAGGGTTTCGCTACTTTGGGCGAAACGATGTAGAGGCCGTATGGTTTTACGGATTGGGGCACGACCGGGTTGGGGCACGACCGGGTTGGGTCCAAGCATCCATTATACAAATAATGGCCTCTAGGGCATACATATATCCAACAGATTGGGGCACGACCGGGTTGAGGTCGATGTCACCATTGTATATATATATTTTTCTTTTCTGCACTAGGATTACCCTGTGGAGGAGTGCTCGAATAGCCGGGTTCTAGAGGGCAACGAGCCCGCATCTCATGGCGTTGAGACGGAGGGGGCCTCACTTTAGAATTGGCAGGCTATTTGCCGCACTCGTTGGGGGTATATGATGACCCACGGAGGGACGCTCAAGTTACCGGATCCTATTGTAAGTGCACGGCGGCGCTCCGGCCGTAAAACTGAGGCCAAAATGCGGAAACGATACTTTACTTTAAACTTTAAACCGGCACCACCGCGCACAAAAATCCCGGATCGGGCCATTAATCTAGTCCTAGCTAACTAAAGAACAGGGTAGAGAGAGATGCCGAGCAATCCGTGTCCTTCGGTCTTCTCGTCGTCGTCCCGATCTCCCGCGGAATCTCCGGTCTTCACCTCCTCGCCGGAAGGGCACCACATCGCCGGCTTCTTTTACGGGCTCGCACCTCTGGACCGAGGCAACTCCGGCACGAAGTTGGCGAGTCGACGTGCCCAAGGATGCTGTAGGTTAACTGTAGAACTCTATGTCTCTTTGGGGTTGTGGAAGTTGCCATTAGTGGAGGATTGAGAAGATAGCATTTTTGGAGATGAGGTTGGGGATTTTTGCAAAAACAAGAGAACCAAAAATCTCCACAAAAATATGGGCAGCCCCATCTTTTGCTTGGCCGGCCCCTTGAGGAAAAAATGAGAAGTGAGAGAGGGAGTGGGCAATCAAGCAAGAGAGAGAAAAAGGGCTATCATGAAGAATAATGATTACAATCAAAACCCCACTCCATCACCTAATCATAACTTCCAAAAGTCAAGCCATCATGGAAAAAGAAAGTCAAGTGAGGTCAATGGATGGTGCACCATCATGAAACCACAATATGCAAAGACAACCCTCCAAAATGCTTATTTGCACAAATGCAAATAAGCCCTCCTCTACCAATTTTCGGCCAATGAAAGATACAAAGGAAAATGGCCGAAACGGAAAGCAAACTGGCGACTCCAAAAAACTGATCCCGTTATAAATTACAGGAAAACCCCGCTACTGTATATACATACCCGCATTAGTATTCCGACCGAATACAAATGCAATGAGACAAAATCTACACTATATTATACTAGGATCCGGTTTAAACCAAAGCCCGCTAGTATAAACCGTCCGATCATGATCCGTGCAATACCGCACGTATCTGATCGAACCCTGCCATATCTCCATACGGCCTCTACAGCGTTTCGCCCGAAACTTGAGAAAACGGTCTGTGGGGGACTCTAAAGACTCGTCAATACTTTGGTTGTGGATTTAACCACTAGCACGTCAGAGGTATTAGCCTATACGTAACGGGCTACCAGGTATTGACCAAAAGGGACGTCGATGAGCGAACTCATCCTGACACCCTACTGAGCCTGTCAGTGACAATATCCGTACAGTCCGGTCCGTTCGTCTATGAGCATCGCATGGCGGGCCTAGGGGGTTGTTAAAAGTCAGACCCCCAAAAGCGGTACAAGTCGTGTCGGAGTGTAGCCCAGAATACCCTGAGATACTACTGGAATACCTACCAGTAAATCTCCTGCCTTGGCCAAGGACTTCGTGTAATGGCTCTCCTAGACACAGCGCGACCTCACCCCCAATACCGAGAGAGACGAACCCCTGAAGATCCGCTCACTGCCTCCATGTGGCTCGGGACTGTACCCAACTAAAACCTGTTTGCACGTCTCCTTTGAGCGTGGTAGGGTAGTAATCAAAGTACAGTGGGAACTCACATGAGACAAATGACGATCCTCAGGTCGATGAACTAACCTGTACACATGTCACCAGGGAACTGCTATCTGACGTCAGGTATAAGACCAACTAGCATGTTCCCGGCGAGTCCTGTCCGGTGTACTCATAACCCAATGAGCACCTGTATACATCTTAGGTGAACCAACTGACACCAGTGGCTTGTGAGACCAGCCACCGCCCCTCGTCGGGGTCTCGACTGTATACACTAGTCTACTCTGGAGTATCGATGCCCTGTCACGAAACTCCCATGACTAAGGACCTTTTAAGGATGTGCTTATAGACCACCAGCTCCCACGTATATGATCGCCCTCATACTGCTGGCAGTCAAGCAAGAATCCTAGGGGCTCTATCAACGTGTAATAGTGACCTGTCAGGTCACCTAAAGCAGTACACGATGATAAAGATAAACCAGATAGCATATTATCATCTTGAGTAAGACTGTCCTACCGGGATAGTTCCTCCCTCAATCATTGCAATCACGTGCCTGTGATCCAATAATTGACTCTGAGGGCACTATCTCCAACACCTGTGAAGTGCTGGGTAGCCCATTCACTTTGTTGATTGGGGTTGCCTCACTTTTGGGATTGGCGGGTAACTTTCCGCGCTAGTAGGGGTCCAGGTTTTCATTGCATGGGCTATCCATACGACTGGGAACGTCGGGTTTTATTTACGGCTCAAGTGAAACCCGAGGTTCCAAGATTATCCACCATTCTGTGTTGCTTGATGGTGATCTGTGATGTTTTTATATCATGCATGGGACGAATGTTATATATATTTATATATATAATAGTAGATGTTGTATATGTTTTGCACCCGTGCTAGTCCATCCCCCGCTCTGCCGTTAGTTAAGTAACCTAACGGTGCATGACGGTGTTGGAGATAGTGCCCTCATAGTCAATTATTGGATCACAAGCACGTGATTGCAATGATTGAGGGAGGACCTATCTCGGTAGGACAGTCTTACTCAAGATGATAGTATGGTATCTGGTTTATCTTTATCACCGTGTACTGCTTTAGATGACCAGACAGGTCGCTATTACACGTTGATAGAGCCCCTAGGATTCTTGCTTGACTGCCAGCAGAATGAGGGCGATCATATACGTGGGAGCTGGTAGTCTATAAGCACATCCTTAAAAGGTCCCTAGTCGTGGGAGTTTTGAGACAGGGCATCGATACTCCAGAGTAGACTAGTGTATATAGTCGAGACCCCGACGAGGGGCGGTGGCCGGTCTCACAAGCCACTGGTGTCAGTTGGTTCACCTAAGATGTATACAGGTGCTTATTGGGTTATGAGTACACCGAACAGGAATTGCTGGGAACATGCTAGTTGGTCTTATACCAGACGTCAGATAGCAGTTCCCTGGTGACATGTGTACAGGTTAGTTCATCGACCTGAGGATCATCATTTGTCTCGTGTGAGTTCCCACTGTACTTTGATAACTACCCTACCACGCTCAAAGGAGACGTGCAAACAGGTTTTAGTTGGGTACAGTCCCGAGCCACATGGAGGCAGTAAGCGGATCTTCAGGGGTTCGTCTCTCCCGGTATTGGGGGTGGGGTCACGCCGTGTCTCGGAGAGCCATTACACAAAGCCCTCGGCCGAGACAGGAGATCTACTGGTAGGTATTCCAGTAGTATCTCAGGGTGTTCTGGGCTACACTCCGACAGGACTTGTACCGCTTTTGGGGGTCTGACTTTTACCAACCCCCTAGGCCCGCCATGCGATGCTCATAGACGAACGGACCGGACTGTACGGATATTGTCACTGACAGGCTCAGTAGGGTGTCAGGATGAGTTCGCTCATCGACGTCCCTTTTGGTCAATAGCTGGTAGCCCGTCACGTATGGCTAACATCTCTGACGTGCTAGTGGTTAAATCCACAGCCATAGTATTGACGAGTCTTTAGAGTCCCCCACAGATAGCTGCTCAAGTTTCGGGCGAAACGCTGTAGAGGCCGTATGGAGATATGACAGGGTTCGATCTGATACGTGCGGTATTGCACGGATCATGATCGGACGGAAAATACTAGCGGGCTTTGGCTTAAGCCGGATCCTAGTATTGCACAGTGTAGACTTTGTCTCATTGCATTTGTATTCGGTCGGAATACAAATGCGGGTATGTATATACAGTAGCGGGGTTTCCTGTAATTTATTACGGGATCAGTTTTATGAAGTTGCCAGTTTGCTTTCCGTTTCGTCCATTTTCATTTGTATCTTTCCTTGGCCGGAAATTGGTGGAGGAGGGCTTATTTGCAAGCATGCAAATTTGATTTGTGGTGGGTGTTATTTGCATGCTGTTGCTTCATGATGGTTGCACCATCATTTGACTTCTTCTTTTCATCATGGCTTGACTTTTGGAGTAATCATGGTTGTTGATGATTAGGCTTTGGAGTGAGGTTCTTATTTGTGATCATGATATATGATTATCATCCATTTTCTCTCTCTCTCTTGCATGAGAGCTTCCCCTCCCCCCTTGACTTTTCTCTCTCTCCAATTCTCACTTATTCTTGGAGATTTGGCCGGCCACTAAGGGGGATGGGGCTGTCCAAAATTCTAGTAAGGGAATTTTGATCTCTTTTGGCTTGCAAAATTCCCATTGCTCCATCTCCAAAAAGCTTAGTTCATTTCCTCCACCATATGGCAACTTCCTCAAACCCCAAGAGACATAGAGTTCTACAGTTAACCTACAGCATCCTTGGACACGTCGACTCGCCAACTTCGTGCCCGAGTTGCCTCGGTCCAGAGGTGGGAGCCCGTAAAAGAACCCGGCGATGTGGTGCCCTTCCGGTGACGTGGTGGAGACCGGAGATTCCGCGGGGAGATCGGGACGATGACGAGAAGACCGAAGGACACGGATCGCTCGGTATATCTCTCTACCCCTTCTCTTGTTAGCTAGGATTAGATGAATGGCCCGATCCGGGATTTTTGTACGCGGTGGTGCCGGTTATAAAGTTAAAGTAAATTATCGTTTCCGCATTTTGGCCTCGGATTGACGGCCGGGGCGCCGCCGTGCACTTACACTGGTATCAGAGCCACGCCATTAACCTAGTCTAGCTTGGTCTAATGTGTTTACATTCTCGATCGAACAAAATTCCAAAACCCGCGTTTTCAAAGTATCAGTTCTCTGTCGAAATTTTTTTGGCTCCAAAATTTTTTCAGGGTATTGAAGAATGATGTGCAGGGAATTCTAAGACTTCTGTAGAAATTTGATCACGCGAACACACTATCCTACCACGGAACCGCGGCCAAACCCATGCTTGGGCCGCGGTTCCGCCGCAGTCTTTACTGTTCATTGCACAAAACTTTTACAGAGAGCTTCTGAGTTAAAAATAAGGTTTTTGGAATGTTATTTTTGGACCCAGAATTTCTTTAAGTGCTACAGTAGTGCTTGGGGGCCCACTTAGGAAAATTTGATCGATCAAAAATTTTAAACACATTAGTTCACAGTATTTACATTATATCTGCGACCGTGAATGTCACTTGATCGGTAAATCCTGTCTAACTGCTATAGCCCGGTTAGACGGATTTGCGAACGTGACATTCACGTTGATGTTCTGTGTTGTGCTATGATGTCGTGGATTGGTCATGGGGGATAGCCTGGATGCAATGTTAGTATAGTTTTTGTTGTATTATGTACATTTGATATTGCGGGACGAGCGTCCGACATGTGGACTGCCGTCACTGCCTGTCTGTATATTATTCTTTTGGGGCACGACCGGGGTGAGGTCGATATACCCGTTGTATGTATATTTTACTTTCTGTACTAGGATTACCCCGCGGAGGGGTGCACGGGTAGCCGGATTCTAGAGGGCAACGGGCCCGCATCTCATGGCGTTGAGACGAAGGGGGCTTTACTCTAGAATTAGCAGGCAATTTGCCGCACTCATAGGGGGTACAGGTTGACCCAGGAGGGGTGCCCAAGTTACCGGATTCCGTGAAGTGTTGGGTGGTCCATTCACGTTGCTGAAGGGGGCTGTCTCGCTTCAGGTTTTGGCGGGTAACTTGCCGCGCCCGTAGGGGTCTAGGATTTCATCGCACAGGCTATCCGCACGACCAGGGGAACGTCAGGTTTCAGTAGCGGCTCTATGAAACCCGGGGATCCCAGATATCTGTATTGTTCTGTGATGCTTATTACATTTCTGTGATGTTTCATTTTATCACGCCTTGAGCGAAAATTATATATTGATATATATACTAGTAGATGTCGTATATGTTTGGCATCCGCGCTAGTCCAGTCCCCGCTCTGTCGTTAGTTAACTAACCTAACGGGTAATGACGGGACCCAGTGGCGAATGCGGATGGCATATACGTACGTCATTATTTTCGTTCTTTATTGGTGTGATCAATTGATGGGACTGCATTTATTCGGATCAATGCAAGCTAAACAAAGCTATTCTGATGTTGTTGGAACAACTTTTCAAAAAGCTGTTATTGCAAGGACGTTCGCTTTTGTTTTGCACAGTGGTATTCAGTTGGAATATCCCGCTCCTCAGTCGACGACGCAAGGGCCGAGATCCCTTCACCGGGAGTGACCCCTTGGACAGAAGTTTGCGTCAGGGCAATAACTTCACTATAGTCATTTACTTTTGCTTTGCATCGTGGTATTCAGTTGGAATATCCTGCACCTCATTCTACGGGGAAAGAGCCGAGATCCCTTCACCGGGAGTGACCTCTTTAGCAAAGGTTTTCACCACTATATTTTTAAAAGCTATCCGGTTCCTTCAACGATATCAAGTTCATTACGTTAAAGGTTTTTCGCCAGAAACCATTCGCAGCCCTCCGTCGTTTCAGACGGGTAGCATGTAGTATTCATGCTATGTTTGTTGACCTTCGTCAAGGCATAGTGTATGGTAGCTGCTTGTTACCTTTCTGCTGCATAGATAGATGCGTTGGTTTGGGACAGTCGTTTAGCCTTGTTGACCTTCGTCAAGGGCTTGTACGGGTGGGTTCAAATTAACCTGGACAATGACGGGTAGAACTTGACATGTGACTTATGATTTGTTGACCTTCGTCAAGGTCATAAGAGCATGGGGCAAAAATCACATCGGGAGTTTCTAAAGAAACTGAAACTTGCCAGATATGCGCATACCTTCTGGAGTGTGATAACGTGAGCGAAGTCCATCTCGTTATCATGCGATGATAGTTGGATCCCGATTCCCACCGATGAGTTGGTTTACTCCTCGGGTGATCCTGACTAATTCTTCTTTCAGGTTTGGAGGAGAATTTGACGTTACAGTGGGAGGTTTCCTGATTAGATAAAGTGATAACCATTCTGATCTAGGTTAGAGTGCACGCTGAGTGTTTCTTTTCTCTCTCTCTTTTGCAGCGACCATGACCCGACCTTAGACTATGACTAAGAGACCAAAATTAACCGAACCTTCTTAAACACTGGCTTTTGGATTGTCAAAGTTGCAAACCTCATTGCCACTCCTACTTTTACCCTTTTCTCCAGGACACCCCGTATTAGTATGAACGTCCACTTCCATTGGACAAAACCATCATATAGTTATATACGAACTCGAAGGAATTTATTCGAGGATGGTTTCCGGTTCTGAAGAAAATGAATAGGACTATTCAGTTGTCTTTTCTTTTTACCTTCTCTCAGGTTGCGAGTGCCCCTTAGATTAGGGGATAGTACACCTATTACGCAAATTGGATAGTCTTCTTCCAAACCATAGGCAGGTGCCGACCGGTAGGGAATGAAGAAAACCAATTAACCTAACGATGGTGTACAGAAGGTATTATGTAAAGACAAATAAAGGGATTAGAAGGAGGGCAAAGTAAATTGCGACTGCTATTCACGACCAAACCAAGTATTTCATTACCACTCCCACTTCACCTTTGTATTTCTCCAGGACACTCCGTATCACTACGAAGATCCATAGTTTATTGGATATTCCATCGTATGGTTATATACGAACTCGAAAGGAACTTGTTCCAGTTCGGGGATGGATTCTGGTTCAGGAGAAATAGGAATAAGGTTTTTTCAGGTGTCTTTTATCTTCACCTTCTCTCGCATTGCGAGTGTTCCTAGGATTAGGACAGTACACCCATTATGCTTATTGGATAGTCTTCTTCCAAACCATAGGCTGGTGCCGAACGGTAGGGAAGGAAGAAAACCATTTGGCCTAAAGGGGTGTACAGAAGGTAATGACTAAAGACATATAAAGGGATTTGGAGAGATGGCAAAGAAATATACGGTTACAGTTGTGAATCTGGATGATGGAAGAGGCATTACTAGGAATACCCGGATACCCCATCGAAACATTTCAATGTTTCAGTTTTACTGTGTACTGTTAAAAGAAAACGGATTTCCCAATTAGACACTTGCTCCAGGGTATGTATTTACCAGGTATGATTCTCACATCTGTATGGTTTTACAGATGATGAGTGGGAGTAAGTTATTGGGAATTAGGTGATCATCCTTATTATATCGGAATTCGTTGTAATTGGTGATATTTGAGGAAATCGCCTGGGCTGTTTGCCGGACGGCAAATATTTGGTTTTGAATATCCGCAGTTATGCACCAATTTCAAATTGATATATCTGTACGTCTATTTTCATAGAGTGAGATATACCTTTTTGAAATTATGTCTATGACATTTACCTATATCAGTGGATAGTTAGGTAAGGAGTATTAAACAACGGTGTAACTCTTCTTAACCATAAGTACAGTTTTCAACCTACGACACACAGGGATTGAGTTATTAGACTCAGGGGACTTATACAGAGTATTGTATGTTGTCCAGTGTCCATGAGGACAGAGGGGTTGGTTCTCGTACTATATTCGGTTTACTTATGACTTCTTTAGTTTTTAGACATGTGTTTCGTAGAAACGCAAGGTCCGAGTTTTGAGAAGTTATAGGTATAAGAGTAAAGTAGAGAACCAAATGTTGCAAGTATCGGGATTCTTCAAGGTGATCGAAGATGTAGATACTTGTGGATGGTATTCAGTTGATAGTAATGATTAAGAGAACTTGCTTCTCTTTTAGGTTACTCATAATTGGAAGCACTCCTAAGTTGAGTAATGTTGATCGGCCTCTTTCCATTTAGTTAACATGCACTGGAGACAGTTGCATGATTTGAATCTGGTTCAATTAAATCAGTGCTTCTGTTTCTGTATTGGATATAGAATAGTTCATATCTTAACGATGTTAAGGTACGGGGAGTTGTCCGGCTTATGCTTAAAACCAGACTCCGGATAACTCAAGGCACGTTTTGTAATGGCTGTTTGTGGGTTGACCCAAGCTATGATGATGGTTGACTTTCTACCATCTGGAAGATCAATAGTGATATTGTTCTTGACTCGCCACAGTTTTAAAAGAAATGGATTTTTTCAGAAAACAGTAGTGGGAGTATGGTAGAACTGGAAGTGTTTCCAGAACCGCAAACGATTACGGAAAATTTGATAAGAACCTAAAGATTCAATCTGATTTGACATTAAATTGGCCACTCCGCAGATATGGTGGGTAATCTCAGGCACCCGAGAGGTACTCCGGTAGCCTCAAAGACGGTGACAGGGAGGTTCTTGTTTACCCAGACTTGCCATTGTTGTTGTTCCAGACTGTGAGACTCGGCAGGAGGATGAGTATAGCGTCGTTCTAAACTGGGTTTAGAAGTGTACGTCTATATGACTCTGCCAGAGGGTTGTCGTGGTTAGTGGGAGCAGCGGAAGCATTGGTGGACAAGAGGCTTATGTCTATGGACTAAAGCAGATATAGCGGAGATAGATCATCTATTTCTGATGTGACAGTCATAGGTTTGACTTCATCGGGATAAGAGATGGATCTGTTAAGAAGGTAGTAGGGTGTGATGTCCTGCTATTTGGATGACACACACAGAGTAGGAAGTAATATTCCTATACTACGATCGATTGTACTTTGGTCGTCACACAGTGGTTTCTCCACAAAGGATATAGATATAATATCAGACATTCTGGTTACTAGATCTATGGTTTTAGATCTAGATTTGGGTAGTTTCCCAATCTGGGTACTTAGACAGCATTCTAAAGGTGTTTTAGAATGGACGACTCCTGGCACGGTAGTGTACCTACAGGTGATGGAGTCACCCTCTCTAAAGGTGTCTTACAGACTAAAGTGGAGAGGGATGTGCATGATTGGCAGATCATTTGCTTAGGCAATTGAGTCAATCATGAGATGTCAAGTACCACACCAGATGTTGTTTTTGCAGTAGATGCAAGAAGTCGACATTAATCCAATCCTGGAGAAACAATCGGAAGCAGTTTTAGAACATAAGTGGATGTTCTAGGGATATGATAACGACAGCCTCATTCGAGAGACAGTTATCATTCCAGGCTTCCAAGGTGACCTGGATGACAAAGAGGTTGTCAGAGTTATAGTTTTCCTTCTGACGAGGGGCAGTATTTTGGACAGGTAGTCCAAGGGGATACTGAGGGAGGCATGGCGCAGGATACTGATTAAGTTCAGTTGACGATACAGTCTAAGAAGTTTGGATTTGGAGTTCATTTTTGAGCTAGGTCCCATCAGATATCCAGACATACTCTAAGACAGGTATTGCTCATTTCGGGAGATAGGTTTCTCCGCGAACTTGAGATAAAGAGAGACATAGAAAGAAACATCAAAGCGGATCCACTCACTGATGCTCTTCCTCGAACGCAATAGTTTCGCAAACGGGTTTTGTGAGACTGACTGGTAGAGGAGTTGGGTGTTCGGTATCACACGGGCTGTGAGTATGCGACATCGCAATAATTAGCCTTGAGTGCAAGTGGGAGATTGTTGGAGATAGTGCCCTCAGAGTCAATTATTGGATCACAGGCACGTGATTGCAATGATTGAGGGAGGACCTATCCCGGTAGGACAGTCTTACTCAAGATGATAGTATGCTATCTGGTTTATCTTTATCATCGTATACTGCTTTAGGTGACCAGACAGGTCGCTATTACACGTTGATAGAGCCCCTAGGATTCTTGCTTGACTGCCAGCAGTATTAGGGCGATCATATACGTGGGAGCTGGTAGTCTATAAGCACATCCTTAAAAGGTCCCTAGTCGTGGGAGTTTCGAGACAGGGCATCGATACTCCAGAGTAGACTAGTGTATACAGTCGAGACCCCGACGAAGGGTGGTGGCCGGTCTCACAAGCCACTGGTGTCAGTTGGTTCACCTAAGATGTATACAGGTGCTCATTGGGTTATGAGTACACCGGACAGGACTCGCCGGGAACATGCTAGTTGGTCTTATACCAGACGTCAGATAGCAGTTCCCTGGTGACATGTGTACAGGTTAGTTCATCGACCTGAGGATCGTCATTTGTCTCGTGTGAGTTCCCACTGTACTTTGATTACTACCCTACCACGCTCAAAGGAGACGTGCAAACAGGTTTTAGTTGGGTACAGTCCCGAGCCACATGGAGGCAGTGAGCGGATCTTCAGGGGTTCGTCTCTCCCGGTATTGGGGGTGAGGTCGCGCTGTGTCTAGGAGAGCCATTACACAAAGCCCTCGGCCGAGGAAGGAGATCTACTGGTAGGTATTCCAGTAGTATCTCAGGGTGTTTTGGGCTACACTCCGACACGACTTGTACCGCTTTTGGGGGTCTGACTTTTACCAACCCCCTAGGCCTGCCATGCGATGCTCATAGACGAACGGACCGGATTGTACGGATATTGTCACTGACAGGCTCAGTAGGGTGTCAGGATGAGTTCGCTCATCGACGTCCCTTTTGGTCAATAGCTGGTAGACCGTCACGTATGGCTAATACCTTTTACGTGCTAGTGGTTAAATCCACAGCCATAGTATTGACGAGTCTTTAGAGTCCCCCACAGACAGTTGCTCAAGTTTCGGGCGAAACGCTGTAGAGGCCATATGGAGATATGGCAGGGTTCGATCAGATACGTGCGGTATTGCACGGATCATGATCGGACGGAAAATACTAGCGGGATTTGGTTTAAGCCGGATCCTAGTATTGCACAGTGTAGACTTTGTCTCATTGCATTTGTATTCGGTCGGAATACAAATGCGGGTATGTATATACAGTAGCGGGGTTTTCCTGTAATTTATTACGGGATCAGTTTTATGAAGTTGCCAGTTTGCTTTCTGTTTCGGCCATTTTCATTTGTATCTTTCCTTGGCCGGAAATTGGTGGAGGAGGTCTTATTTGCAAGCATGCAAATTTGATTTGTGGAGGGTGTTATTTGCATGTTGTTGCTTCATGATGGTTGCGCCATCATTTGACTTCTTCTTTTCATCATGGCTTGACTTTTGGAGTAATCATGGTTGTTGATGATTAGGCTTTGGAGTGAGGTCTTATTTGTGATCATGATATATGATTATCATCCATTTTCTCTCTCTCTCTTGCATGAGAGCTTCCCCTCCCCCCTTGACTTTTCTCTCTCTCCAATTCTCACTTATTCTTGGAGATTTGGTCGGCCACTAAGGGGTATGGGGCTGTCCAAAATTCTAGTAGGGGAATTTTGATCTCTTTTGGCTTGCAAAATTCCCATTGCTCCATCTCCAAAAAGCTTAGTTCATTTCCTCCACCATATGGCAACTTCCTCAAACCCCAAGAGACATAAAGTTCTATAGTTAACCTACAGCATCATTGGGCACGTCGACTCTCCAACTTCGTGTCCGAGTTGCCTCGGTCCAGAGGTGGGAGCCCGTAAAAGAACCCGGCGATGTGGTGCCCTTCCGGCGACGTGGTGGAGACCGGAGATTCCGCGGGGAGATCGGGACGACGACGAGAAGACCGAAGGACACGGATCGCTCGGTATATCTCTCTACCCCTTCTCTTGTTAGCTAGGATTAGATTAATTGCCCGATCCGGGATTTTTGTGCGCGGTGGTGCCGGTTATAAAGTTAAAGTAAATTATCGTTTCTGCATTTTGGCCTCAGATTGAAGGCCGGGGTGCCGCCGTGCACTTACAGACGGGGCCCCGTGGCAAAAGTGGATGGCATATACATACATTGTATTTTCGTTCTTTTCTGGTGTGATAGGGCTAATTTATGGGACCACATTAATTTTGATTAATGCAAGAAAAGAAACCTAAAAAGATGTTGTTGGAACAGATTTTGAAAAACTATAGTTATATTCTTTCGCTTTGCGTAGTGGTATTCGGTCGTGAATATCCAGCACCTCATTCAAGGAGGCAAGAGCCGAGATCCCTTCGTGGAGAGTGACCTCTTGAGCAAAGGTTTATACTGTAGATTACTCGGTTTTCTTCAAAACCACAAGTTTTCAAAAGTGGAGTATAAACCTCTCTTTTTCAAAACTGCTTAGGTTCCTTCAACGATATCAAGTTCATTACAATTAAGGGTTTTTCGCCAAAACCCCAGCCGTAGCCCTCCGTCATTTCTTACGAGTGTTACTTAGTATTCGTGCTGCGTATTTTGACCTAGTCAAGACGTAGTGTTTGGTAGCTGAGTAGTGCTTGTTTGTTGTAGGTATTGCGATTATTTAGGACAGCCGTATAACTATTTTGACCTAGTCAAGGTTATATACGGATGGGTCTAAATTAGTCCAGGATAATGATGGGTTGAACTTAACTAGCAGTTTATGATATGTTGACCTAGTCAAGGTCATAGGCCGTTAGGGGCAAAAACCACATCGGGAGTTTCAAACATAAATGAAACTTGCTAGTGTTGCATACCTTCTAGAGTGTGGTGATTAGAGTGACTTCTATCTAGGTTATCAGGCGATGATAGTTGGATCCTGATCCCACTGATGAGTAGGATTACTCTTGGGAGATTTTTTCACTTAACAATCAATGCTATAAATCAAGTAGGTGTCTATAATGGTGTTAGCGGGGCTATGCTGTTGGATATACATGCCATTATTGTATATGTATACATATGGAAGCTGGGGATTTGTATGTACAGGATGATCTTGCTCAGTTATATAGTATATTATTTCAGTTGTCTTTATCAGAATATGTGTATTTGTTTTTATTGATCCTTTATCCAGCTTGCACATATTGATAAAGACTCGATATAGTAGTATACTATTATGGTTTGACTTTATCTTAACATGGCATATATTATTATATATTGCAGTTACATGTTGATAAAGCCCGTATGATCTTGCTTGACTACCTGCGTTGTGATGGCGATCATACTTGTGGGAGCTGGGTAGTCTATAAGTACATCCTTAAATGTCCCAAGTCGCAGGAGTATCGAGATCGGGTATCGACACTCCAGAGTAGACTTGCGTGTAAGTTTCTAGACCACGACGAGGGACGGTGGTTGGTCCTATAACCATTGGTGTGATCACTTAAGATTGTATACGGGTGCTCACTGGGGGTGAGTACACTGGACGGACTCGCTGAGAACCTCTAGATTGTATTATACTTATCGTCAGATAGCGGTTCTCTTGTGACATGTGTACAGGTTAGTCTTTGGACCTGAGATTGTCATTTTTTTCGTGTGAGTTCCCACTGTGCTTTGATCACTACCCTATCACGGTTCTACTGAGTCGTGCAAACAGGTTTTGGTTGGGTACAGTCCTAAGCCACATGGAGGCAGTGAGTGATTGTCAGGGATTCGTCTATCCAGGTATTGGGAGTTGATGTCGCACTGTGTTCGATTGGCCAGGACTATAAGTCCTTTGCCAAGGCAGTTGGGATTTACTGATAGGTTGATCAGTAGTTTCCCGGATTGGTCCCGAGCTGCATCAGCATGAATTATCGTGTTATTAGGATCTGACGCTTACCCCCCAAGACCCGGTATGCGATACTCTTAGATGAAGAGATCGGACGGTACGGATATTGTCACGGATAGGCTCAGTTGGGATCCGGATGAATTTGCTCATCAGCTTTTCTTTTCGACAGGTACCCGGGTAGCCGTTACGTACAGCTAGTGCCACTGACGTGCTTGTGGTTATGGATTTATCCAGTAACGCACTGCCGACGTACTGTTGAGTCTCTAGAGTCCCACACAGAGGGTTTCACTACTTCGGGCGAAACGATGTAGAGGCCGTTTGGTTTTACGGCAGGGTTCGATCACATATGTGTACTTATGCACGTATGATGTTCGGGCGGTTAATACTAGCGGGCTTTGGTTTAACCCGGATCCTAGTATTATATTGTTGGATTATTTTTGTCTCTTTTGTATTCGTATTTTTCGGAATACGGATACGGGTTTGTATATACGGTGAGGGGTATTCTTGTAATTTGTTACAAGAGTGCTTTTAGAAGAAGAAACCTCATTATTTGTTTTAACCATTTAGTTAAATGGTTAATGAGGTGGAGGTATCGGGTGTTGACTTTTATTAAGTGGAGCATGGCTACTTGTTGACTCACTTGGTGAGTCATGGGTTACTATTGAGGCAAGGTGGCATCTAGATAATTTGTAGAAAATATCTAGATATTTTGTGGTGGAGATAGTTTTTTATTATTATCTTGGCAAGCTTTCTTTATTAGTCACAAGACTTAGCCATTGTTCACTTGGGGTTTTTTCATTCTTGAGTTGCTCTCTACAACACTCTCATCTCCTCCAAGTTTCTCTTCTTCTACCTCAAACCCTAGTAGTCTCATGTGTTGAGAAACCTAGGGTTCTTGAGACCAATTAATCCATCATCGCTCTCAACACCACCTAGGTTACTTAGATTAGCAAACTAAGTAACATAGTTACCTTAGTTTAAAGGTAGGAGCCTAAGGTAGACACTCTCGGGTGGATCATCTTTGACGTGAGGAAACCGTCGATCAAGCTCGATCATGGAGGCCACTAGGAGCATGCTAAAGGAGAGGAGTGAAGACCCGAAGGACTCGAGTCTCATGGTATAAACTTCTTTCACAGTAGATAGCTTCTTTAGATGCTAGTTAGGTTTATGGTAGATTTGGTTTAAGGTTATTCTAGCGCCAAGTTTACATCGTTAGAAAAAAATTTGTTCTGCAATCGGCCAGGGCGTTAGCATAACCTTTCATATGCCTCCAGTGAAAAGAGGTTATCTAATTAAAGAATTTCGCGAAAGCGTTGGAAAAGCCCCCTCGAAGTACCAATACTAGCCTGGCCGAAAGGTTAAGCAAGTATTGTGACGTGCGATTAATCCTGACTAATTCTTCTTTTAGGGTTTGAAGGAGAATTCGAGGAAACAGTCGGAGCAATCCTGATTATATAAATTAATAACCAATCTAATCTTGCAAGAGCGCACGCTGAGTGTTTCTTTTCTCTCTCTCTAGGTAGCAACCATTTCACGCCCTAATCAAGATAATAAAATGTATCGCTTGACCAATCTGAATTCTTATTCGGGGCTGGGGAACGTCGGTTCGGCTCTAACTTATGACAGCAGTCATGAGTATGAGCACAGGAAAGAGGATCGCATGAATTCCTTAATGACCCAAACGAAGAAGAAGCACACTATTGTGTCTTCTTCAGGTGTTTTTGTTATTGAGAACTGTTTTTCGGTCAGTCCTACCTCCTAGGTACTAGATACCGGATCGGGATCTCATATTTGTAATTTATTGCAGGGACTGAAAAAAAATAGGACAGTTAGACCTGGTGATATGTCCCTCAGAGTAGGGAACGGAGCACGAGTGGATGCTGTTGCCGTCGGTGAATATCACCTAGCATTGCCAAGTGGCAATACTATGATTTTGAACAATTGCTACTATGCACCTTCCATGGTTTGCAACATCATATCAGTTTCTTTACTTGATAAAGATGGATATAACTTTGTTCTTGATAGAAATATCATGAACATTTACCTTAACAAGGTATTGGTTGCAAAGTGTACACTGTTTAATGGTATCTATGTTCTAAATCAAAACGCAGTTTTCAATATACAAAACACACGCAAGAGAAAGAGTTCAGAAGAGAACGAATCCTACTTGTGGCATTGTAGACTTGGTCATATTGGAAAGAGAAGACTGAGTAAGTTGCATAAGGATGGATATTTGAATACATTCGAATTTTCATCTTATGAAACTTGTCAGTCTTGTCTCAAAAGAAAGATGACCAAATCTCCGTTCACTGGACACGGAGAAAGAGCAGCAGAGCTCTTGGAAATCATACACAGTGATGTATATGGTCCGATGTCTATACATGTAAGGGGTGGGTTCTCATATTTCATCACATTCACTGACGATCTTTCTAGGTTCGGGTATGTGTATCTTATGAAACACAAATCTGAAGCTTTTGAGAAATTCAAAGAATACAGAAACGAAGTAGAGAACAAGACTGGAAAAAGTAACAAGATCCTCCGATCTGATAGAGGAGGGGAGTACTTAAGCACGGAATTCCTATAATACCTAAAAGAGAATGGAAATTCTCTCTCAGCTTACTCCTCTGTATACACCACAGCACAACGGTGTATCGGAGCGGAGGAATCGTACCCTATTGGACATGGTTCGCTCCGTGATGAGTAACGCCAAGTTACCTCTTTCATTTTGGGGACATGCACTTTTAACAGCAGCATATCTGTAGAATGATGTTCCATCCAAATCCATGCCTAAGACACCATTCGAGATATAGAATGGTAAAAAGGATATATCTTAAAAGATTTAAGATATGGAGTTGTCCGGCTTATGTTAAAAAGCATAATCCGGATAAACTAGAGGCACAATCAGTTTTATGTAAGTTTGTGGGATATCCAAAGAATGGTTATGGATATCTGTTCTACCACACCGAGGATCAGGAGGTATTTGTTGCTCAACACGCCACCTTTTTAGAGTGGAAATTTCTTGCAAAAGAAATAAGTGGGAGCACAGTAGAACTGGAAGAAATTCACGGACCACAAACTGAAACTGAAGATTTGGTGGAACCTCAAGATTCAATAATCCCGGACGAGCCTCAGCCACTCCGCAAATCTAGAAGGATTTCTCATCCACCCGAGAGATACTACGGTTTTCTTATAGACGGGGATCGAGAGGATTGCATCTTAGAAGAAGATGATCCTACTAATTTCAGGCAGGCCATTATCAGTAGCGACTCTGATAAGTGGTTGGATGCTATGCAATCCGAAATGTAGTCCATGTACACCAATAAAGTGTGGACCTTGGAAATTGCTCCACCTGGGGTAAAACCCGTTGGATGCAAATGGATCTACAAAAGGAAGTTTGGTGTAGATAGGTAGGTGAAAATTTATAAGGCTAGAATCGTTGCAAAAGGTTTTCGTCAAAGACCAGGAGTGGACTATGATGAAACCTTTTCTCCGGTGGCTATGCTCAAATCCATTCGGATCCTACTTGCCATTGCTTCCTTCTATGACTATGAAATCTGCCAGATGGACGTAAAAACTGCTTTTCTAAATGGAGGTTTGGAAGAGTGCATTTATATGGATCAGCCAGAAGGTTTTGTTGACGGTGGGAGCAGCGGGAAGGTGTGCAAGTTGCTTAAATCCATTTATGGATTAAAGCAGGCATCGCGGAGCTGGAACATCTGTTTTGATGAAATAGTCAAGGAATTTGACTTCATCAAGAACGAGGATGAGCCTTGTATATATAAGAATATTGTAGGACGAATTGTCGTATTCCGAGTCTTGTACGTGGACGACATTCCTTTGATAGGAAATGATATTCCTATGCTACAATCGGTCAAGCTATTCTTATCACAAAGGTTCTCCATGAAGGACCTGGGTGATGCCTCGTACATTCTGGGATCAAGATCTACAGAGTAGATCCAAGAGATTATTGGGACTTTCGTAGTCCAGGTACTTAGAGTTCGTACTAAAGAGATTTAGTATGGAAGATTCCAAGCACAGTAACATACCCGCATTGCACGGAATCACTCTCTCCAAAGAGATATCTCCCAAGACTGATGAGGAGAGGGTTCGCATGAACACTATACCCTACGCTTCGGCGGTAGGATTTATAATGTATGTGATGCTATGTACCAGACCAGATGTAGCTTACGCGCTTAGCGTGGTGAGCCGGTATCAGTTGAACCCAGGTGAGAACTACTGGACAGCAGTGAAGAACATTTTCAAGTACCTGAGAAGGACTAAGGAGATGTTCTTGGTATACGGTAATGGAGACCATAAGGTCGAGTCCTTTACCGATTCAAGCTTCCAGAGTGACTAAGATAACAACAAGTCTGTCTCGGGTTTTGTGTTTATCCTCAATGGAGGGGCGTGTGTTGGAAGAGCTCCAAACAGGACACCGTCGCAGACTCGACGATGGAGGCTGAATACATTGCTGCAAACCATGCCGCAAAAGATGTGGTTTGGATGAAGAAGTTCATTACTGAACTTCAGGTAGTTCCGTTCATTGTTGATCCAATACCTCTGTATTGTGATAACAATGAGGCTATAGCTTTAGCGAAGGAACCACGGTCCCATCAGAAATCCAGACACATCTTGAGGCTGTATCACCTGATCAGAGAGATCGTTGATCACCAGGAGATCGAGGTGCGGAGAGTGGACACAAAAGACAACACGGCGGATCCATTCACAAAGGCGCTCCCTCAAGTGCAGTTCGAGCGACTTTTTGAGATGTTGGGTATGCGATACGCCAACAGCTGGCCTTAGAGCAGACGTTAGGTACTCGGTACGCCAATATATGGCCTTAGTGCAAGTGGGAGATTGTTGGATATGTATGCCCTAGATGCTATTATTGTATATATATACATGTGGATGCTAGGGATATGTATGTACAAGACAATCTTGCTCAGTTATATAGTATATTATTTGAGTTGTCTTTATCTTGATATGTGTATTTATTTCTTCTGATGCTTTATCCTGCTTGCACATATTGATAAAGACTTGATATAGTAGTATACTATTATGGTTTGATTTTATCTTAACATGTGCATATGTTATACTCGTTATTACATACGGCAGTTACATGTTGATAAAGCCCGTAGAATCTTGCTTGACTACCAGCGTTATGATGGCGATCATATTTGTGGGAGCTGGGTAGTCCATAAGCATATCCTTAAAAGGTCCCTATTCGTGTGAGTATCGAGACTGGGCATCGATATTTCGGAGTAGACTGGTGTATATGTTTCTAGACCCCGACGAAGGGGATGGTTGGTCCCGCAACCATTGGTCTGATGCGCCTAAGATCGTATATAGGTGCTCACTGGGTGTGAGAACACTGGACGGACTCGCCAAGAACTTCTAGATGGTACTATACATATCGTCAGATGGAAGTTCTCAGGTGACATTGTACAGGTTAGTCTTCGGACCTAAGATCGTCATTTGTATTGTGTGAGTTCCACTGTACTTTAATCACTACCCTACCACGGCTCTACTGAGTCGTGTAAAGAGGTTTTGGTTGGGTACAGTCCCGAGCCACATGGAGGCATTGAGTGATTGTCAGGAATTCGTCTCTCCTGGTATTGAGAGTCGATATCGCACTGTGTTCGAATGAGCAGGACCATAAGACCTTGGCTAAGGCAGTTGGGATTTACTGATAGGTTGATCAGTAGTTTCCCGGATTGGTCCTGAGCCACATCTGCACGAATTATCAGGTTATTAGGGTCTGACGTTTACCACCCCTCAGATCCGGTATGCGATACTCTTAGACAAAGAGACCGGACTGTACGGAGATTGTCACGGATAGGCTCAGTAGGGATCCGGATGAGTTTGCTCGTCGGCCTTCCTTTTCGACAGGTACCCGAGTAACCGTTACATGCAGCTAGTACCGCTGACGTGCATGTGGTTTAACCCACTGCCAGCATACTGTCGAGTCTTTAGAGTCCAACACAGAGGGATTCTCTACTTCGGGCGAAACGATGTAGAGGCCGTATGGTTTTACGGCAGGGGTTCGATCATATACGTGTACTAGCTACACGGATCATGATTCGGATGGATAATACTAGTAGGTTTTGGTTAAGACAGATCCTAGTATTATATCATTGGATTATTTTCATCTTTTTGTATTCGTATTTTGTGGAATACGGATACAGATATGTATATACGGTGAGGGGTATTCTTGTAATTTTACCAGGGTGCTTCTAGAAGAAGACACTTCATTTCTTCTTTAACCATTTTTCTTAAATGGTTAATGAAGTAGAGGTATAAGGTGTTGATTGTGCATTTAATGAAACATGGCTACTTGGTAACTCACTTAGTGACTCATGGTTTACTATTGAAGTATGCTTGATTCATTGTTTGTGAATTATTGGCATGCTTCATTGATACACAGCACTTAGCCATTCTTCATTCATGCTATCACAACTCTCTCTCTTGACCTCAAGCTTCCTTCTTCTTCCTCAGCCCTAAATGTCTCATGTGTTGAGAAACCTAAGGTATATTGAGACAAATCAATCCATCATCACTCTCTACATCCTCTAAGCTACTTAGATTAGCATACTAAGTATCCTGGTTACCTCGGTTTAGAGGTAGGAGCTCAAAGTATACACTCTGGGTGGATCATCTTTAACGCGAGGAGGCTGACGATCAAGCATGATCCGTACACTCTTCGAGGAGCTAAAGGAGAGGAGTGAAGACCCGAAGGACTTGAGCCTTTAGGTATAAACTTCTATCATAGTAGATAGAACTCCTTTGCTTGCTAGTTAGGTTTATGGTAGATCCGGTTAATGGGTTAATCTAACGCCAGTTTTAAATCGTAGAAATTTTTTGTTCTGCAAACGGTCACGGTTGATGGCCAGGGTATTATTGTAACCCAACAAATAGTACAATCATTCGATTGGAACCTTGCACGTATCCAATACGGCTACTACATCATTTCGCCTGAACCAGGGAAACCCTCTCTGTGGGACTCTAAAGACTCGACAGTACGCTGACAGCGAGTTACTGGATAAATCCATAACCATAAGCACGCCAGCAGCACTAGCTGTACGTAACGGCTACCCGAGTACCTGCCGAAAAGGAAGACCGACGAGCAAACTCATCCGGATCCCTACTGAGCCTATTTGTGACAACTCCGTACAGTCTGGTCTCTTTGTCTGTGAGTATCGCATATCGAGTCTATTGGGTGGTAAACGTCAGACCCTAATAACCCGCTAATTCGTGCTGATGTAGCTCAGGACCAATCCGGAAAACTACTGATCAACCTATCAGTAAATCCCAACTTCCTTGGCTAAGGTCTTATGGTGATGGCCAATCGAACACAGTGCGATATCAACTCCCTATACTGGAAGAGACGAATCCCCAACAATCGCTCACTGCCTCCATATGGCTCGGAACTGTACCCAACTAAAACTTATTTGCACGACTCAGTAGAGCCGTTGTAGGGTAGTAATCAAAGTACAGTAGTAACCCACACGAGACAAATGACGATCTCAGGTCTGAAGACTAATCTATACTCATGCCACCTGAGAACTGCTATCTGACGATAGGTATAGTACCATCTAGAAGTTCTCGGCGAGTCCATCCAGTGTACTCACCCCCAGTGACCACCTGTATACGATCTTAGGTGCGAAAGACCAATGGCTGTGGGACCAACCATTGCCCCTCGTCGGGGTCTAGAAACGTATACACTAGTCTACTCTGAAATATCGATACCGAGTCTTGATGCTCCCACGACTAGGGATCTTTTAAGGATGTGCTTATCGACTACCCAGCTCCCACAAGTATGATCGCCATCACAATGCAGGTAGTCAAGCAATGATCCTACGGGCTTTATCAACATGTATAATTGATATGTACTAACAAGTAAAACATATGCATATGTTAAGATAAAGACAAACCAAATAGCATACTATCATATCGAGAAAGATTGTTCTATACATACATATGTCCAAGCATCCATATGTATACATATACAATAATGGCCTCTAAGGCATACATATCCAACACAGTGAGCACCTGTATACGATCTTAGGTGTGAAAGACCAATGATTGTGGGACCAACCATCGCCCCTCACCAGGGTCTAGAAATGTATACACCAGTCTACTCCGGAGTATCGATACCCTGTCTCGATACTGTAGGGTTCCTAGGCACACTAATGAAGTCTCACAAGTGATCAAGCATGGATAATTCAAATTTTACAAGTGCCTACAAACCCTAATACGGATCGTTAACTAGATATATAGGCGATGCAAGCATGTAAACGAATTAAATGCTAAAGGAAAGTGACGACAACCTTTGTAGATCCGGTCCACCACTTATTAAGCTCCACGACGATGTCTCTCCGCTGTCCAAGTCGGATCCCGAACTCTAGCATCGGCTTCATCGAAGAAATGGGCGGGCTTGATCGTCGGCTTCGATGCCGAAGATGATCTACGTCGAGGCATCACAAGATCAAACTCCGACTTCACCAAGTCATGAAACTTGTGAAGAAAACACCCTATACTACTTGGCAAGAGGTAGAGGATGAAGAAAATAGGAAGTGGGTTCACTTTAGAATTGGATTTCTCACTTATTTTCATCACTTGCCATTGATGTAGCAAGCTTTTCTTCATGGAAGAAGAAGATGAAGAAGAAGAAGAAGAAGATATGATAAGTTCTTCAAAAAGAAAATAAAAATGAATACTTATCATGACTTCAACCATGGTTTAGTGTAGAGATTTAACTAAGGTTAGATGAGTGGTTAGGGTTAGAGAAGAGACAAGAATGGTGGACTTGTTCAAAGCTTCAAGAAGCTTCAAAGAAAAAACAAAACTAGCAACCATTCTTTTCTCTTTATCTTTTCAAATGAAATAAATAAAATAAATAAATAGATAAATGAATAAGTGAATGAAATGAAACCCTAATCACTAACTAACCATGGTTTAATTCTTTACACAAACCCATGCTAGAATGTATCATCAAACATGATACAATCATGTGCACAAAAAAATATATCACATATACAATGTGCATTTCAAGTGAGTAAATCCATTTAAAGTGAACCAATACTAGTTAATGCAAAGTAATATATCAAATATATAATTATACATCAAATCATTAAATCAACACTTGATTCAATGATCCGGTCATGTCGCATATAACCGGCTAGTATCCAATGTATCGGCTTATCGAGTCAATCCTTGATTCGATAACTAGATTATATCGCATACAACCATTCGACACATTCATCGCGAGAATGAAATACGGTATCACATACACGCATTATTCTCGGTCCCGCACATATCTCATATGCGCTCCTATTTCGTTTCGCTTGAGCCAGGAAACCTCTGTGTAGGACTCTAAAGACTCGTCAATACGCCGGCAACAGATGATGATCATATCAAACACCCACAAGCCGCAAGCGGTCTGCTAAACATAACGGTCACCCGGGTATTGAGCGATCAGAAGATCGACGAGCAAGCCCGCTCACACTCCTGTGAATCCAACCAGTAACACTTACCGTACAGTCCGGTCTGTTCGTCTGATATGTCGCATATCTCGCCTAGGGGTGGTAAACGTCAGACCCCAGTAGCTCGATAAGTCATGCCGACTTGAGGTCCATAACATTCGTGAAACTACTGATAACTCTTACCAGTACATCACTGCAACCCTGGCCAGGGATTTCCTGTTATGGCCAGTCGAGCATAGCGCAACATCAACCCCTAATACCGGGAGAGACGAATCCCCTCCTATCGCTCATTGCCTCCATGTGAATCGGGACTGTACCCAAAAACCACCTGTTTGCACGACTCAGTAGAGCCATGGTAGGGTGGAAATCAAAGCACAGTGGGAGACACACAAGACTCTATGACGATCTCGGGTCAACAGACTAAGCTGTACCAGTGTCACCAGAGAACTGCCATCTGACGTGAGGTATAATACCATCTGGGAGTTCTCGGCGAGTCCGTTCAGTGTACCCAGTCTCCACTGAGCTCCCGTATACCATCTCTGATGTCAAACACCAATGGATATGGGATCATCCATCGCCCATCACATGGGTCGAGAAGATATACGCTAGTCTACTCTGGAATATCGATGCCCCGTCTCGATATTCCCACGACTAGGAACAATGAAGGATGTACTCATTGACAACCCAGGCCCCACTAGTATGATCTGCATCATAGTCCTGGAAGTCGAGTACTCATCCTAAGGGCTTTATCAACATGTAATCAGAGAGACAGAAAGTATACATGTTAAGACAAAGAGCAACCAGATAGCGTACTATCATGTCGAGCAAGAAAGTCCTACCTATATATGTCCCAGCATCCACTACAATATACATCCAATGTACAGTAATGGCCTCTGGGGCATACATATAACTAACAATCTCCCACTTACACTAGGGCCATCTGTAGAAGTGGTTGTAGTATCTAATGCTCAACCATCCCCTAAAAGACTCTCTTTGGGAAAAGGCCTTCGTGAGTGGATCCGCCGTGTTGTCCTCTGAGTCTACTCTCCCAACCTCGATCACCCTGGAGATCAACTATCTCCATGATCAGGTTGTAGGGTTCCTAGGCACCCTATAGAGGTCTCACAAGACATCGAACATGCCAAATTTAAAAAATATGGTGCCGAGAAACCCTAGTTAACGGATCGTTGCTAGATGTCTAGGCGAAAAACAAAACTAGTTAACAAATTAACTATAGGTTAGATGCTACAACCTTTGTAGATCAGGTAATCCTCTTCCTTGGCTCCACATAGGCATACTCTCGCTGTCCTTTTCGAATCCTAGACTCGTTCATCGGCTTCATCGGGAAAACGAGCGGAATAGGTCGTCGGCTTCGTGTCAAAGACGATCTACGTCGAGGTTGCACAAGCTCAAGCTCCGACTTCAACAAGTGGTGAAACTTGTGAAGAAAACACCCAAAACAACTTGGCAAGAGGTAGAGGGTGAAGAAATAGGAGGTGGGTTCACTTTAGAATTGGATTTCTCACTTTAAAAATCAAGCTGCCATTGATGGCATCAAGCTTTCTCTTTGAAGAAGAAGAAGAAGAAGATGAAGAAAGAATGATAAGTCTTCTATTTTAAAAATGAAACTAATATGAATACTTATCATATCTTGACCATGGTCAAGTGTACAGATTAAACTAAGGTTAGTTGGATTGGTTAGGGTTAAGGATGAGATAAGGATGGTGGACTTTGTCAAAGTTTCAAGAAGCTTCAACATAGCTCCAAAATAAGCCACCATTCTTAACTTAATCCTTTCCAAATAAATAAACAAATAAATAAATGAAAAACCAAAACCCTAATCATCACTTAACCATGGTTTAACCCTTTACACTTAACCACATTATCAAGTATCATCAAACATGATACAAAGTAGTGCACAAAAGTATATCATATATACTTCTTGCACATCAAGTGAGAAAATCCATATAAAGTGAACCAATACTAGCTAATGCAAAACAATATATCAAATATATAATTATGCATTAAATCATTAAATCAACATTTGATTCAATGATCCGGTCATGTCGCACATAATCGACTAGAATTCAATGTATCGATTTATCGAATCTATGATTCGATAACTAGGTCATATCGAATATCACCAATCGAAACATATATCGCGAGAATGAAATGCGGTATCACATACACGCATTATTCTCGGTCCTGCACATATCTCATATGCGCTCCTATTTCGTTTCGCTTGAGCCAGGAAACCTCTGTGTAGGACTCTAAAGACTCGTCAATACGCCGGTAGCAGATGATGATCATATCAAGCAACCACAAGCCGCAAGCGGTCTGCTAAACGTAACGGCCACCCGGGTATTGAGCGATCAGAAGATCGAAGAGCTAGCCCGCTCACACTCCTGTGAATCCAACCAGTAACACTTACCGTACAGTCCGGTCTGTTCGTCTGATACGTAGCATATCAAGTCTAGGGGTGGTAAACGTCAGACCCCAATAACCGATAAGTCGTGCCGATGTGAGGCTCATAACGGGTCGAGAAACTACTGGTAACACTTACCAGCAAATCTCTGATCAGCCCTGGCCAGGGACTTCCCTGTTACGGCCAATCGAGCACAGCGCAACATCAACCCCCAATACCGGGAGAGACGAAACCCCTCCTATCGCTCATTGCCTCCATGTGACTCGGGACTGTACCCAAAGACCACCGTTTTGCACGCCCTCATGGACGTGGTAAGGTGGAGATCAAAGCACAGTGGGAATCACACAAGACTCTATGACGATCTCGGGTCTACAGACTAACCTGTACAAGTGTCACCTGAGAACTGCCATCTGACGTGAGGTATAATACCATCTGGGAGTTCTCGGCGAGTCCGTCCAGTGTACCCAGTCTCCACTGAGCACCCGTATACCATCTCTGATGTCAAACACCAATGGATATGGGATCATCCATCGCCCATCACATGGGTCGAGAAGCGTATACGCTAGTCTACTCTGGTATATCGATGCCCCGTCTCGATACACCCACGACTAGGGACCTTGAAGGATGTACTTATGGACTACCATGTCCCCACTAGTATGATCTGCATCACAGTCCAGGTAGTCAAGTACATATCCTAAGGGCTTTACCAACATGTAACTATAAGACAGTATAAAGAGACTAGTGTACATGTTAAGATAAAGAGTAACCAGATAGCATACTATCATATCGAGCAAGAAAGTCATCTATATATATGTCCAAGCATCCAATATAATATACATCATCTGTACAATACTGGCCTCTAGGGCATACATACAACTAACAATCTTCCACTTGCACTAGGGCCAGCTGCTGTAGTATCGCATACCGAGCATCCCGAAGAGTCTCTCAAACTGTATCTGGGGAATGGCCTTCGTGAGTGGATCCGCCGTGTTGTTCTTCGTGTCAACCCTTCTGACCTCGATCTCCCGGCGATCAACTATCTCCCGGATCAGGTGATACCGCCTCAGAATATGCCTGGATCGCTGATGGGACCTGGGTTCCTTGGCCAAAGTCACCGCTCCATTGTTATCGCAATACAAAGGTATTGGACGCTCAATGGATGGAACCACTCCAAGTTCAGTAATGAACTTCTTGATCCAGACAGCCTCTTTGGCAGCATCGTTGGCAGCGATGTATTCAGCCTCCATCGTCGAGTCTGCCACGGTTTCCTGCTTGGAACTCTTCCAGCTAACCGCCCCTCCGTAAAGGGTAAAGACAAATCCCGACTGCGACTTAGAGTCGTCCTTATCACTCTGGAAGCTCGAATCGGTAAAGGACTCCACTTGGAGTTCTCCGTTACCATACACCAAGAACATATCTCTAGTCCTTCGCAAGTACTTGAGAATGCTCTTCACAGCTGTCCAGTGACTCTCTCCAGGATCAGCTTGATACCTGCTCACTACACTTAGTGAGTATGCTACATCGGGTCTGGTACATAGCATCGCATACATGATAGAGCCTACAGCCGAAGCATAGGGTATCCCTTGCATGCGAGCTCTCTCCAAATCAGTCTTGGGAGACATCTCTTTGGAGAGAGTGACTCCAGAGATCGTGGGCAAGTTCCCACGCTTGGACTCTTCCATACTAAACCTCTTTAGTATGGTGTCAATGTACCTGGATTGGGACAATCCCAAAATCCTTTTGGATCTATCTCTATAGATCCTGATTCCCAATATACAGGAGGCATCACCAAGATCTTTCATTGAGAATCTTTGTGATAAGAAGAGCTTGACCGATTGCAGCATAGGAATATCATTTCCTATCAAGAGTATGTCGTCCACGTACAATACGAGGAAGACAACCTTACTCTCTGCCACCTTCTTGTAGATACAAGGTTCATCTGGATTTTTGACGAAATCAAACTCTTTGATAACGACATCAAAGCAGATGTTCCAACTCCGTGATGCTTGCTTTAATCCATAAATGGATTTAAGCAGCTTGCACACCTTCCCGCTGCTCCCACTATCTACGAAGCCCTCCGGCTGAGTCATGTACACGCACTCTTCTAAATCACCATTTAGAAAGGCGGTCTTAACATCCATTTGCCAGATTTCGTAGTCATGATATGCAGCGATGGCAAGCATGATCCAGATGGATTTAAGCATAGCCACTGGAGAAAAGGTTTCGTCATAGTCCACACCTGGTCTTTGACGAAAACCTTTTGCTACAAGTCTAGCTTTGAAAGTCTCCACTTTCCCATCTACACCAAGTTTCTTCTTGAAGATCCACTTGCTCCCAATGGGTTTTACCCCTTCAGGAGCAACTTCCAAAGTCCATACTTTGTTGGTGTACATGGATTCCATCTCGGACCGCATTGCATCCAGCCATTTCACTGAGTCCCTACTCGTGATGGCCTGCTCGAAGCTAGTTGGTTCATCATCCTCCATGATGCAATCCTCGCTCCCACCATCCATGAGAAAACCGTAGTATCTCTCAGGTTGGCGAGGAACCCTACTAGATCGGCGGAGAGGCTGGGGTTCATTGGGAGTTACTGAATCCTCTTGTTCGACTAAATCTTCAGTTTGAGTTTGTGTATCTGGAACCTCTTGCAGCTCTACCACTTTGCCACTAATTTCTTTTTCAAGAAATTCCTTTTCTAAAAAGGTGGCATGTTGAGCAACAAACACTTTTTGTTCCTCACTGTGGTAGAAAAAATACCTATATGAATTCTTTGGATATCCCACAAACTTGCAGAGAACTGACCGTGCCTCGAGCTTGTCCGGATTTTGCCTTTTGACATAGGCCGGACAACCCCATATCTTAACTCATTTAAAATATGGTCTCTTCCCACTCCATATCTCATATGGTGTGGTAGGTACAGATTTAGATGGAACTTGATTCAATAGGTATGCTGCTGTCTCCAGCGCATAACCCCAGAAGGAGATAGGTAACTCAGCTGTGCTCATCATAGAGCGCACCATATCTAATAGGGTGCGGTTCCTCCGTTCAGATACACCGTTGTGCTGTGGTGTATATGGAGGAGTCAGCTGAGAGAGAATCCCATTCTCTTTTAGGAAGTCCAGGAATTCATTGCTTAAGTATTCTCCTCCTCGATCAGATCGTAGGATTTTAATACTTTTTCCGGTTTGGTTCTCAACTTCTTGTTTATATTCCCTAAATTTCTCAAAAGCTTCTTATTTGTGTTTCATCAGGAACACATACCCGAACCTAGAGAGATCGTCAGTGAATGTAATGAAGTATGCAGAACCATCCCTGGCATGTGTAGACATGGGACCGCATACATCACTATGTATAAGTCCCAAGAGTTCGGTAACTCTTTCTCCGTGTCCCGTAAACGGAGTTTTGGTCATCTTGCCTTTGAGACATGACTGGCAAGTGTCATAAGATGAAAATTCGAAAGGTTTCAAATATCCATCCTTATGCAACTTAGCCAGTCGTGTCGCATTGATGTGACCCAGTCTACAATGCCACAAGAAGGATTCGTTCATTTCTGAACTCTTCCTCTTGTGTGTGTTTGTTATGCTCAGAACTGTTGATTGATTTAGAACATAAATGCCATTGCACAACGTGGCTGATCCAACCAACTTTTGGTTACGGAAAATGTTCATAACATTATCCTGTAATACAAAATTATATCCCTCTTTACTTAATAAAGAAACCGATATAATGTTGCATATCAGGTTCGGCATGTAATAGCATTCGTTCAGAACCAATGTATTACCAGTTGGTAATACAAGGTGATATTCCCCGACAGTCTTAGCTGCAACAATTGCACCATTTCCAACTCTAATGTCTTTATCACCTTCTCCAAGTTCTCTACCTTTCCTTAGCCCATGTAACTGATTACATATATGGGATCCTGACCCGGTATCCAATATCCAGGACGTAGAGCAAATAGAGAAACAGTTCTCAGTAACGAACACACCCGAAGAAAATGCATCAACATGTACTTTCTTCATTCGGGTGGCATGGGAATCCTGGTATTCCCCTATATCCTGTTCATTCCTATAACTCTTATAGGTAAGAACGGAACCAACGTTCCCCAGCACAGTATAACATGCGGGTTCGGTCAATACATCCATATTATTATCTTTATTAAGGCATGAAATGCTCGCTACCTGGAGAGAGAGAGAAGAAAACACTTTAGCGTAAGCTCGTGCAAGATCAGATTGGTTATTATCTTATCTAATCAGGATGGCTCCCACTGCTTTTTATCAAATCTTCCTTCAAACCCTAAAAGGAAAGACTAGCCGGGATTAATTACACACTATAAGTTCGCCAATCTTTCAGCCAGGCCAGTGTCGGTACTTTGAGGGAGGTCCCCCGTGCTTTCGCACGAACCTAATTACTGTAAACCTCGTTTTCCCAGAGGCGTAACCTCGTTAACACCTTTCTAGACACCTACTTGATCGGCTAATTGTAATGTGTAAAACTCTCCCAGGAGTAACTCTTACTCGCAGTGGGTATCGGGATCCAACTATCTCATAGAAGGTATGCAATCTCATTGCAAATTTCAACACTTGAAATTCCCGATAATCTTTTGCCCCAAACGATCTATGACCTTGACAAGGTCAACAAACCATAGACCGTAAGTCAAGTTCAACCCGTCATTTCTTGATTGAATTAAACCCACCCGTACGACCCTTGACAAGGTCAACAAGGCCGTACGACTACCCTAACTCAATCTGCATCATATGCATAAGCAGATAAATACTGGTTAGCTACCGCACACTGCGCCTTGACAAGGTCAACAAACGCAGCACGAATACTAAACAGGACTTATCTGAAATGACGGAGGGCTACGACAGGTTTTTCTGAAAACCTTTTGCGTAATGAACTTGATATCGTTGTAGAATCAAATGAAGTTTTGAAATGGAGTGATTTTGAGGCTTTTCTAGTTTTGCTAAAGGGGTCACTCCCGGTGAAGGGATCGTCGGCCCTTTCCTCGTCGAATGAGGTGCGGGATATATCATATATATCACTGTGCAAAGCAAAAACTATAGAAGAAGTCAAAAACAAACCGAGTGTGTAGCATCTGCCAGGTTTTGCTAAAGGAGTCACTCCCGGTGAAGGGATCTCGGTCCTTTCCTCATCGAATAAGGTGCAGGGCATATCACATATACCGCTATGCAAAGCAAGAACTGTAGCTACCTGTTTTATTTTAAAATTTGATTCTACAACATCTTAGGTTTCTTTTCTTTCATTAATCACATTAATGAAGTCCCATCATTTAAATACCTAAACATCACAGATAGATATGACGTACACTTATGCCATCCGCATTCGCCTCGATGTCCCCTCGTGCACCGTTAGGTTAGGTAACTAACGACAGAGCAGGGCAGGGCTAGCGCGGGTGTAAAACATAAGTAACGTCTATATAATATATCATATATACTATATACTATATCCATCACAGAGTCACAACACAGATATCGCAGCAGAATAAACATATGAAATATTGGATATACTAGGACGTCCGTGTTTTCAATACGAGCCAGTATAAAACACGGATTCCACGGTCGTGATGAATAGCCAATCCCACACTCATAGACCCCTACGAGAGCGGCAAGCAACCCTGCCAATTCTAGGGTTAGGAGACCCGGACTCGACTCCTCGAGTTGGTCTCCCACTGGACCCCAGAACCCCGTTACTTGTGCTCCCCTCCTTGGGTCTATCCTAATGCTGAAAAGTAAATAATATACAAAGGGTGACAACTTCCGCTACCTGGAAGTGCCCCAAATAAAAGAATATTACATACAAGTTTTTACATGAATGAAAATGAAAAACACTCATCTCACATAAAAACCCCCGGCTATTCGAACACGACAATCCAATATAACATATCCAGCAACACATAACATCACATGTCATCAACGTAAGTAAGTATGCATACCCCAATTGTCGTTGACGTATAGCAACGAAACCGGCGATATGAACATACTACACTTACGGTCACAGAAAAGAAAGTGTAAAACTACAACAATTGGAATCCGCAACTTCTTCAGACATCGCATGCCTAATCAAATGAAATACTTAGACATCACATGCCTAACAGATATAAATCCCGCATTTTAGTCTCATTATCGAAAACTCTTTTCAATATCATATGGGACTAAACTGCTAAATTTATAACATTCATTCAATTATCTCATAACTGTTTGTGAATTCCAATTATTGTATCACATTCCAGATAAACAGAAAATGTTAAACTTTCCGATCGAACAGTCGAATACCCAAGTTTTCCCGATACAGTCCAACACATGAAATAAGTCTAGCAACATTCAGTTCGTGCCTCAGTACCAACGGTCCAGCCGTAGAAGGGTCAAGCCAACGCCTCACATGTGGCACGCCGTACTGCCCCAAACCCGAAGGTTCAAAGGGCAGTTCAAGACGGTCACATAATCGAGTTAAGGTTTGTTGTCTTCTAGAGGGTCCATCGCGTTACTTGCACTACTTAGAACGTCGTTAAACTACGGAAAAATCCAACACTTGGAAATTTCCCGATAGGGGAAAAATTGGGTATTTATATCCGGTCGAACTTTTTAACATATTCAAAAAATTATCCGGAAATACACAAAGACGAAATTTGATAATCCGGTCGAAACACCGAAGCTCTAAAACACCCCAGAAAATTAAACTCTGGAATAATTATTAAAAATACCCATAAAGCTCAGCTGCAGAAAATATGAATTACTGTGCAGAGGAAGAGGTATGACGTCATCAAGCCGCCGCGGAACCGCCGCCTAAGCTGGCTTAGGCCGCGGTTCCGCCGCGCATTTCACTGTTCATTGGACAATTTTTGCACCGTAATTCTTCGATTTCCCTGCTGAATTTTTTAAGCATTTTTAATATTGAAAAATCCCAGAATTTAGAAAATGTACAGAGAGCAAGTTAAGTTTAGGGTTTCGGGTTCGTTCGGGCTTCAAATCGCGTCTAGACTTCGCCTAAGGCTCTAGCTAGGCTCTGATACCACTGTAGGGTTCCTAGGCACCCTATAGAGATCTCACAAGGCATCGAACATGCCAAATTTAAAAAATATGGTGCCGAGAAACCCTAGTTAACGGATCGTTGCTAGATGTCTAGGCGAAAAACAAAACTAGTTAACAAATTAACTATAGGTTAGATGCTACAACCTTTGTAGATCCGGTAATCCTCTTCCTTGGCTCCACGTAGGCATCCTCTCGCTGTCCTTTTCGAATCCTAGACTCGTTCATCGGCTTCATCGGGAAAACGAGCGGAATAGGTCGTCGGCTTCGTGTCAAAGACGATCTACGTCGAGGTTGCACAAGCTTAAGCTCCGACTTCAACAAGTGGTGAAACTTGTGAAGAAAACACCCAAAACAACTTGGCAAGAGGTAGAGGGTGAAGAAATAGGAGGTGGGTTCACTTTAGAATTGGATTTCTCACTTTAAAAATCAAGCTGCCATTGATGGCATCAAGCTTTCTCTTTGAAGAAGAAGAAGAAGATGAAGAAAAAATGATAAGTCTTCTATTTTAAAAATGAAACTAATATGAATACTTATCATATCTTGACCATGGTCAAGTGTAGAGATTAAACTAAGGTTAGTTGGACTGGTTAGGGTTAAGGATGAGATAAGGATGGTGGACTTTGTCAAAGTTTCAAGAAGCTTCAACATAGCTCCAAAATAAGCCACCATTCTTAACTTAATCCTTTCCAAATAAATAAACAAATAAATAAATGAAAAACCAAAACCCTAATCATCACTTAACCATGGTTTAACCCTTTACACTTAACCACATTATCAAGTATCATCAAACATGATACAAAGTAGTGCACAAAAGTATATCATATATACTTCTTGCACATCAAGTGAGAAAATCCATATAAAGTGAACCAATACTAGCTAATGCAAAACAATATATCAAATATATAATTATGCATTAAATCATTAAATCAACATTTGATTCAATGATCCGATCATGTCGCACATAACCGACTAGAATTCAATGTATCGATTTATCGAATCTATGATTCGATAACTAGGTCATATCGAATATCACCAATCGAAACATATATCGCGAGAATGAAATGCGGTATCACATACACGCATTATTCTCGGTCCTGCACATATCTCATATGCGCTCCTATTTCGTTTCGCTTGAGCCAGGAAACCTCTGTGTAGGACTCTAAAGACTCGTCAATACGCCGGTAGCAGATGATGATCATATCAAGCACCCACAAGCCGCAAGCGGTCTGCTAAACGTAACGGCCACCCGGGTATTGAGCGATCAGAAGATCGACGAGCTAGCCCACTCACACTCCTGTGAATCCAACCAGTAACACTTACCGTACAGTCCAGTTTGTTCGTCTGATACGTAGCATATCAAGTCTAGGGGTGGTAAACGTCAGACCCCAATAACCGATAAGTCGTGCCGATGTGAGGCTCATAACGGGTCGAGAAACTACTGGTAACACTTACCAGCAAATCTCTGATCAGCCCTGGCCAGGGACTTCCCTGTTACGGCCAATCGAGCACAGCGCAACATCAACCCCCAATACCGGGAGAGATGAAACCCCTCCTATCGCTCATTGCCTCCATGTGACTCGGGACTGTACCCAAAGACCACCGTTTTGCACGCCCTCATGGATGTGGTAAGGTGGATATCAAAGCACAGTGGGAATCACACAAGACTCTATGACGATCTCGGGTCTACAGACTAACCTGTACAAGTGTCACCTGAGAACTGCCATCTGACGTTAGGTATAATACCATATGGGAGTTCTCGGCGAGTCCGTCCAGTGTACCCAGTCTCCACTGAGCACCCGTATACCATCTCTGATGTCAAACACCAATGGATATGGGATCATCCATCGCCCATCACATGGGTCGAGAAGCGTATACGCTAGTCTACTCTGGTATATCGATGCCCCGTCTCGATACACCCACGACTAGGGACCTTGAAGGATGTACTTATGGACTACCATGTCCCCACTAGTATGATCTGCATCACAGTCCAGGTAGTCAAGTATATATCCTAAGGGCTTTACCAACATATAACTATAAGACAGTATAAAGAGACTAGTGTACATGTTAAGATAAAGAGTAACCAGATAGCATACTATCATATCGAGCAAGAAAGTCGTCTATATATATGTCCAAGCATCCAATATAATATACATCATCTGTACAATACTGGCCTCTAGGGCATACATACAACTAACACAGGTGATGCTGCCTCAGAATATGTCTGGGTCACTGATGGGACCAGGGTTTCTTTGGCCAAAGCCATAGTTCCATTGTCACACAATGGTAGGAACCTAGTTCATCTTATAAACCAATATACACCCAAACTGTCTCTTTGGTAGTATCTTTAATAGCGATGTTACCAGCCTTTATCGTCTAGTTTGTCACGGTATCTAGCTTGGAAATCTTCCAACATACCGTCCCTTTACCGAGGGTAAAGACAATGCCTGCGACTGACATTCAGTCATCCTTATCACTCTGGAACTTTTCCAGCGATTCTCCCCAGGATCGAGAAGGTATCACTTTTATCCTATTTGGAGAATCCATGTGATAATAGGAGATTGACCGATCGTAGTATAATAAACTCTTTTCCTATCTAGAGTATGTTGTCTACGTACAATACGAAGATCAGCACCATACTCCCTACTGTCCTTTTTGTATATACAAGGTTCATCTACCATTTTGATGAAGTCAAACACTTTGACTATCACATCAAAACAGACGTTCCAACTCCGCGATGCCTGCTTCATTATCTAAAGCAACTTGCGCACGTTTCCGCTGCTCCCACTGTTTACGAAGCCCTCTGGCTGTGTTCTTATAGACGTTCTCTTCTAAATCAATATTTAGAAAAGTAGTCATGGCACCCAACCACCAGATATCGTAGTTATGGTATGCAGCAATGGCAAGTAGGATCTAGATGGACTTAAGCATAGTCCCTAGAAAAGGTTTCATCATTATCCATACCTGGTTGATGACTAAAACCTTTAACAAGTCTAGCTTTGAAAGTCTCAACTTTTCCATATACACCAAGTAATCTTCTCAAGATATACTTGCTCCTGATGGGGATTTAATCCTTCAGATATCGCAACCAAAGTCCATACTTTGTTGGTGTATATGGATTCCATCTCAGATCGCTAAGCATCCAGCCATTCTTACAGAGTCCCTACTCCTGATGGCCTGCTCGAAACTAGTTGGGTCATTATCTCATGATGCAATCTTTGCTCCCACTGTCATCGAGAAACCGAAGTATCTCTCAAGCAGGTGAGGAACCCTGCTAGATCGGCGGAGAGGCTGAGGTTCGTCGGGAACTATTGAATCCTTTGGTTCTGTCAAATCATCAGTTGCAGTTTGTATAGCTGGAACATTTCTAGTTCTACATAACTGACCTTGCCTCGAGCTTTTCCGGATTTTGCATTTATACATAGGCCGGACAACCCCAGATCTTAACTTACTTAAGAGATAGGCTCTTCCCACACCATATCTTATATGGAGTGGTAGGCACTGATTTGATTCGAACCCTATTCAATAGGTATGCAACTTCATAAGTGCATAACTCCAAAAGGAAATAGGTAACTCAGTAATACTCATCATAGAGCACACCATATCTAATATTGTGCGATTGCTCCACCCCGATACACCGTTGTGCTGTGGTGTATTCAGAGGAGTAACACTGAGAGAGAATCTCATTCTCCTTTAGAATAGTCCAGGAATGCGATGCACAAGTATTCTCCTCCCTGATCTTATCATAGGACATAATACTTATACCCGGTTTTTTTTTTTGGTTCTCTACTTCTAACTTATATTCTGTGAATATCTCAAAAGGTTCGGACTTGTGTTTCAACAGGAACATATGTCAGAATCTTGAGAGATCATCAGAGAACGTAATGAAGTATAAAGAACCAGTCCTGGCATGTGTAGACAGGAGACCTTACATACATCATAATGTATCAGTCCCAAGAGTTTACTAACTCTTTCTCTGTTTCCAACAAACAGAGCTATGGTCATCTTATCTTTGTGACATGACTGGCAAGTTTCACAAGATGTAAATTCAAACTGATTTAAATATGCATCTAAAATGTAACTTCAGCCAGTCGGGTCGCATTGATATGACCTAGTCTACAATGCCTCAAGAATGATTCGTTCATTTCTGAACTCTTCCTCTTGTGTGTGTTCCGTATACTAGGAACTGTAGTTTGATTTAGAACATCAATGCTTTTAGATGACGTGCCTGAACTGATCAACTTTTGATATAGGAAATGTTCAAAACATTATCCAACAATACAAAATTTTATCATTTCTTTACTTGTAAAGAGAGTGATATGATTTTGTATATCAGGTTCGATATCTAATAACATTCGTTCAGAATCAATGTATTGGTAATACAGGGTGACAGTGACCAACAGACTTGGCTGCAACACTTTCCCCGTTTTCTGTCTCATGAAACTTATCACCCGTTCTCAGTTTTTCTACCCTTTTTGTAGCCCAATGTAACAGATTACATATCTGGGATCCAGATCCGGTATCATATACCCAGGATGCGAAGGATACTGAGAAACAGTTCTTTGAAATGAACACACCCGAAGATGATGCATCAGCATGCACTCTCTTCGTTTGGGTGGCACGGGAATTCTGGTAATCCCCAATTTCCTGCTCTGTCTTATAACAATTATAAGTTGGAGCGGGACCAACGTTCCCCAGCTCGGTATAACAAGCGGGTTCGGTCAAAATCCGTATTATTATCTTGATTAAGGCGTGATATGGTCGCTACCAGGAGAGAGAGAGAAGAAAACACTCTGCGTGCGCTCTTGCAAGATTAGATTGGTTATATATTTTATCTAATCAGGATGGCTCCCACTGTTTTTATCAAATCTTCCTTCAAACCTTAAAAGGAAAGTGTAACGTTTTGAAAATCGTTTCGGTGAAATTTCGAAAAAATCGGTAAAATAAGGGGGTTTTCTGTAAAAAGTCAAAATACAAATATCTTATTATAAAAATTAAATATACATATTCTAGCTATGTAATTGCTATTATTTGGTGTTTATTGAGCCGCTAGTGAAATTTCAAATTTTCTGAAAAAAATATTATTTTATTATTATTTTAAGCCGTCACTAATACATTTAATTAGGGAAAATTACAAATTGGAATGAGTTGAAACAAATTTTGTGCATCATAACACATTAATTAAAACTTTAACATGTTGATTTTGAAATGAAATTAAGTTGTTAAACGGTTTTGAAAATATGATGGAAAAAAAGGCTTAAATAAAACAATATGATATAATTAAAGAGTTTAGGTGTTAATGTGAGTATGGGGTAAGTTTAACTCTCTTTTCTCACACACTCCCTCACATTTCCAGCCACATGGCCGACCATATTCCCCCCCCCCCCACTCTCTCTCCAATCACTTCTCATTCTCATCTATTTTAAGAAAACAAAAGAAAGGAAGAAAGAGAAAATGAGGTAGGTGTTTGTGTTGACTTGGACTTTTCTTTGCTTGCCATTCTCTCCCCTCACACTCTCACCTCTTTACCCATCAACAACAGCCCCTCCAAGAACAGCAGCCCTCCCCCAAAAATCCCATACAATTTTGCCCCAAAAATCCATCAAAATGCTTCAAAATCCATACAAATTCAAAGCAAACTCAAATTCCAAGCCCTACCCATTTTAACTTAGCCTATCTACTATGGATCTTGGGGAAAAGTTGAGATTTTGGAGGCTTATTTCCATGATTGATCTCATGGTTTGAAGGTATAATCTCAACCTTTTGTTAAATTGTTGTTTGGTTGCTTTAATCAAAACTTATTTAGTAAATATCATGGTTCCAATTTCAAGATAAGATATTCAAGTGAGGGTTTTGTTTTGGAGTTAGGGTTGTGATCAATGGTGCATGGTTGTGTGATGTGGGTATTGCATTTTTAAAACTTGTTAAAACTAATCTAGTTGCTAATTACAAGTTGTTACTTGAAAATGTCCAAATTTAAGCTTTTTATGCAAACTAGGTTTTTTATGAAATGCATATATATGTGAGATTAAAATATGGTTAGGGTTTCATCGTATCTTAAAAATTATATTGAGTGGTTTAACCATTTAAAATATGCAAAACCAAGTTTAATTGTAAAATTGTGAATTTTACATTAAAAAGTGTTAAAATTGACATTTTTGCAAACTAGGATTTTGGAAATTATGCAAATTTATGTGATTAAATTATGGAAATGGTTTTATTGACTTGTTTAAGTTATTTAATAAGTATTATGGCCGCTAGAATTGTTTAAACATCGAGTTTTGTACTAGAACGGGTAATATTTGCTTGCTAGATTTTCGGAAAAATGGCTTTTTAAGTGAATTTGGGGTTTTTGTGAATTTTAAGCTATTTTATATTATAATTAGTGCTTGTGATTGTACAAATGAGTGTGTTTGGGTTTTTCTCAATGGTTTGGGAGTTTGTAAGCCGACGTCGAAGGTTTTTAGGTTGATTTGTGGAAGCAAACCATAGGTTTTGACCTATGTGGGTTTCGTGTGTCGTTTTGGTCATGAGTCGGATTTTAATGCGATACGGTGCGTTATGATATGTAGGTACCCCAAGTGGACTTCGAGACGACAAGCAAGCGCGTGGCGGCATCGGCACCGGCAAGCGAGGGCCAGGTGAGTAGATTTATATCTACGGGGAGAAGTCGGGTGGATGGCGTATAGCACCCCCGCAATTCGTGGCGATGTATACGAATACGTATGCACACATATATATATTGTTTATATAGTTTGAGATTATTGATGATAGAGATGGATCCTTGGTGTGATTGGATTGGTTTAGTATTGTGAAACCCTAGAGTAGTGGTTGCACCACACATACACACACCCATATTTGCATACATTCTTCTTTCATATGTGCGTACATGGGATTATATATTGATGTGTATATTTACACATGGGTATGGGACTATGTGTCTATATACTGGATTTGAGGATAGTAATTGGGATTTGAGATGAGTCGATGATATTGGGCTTGAGGCCAGAAGATCCGTGATGTGTTTTGGTTCGTATTGAGATACGACATGACGTTTTAGCGGGTCTTTGACGTAGTGATTCTTATACATGCATGCATAAATAGATGGTATCAATATTTTACTGGACGTAGATCAGTACCCCGATCATGATATTTGATAAAGAGGATATCAGATGAATAGTATAATGAATGTGATATTGACCGTACCCAGATTTGGGGATGCCGTACGACGGATTTACGTACGAGCTATATTTTGATGATTGATCCGCACTCTTGACTTGGGAAGTCTGGTTATGGATATGATATTATTGAGGCGGGATCACCGACTGTATATATACATGTATGTATATGTATCGACTCAGATGATAGGCGGTTTCCTTATCTGTAGTTCAGCTTGTTAGTTCAGCCGTATAGTTTAGTGTAGTTGTTAGATTAGATTAGACTCCTACCTATTTCAAAACTAGCGGATCGTGGGTATTTTAAAAGACAGGTCAAGGGATCTACGGATATTTCAAAAGACGTATCCTTTCTTAAAAACCACCGTAGCCCTATTTTCAAAACCCCGTGGTTCGTGTTATTTCAAATGGCACCATTTGTAAGACTTATATTAGATTAATGCAGATTAGTTATAGTTGCGTCTAGTTTTTTTAGCTCCCGCTCATTTTGGTTGCTCGCTCCGCATCGCATATTTACATTGTTATTTCATATTGCATTGTTGACATTATGCTGTTAGGACACCAGCACCATTACCGATGATGCGTATGTACCACATACACTTACTTGCCGGCTCACACACATCTTCATCGGTAATTGCCATGTCACGTACACCTTAGAAAATATTGTTGCTTAACTTAGCTTGATAGCCAGTAGTTTGACATAATATTAGTGTACATACCTTATATGCCAGCTTAGATATTGTAGTTATTACTTGTCGCTTCATGCATACTGTTATTCATTCTCATGCTTATATTCATGGTTCTACATGCTATTGATGATTCGGATTTCCATGATATTTTCTGGATTTGGAGGAAAACCGCAAAACATATATAAACTTATTTCTCTCTTTTTAAATAAAAGTGCGGTTTTTCCTATGATGTATGAGTCGTCCACCATGAGTTTGCTGATGGATTTCGAGACCCAATTCGAGGAGATGGATGAACCGTTTCGGGTACATGGTGGACCCGGTAATGTACCCCGGGGCAAGAAGCGCGTGATGATGACGATGTGAGCCTGGCAGGGGAGCACTACTTACCGGTGATTTTACCCGACGCGTCGGATATCCGGAGGATACCGTCGTGGTCTTGAGATGGATGGTAGGGGCCGGTCTGGATTGACGGCGCCCTAGATATTGTGATTTGAGATATTGAGGTACAGCGATTGTGATACAGAGATATCGAGATATTTGGACACTTGTTTTGTGTCGATGCTGGGCACTGTTTTATGCTGATTTCATTATGGTACCTCACTTTTAAATTACAGAAATCTCACTGATTTATGAAAGCAGTTTTCGTCAGTACATGCATTCTGTTCCATGCATTCATACCTCATTCATATGATATATTGCTACCTGAGGCACTGACACGGGCACATGAGATTACACTCGGGTTAGATATTTACCCTAGCCTTGTTATAGGCTACGTGTTATTCATATATTTGAGGATATATTATGATCATTGACCTAGGATTGCGTTATTTATGCGATTTCTGTGCGTAGATGTTTTTCTACTCACGAGTTGGTAACTCACCCCCGTTGTGCCACAGTTCTTGCAGGTTTCGCCGTACAGGTTTCATTACGGCTTTGCTGGCACTATTTCCATTTCCGCGTGGTTTGCTAGTAAGTGGGTTTACTGTATCGTACCCCCCATTATATAACTTGTTTATTATTATTCAGTTGTATCTAGAAGTTCCATCAACCAAACATGTATTTTTGAGATAGAGACCAGTGTTGTTTATTCTTTCGACCTTAGAGTCGCTCGTTATATTTCTGGTGGTTTTGAGTTTCCTTTTGAGTTTTGATCCTCGCTGTTGGCGTTGTATATTATATTGCTTGTGTGGTTGTGACCGTCGATTGACGAAGAGCTAGCTCCCGCTTGGGGATGCCTTTTTATTGATTTCGTATACTATTCATGTTGTACCCCGTTTGGGAGCCAGTATTTACAAAGGAGACTCTGCCGAAATTTTCAGTAAAATTTGATGTTCTTAAAAACCGCATAATTCGGCTTATGCTATTAAAACTACTTGTTTTAAATTGGTTTTCCTTCACTCTACTTCTCTTCTTGGTTTGGATTTCTGGGTTTTCGGCTTACTTAGAATACGTACGTCTTGAGACGTTCGTAGTTTAAGTGCCGGTCATGTTCCGTACTTTCGGGTCGTGACAAAGTTGGTATCAGAGCGTTAGGTTTTACCTTCGGAGCGTAGGATGACCCTTGGTTGATGGAATAGGTGACTAAAGTAGAGTGACGTACCGTTGGTTTGTTCCGCGGCATATTTACGACACGCCACTCCACTTAAGAAGCCTTAGGATGTACATTTCCTTGTTCAGTATTATATTCCTTCCTGATTTAGCCTCATCGGTACCAGCTTGGTTTTGCTGCCACGATTACGGGCAGGGAGAGCTACGGCTAGAGTTGCGGTCAGCACGAGCTCGTCACGAACGAGGACTGACCAGGGCATGATTCCGGCGACACCCGATTGTAGAGAGGTGTCTTTTGACTGTGTTTCCGCGCCACGAGCGTTTGGCGGATTGCCTTTTTGAGGTTACTCGGATGTGCTGATCGACACTAGAGGATTGAGCCAATGATAGAGGCCAGCCAGATCTTTATGACCGTTGGTGTGTTGCTTATTCATGTTGATCGAGGCACTGTTCAGCGTGCAGACGAGCGAGCCAGTTATTGCTACGAACGATGAGATATTGCCCCAGATGCTGGAGTTAGTGCAGAACGAGTTGTACTAAGAGATGATAGAAGGTCGCTAGTCATCGAGGATGAATGACTAGGACATGTGGATCGTTCGCCTACCCCGATGCGAGGTCATCAGATAGATTGATTCCAGCTAGAGATGACTTCACACGGAGACATTGGGAGTCGACAGAGACGATCGAATGTCAGAAACCTATTATTCCAAGTTTAAAGTAGTCAGAAAGACATGCAGGCAATTTGAACCTTCGGGTTAATGACCGAACTCGACTTAATGACCCTAACTCGACTTAATGACCGTGTGAAAGCCTTTGAACCTTCGGGTTTGCGGCAGTTCTGCGGCGCCATTAGTGAGGCTTGGGTTTGCCCTTCTACGGCTGGACCACCGATGCTGTGGTATGTACTCGATACTATTAAACTGTGCCCAAGAGGTTGAGCTCTTGGGGGATTATGAGGTTTTGACGACTCGATCGGATGGCTCGACTTAATTCGGATGCTAGGTGGTGAGATGCATTCTTAGGAGACTCCAGATAAGAGGATAGCCGTTGGAGCTCAGTCCATGCAGTCACGACGAGATGAGTCCAAAGCAGACGACATTAGAGAAAAGTGGAGTAAGAGGTTCGCACCAGATCTAGATGAGATGACGTTCCACTCGACGACATCAGAGATGCGATGCGCATGCCGAGTCATGGTACTTGGACTTACCTTCCAGAAGGAGTCGCGATGAGTATGCAGTCGTTCCTGAGCAAGATGCAGATATAGGAAAGGACAATGACTTCCGGACAGTTGGCAGAGACGAGACATGGAAGAGACCGTAAGCAGGATTCCTTCCAAGACACTGCTGCAATGATACTTGCACCCAGGATCAGATGTGCCAGGTACATTCAGAGAGCCAGAGGCCGACGCCAGTGATATGCTGTCTTACGAGTGGTCGTGATGATTGACCGGGGGATGACAAGAGACGTACCAGAACTGGATCATCCCCGTTAGCACACCCGACAGGGCCGATGAGCCGATGGACCGAAAGATTGGTAATTCACAGTGAAGACCCTGACCCAGGAGTGGTCATGGTTACGCACACCAGCAGGACAGAGTTCATGATCATCGACGAGACGTCCTACTAGTGACCGCGACAGTTGGCCGAGATTCTTAGAGGATGCGCTTGAGCGGTACTATGCCGTCATTATTGATTTCGATGTTTTGAGTGATTTATTCGCATGATTTGATTTTGATGATTGAGGATTTACAATCTTTGCGCAGTGTTGCACTTGATATCGTTTTCGTTCTTGGGTTTCACATGTTTGTGATTTTACGGTTTTAGACATTTGAGTTGATTTTGTGCGTATGCACGCACACGAATTGGTTCCTGCACTCTGTATAGTTATTATATGCTTGCAGTGTGCACTGGACTTCGATTTCGATTGTGATACTCGATATTTGTTTTGTGCACCTTGTGCACCTGATTGATTTTGCGCACGTTCGGCGCTTGATATTGGATTTCATGATTTCGTGCACGATGGATGCACCTGATTTGGATTTTCGCGCATGTTGGGCGCATGTTATGAGATGCGATTTGGTGCACACCAGATGCACTAAATTGAGATTCTTCGTGCATGAGACGCACATGTTTTTGCTGTCAGGCACAGACTTGGCCAGGACAGATGTTTCGTGCACACCCGATGCACTTAGATGTTGTTTCTGTGCGCATGTATGGCACATTCATGGATTTTGATTTCCGTGCGCACCAGACGCACGTAGCATTCATGTGCATATTTTGGGATTAATTTCGTATAGAGCAGTACGTTTTTATGATAATGCTATGTGTTTTCGTACTGAGCAGGACTAGTCAGAGGACAGCACCTGAATTTTTTTGCATGCATTGATAGTTATTGAAGGGATTTCCAAAAAGCGAGCTATAGCCTCAGTATTTACCTACGTGTCTGATATGACACGAAATGTTTAAAACAAGGAAACCCTTCTAAATTGTTTCCAAAACGGCGGAACGTACATTTCAAACAAAGGTATATATGTATATAGTTATTTTCTTATGATAGACGTCCGCCACTGTGCAGTGTTATACGTGTTGCACAGCGACTTAAAGAGATTGGCATGCATTTCCTTCAGATACTTACAGATATAGATTCGATATTTACATGTATAGTTTCGAGTTATGTCATATTGGTTTTGATTTGGATTTTCCATTGATGTCTTCTCCATGACTCCGATGATTGCGGGATGCTTGACGGAGTTTTGATTTGAGTTATATACTCATTTTTCAAGCGCATGCGCTGCGCTACGATTTGTTTTATGTATTTACAATTTCGGAGCCCCGACGACTTGATGGTTTTCTTAGATGTTTTAGTATTTGGGGGAGTTTGAATTTAAATTCGGGGACCGAATTTCTCTAAGGGGGGAAGATTGTAACGTTTTGAAAATCGTTTCGGTGAAATTTCGAAAAAATCGGTAAAATAAGGGGGTTTTCTGTAAAAAGTCAAAATACAAATATCTTATTATAAAAATTAAATATACATATTCTATCTATGTAATTGCTATTATTTGGTGTTTATTGAGCCGCTGGTGAAATTTCAAATTTTCTGAAAAAAATATTATTTTATTATTATTTTAAGCCGTCACTAATACATTTAATTAGGGAAAATTACAAATTGGAATGAGTTGAAACAAATTTTGTGCATCATAACACATTAATTAAAATTTTAACATGTTGATTTTGAAATGAAATTAAGTTGTTAAACGGTTTTGAAAATATGATGGAAAAAAAGGCTTAAATAAAATAATATGATATAATTAAAGAGTTTAGGTGTTAATGTGAGTATGGGGTAAGTTTAACTCTCTTTTCTCACACACTCCCTCACATTTCCAGCCACATGGCCGACCATATTCCCCTCCCCCACTCTCTCTCCAATCACTTCTCATTCTTATCTATTTTAAGAAAACAAAAGAAAGGAAGAAAGAGAAAATGAGGTAGGTGTTTGTGTTGACTTGGACTTTTCTTTACTTGCCATTCTCTCCCCTCACACTCTCACCTCTTTACCCATCAACAACAGCCCCTCCAAGAACAGCAGCCCTCCCCCAAAAATCCCATACAATTTTGCCCCAAAAATCCATCAAAATGCTTCAAAATCCATACAAATTCAAAGCAAACTCAAATTCCAAGCCCTACCCATTTTAACTTAGCCTATCTACTATGGATCTTGGGGAAAAGTTGAGATTTTGGAGGCTTATTTCCATGATTGATCTCATGGTTTGAAGGTATAATCTCAACCTTTTGTTAAATTGTTGTTTGGTTGCTTTAATCAAAACTTATTTAGTAAATATCATGGTTCCAATTTCAAGATAAGAAATTCAAGTGAGGGTTTTGTTTTGGAGTTAGGGTTGTGATCAATGGTGCATGGTTGTGTGATGTGGGTATTGCATTTTTAAAACTTGTTAAAACTAATCTAGTTGCTAATTACAAGTTGTTACTTGAAAATGTCCAAATTTAAGCTTTTTATGCAAACTAGGTTTTTTATGAAATGCATATATATGTGAGATTAAAATATGGTTAGGGTTTCATCGTATCTTAAAAATTATATTGAGTGGTTTAACCATTTAAAATATGCAAAACCAAGTTTAATTGTAAAATTGTGAATTTTACATTAAAAAGTGTTAAAATTGACATTTTTGCAAACTAGGATTTTGGAAATTATGCAAATTTATGTGATTAAATTATGGAAATGGTTTTATTGACTTGTTTAAGTTATTTAATAAGTATTATGGCCGCTAGAATTGTTTAAACATCGAGTTTTGTACTAGAACGGGTAATATTTGCTTGCTAGATTTTCGGAAAAATGGCTTTTTAAGTGAATTTGGGGTTTTTGTGAATTTTAAGCTATTTTATATTATAATTAGTGCTTGTGATTGTACAAATGAGTGTGTTTGGGTTTTTCTCAATGGTTTGGGCGTTTGTACGCCGACGTCGAGGGTTTTTAGGTTGATTTGTGGAAGCAAACCATAGGTTTTGACCTATGTGGGTTTCGTGTGTCGTTTTGGTCATGAGTCGGATTTTAATGCGATACGGTGCGTTATGATATGTAGGTACCCCATGTGGACTTCTAGACGACAAGCAAGCGCGTGGCGGCGTCGGCACCGGCAAGCGAGGGCCAGCTGAGTAGATTTATATCTACGGGGAGAAGTCGGGTGGATGGCGTATAGCACCCCCGCAATTCGTGGCGATGTATACGAATACGTATGCACACATATATATATTGTTTATATAGTTTGAGATTATTGATGATAGAGATGGATCCTTGGTGTGATTGGATTGGTTTAGTATTGTGAAACCCTAGAGTAGTGGTTGCACCACACATACACACACCCATATTTGCATACATTCTTCTTTCATATGTGCGTACATGGGATTATATATTGATGTGTAATTTACACATGGGTATGGGACTATGTGTCTATATACTGGATTTGAGGATAGTAATTGGGATTTGAGATGAGTCGATGATATTGGGCTTGAGGCCAGAAGATCCGTGATGTGTTTTGGTTCGTATTGAGATACGACATGACGTTTTAGCGGGTCTTTGACGTAGTGATTCTTATACATGCATGCATACATAGATGGTATCAATATTGTACTAGACGTAGATCAGTACCCCGATCATGATATTTGATAAAGAGGATATCAGATGAATAGTATAATGAATGTGATATTGACCGTACCCAGATTTGGGGATGCCGTACGACGGATTTACGTACGAGCTATATTTTGATGATTGATCCGCACTCTTGACTTGGGAAGTCTGGTTATGGATATGATATTAATGAGGCGGGATCACCGACTGTATATATACATGTATGTATATGTATCGACTCAGATGATAGGCGGTTTCCTTACCTGTAGTTCAGCTTGTTAGTTCAGCCGTATAGTTTAGTGTAGTTGTTAGATTAGATTAGACTCCTACCTATTTCAAAACTAGCGGATCGTGGGTATTTTAAAAGACAGGTCAAGGGATCTACGGATATTTCAAAAGACGTATCCTTTCTTAAAAACCACCGTAGCCCTATTTTCAAAACCCCGCGGTTCGTGTTATTTCAAATGGCACCATTTGTAAGACTTATATTAGATTAATGCAGATTAGTTATAGTTGCGTCTAGTTTTTTTAGCTCCCGCTCATTTTGGTTGCTCGCTCCGCATCGCATATTTACATTGTTATTTCATATTGCATTGTTGACATTATGCTGTTAGGACACCAGCACCATTACCGATGATGCGTATGTACCACATACACTTACTTGCCGGCTCATACACATCTTCATCGGTAATTGCCATGTCACGTACACCTTAGAAAATATTGTTGCTTAACTTAGCTTGATAGCCAGTAGTTTGACATAATATTAGTGTACATACCTTATATGCCAGCTTAGATATTGTAGTTATTACTTGTCGCTTCATGCATACTGTTATTCATTCTCATGCTTATATTCATGGTTCTACATGCTATTGATGATTCGGATTTCCATGATATTTTCTGGATTTGGAGGAAAACCGCAAAACATATATAAACTGATTTCTCTCTTTTTAAATAAAAGTGCGGTTTTTCCTATGATGTATGAGTCGTCCACCATGAGTTTGTTGATGGATTTCGAGACCCGATTCAAGGAGATGGATGAACCGTTTCGGGTACATGGTGGACCCGGTAATGTACCCCGGGGCAAGAAGCGTGTGATGATGACGATGTGAGCCTGGCAGGGGAGCACTACTTACCGGTGATTTTACCTGACGCGTCGGATATCCGGAGGATACCGTCGTGGTCTTGAGATGGATGGTAGGGGCCGGTCTGGATTGACGGCGCCCTAGATATTGTGATTTGAGATATTGAGGTACAGCGATTGTGATACAGAGATATCGAGATATTTGGACACTTGTTTTGTGTCGATGCTGGGCACTGTTTTATGCTGATTTCATTATGGTACCTCACTTTTAAATTACAGAAATCTCACTGATTTATGAAAGCAGTTTTCGTCAGTACATGCATTCTGTTCCATGCATTCATACCTCATTCATATGATATATTGCTACCTGAGGCACTGACACGGGCACATGAGATTACACTCGGGTTAGATATTTACCCTAGCCTTGTTATAGGCTACGTGTTATTCATATATTTGAGGATATATTATGATCATTGACCTAGGATTGCGTTATTTATGCGATTTCTGTTCGTAGATGTTTTTCTACTCACGAGTTGGCAACTCACCCCCGTTGTGCCACAGTTCTTGCAGGTTTCGCCGTACAGGTTTCATTACGGCTTTGCTGGCACTATTTCCATTTCCGGGTGGTTTGCTAGTAAGTGGGTTTACTGTATCGTACCCCCCATTATATAACTTGTTTATTATTATTCAGTTGTATCTAGAAGAAGTTCCATCAACCAAACATGTATTTTTGAGATAGAGACCAGTGTTGTTTATTCTTTCGACCTTAGAGTCGCTCGTTATATTTCTGGTGGTTTTGAGTTTCCTTTTGAGTTTTGATCCTCGCCGTTGGCGTTGTATATTATATTGCTTGTGTGGTTGTGACCGTCGATTGACGAAGAGCTAGCTCCCGCTTGGGGATGCCTTTTTATTGATTTCGTATACTATTCATGTTGTACCCCGTTTGGGAGCCAGTATTTACAAAGGAGACTCTGCCGAAATTTTCAGTAAAATTTGATGTTCTTAAAAACCGCATAATTCGGCTTATGCTATTAAAACTACTTGTTTTAAATTGGTTTTCCTTCACTCTACTTCTCTTCTTGGTTTGGATTTCTGGGTTTTCGGCTTACTTAGAATACGTACGTCTTGAGACGTTCGTAGTTTAAGTGCCGGTCATGTTCCGTACTTTCGGGTCGTGACAGAAAGACTAGCCGGGATTAATTGCACTCTACAAGTTCGCCAATCTTTCAGCCAGGCTAGTGTCGGTACTTTGAGGGAGGTTCCCCGTGCTTTCGCACGGACCTAATTACAGTAAACCTCGTTTTCCCAGAGGCGTAACCCCGTTGACACCTTTCTAGACACCTACTTGATCGGCTAATTGCAAAGTGCAAAACTCTCCCAGGAGTAACAATTACTCGCAGTGGGTATCGGGATCCAACTATCACATAGAAGGTATACAATCTCATTGCAAATTTCAACACTTGAAACTCCCGATAAAGGTTTTTACCCCTAGCACCTATGACCTTAACTATGGTCAACAAATCATAAGTACTAGTCAAGTTCTACCCGTCATTTCGTGATTAATTAGACCCACCCACATGACCCTTAACTAAGGTCAACAAAGTCACGCGACTGTCCTAACTAATCGCATCATATGCGGTGTAGGAAGACATCACTTAGCTTCCGTACACTGTGCCTTGACTATGGTCAACAAACACAGCACGAATACTAAGTACTCTACTTCCTAAAATGACGGAGGGTTGCGAATGGTTTTTATGAAAACCTTTAACGCTTTGAACTTGATCTCGTTGCGGAATCAAATGGTTTTTTAAATGGAATGTTTTCGAGGCTTTTCTAGTTTTGCTAAAGGGGTCACTCCCGGTGAAGGGATCGTCGGCCCTTTCCTCGTCGAATGAGGTGCGGGATATATCATATATATCACTGTGCAAAGCAAAAACTATATAAGCGATCAAATAACAAACCGAGGGTTGTAGCATCTGCCAGTTATTGCTAAAGGAGTCACTCCCGGTGAAGGGATCTCGGTCCTTTCCTCATCGAATAAGGTGCAGGATGTTCTATAATGAACACCGCGATGCAAAGCAAGAACTGTAGCTACCTGTTTTATTTTGAAATTCGATTCCACAACATCAATTAGGTTTATTTTCTTTCATTAATCTCATTAATGAATATCCCATCATTTAAGTCCACCTAACCATCACAGATAAATATAACGTACGCTTATGCCATCCGCATTCGCCTCGATGTCCCGTCTGCACCGTTAGGTTAGGTAACTAACGCCAGAGCGAGGCAGGGCTAGCGCGGGTGTAAAACATAAGCAACGTTTATATAATATATCATATATACTATATATAATATCTGTCACAGAACATCACATGATCACATCACAGATAAATCACAGCAGAAGAAACATATGAAATATTGGATATACTAGGACGTCCGTGTTTTCAATTCGAGCCAGTATAAAACACGGATTCCACGGTCGTGATGAATAGCCAATCCCACACCCCTAGACTCCTACGAGAGCGGCAAGCAACCCTACCAATTCTAGGGTTAGGAGACCCGGACTCGACTCCTCGAGTTGGTCTCCCACTGGACCCCAAAACCCGGTTACTTGTGCTCCCCTCCTTGGGTCTATCCTAGTGCAGAAAAGTAAATAATATACAAAAGGTGATATCTTCCGCAACCTGGAAGTGCCCCAATAAAAGAATATTACAAACAAGTTTTTACATGAATGAAAATGAAAAAACACTCATCTCACATAAAAACCCCCGGCTATTCAAACACGACGATCCAATATAACATATCCAGCAACACATAACATCACATGTCATCAACGTAAGTAGATATGCGCATCCCAATTGTCGTTGACATATAGCAACGAAACCGGCGATATCACATATTACACTTACGGTCACAGAAAAGAAAGTGTAAAATTACAACAGTTGGAATCCGCAACCTCTTTAGACATCGCATGCCTAATCAAATGAATTCCTTAGACATCGCATGCCTAACAATTATAAACCCCGCATTTTAGTCTCAAAATCGAAAACACTTTTCAATATAAAAGTCGGGCAATTCAACAGGATTCCCGACATTCAGATCGAATGATCGTCGCAAACTTTAGTAGGCGGCCGCACCCCCGATACCGTCGACGAAGTGCACTAAGGCGGAACACCGCTGCCGCAAGCACCCGAACGGATGCTTTCGGCGACGGGGTTCTCCTACAGTCACTTGGTCGGGGCAATGGAGTGAGGCTGTCTATTAAGTTTACCCGGCGAGTATCCACGTACGCTACGTGATTGCGACGGACTTTTGATCACATCAAAATTCCGTGGCAACCGATCAAGTGAGACTAAACTACTAGATTTATAACATTCATTCAGTTATCTCATAACTACTTGTGAATTCCAAATGTTGTATCACATTCCGGATAAGACAAAAAATGTTAAACTTTCCGATCGAACAATCGAACACCCAAGTTTTCCCGATACAGTCCAACACATGAAATAAGTCTAAAGACATCCAGTTCGTGCCTCAGTACCAACGGTCCAGCCGTAGAAGGGTCAAGCCAACGCCTCACATGTGGCACGCCGTACTGCCCCAAACCCGAAGGTTCAAAGGGCAGTTCAAGACGGTCACATAATCGAGTTAAGGTTTGTTGTCTTCTAGAGGGTCCATCGCGTTACTTGCACTACTTAGAACGTCGTTAAACTACGGAAAAGTTCAACAATTGGAAATTTCCCGGCAGGGAAAAAAGTGGGTATTTATATCCGGTCGAACTTTTTAACATATTCTAAAACTACCCGGAAAAATACACTGACAAAATTAGACAATCCGATCGATACACCGAATCCCCAATACAACCCAGAAAATTCAACTCTTGAAAAAATATTAAAAATTCCCAGGAAAACCAGTACCAGAAAATAAGAATTACTGTGCAAAAAATATTGGGCACTGTGACAATAAGGCCGCGGAACCGCCGCATAAGCCTTGCTTCTGCCGCGGTTCCGCCGCACTCTTGTTGAATCATGGACACGTGTTGCACAGTAATTCTTAGGATTCCCTGCTGATTTTTCTGCATATTTTTAATATAGAAAAAACCACATTTTACAAAATTGTCCAGAGAGCATGTTTAGGGTTAGGGTTTCGGTCCGATCGGATTTCTAACTCCGTCTACGCATCGCCTAAGGATCTAGCTAGGCTCTGATACCACTGTAGGGTTCCTAAGCACACTAATGAAGTCTCACAAGTGATCAAGCATGGCTAATTCAAATTTTACAAGTGCCTACAAACCCTAATACGGATCGTTAACTAGATATATAGGCGATGCAAGCATGTAAACGAATTAAATGCTAAAGAAAAGTGACTACAACCTTTGTAGATCCGGTCCACCACTTATTAAGCTCCGCGACGATGTGTCTCCGCTGTCCAAGTCGGATCCCGAACTCTAGCATCGGCTTCATCGAAGAAATGGGCGGGCTTGATCGTCGGCTTCGATGCCGAAGATGATCTACGTCGAGGCATCACAAGATCAAACTCCGACTTCACCAAGTCATGAAACTTGTGAAGAAAACACCCTATACTACTTGGCAAGAGGTAGAGGATGAAGAAAATAGGAAGTGGGTTCACTTTAGAATTGGATTTCTCACTTATTTTCATCACTTGCCATTGATGTAGCAAGCTTTTCTTCATGGAAGAAGAAGATGAAGAAGAAGAAGAAGAAGAAGAAGAAGATATGATAAGTTCTTCAAAAAGAAAATAAAAATGAATACTTATCATGACTTAAACCATGGTTTAGTGTAGAGATTTACCTAAGGTTAGATGAGTGGTTAGGGTTAGAGAAAAGACAAGAATGGTGGACTTGTTCAAAGCTTCAAGAAGCTTCAAAGAAAAAAACAAAACTAGCAACCATTCTTTTCTCTTTATCTTTTCAAATGAAATAAATAAAATAAATAAATAGATAAATGAATAAGTGAATGAAATGAAACCCTAATCACTAACTAACTATGGTTTAATTCTTTACACAAACCCATGCTAGAATGTATCATCAAACATGATACAATCATGTGCACAAAAAAATATATCACATATACAATGTGCATTTCAAGTGAGTAAATCCATTTAAAGTGAACCAATACTAGTTAATGCAAAGTAATATATCAAATATATAATTATACATCAAATCATTAAATCAACACTTGATTCAATGATCCGGTCATGTCGCATATAACCGGCTAGTATCCAATGTATCGGCTTATCGAGTCAATCCTTGATTCGATAACTAGGTTATATCGCATACAACCATTCGACACATTCATCGCGAGAATGAAATACGGTATCACATACACGCATTATTCTCGGTCCCGCACATATCTCCTATTTCGTTTCGCTTGAGCCAGGAAACCTCTGTGTAGGACTCTAAAGACTCGTCAATACGCCGGCAGCAGATGATGATCATATCAAACACCCACAAGCCGCAAGCGGTCTGCTAAACGTAACGGCCACCCGGGTATTGAGCGATCAGAAGATCGACGAGCAAGCCCGCTCACACTCCTGTGAATCCAACCAGTAACACTTACCGTACAGTCCGGTCTGTTCGTCTGATATGTCGCATATCTCGCCTAGGGGTGGTAAACGTCAGACCCCAGTAGCTCGATAAGTCATGCCGACTTGAGGTCCATAACATTCGTGAAACTACTGATAACTCTTACCAGTATATCACTGCAACCCTGGCCAGGGATTTCCTGTTATGGCCAGTCGAGCATAGCGCAACATCAACCCCTAATACCGGGAGAGACGAATCCCCTCCTATCGCTCATTGCCTCCATATGAATCGGGACTGTACCCAAAAACCACCTGTTTGCACGACTCAGTAGAGCCGTGGTAGGGTTGAAATCAAAGCACAGTGGGAGACACACAAGACTCTATGACGATCTCGGGTCAACAGACTAAGCTGTACCAGTGTCACCAGAGAACTGCCATCTGACGTGAGGTATAATACCATCTGGGAGTTCTCGGCGAGTCCGTTCAGTGTACCCAGTCTCCACTGAGCACCCATATACCATCTCTGATGTCAAATACCAATGGATATGGGATCATCCATCGCCCATCATATGGGTCGAGAAGATATACGCTAGTCTACTCTGGAATATCGATGCCCCGTCTCGATATTCCCACGACTAGGAACAATGAAGGATGTACTCATTGACTACCCAGGCCCCACTAGTATGATCTGCATCATAGTCCTGGAAGTCGAGTACTCATCCTAAGGGCTTTATCAACATGTAATCAGAGAAACAGAAAGTATACATGTTAAGACAAAGAGCAACCAGATAGCGTACTATCATGTCGAGCAAGAAAGTCCTACCTATATATGTCCCAGCATCCACTACAATATACATCCAATGTACAGTAATGGCCTCTAGGGCATACATATAACTAACAGATACTCCCACGACTAGGGATATTTAAGGATGTGCTTATGGACTACTCAGCCTCCGCGTTTATGATCGCCATCATAACGCTGGTAGTAAAGCAATAATCCTACGGGCTTTATCAACATGTATTAACGATACGTAATAACAAGTAAAACATATACACATGTTAAGATAAAAACAAACCAAATAACATACTATAATATTGAGCAAGATTGTCATATACATACATATGTCCAAGCATCCACTATACATATACATATACAATAATGGCCTCTAAAGCATACATATCCAACACTCTCCCACTTGAACTAAGGCCATATATTAGTGTACTGAGTACCTAACGTCTATAAGTCCACGGTAGCGCCCCGGCCGTCTAACAGACGCCAAATGTGGAACAAAAACTTTTTACAACTGGCGCTATCGCGTACTATAACCCGGATCTGCCATTAAAGCTAAACTAACAAACTACAAAGTGGGTAGAAGAGTTATACCGAACGATCCGAGTCCTTCGGTCTTCAACCATCATCCCACACTTTATTGCGGCTGCTCCGATCTCCTGAATTTCCGGTCTCGTCGTCCAGGTGGCACTACGTCGACGGATCATTAAAAGGGCTCCCGCCTCTGAACCGAGGCAACTCGGTCATCAAGTTTGCTAAAAGAGACGACCAAGATGTTGTAGAGAATGAGTAGAACACTTTGTCTCGTTACGTCCGAGACTATGGACGAACGGTTAATGAAGTTGCCTTTTGGAATCGGGTGAAATGAGAAATGAAGCTTATCTAATTTCCATGAGTCCAAAACAATATCAATCTTTTTCCAAGTAACCATAATCTCTCACTAAGGGGGCCGGCCACTTTATAAGGAGGTGGGGGTGAGTGTAGGAGAGGGGGAGGTGACCATAAGCTCAATACTTATCATAACACCTAGTATGAATGCATTAATGAAAGTGATGAATCACCTTAAGCTAGTCATCAAAGCATTTAATGCATCATTAAATCACAAACGAGTCACATGCCACCTCATCATCCTAGTCACCATCTAGAAGTTTCTAGAAGCATGACTCACCCTTATCAAGAAAAGATAAATCCGTATTTAACCGAATGTTAAATACGGCTGATAGAAAACTAGAAACTGGCAACTTCCAAAAGTGATCCTGAAACGAATTTCAGGATAACCCCGTATCAGTATAAATATACCCGTATTTGTATTACGACCGAATACAAATGCAACTGAGACAAAGATATTATATCTACACAGTATAATACTGGGTTCCGGCTTAAACCAAAGCCTACCAGTATTATCTGCCCGAAAATGGACACGTGCGAAAACTGAAAGGTTCCTAGGCACCCTAGAGGGTTCTCACAAGGCATCGAACATGCCAAATTAAAATTTTTAGTGCCGAGAAACCCTAGACTACGGATCTTTAACTAGATGTTTAGGCGAAAAAGAAAACTAGTTAACTGTTAACTACTAGGATACGGATATACAACCTTTGTAGATCCGGATATCCACCTCCACGGCTCCGCAACGTCATGTCCTCGCTGTCCATCATGAATCCTTGACTCGATCATCGGCTTCATCGGGAAAGCAAGCGGAATAGCTCGTCGGCTTTGTGTCAAAGACGATCTACGTCGAGGTTGCACAAACTCAAGCTCCGACTTCACAAACTTGTGAAACTTGTGAAGTAAACACCCAAAACAACTTGGCAAGAGGTAGAGGGTGAAGAAATAGGAGGTGGGTTCACTTTAGATTTGGATTTAACTCACAAGATCTCAACTTGCCATTGGAGTAGCAAGCTTGAAGAAGAAGAAGAAGATGAGCTCAAGAAAAAATTATGATAAGTGTTCTTCCTTCTTTTTAAAATAAAACTAATATCAATTACTTATCATATCTTGAACTAGGGTTAAGTGTAGAGAATTAACCATGGTCAAAGAGTGGGTTAGGGTTAAGCAAGAGGATAAGAATGGTTGCTAAAGTCAAGGGTTCAAGAAGCTTCATACAAGAAACAAATATAGCCACCATTCTCATTTTGAATTTATCCACATAAATAAACAAATAAATGGATAAATAAATATGTATGCAAAACCCTAATTATCAATTAACCATGGATTAATTCTATAAACTTAACTAATGATCAAGTATCATCAAACATGATACAAAAAGTGCACAAAAGTATATCACATATACAATGTGCAATCCAAGTGAGAAAAATCCGTTTAAAGTGAACCAATACTAGTTAATGCAAAGTAATATATCAAATATATAATTATACATTAAATCATTAAATCAACACTTGATTCAATGATCCGGTCATGTCGCACATAACCGACTAGTATTCAATGCATCGATTTATCGAATCAATGATTCGATAACTAGGTCATATCGAATATAACCATTCGAAACATATATCGCGAGAATGAAATGCGGTATCACATACACGCATTATTCTTGGTCCTGCACATATCTCATATGCGCTCCTATTTCGTTTCGCTTGAGCCAGGAAACCTCTGTGTAGGACTCTAAAGACTCGTCAATACGCCGGTAGCAGGTGATGATCATATCAAGCACCCACAAGCCGCAAGCGGTCTGCTAAACGTAACGGCCACCCGGGTATTGAGCGATCAGAAGATCGACGAGCTAGCCTGCTCACACTCCTGCGAATCCGACCAGTAACACTTACCATACAGTCAAGTCTCTTCGTCAGATACGTCGCATATCAAGTCTAGGGGTGGTAAACGTCAGACCCCAATAACCCGATAAGTCGCGCTGATATGAGGCTCGTAACGGGTCGAGAAACTACTGGTAACACTTACCAGCAAATCTCTGATCAGCCCTGGCCAGGGACTTCCCTGTTACGGCCAATCGAGCACTGCGCAACATCAACTCCCAATACCGGGAGAGACGAAACCCCTCCTATCGCTCATTGCCTCCATGTGATTCGGGACTGTACCCAAAGACCACCGTTTTGCACACCCTCATGGACGTGGTAAGGTGGAGATCAAAGCACAGTGGGAATCACACAAGACTCTATGACGATCTCGGGTCTACAGACTAATCTGTACAAGTGTCACCTGAGAACTGCCATCTGACGTGAGGTATAATACCATCTGGGAGTTCTCGGCGAGTCCGTCCAGTGTACCCAGTTTCCACTGAGCACCCGTATACCATCTCTGATGTCAAACACCAATGGATATGGGATCATCCATCGCCCATCACATGGGTCGAGAAGCGTATACGCTAGTCTACTCTGGTAAATCGATGCCCCGTCTCGAGATACCCACGACTAGGGACCTTGAAGGATGTACTTATGGACTACCATGTTCCCACTAGTATGATCTGCATCATAGCCCAGGTAGTCAAGTACAAATCCTAAGGGCTTTACCAACATGTAACTATAAGACAGTATAAAGAGACTAGTGTACATGTTAAGATAAATGGCAACCAGATAGCATACTATCATGTCGAGCAAGAAAGTCATCTCTATATATGTCCAAGCATCCAATATAATATACATCATCTGTACAATACTGGCCTCTAGGGCATACATACAACTAACAATCTCCCACTTGCACTAGGGCCAGCTGCTGTAGTATCTCATACCGAGCATCCCGAAGAGTCTCTCAAACTGTATCTGGGGAATGGCCTTCGTGAGTGGATCCGCCGTGTTGTTCTTCGTGTCAACTCTCCTGACCTCGATCTCCCGGCGATCAACTATCTCCCGGATCAGGTGATACCGCCTCAGAATATGCCTGGACCGCTGATGGGACCTGGGTTCCTTGGCCAAAGCCACCGCTCCATTGTTATCGCAATACAAAGGTATTGGATGCTCAATGGATGGAACCACTCCAAGTTCAGTAATGAACTTCTTGATCCAGACAGCCTCTTTGGCAGCATCGTTGGCAGCGATGTATTCAGCCTCCATCGTCGAGTCTGCCACGGTTTCCTGCTTGGAACTCTTCCAGCTAACCGCCCCTCCGTAAAGGGTAAAGACAAAACCCGACTGCGACTTAGAGTCGTCCTTATCACTCTGGAAGCTCGAATCGGTAAAGGACTCCACTTGGAGTTCTCCGTTACCATACACCAAGAACATATCTCTAGTCCTTCGCAAGTACTTGAGAATGCTCTTCACAGCTGTCCAGTGACTCTCTCCAGGATCAGCTTGATACCTGCTCACTACACTTAGTGAGTATGCTACATCGGGTCTGGTACATAGCATCGCATACATGATAGAGCCTACTGCCGAAGCATAGGGTATCCCTTGCATGCGAGCTCTCTCCAAATCAGTCTTGGGAGACATCTCTTTGGAGAGAGTGACTCCAGAGATCGTGGGCATGTTCCCACGCTTGGACTCTTCCATACTAAACCTCTTTAGTATGGTGTCAATGTACCTGGATTGGGACAATCCCAAAATCCGTTTGGATCTATCTCTATAGATCCTGATCCCCAATATGCAGGAGGCATCACCAAGATCTTTCATTGAGAATCTTTGTGATAAGAAGAGCTTGACCGATTGCAGCATAGGAATGTCATTTCCTATCAAGAGTATGTCGTCCACGTACAATACGAGGAAGACAACCTTACTCTCTTCCACCTTCTTGTAGATACAAGGTTCATCTGGATTTTTGACGAAATCAAACTCTTTGATAACGATGTCAAAGCAGATGTTCCAACTCCGCGATGCTTGCTTTAATCCATAAATGGATTTAAGCAGCTTGCACACCTTCCCGCTGCTCCCACTGTCTACGAAGCCCTCTGGCTGAGTCATGTACACGCACTCTTCTAAATCACCATTTAGAAAGGCGGTCTTAACATCCATTTGCCAGATTTCGTAGTCATGAAAGGCAGCAATGGCAAGCATGATTCGGATGGATTTAAGCATAGCCACTGGAGAAAAGGTCTCGTCATAGTCCACGCCTGGTCTTTGACGAAAACCCTTTGCTACAAGTCTAGCTTTGAAAGTCTCCACTTTCCCATCTACACCAAGTTTCTTCTTAAAGATCCACTTGCTCCCAATGGGTTTTACCCCTTCAGGAGCAACTTCCAAAGTCCATACTTTGTTGGTGTACATGGAATCCATCTCGGACCGCATAGCATCCAGCCATTTCACTGAGTCCCCACTAGTGATGGCCTGCTCGAAGCTAGTTGGGTCATCATCCTCCATGATGCAATCCTCACTGCCACCATCAATGAGAAAACCGTAGTATCTCTCAGGTTGGCGAGGAACCCTACTAGATCGGCGGAGAGGCTGGGGTTGGTCGGGTACTACCGAATCTTCTGGTTCCACTAAATCTTCAGTTATTGTTTGTATTTCTGGAACTTCTTCCAGTTCTACCTCAGAGCCACTAATCTCCTTTGCAAGAAATTCCTTTTCTAAAAAGGTGGCATGTTGAGCAACAAACACTTTTTGTTCCTCACTGTGGTAGAAGAGATATCCATTTGAATGTTTAGGATATCCTACAAACTTACATAGAACTGATCGTGCCTCGAGTTTGTCTGGATTTTGCCTTTTGACATAGGCCAGACAACCCCATATCTTAACTCGTTTAGGACATGGTCTCTTCCCATTCCATATCTCATATGGTGTGGTAGGCACAGATTTAGTCGGAACTTGATTCAATAGGTATGCCGCTGCTTCAAGCGCATACCCCCAGAAGGAAATAGGTAACTCAGCTGTACTCATCATAGAGCGCACCATATCTAATAGGGTGCGATTCCTCCGCTCCGATACACCGTTGTGCTATGGTGTATAAGGAGGAGTAAGCTGAGAGAGAATCCCATTCTCTTTTAGGAAGTCCAGGAATTCATTGCTCAAGTATTCACCTCCTCGATCAGATCGAAGGATTTTAATACTTTTTCCGGTTTGTTTCTCGACTTCTTGTTTATATTCTCTGAATTTCTCAAAAGCTTCAGACTTGTGTCTTATCAAGTACACATGTCCGTATCTTGAGAGATCGTCAGTGAATGTAATGAAGTACGAAGAACCATCCCTGGCATGTGTAGACATGGGACCGCATACATCACTATGTATTAGTCCTAAGAGTTCGTTAGCTCTTTCTCCGTGTCCCGTAAACGGAGTCTTGGTCATCTTGCCTTTGAGACATGACTGGCAAGTGTCATAGGATGAAAATTCAAACGGATTTAAATATCCATCCTTATGCAACTTAGCCAGTCGTGTCGCATTGATGTGACCCAGTCTACAATGCCACAAGAAGGATTCATTGAGTTCAGAACTCTTCCTTTTGTGTGTGTTTGTTATGCTCAGGACTGTTGATTGGTTTAGAACATAAATGCCATTGCACAACGTGCCTGATCCAACCAACTTTTGGTTATGGAAAATGTTCATAAGATTGTCCTGTAATACAAAATTATATCCTTCTTTACTTAGTAAAGAAACTGATATAATGTTGCATATCAGGTTCGGCATGTAATAGCATTCGTTCAGAACCAATGTATTACCTGTTGGTAATACAAGGTGATATTCCCCGACAGTCTTAGCTGCAACAATTGCACCATTTCCAACTCTAATGTCTTTATCACCTTCTCCAAGTTCTCTACCTTTCCTTAGCCCATGTAACTGATTACATATATGGGATCCCGACCCGGTATCTAATACCCAGGACGTAGAGCAAATGGAGAAACAGTTCTCAGTAACGAACACACCCGAAGAAAATGCATCAACATGTACTTTCTTCATTCGGGTGGCATGGGAATCCTGGTATTCCCCTATATCCTGTTCAGTCCTATAACTCTTATAGGAAAGAACGGAACCAACGTTCCCCAGCACAGTATAACATGCGGGTTCGGTCAATACATCCATTTTATTATCTTTATTAAGGCATGAAATGGTCGCTACCTGGAGAGAGAGAGAAGAAAACACTTTAGCGTATGCTCGTGCAAGATCAGATTGGTTATTATCTTATCTAATCAGGATGGCTCCCACTGCTTTTTATCAAATCTTCCTCCAAACCCTAAAAGGAAAGACTAGCCGGGATTAATTACACACTACAAGTTCGCCAATCTTTCAGCCAGGCCAGTGTCGGTACTTTGAGGGAGGTCCCCCGTTCTTTCGCACGAACCTAATTACTGTAAACCTCGTTTTCCCAGAGGCGTAACCTCGTTAACACCTTTCTAGACACCTACTTGATCGGCTAATTGCAATGTGTAAAACTCTCCCAGGAGTAACTCTTACTCGCAGCGGGTATCGGGATCCAACTATCTCATAGAAGGTATGCAATCTCATTGCAAATTTCAACACTTGAAATTCCCGATAATATTTTGCCCCTAGTGTACCATGACCTTGACAGAGGTCAACAAATCATAGTGCACTAGTCAAGTTCAACCCGTCATTTCTTGATTGAATCAAACCCACCCGCACGACCCTTGACAGAGGTCAACAAGGTCGTACGACTACCCTAATCCAATCTGCATCATATGCACAAGCAGACAAATACTAGTTAGCTACCGCACACTACGCCTTGACAGAGGTCAACAAACGCAGCACGAATACTAAATAGTCTTTATCTGAAATGACGGAGGGCTACGCAGGTTTTTCATAAAAACCATGAGCGTAATGAACTTGATATCGTTGTAGAATCAAATGAAGTTTTGAAATGGAGTGATTTTGAGGCTTTTCTAGTTTTGCTAAAGGAGTCACTCCCGGTGAAGGGATCTCGGTCCTTTCCTCGTCGAATGAGGTGCGGGATATATCATATATATCGCTATGCAAAGCAAAATCGCAAAAGCAGTCAAAAGCAAACCGAGTGTGTAGCATCTGCCAGTTATTGCTAAAGGAGTCACTCCCGGTGAAGGGATCTCGGTCCTTTCCTCGTCGAATGAGGTGCGGGATATATCATATATATCGCTATGCAAAGCAAGAACTGTAGCTACCTGTTTTATTTTAAAATTCGATTCTACAACATCTTAGGTTTCTTATCTTTCATTAATCACATTAATGAAGTCCCATCATTTAAATACCTAAACATCACAGATAGATATGACGTACACTTATGCCATCCGCATTCGCCTCGATGTCCCCTCATGCACCGTTAGGTTAGGTAACTAACGACAGAGCAGGGCAGGGCTAGCGCGGGTGTAAAACATAAGTAACGTCTATATAATATATCATATATACTATATACTATATCCATCACAGAATCACATCACATATATCGCAGCAGAATAAACATATGAAATATTGGATATACTAGGACGTCCGTGTTTTTAATACGAGCCAGTATAAAACACGGATTCCACGGTCGTGATGAATAGCCAATCCCACACCCCTAGACCCCCTACGAGAGCGGCAAGCAACCCTGCCAATTCTAGGGTTAGGAGACCCGGACTCGACTCCTCGAGTTGGTCTCCCACTGGACCCCAGAACCCGGTTACTTGTGCTCCCCTCCTTGGGTCTATCCTAGTGCAGAAAAGTAAATAATATACAAAGGGTGACAACTCCCGCATCCTGGAAGTGCCCCGAATAAAAGAATATTACATACAAGTTTTTACATGAATGAAAATGAAAAACACTCATCTCACATAAAAACCCTCGGCTATTCAAACACGACGATCCAATATAACATATCTAGCAACACATAACATCACATGTCATCAACGTAAGTAAGTATGCATACCCCAATTGTCGTTGACGTATAGCAACGAAACCGGCGATATGAACATACTACACTTACGGTCACAGAAAAGAAAGTGTAAAACTACAACAATTGGAATCCGCAACTACTTTAGACATCACATGCCTAACAGTTATAAATCCCGCATTTTAGTCCCATCATCGAAAACTCTTTTCGATATCTTGTGAAACTAAACTGCTAGATCTATAACATTCATTCAGTTATCACATAACTGTTTGTGAATTCCAATTATTGTATCCAATTCCGGATAAATAGAATATATCAAACTTTCCGATCGAACATTCGAACACCCAAGTTTTCCCGACACCGATCAACACATGAAATAGGTTCAAAGACATTCACTTCATACCTCAGTACCAACGGTCCAGCCGTAGAAGGGTCAAGCCAACGCCTCACATGTGGCACGTCGTACTGCCCCAAACCCGAAGGTTCAAAGGGCAGTTCAAGACGGTCACATAATCGAGTTAAGGTTTGTGTCTTCTAGAGGGACCATCGCGTTACTTGCACTACTCAGAACGTCTTTTAACCACACAATAATCCAACACTTGGATATTTTGGCAGGGGAAAACCTGGGTATTTTTATCCGGTCGAACTCTTTAACATATTCTACAATTATCTGGAAAAACACTTAGACAAAGTTTGATATTCCGATCGAATTCATCGATTCCCAATATAACTCCAGAGCACTCAACACTTAAATAAATATAAAAATATCCATAAAACTCAGCAGAATTTATCAGGTATTACTGTGAAAAAAAAATGGGATGACGTCACCATGTGGCCGCGGAAGGGCGGCAGAAAGCATGCTTCTGCCGCGCTTCCGCGGCACAATGAACAGTAAATGGAATCGTTTTACACAGTAATGCTTAGAATTCTATGCTGAATTTTTTAGACATTTTAAATATCAAAAATTCCCAGATTTATGAAAATGTCCAGAGAGCTCTAAAGTATGTGGGTTTCGTGTTCGTTCGGACTTCAAACGTCGTCGGGACTTCGCCTAAGGCTCTAGCTAGGCTCTGATACCATTGAAAGGTTCCTAGGCACCCTAGAGGGTTCTCACAAGGCATCGAACATGCCAAATTAAAATTTTTAGTGCCGAGAAACCCTAGACTACGGATCTTTAACTAGATGTTTAGGCGAAAAAGAAAACTAGTTAACTGGTAACTACTAGGATATGGATATACAACCTTTGTAGATCCGGATATCCACCTCCACGGCTCCGCAACGTCATGTCCTCGCTGTCCATCATGAATCCTTGACTCGATCATCGGCTTCATCGGGAAAGCAAGCGGAATAGCTCGTCGGCTTTGTGTCAAAGACGATCTACATCGAGGTTGCACAAACTCAAGCTCCGACTTCACAAACTTGTGAAACTTGTGAAGTAAACACCCAAAACAACTTGGCAAGAGGTAGAGGGTGAAGAAATAGGAGGTGGGTTCACTTTAGATTTGGATTTAACTCACAAGATCTCAACTTGCCATTGGAGTAGCAAGCTTGAAGAAGAAGAAGAAGATGAGCTCAAGAAAAAATTATGATAAGTGTTCTTCCTTCTTTTTAAAATAAAACTAATATCAATTACTTATCATATCTTGAACTAGGGTTAAGTGTAGAGAATTAACCATGGTCAAAGAGTGGGTTAGGGTTAAGCAAGAGGATAAGAATGGTTGCTAAAGTCAAGGGTTCAAGAAGCTTCATACAAGAAACAAATATAGCCACCATTCTCATTTTGAATTTATCCACATAAATAAACAAATAAATGGATAAATAAATATGTATGCAAAACCCTAATTATCAATTAACCATGGATTAATTCTATAAACTTAACTAATGATCAAGTATCATCAAACATGATACAAAAAGTGCACAAAAGTATATCACATATACAATGTGCAATCCAAGTGAGAAAAATCCGTTTAAAGTGAACCAATACTAGTTAATGCAAAGTAATATATCAAATATATAATTATACATTAAATCATTAAATCAACACTTGATTCAATGATCCGGTCATGTCGCATATAACCGACTAGTATTCAATGCATCGATTTATCGAATCAATGATTCGATAACTAGGTCATATCGAATATAACCATTCGAAACATATATCGCGAGAATGAAATGCGGTATCACATACACGCATTATTCTCGGTCCTGCACATATCTCATATGCGCTCCTATTTCGTTTCGCTTGAGCCAGGAAACCTCTGTGTAGGACTCTAAAGACTCGTCAATACGCCGGTAGCAGGTGATGATCATATCAAGCACCCACAAGCCGCAAGCGGTCTGCTAAACGTAACGGCCACCCGGGTATTGAGCGATCAGAAGATCGACGAGCTAGCCTGCTCACACTCCTGTGAATCCGACCAGTAACACTTACCATACAGTCAAGTCTCTTCGTCAGATACGTCGCATATCAAGTCTAGGGGTGGTAAACGTCAGACCCCAATAACCCGATAAGTCGCGCTGATATGAGGCTCGTAACGGGTCGAGAAACTACTGGTAACACTTACCAGCAAATCTCTGATCAGCCCTGGCCAGGGACTTCCCTGTTACGGCCAATCGAGCACTGCGCAACATCAACTCCCAATACCGGGAGAGACGAAACCCCTCCTATCGCTCATTGCCTCCATGTGATTCGGGACTGTACCCAAAGACCACCGTTTTGCACGCCCTCATGGACGTGGTAAGGTGGAGATCAAAGCACAGTGGGAATCACACAAGACTCTATGACGATCTCGGGTCTACAGATTAATCTGTACAAGTGTCACCTGAGAACTGCCATCTGACGTGAGGTATAATACCATCTGGGAGTTCTCGGCGAGTCCGTCCAGTGTACCCAGTTTCCACTGAGCACCCGTATACCATCTCTGATGTCAAACACCAATGGATATGGGATCATCCATCGCCCATCACATGGGTCGAGAAGCGTATACGCTAGTCTACTCTGGTAAATCGATGCCCCGTCTCGAGATACCCACGACTAGGGACCTTGAAGGATGTACTTATGGACTACCATGTTCCCACTAGTATGATCTGCATCATAGCCCAGGTAGTCAAGTACAAATCCTAAGGGCTTTACCAACATGTAACTATAAGACAGTATAAAGAGACTAGTGTACATGTTAAGATAAATGGCAACCAGATAGCATACTATCATGTCGAGCAAGAAAGTCATCTCTATATATGTCCAAGCATCCAATATAATATACATCATCTGTACAATACTGGCCTCTAGGGCATACATACAACTAACAAAAACGCACGTGCATTTTCCGAACCTTGCCATAAACCCATATGGCCTTTACAACGTTTCGTCCGAACTTAGGAAAGTGTCTGTGGGGGACTCTAATGACTCATCAACACACTTGCACTGGGTATAACCTCTAGCATGGCAGAGGTACAAGCTGTACGTAACGGTTTGCCTATGTATTGATTGGAAGGGAAGCCGACGAGCGAACTCATCCATAAACCCTACTGAGCCTAACAGTGACAATATACATACAGTCCGGTCCGTTCGTCTATGAGTATCGCATATCTGCCTAGGGGCTAGTAACGTCAGACCCCTAATAGCAGTATAAGTCGTGTCAGAGAGTGGCCCAGAACACCCTGAGATACTACTGGAGTACCTACCAGTAAATCTCCTGCCTCGGCCGAGAGCTTTGTGTAATGGCTCTCCCAGACACAGCGCGATCTCACCCCCAATACCGGGAGAGACGAATCCCCTACCGATCCGCTCACTTGCCTCCATGTGGCTCGTGGCTGTACCCAAAAAAGACCTGTTTGCATGACTCCTTTGAGCCGTGGTAGGGTAGAAATCAAAGCATAGTGGGAACTTACACGAGACAAATGACGACCTCAGGTCGATGAACTAACCTGTACACATGTCACCAGGGAATTGCTATCTGACGCTAGGTATAATACCAAGTAGCAGATTCCCGGCGAGTCCTGTCCGGTGAACTCATAATCCAATGAGCACCTGTATATATCTTAGGTGAACCAACTAACACCAATGGCTTGTGAGACCGGCCATCGCCCCTCGTCGGGGTCTCGACTGTATACACTAGTCTACTCTGGAGTATCGATGCCCTGTCTCGAAACTCCCACGACTAGGGACACTTTAAGGATGTGCTTACAGACCCCAGCTCCCACGTATATGATCGCCATCATACTGCTGGTAGTCAAGCAAGAATCATATGGGCTCTATCATCATGCAATAGTGAACTAAAGCATGTATACGATGATAAAGGCAAACCAGATAGCATACTATCATCTCGAGCAAGACTGTCATATCGGTATAGGTCCTGCCTCAATCTTTGCAATCACGTACCTGCGATCCAATAATTGACTTTGAGGGCACTATCTCCAACAATCTCCCACTTGCACTTAAGGCTAATTATTGCGATGTCGCATACTCACAGCCAGTGTGATACCGAACATCCAACTTCTCTGCTAATCAGTTTCACAAAGCTAGTTTGTAAAACTCTTGTGTTCGAGAAATAGCCTCAGTGAGTGGATCCGCCCTGATGTTTCTTACCATATCTCTCTAAATCTCAAGTTCGTGGAGAAAGCCATCTCCCGAATCGAGTAATACCTGTCTTAGAATATGTCTGGATATCTGATGGGACCTAGTTCATAAATGAACTCCAAATCCAAACTTCTTAGACTGTATCGATAACTGAACCTAATCAGTATCCAGCACCATGCCTCCCACAGTATCCTCTTGGACCACCTGTCCATAATACTGTCCCTTGTCAGAGGGAAAACTATAACTCTGACAATCACTTTGTCATCCATGTCACCTTTGAAGCCTGGAATGATAACCGTCTCCCGGAAGAGGCTGCCATTATCAAATCCGTAGAACATGCACTTTTGTTCTATAACTGCTTCCTTATGTTTCTTCAGGATTGGATTAATATAAACTTATCGCATCAAGTGCAAAAACAACATCTGGTGTGGTACTTGACCTCTCATGATTGACTTAATTGCCTAAGCAAGTGATCTGCCAATCATGCACATCCCTCTCTTCTTTAGTCTCTAAGACACCTTTAGAGAGGGTGACTCCATCACCTGGAGGAACACCACCATGCCAGGAGTCATCTATTCTAAAATACCATTAGAATACTGTCAAAGTACCCATATTGGGAAACTACCCAAATCTAGATCTAAAACCATAGATCTAGTAACCAGAATGTCTGATATTAAATCCATATCCTTTGCGGAGAAACAACTGTGTGACGACCAAAGTACAACTGATCGTAGTATAGGAATTTTACTTCCTACTCTGTGTATGTCATCCAAATACCAGGACATCATACCCTACTTCCTTCTTAACAGATCCATCCGCTATTCTGATGAAGTCAAACCTATGACTGTCACATCAAAATTAGATGATCTTATCTCCGCTATATCTGCTCAAGTCTATAAATAGACATAAGCTACTTGCCTACTATGCTTCCGCTGCTCCCACTGACCACAACAACCCTCTGGCAGAATAATATATACGTGCACTTCTAAAGCTAGTTTAGAACGACGCTATACTTATCCTCTTGCCGGGTCTCATAGTCTGGAACAACAGTAACAAGTCTGGGTAATCAAGAACCTCCCTGTCACCGTCCTTGAGGCTACCGGAGTACCTCTCGGGTGTCTGAGGTTACCCACCATATCTGCGGAGTGGCTATTGGAATGTCAAACCTGATTGAATATATAGGTCCTATTAAATTTTCCGTAATCGTTTGCGGTTCTGGAATCACTTCCAGTTCTACCATACTCTCACTACTGTTTTCTGAAAAAATCCATTTTACTAAAACTGTGGCGAGTTAAGAACAATATCACTATTGATCTTCCAAATGGTAGAAAAATCAACCCTCGACATAGCCCGGGTCAACCCACAAACTGCCATTACAGAAACGTGCCTTGAGTTATCCAGTGTCTGGTTTTAAGCATAAGCTGGACAACTCCCCTTACCTTAACATCGTTAAGATATGAACCATTCTATATCCAATATAGAAACAGAGGCACTAATTTAATTGGAACCAGATTCAAAACATGCAGCTGTCTCCAGTGCATACTTAATGGAGAGAGGTTAATCAGCATTACTCAACTTAGGAATCCATCCAATTATGAGTAACCCGAAAGAGAAACTAGTTTCTCAAAACCATTACTATCATCTGAATACCAATCACAAGAATCTACATCTTCGATCTCTTTGAAGAATCCCGATACTTGCGATACCTGGTTCTCTACTTTATTCTTATACCTACAACTTCTCAAAACTTAGAAATTTTATTTCTACGAAACACTTGTCTAAAACGTAGATAAGTTACAAGTAAACAGAACATAGTACGAGGACCTGCCCTTTTGTCCTGACGGATACTGGACAACATACAATACTCTGTATAAGTCCGCTGAGTTGAATAACTCAAAACCTGTGTATCGTAGGTTGAAAACTGTACCCAGGCGATTTCCTCAAATATCACCAATTACAACTAATTCCGATATAATGAGGATGATCACCTAATTCCCAATAACTTACTCCCACTCATCATCTGTAAAAACCATACAGATATGAGAATAAAACCTGGTAAATACATACCCTGGAGTAAGTATCTAATCGGGAAAACAGTTTTCTTTTAACAATGCGCAGTGAAACTGAAACATTAAAATGTCTCGTAGGGGTATCCTGGTATCCCTAGTAATGCCTCTTCCATAAACTAATTCATGACTATAACCGTATATTTCTTTGCCATCTGTCCAAATCCCTTTATTTGTCTTTAGTCGTTACCTTCTGTACACCTTCGTTAGGCTAAATGGTTTTCTTCCTTCCCTACCGTTCGGCACCAGCCTATTGTTTGGAAGAAGACTATCCAGTAAGCATAATAGGTGTACCCTCCTAATCCTAAGAGTACTCGTAACTTGAGAGAAGGTGATGATAAAAGACAACTGAATAATACCTTATTCTATTAAAGGTGAAATAGGAGTGGCGATGAAGTACGCGGTTTGGTCGTGAATGATAACAGTCGCAATTTACTTTACCCTCTTTCTAATCCCTTTATCTTGTCTTTACATATTACCTTCTGCACACCCTACTTAGGCTAATTGGTTTTCTTCATTCCCTACCTTTCGGCACCTGCCTATGGTTTGGAATAAGACTATCCAATAAGCGTAATTGGTGTACTTTCCTAAACTAAGGAGCCCTCGCAACCTGAGAGAAGGTGATAATAAAAGAAAACTGAATAAACCAATTCTATTTCTCCTGAACCTGGATCCATCCTCGAAGAAGTCCCTTCAAGTTTGTATATAACCATACGATGGATCTATCCAATGGAAGTGGATGTCCGTAGTAAAACGGGGTGTTTTGAGAAATACAAAGGGTAAAAGAAAGAGCGGCAATGTCTTATGCAACTCGGACAATCCAAAAGCCAGTATTATAAGAAGGTTCGGTCAACTTGGTCATTGATTCATAATCTAGGGTCGGTCAAAAGTCGCTGCCAAAAGAGAGAGAGAAAAGAAATACTCTGCGTGCACTCTAACCTAGATCAGAATGATTATCACTTTATCTAATCTGGAAACCTCCCACTGTAACCTCAAATTCTCCTCCAAACCTGAAAGAAGAATTAGTCGGAATCACCCGAAGAGTAAACCAACTCATCAGTGAGAATCGGGATCCAACTATCATTACATGATAACTTGATGGAAGCCACTCAAGTTATTATACTCCAGAAGGTATGCGCATGTCTGGCAAGTTTCTAGTATGTTTGAAACTCCCGATGTAAATTTTTGCCTCATGCTCTTATGACCTTGACTAAGGGCCAACAAATCATAAGTCACATGTCAAGTTCTTCCCGTCATTGTCCTGGTTAATTTGAACCCACCCGTACATACTCTTGACTAAGGGCCAACAAAGTAATACGACTGTCCCAAACCAACACATCTATCCATGCTACAAATGAATACCCCAGCAGCTACCAAACACTATGCCTTGACTAAGGGCCAACAAACATAGCTTGAATACTACTGACTATCCATAAAAAATGACGGAGGGCTACGGCTGGTTTTTGGCGAAAAAACCTTTAACGTAATGAACTTGATTTCGTTGAAGGAACCTGATAGCTTTCTATAAAAATATAGTGAAGAAAAACCTTTGCTAAAGAGGTCACTCCCGGTGAAGGGATCTCGGCTCTTTCCTCGTGGAATGAGGTGCAGGATATTCCAACTGAATACCGCGATGCAAAGCAGCTTGTAATCGACTATAGTGAAGTTATTACCCTGACGTAAACTTATGCCCAAGGGGTCACTCCCCGTGAAGGGATCTCGGCCCTTGCCTCGTCGAATGAGGTGCGGGATATTCTAACTGAATATCGCTATGCAAAACAAAAGGAAATATCTTTATAATAACACCTTTTAAAATTTGTTCCAACAACTGCCAAATATAAGTTTGTTTTATTCTTGCATTGATAAGAATCAATACAGTCCCATCAATCAATCACACCAGAAAAGAACGAAAATAAAATGTACGTATATGCCATCCGCATTCATCACTGGGTCCCGTCATCACCCGTTAGGTTACTTAACTAACGATAGAGCGGGGGCTGGACTAGCGCTGGTGTAAAACATATACAACATCTAATAGTATATATACCATTATACAATAATCGCTCCAGGCGTGATAATATGCAACATTACAGAAAAGTAATAAGTATCACAGAACAATACAGATAATCTGGGATCCCCGGGTTTCATAGAGCCGCTACTGAAACCCGACGTTCCCCTGGTCGTGTGGATAGCCTGTGCAATGAAACCTAGACCCCTACGGGTGCGGCAAGTTACCCGCCAAAACCTGAAGTGAGATAGTCCCCCACAACATAGTGAATGGAACACCCGGCACTTCACGGAATCCGGTAAATTGAGCACCCCTCCTTGGGTCAACCTGTACCCCCTATGAGTGCGGCGAATAGTCTGCCAATTCTAGAGTGAGATCCCTCTGCCTCTCAATGCCATGAGATACGGACCCATTGCCCTCCAGAACCCGGCTATCCGTGCACTCCTTCACGGGATAAACCTAGTACAGAAATAAAAATATGTACAACGGGTACATCGACCTCAACCCGGTCATGCCCCAAAAGAATATTATACAACAGGCAGTGACGGCAGCCCATATGTTGGACGCTCGCCCCGCAATATCAAATGTACAAATAAATCCAAACTGCACTATCATTGCACCCTGCTATCCACCACGACATATCCGCAACAATACAGCATAATACAGAACATCAACACGAATGTCACGTTCGCAAATCCGTCTAAAAGAGCTATAGCAATTAGACGCGGTATACCGATCAAATGACATTCTCGGTCGGAGATATAATGTAAATACTGTATACTAACAAGTTTAAAATTTCGATCGACTAAATTTCCCGAAGTGGGTCCGATGCACATCTGCTGTACAGTAACAAAATCTGGGCCCAAAAGAATATTACCAAAACCCACAATTTCCAGTGAAGAAGCTACTGTGCAAATTTAGAGCAGTGATCACATAGACTGGCCGTGGATGCGCGGTCAAATCCTAGGTTTGACCGCGATTCCACGGCGGTCTTGAAAGGTCACGTGCCTAAATTTGTACCACGTGCTTATAAAACCCTGCACAACTTTCTGTGATATGCAAAATAATTTTTGGACTTGATTTAAAATCGACAGAAATTGTGAACTTGGAATTTGCGGTTTTCGAAAATCCGTTCGATCGATGTTATAAACGTGTTAGCACAAGTTAGTATAGCCTAATGGTGAGGCTCTGATACCACTGTAAGTCCACGGTAGCGCCCCGGCCGTCTAACAGACGCCAAATGCGGAACAAAAACTTTTTACAACAGGCGCTATCGCGTACTATAACCCGGATCTGCCATTAAAGCTAAACTAACAAACTACAAAGTGGGTAGAAGAGTTATACCGAACGATCCGAGTCCTTCGGTCTTCAACCATCATCCTACGCTTTGTTGCGGCTGCTCCGATCTCCTGAATCTCCGGTCTCGTCGTCCAGGTAGCACCACGTCGACGGATCTTTAAACGGGCTCCCGCCTCTGAACCGAGGCAACTCGGTCATCAAGTTTGCTAAAAGAGACGACCAAGATGTTGTAGAGAATGAGTAGAACACTTTGTCTCGTTACGTCCAAGGCTATGGACGAACGGTTAATGAAGTTGCCTTTTGGAATCGGGTGAAATGAGAAATGAAGCTTATCTAATTTCCATGAGTCCAAAACAATATCAATCTTTTTCCAAGTAACCATAATCTCTCACTAAGGGGACCGGCCACTTTATAAGGAGGTGGGGGTGAGTGTAGGAGAGGGGGAGGTGACCATAAGCTCAATACTTATCATAACACATAGTATGAATGCATTAATGAAAGTGATGAATCACCTTATGCTAGTCATCAAAGCATTTAATGCATCATTAAATCACAAATGAGTCGCATCCCACCTCATCATCCTAGTCACCATCTAGAAGCTTCTAGAAGCACGACTCACCCTTATCAAGAAAAGATAAATCCGTATTTAACCGAATGTTAAATACGGCTGATAGAAAACTGGAAACTGGCAACTTCCAAAAGTGATTCTAAAACGAATTTCAGGATAACCTCGTATCAGTATAAATATACCCGCATTTGTATTACGACCGAATACAAATGCAACTGAGACAAAGATATTATATCTACATAGTATAATACTGGGTTCCGGCTTAAACCAAAGCCTACCAGTACTATCTGCCCGAAAATGGACACGTGCGAAAACGCATGTGCATTTTCCGAACCTTGCCATAAACCCATATGGCCTCTACAACGTTTCACCCGAACTTGGGAAAGTGTCTGTGGGGAACTCTAATGACTCATCAACACACTGGCACTGGGTATAACCTCTAGCACGTCAGAGGTACAAGCTTTACGTGACGGTTTGCCTATGTATTGATTGGAAGGGAAGCTGACGAGCGAACTCATCCATAAACCCTACTGAGCCTAACAGTGACAATATACATACAGTCCGGTCCGTTCGTCTATGAGTATCGCATATCTGCCTAGGGGGCTAGTAATGTCAGACCCCTAATAGCAGTATAAGTCGTGTCAGAGAGTGGCCCAGAACACCCTGAGATACTACTGGAGTACCTACCAGTAAATCTCCTGCCTCGGCCGAGGGCTTTGTGTAATGGCTCTCCCAGACACAGCGCGATCTCACCCCCAATACCGGGAGAGACGAATCCACTACCGATCCGCTCACTTGCCTCCATGTGGCTCGGGACTGTACCCAAAAAAGACCTGTTTGAATGACTCCTTTGAGCCGTGGTAGGGTAGAAATCAAAGCACAGTGGGAACTCACACGAGACAAATGACGACCTCATGTCGATGAACTAACCTGTACACATGTCACTAGGGAATTGCTATCTGACGCTAGGTATAATACCAACTAGCAGATTCCCGGCGAGTCCTGTCCGGTGAACTCATAACCCAATGAGCACCTGTATACATCTTAGGTGAACCAACTAACACCAATGGCTTGTGAGACCGGCCATCGCCCCTCCTCGGGGTCTCGACTGTATACACTAGTCTACTCTGGAGTTTCGATGCCCTGTCTCGAAACTCCCACGACTAGGGACACTTTAAGGATGTGCTTACAAACCCCAGCTCTCACGTATATGATCGCCATCATACTGCTGGTAGTCAAGCAAGAATCCTATGGGCTCTATCATCATGTAATAGTGAACTAAAGCATGTATACGATGATAAAGGCAAACCTGATAGCATACTATCATTTCGAGCAAGACTGTCATATCGGTATAGGTCCTGCCTCAATCATTTCAATCACGTACCTGCGATCCAATAATTGACTTTGAGGGCACTATCTCCAACGACGTCCGCTCTAGGGCCAGTTGTTAGATTATCGCATACCCAACATCTCAAATATTCTCTCGAATTGTGTTTGAGGGAGGGCATTGGTGAATGGATCCGCCGTATTCTCTTTTGTGCCTACTCTCCGCACCTCGATCTCCCGGAGATCTACGATCTCCCGGCAATCTACGATCTCCCTGATCAGATGATACCGCCTCAAGATGTGTTTGGATTTCTGATGGGACCGTGGTTCCTTCGCTAAAGCCATAGCCCCATTGTTGTCGCAATACAAAGGTATTGGATCACTAATGGACGGAACCACCTCAAGTTCAGTAACGAACTTCTTTATCCGGACCGCTTCTTTTGCTGTATCGTTGGCAGCAATATATCTAGCCTCCATCGTCGAGTCAGCGACGGTGTCCTGTTTGGAGCTCTTCAAACATAACGTCCTTCCGTTGAGGGTAAACATAAAACTCGAGGCAGACTTGCTGTCATCCTTGTCACTCTGGAAGCTCGAGTCGGTAAAGGACTCCACCTGGAGGTCCCCATTACCGTACACCAAGAGTAGTTCCTTAGTCCTTCTCAGGTACTTAAGAATGTTCTTCACTATTTTCTAGTGGTTCTCTCTTGGGTTCGACTGATACCAGCTCACCATGCTAAGTGCATAAGCTACATCTGGTCTGGTACATAGCATCACATATGTTATAGATCCTACCACCGTAGCGTAGGATATAATACTCATACGAACCCTCTCCTCATCAGCCTTGAGAGACAACTCTTTGGAGAGGGTGATTCCGTACAATGCGGGTATATTACCGCGCTTAGAATCTTCTATACTAAATCTTTTTAGTATGGCCTCTATGTACCTGGACCGTGAAAGTCCCAACAATCTCTTGGATCTATATTTGTAGATCTTAATCCCCAGAATGTAAGAGGCATCACCCAGGTCTTTCATGGAGAACCATTGTGACAAGAACAGCTTGACCAATTGTAGCATAGGAATGTCATTTTCTATCAAGAGAATGTCGTCTACGTACAAGACTAGAAATACGACAGTTCTTCCTACAATCTTCTTATACATCCAAGGCTCATCCTCGTTTTTTATGAAGTCAAATTCTTTGACTGTCTCATTAAAACAGATGTTCCAGCTCCGTGATGCCTGTTTTAATCCATAAATGGATTTAAGCAACTTGCACACCTTTTCGCTACTCCCACTGTCTATGAATCCCTCCAGCTGATCCATATAAATACACTCTTCCAAACTTCCGTTTAGAAAAACCGTTTTTACATCCATCTGCCAAATTTCATAGTCATGGAAAGCAGCAATGGGAAGTAGGATCCGAATGGATTTCAGCATAGTTACTGGAGAAAAGGTTTCGTCATAGTCCACACCGGGTCTTTGACGAAAACCTTTTGCAATAAATCTAGCCTTATAGGTTTCCATCTGTCCATCTAACCAATCTTCTTTTTGATGATCTATTTGCATCCAACGGGTTTTACCCTAGGAAGAGCAATATCCAAGGTCCAAACTTTATTGGCGTACATGGACTCCATTTTTGATCACATAGCATCCAACCATTTATTAGAGTCCCTACTGGTAATGGCCTGCTTGAAACTAGTGGGATCATCTTCTTCCAAGATGCAATACTCTCGATCCCCGTCTATGAGAAAATCGTAGAATCTCTTAGGCGGATGAGAAATCCTACTAGATCTGCGGAGTGGCTGAGATTCGTCGGGTTTTATTGAATTCTCTGGTTCTACCAATTCTTCTGTTTCAGTTTGTGGTTCTGATGTTTCATCCAGTTCTATCATGCTCACACTAATTTCTTTTGCAAGAAATTCCCTTTCTAAAAAGGTGGCATGGCGATCTATAAACACCTTCTATTCCTCGGTATGGTAGAACAGATATCCTTGTGAATGTTTAGGATATCCCACGAACTTACACAAAACTGACCGTGCCTTGAGCTTGTCCGGGTTCTACTTCTTTACATAAGTAGGACATCCCTATATCTTAATAAAATTAAGGTATGATCCCCTCCCACATTTCATGTGGAGTGGTAGGCACAGATTTGGTAGGAGTCATATTCAATATATATGCAGCAATTTCAAGTGCATACCCCCAAAATGAAAGATGCAACTCAGCATTACTTATCATTGAGTGAACCGTATCCAATAAGATACGATTCCTCCACTTCGATACAGCGTTGTGCTGTGGTGTATATGGAGGAGTAGGTTGAGAGAGAATACCATTCTCTTTTAGAAAGTCACGGAATTCCGTACTCAAGTACTCCCCTCCTCGATCAGATCGAAGGATCTTGATACTTTTTCCAGTTCGGGTCTCTACTTCATTTTTATATTTTTTGAATTTCTGAAAAACTTCAGATTTGTGTTTCATTAGAAATATATATCCGAACCTAGAGAGATCGTCAGAGAATGTGATCAAGTATGAGAACCCACCCCTTGCTTGTATAGACATTGAACCGCATACATCACTGTGTATGAGTCCCAAAATCTCTGTAGCTCTTTATGTTGGATATAGTGCCTTCAAGTCAATTATTGTAATCGCAGGCATGCAATTGTGATGATTGAGAAAGGGCCTATACAGGTAGAACAGTCTTACTCGAGATGATAGTATGCTATCTGGTTTGACTTTATCATCATGTACATGCATTATGTGGTATTACAGATCACTATTACATGTTGATAGAACCCATAGGATTCTTGCTTGGCTACCAGCATTATGATGACGATTATATACGTGGGAGCTAGGTGGTCTATAAGCACATCCTTAAATGTCCCTAGTCGAGGGAGTATCGAGACTGGGCATCAATACTCCGGAGTAGACTGTGTATACTTTTCGAGACCCCGATGAGGGGTGGTGGCCGGTCTCACAAGCCATTGGTGTAAATTAGTCACCTAAGAAAGTATATAGGTGCTCATAGGGTTATGAGTTACACTAGACGAACTCGCCGGGAACATGCTAGATGGTATTATACCTATTGTCAGATAGCGATTCTCAGGTGACATGAGTACAGGTTAGTCTGTCGACCTGAGATCGTCATTTTTCTCATGTGAGTTCCCACTGTGCTTTGATTACTATCCTACCACAGCTCAAAGGAGTCGTGGAAATAGGTTTTAGTTGGGTACAGTTCCGAGCCACATAGAGGCAGTGAGCGGATCGTCGGGGATTCGTCTCTCTCGATATTGGGAGTAGATGTCGCACTGTGCAAGGGTGGCCCTCACCAGAAATCCTTAGCCAAGGTGGATGAGAATTACTAATTTGGATCGGTAGTTTCTCAGTGGGTGATGGGCTTCACATCAACATGAAATATCGTGTTATTAGGTGGCCTGATTTTATCCACCCCCTACACCCGATATGCGATACTCTTAGACGAACAGACCAGACTGTACGGAGATTGTCACAGACAGGCTCAGTAGGGGTACAGATGAGTTTGCTCATCGGCCTTCCTTTCGCTCAATATCTGGGTAGTCGTTACGTACAGCTAGTACCGCTGACTTGCCTGTAGTTAAACCCACCGTCAGCGATGAGTCTTTAGAGTCCTATATAGAGGGTTTTCATGGTTTAGGCGATATAATGTAGATGACGTATGTTAGTACATATAGGTGTTCGATTAAATATGTGTACAGGCTACACAGACTTTAATTGTACGATTGATAATACTAGCGGCTTATGATTAAGCCGGATTATTAAATCAAGTTTTAATTTAATAATTTATATATATATATATATATATATTTAGTATATGTATTCTAGTATTATTGTTCACTATTCATTTTCTCTCTTGGCTATTCATATTTTTATACGAATACGCATATATGTATTTCGATACGTATACCGGGTTGTATTATTTATTTATACGGAATATCTTCTAGAAGATGGACATCTCATTATATGATTTTCTTTTTAGAAAATCATTTGCAAATGAGGTGGAGGGTGAGGTGGCATGAGCATGGTTGGAGGTATATAGAGAGGTATGGCTTTTATTAGTTTATTGAAAATGTTGTGAGATATTTTGTATGGTTGCAAAATAATTTAGAAGCCATTCTTTCTACATGCAATTTTGCTCTTCTTCATTATTTTTTTTTTGACTTAGCTCACTCTCACTCTTTCTTGAGTTGCTCATGCCCATGTTTCTTCACCTTCTCCCCTTTGTTCTTTAGTTGCTCACTTGAGCTTTGGAAATGAGAGAAAAAGATAGTGGAAAATTCCTGCATCCCCACTCTGCATTGCTAGCGATCTTGGAGTGTCGGTTGCTTCTTCAGGTGATGCTACAGCTTGGATCGTTTCTTTCAGATGGATCATCTTCGGCAAAGGAGGACCGGCTTGCAAGCGTAATCCGGAGCACTTGAAGAAAGATTGAGGATGTGAGTATTCTATACATAGTGGATTGTTTTAGCCTATTAGGTTTTGTATACAAGTCCTAACTCTTTAATTCAATTCTTGGTTTTGGAACTTTAGCAAACTAGAAATTTTTGAAATTCATGTTGCCATCTTCTAAAATTAGTTTGCTAGTGTGCCTAAGTTCACAGCAGTGGTATCAGAGCCATGTTAAAGGCTAGACTTGTTTGCACTAATTTAGAGTTTCGATCGACCGAATTTTCCGAATCACATTTTCAAAATCTTGTTTGCTGTTCAAATTTCAAATTTGTTCAAAAAAAATTTCTGGTTGCTTTAAAATTATGTGCAGGCAAAATTAGAGCTAGGAAAAAAATTTGGGCACCTAAACCCAAAATTCGACCGCGGAATAGAAGTCAAATGCGCCATTTGACCGCTAAACTGCAGTCCAATTTTGGCTACAGTGCCCCAAATTTTTTCCGGGGTTCTAATACATGGATATATGATTTTTGGGATATTTAGTTTTGGTCCAGATTTGTTTGTGTACTGGTTTGTGTAAGCCGATGTCGCGCACCCCGCGGTTCGTGGGGAGGCAGAATTTTCAAAAACGATAATATTTGACTGTGCAACACCGGCTAAAACTCCAGGATCTTAACTAAAGCCTTAACTAGCTAATCTATCTAGAGGTTTAACTACTCTGTAGAATGGTTATACCTCCAAGATATGGTCCTTCGAGTCTTCTAGTGCTCCTCTCCAAGGCTCCTCGGTGATCGGATCGGACTTGCTCCTCGGCCTTCTTATGTCAAAGATGATCTACCGTGAGAGAATGTGCTCCAAGGTTCAACCTCTAAATGAGGTAACTAAGGTAGATGGTTCGCTAAACCAACTAGCCTAGGAGATGTACAATGTCTAATGGATTGTTTGTCTTACTAAACCCTATGGCTCACAACACATGTGAAGCATTAGGGTTTAGTTTAGAGGAAGAAGGTGATGGAGAGACCAAGAGAGAGAATGAAAGAGTGAAAATGAATAACCATCAAGTTGGATAAGTGTGGAGAATAGCTAATATACCATACACTCACTCATTGAGCTATGGAATAAAACACAATATAAAATACCTCCCATGCCTTAATAGTGAGTCAAGGTGAATATAATAAACATAATAGCCATGCTTCACCATGCCATCAAAGTCTCCTTCATTTCCACCTCATTAATCCATTTGGAAAATGGATAATACAAATAATGAGGTGGCACCATCTAGAAGCATGCCTTGATAAATTACAAGAATGCCCCTCTCACCGTATATACATACATGTATCCGTATTACGAAAAATACGGATACACTGAGACGATAACAATCCAATAATACAATACTAGGATCCGACTTAAACCAAAGTCCACTAGTATCGTCCGCCCGATCAGCATCCGTGTACAAGTACTCATACATGATCGAAGCCCAGTCGTAAAACCATACGACGTCTACATCAATTGCCTGAAGTAAGGAAACCCTCTGTATAGGACTCTAAAGACTCGACAGTACACTGGCAGTGGGTTTAACCACAAGCCGTCAGCGATACTAGCTGCACGTAATGGCTATCCAGGTATCTGTCGATAAGAAGACCGATGAGCAAACTCACCCGGACTCCTACTGAGCCTATCGGTGACAATCTCCGTACAGTCCGGTCTGTTAGTTTGAGATACTCGCATATCCGCCTAGGGGGATGGTAAACGTTAGACCCCTAACAACATGATAAGTCGTGCCGGAGGAGAGCCTAATACACCATGAGAAACTACTAGAGTACCTTACCAGTATTTCTCGACTGCCTTGGCCAGGGATTTTGTGTAATGGCTTTCCGAACACTGTGCGATATCAACCCCCAATACCGGGAGAAATGAATCCTATCTGATCGCTACTGTCTCCAAGTGCTTCGGAACAAGACCCAACTACTACCTGTTTGCACGACTCCTTTGAGCGTGGTAGGGTAGTAATCAAAGTGGAGTGGGAACAGACTCGAGATGAAGTAGCGATGGCAAGTCAACGGACTAAATTGTACTCATACCACCTGGGAACTGCTACCTGACGATAGGTATAATACCAACAAGCAGTTCCCGATGAATCCTGTCCATTGTAACTCACAACCCAGTGAGCACCTGCATACCTTCTCCAGTAGGTCGTACTAATGGCTATGGGACAGACCATATCCCCTGCTGGGATGAGAAGCGTACACACTAGTCTACTCCAGAGTATCGATGCCCCGTCTCGATAATCCAATGACTAGGGAGCTGTATAAAGATGTGCTTACAGACTACCCAGCCTCCACAAGTGTGACTGCCATCAAAACACTGGTAGTCAAGCAAAGATCCTAAGGGCCCTACCAATATGTATAAGCGATATGCTAAAAGAAACACATGCACATATTGAGGTAGAATCAAACCAGGTAGCCTACTACCATATCGAGCAAGAATGTTATTATAACTGTGAAATATCCCAAGCATCCAATATGTAATATACAATCCAGTATGATACAATAATAGCCTCTAGGGCATATATCACTAACAGTTTGTACTTTGGGGGCCAATGCGGAAAATTTTAATTGATCAAAATTTTAAATTTGTGTTTTTCTGAGAATTTGTTTATGCGACCGTGAATATCATAGTGCGGTATAATCTGACTGGTTGCTATATGCACAATCAGATGGGTTTACGAACATGATATCCATGTTGATGTTCTGTGTTGCTCTGTAATTATGGTTATGTTGGATTTTTCGCGATGGATAGCCCGATGTACGTAGTATTAGATGTAGTTCTTTGTGATGTAATGTATATTCATACTGCGCGGTGAGCATCCGATATGTGGACTACCGTCATCGCGGCTTGTATTATTCTTTGGGGCATGTTCAGGTTGCGGACGTAATCACCGTTGTATATTCAAGTTTTTCATTACATGCACTAAGATTACCATACGACAGAGTGCTCAAGTAGCCGGGTTCTAGAGGGCAACGGGACTCCATCTCATGGCGTTGAGACCGGAGTGCCTTACTCTAGAATTGTTGTGCTATTCGCCGCACTCGTAGGGGGTATAGGATTGACCCGCGGAGGGGTGCCTAAGTTACCGGATTTCGGAAGTGCTGGGTGGCCCACTCACTTCGTTGATTGGGGTTGCTTCGCTTTTGGGATTGGCGGGTGGCTTGCCACACTCATAGGGGTCTAGGGTCTGATATTACGGGCTATCCATACGACCGAGAAAATTGCATTTCATATTTGGCTCCATTTAAATGTACTTTTCCTTGTTCATCCGCATTTCCATATTGTGTTTGCATCCACTGTGATTCTACTGTGATGCTTCTGTGATGTTACTTGATATCAAGCGTGAGACGAATGTTCATATATATATATATATATATATATATATATATATATATATATATATATATATATATATATATATATAGTAGACACTATATATGTTTTGCATCCGCGCTCGTCCTGTCGCCGCCTTGCCTTAAGTTAAGTAATCTTACGGTGAAGATCTGGGACCCAATGGCGAATGCGGATGGCATATATGTGCGTGATTATTTTTGTTTCTTTCTGGCATGATATGATTAATTGATGGGACTGCATTAATTCTGATTAATGCAAGGAAAACAAATCTAAATGATGTTTTTGGATGTTAGGATCCGGCGCCCGCGGCGTGGAGGCCGCGGGCGAGGCGAAAGCGAAAACAAAAACTTTTTGCGGGCACCGGACGCGCAAACCCAAGAATTCGATCCAAACACCCTAAACTAGAAAACTAAAACATGCAAGGTTTGAGAAATACAACTTTTGTCGCGTGTCCACCCAATTGTGGAAGACCCCTCCAAGCTCGTAGCCGCTGGGATCACGCTTGAGAATCGACCACCCTTCGCCGAAGACGATCCACCCGAGGGAACACGGAGGAGGCTCGAACAGACGACCCAAATTCGCTAGGTTTGGATAGTCGGTGATGTAGGAACACTCCACTAAAAATTTCTCTCTTAAACCATGCTAAAAAATGAGAGCAAGAAGAAGAAGGTGGTGAAGGAGGTTGAAGCATGGAGGAAAATGGAGCAAGTGAGGAATCAAAAAATCATCAAGCCAAGAGAGTGAGCATGGCTTGCTCTTTTTCAACCATCCATCAATAGTGCACCCAAACGAATATATCATTTTTAAAAACAAAGACTTGCCTCTATACAATGTTTTCACCATGCTTCATAACTCCACTTTCCACCTCATTTCCAATTTTAATTTTCCAAAAAAGAAAATCAAATATGAGGTATCCTTCTTCTAGAAGTATTCCCGTATAACTACAGAATACTTCACCTGGTATATGTATCGCTACATATACGCATATCCGTATAAAAATACAGATAGCACCAAAGAGAGAAAATGAATAGTGAACAATAATACCAAAATATATGTATCAAAATACATATATAAATTATCAAATCAAAACCTGATTTAATAATCCGGCTTAATCCTAAGCTGGTTAGTATTATCAACCGTCCGATTAAAGTCCGTGTATCGGGTATACATATTTAATCGGACCCCTGCACGTACCACCATACGGCTCCTACATCTGTCGCCTGAACCGGGAAAACCCTCCGTGGGGGACTCTAAAGACTCGACAGTACCCTGGCAGTGGGTTTAGCCACAAGCACATCAGCGGCACTAGTTGTACGTAACGGCTGTTAAGAATATGTATGCCCTAGAGGCCATTATTGTATGATATAGTGGATGCTTGGACATATATATAGATGACTTTCTTGCTCGACGTGATAGTATGCTATCTGGTTGCTCTTTATCTTAACATGTACACTTGTATTATTATACTGTCTCTCTGATACATGTTGATAAAGCCCTTAGGATACTTGCTTGACTAGCAGGACTATGATGCGGTGTTAGTTATATATATGCCCTAGAGGCCATTGTTGTACATATGATGTATATTATAGTGGATGCTTGGATATATATAGAGAGGACTTTCTTGCTCGACATGATAGTATGCTATTTGGTTTCACTTTATCTTAACATGTTGACTTATATTAGTTTACTTCTTACTCTCACATGTTGATAAAGCCCTTAGGATATGTACTCGACTACTGGGACTATGATGAGATCATACTAATGGGGCCAGGGTAATTAACGAGTACATCCTATAACTGTTCCTAGTTGAGGGTGTATCGAGACAGGGCATCGATACACCAGATTAGACTAGCGTATACGCATCTTGACCCATATGATGGGCGATGGATGATCCCATATCCATCGGTGTTTGACATCAAAGATGGTGTACGGGTGCTCAGTGGAGACTGGGTACACTGAACAGACTCGCCGAGAACTCCCAGATGGTTTTATACCTCACGTCAGATGGCAGTTCTCTGGTGACACTGGTACAGGTTAGTCTGTAGACCCGAGATCGTCATAGAGTCTTGTGTGATTCCCACTGTGCTTTGATTTCCACCTTACCACGTCCAAGAGGGCGTGCAAAACGGTGGCTTTTGGGTACAGTCCCGAATCACATGGAGGGAATGAGCGATAGGAGGGGTTTCGTCTCTCCCGGTAAAGGGAGTTGATGTTGTGCTATGTTCGATTGGCTATAACTGGAAGTCCCTGGCCAGGGCTGATATAGAGTGCTACTGGTAAATGTTATCAGTAGTTTCTCGATCTGTTATGAGACTCATATCGACACGACTTATCGGTTACTGGGGTCAGACGTTTACCGCCCCTAGACTAGATATGCAACATATCAGACGAAGAGACCGGACTGTGCGGTAGTGTTACTGATTGGATTTACAGGAGAATGTACATGCTTGCTTGTTGATCTTCTGATCGCTCAATACCTGGGTGGCTGTTACGTTTAGCTGACCGCTTGCAGCTTGTGGGTGTTTGATATGATCATCACTTACTGCCAGCGTATTGACGATTCTTTAGAGTCCTATACAGAGGTTTCCTGACTCAGACAAAACGGAGTAGGAGCACATATGTGATATGTGCGGGACCGAGAATAATATGATATGAGATACCGTATTCTATTCTCGCGATATATGATATCGGCCGGGTATATATGATATAGCCGGGTCATCAGATCAAGTGTTGATTCGATGAATCGATACATGTTATATTAGTCGGTTATATGCGATATAGCTGGATTGTCGGATCAAGTGTTGATTCGATAATTTAATGTATAATTGATATATTACATTACATTATCTAATATAAGCTCACTTTATTGATTCATTTTCTCACCGGATAACACATTGATATATATGTGATATATGTTAATTGTATTATTTTCTTTTGTTACAAAAATATATTATATATGTGATATATAATATTGTAACAAGTTATGATTACTAATGCAACATGATTTGTGGAGATTAAATATAGTTAGGGTTTGATTTGGTTTAGCTTTTTCATGAAGCTTCTAGAAGCTTTATTTTGTTTTAAGCTTAGATATTTTGTTAAGATATTTTGTGTAGATATTTCTAACCCAACCCAAACCCTTCATCTTAGGTTTATTCTCTACATGAGTTAAGCCACTCATTCTTAACTCAAGGGTTGATTGGTAACCATAGCAATAATTTCATTATTCATCACAAATAGATTTCTTCTTCTTCTTCCTCCTTGAAAAGCTTTCTAGCTTTTTGAAAAGTGATGAATAAAAGTGAGAAAATGAAAACAAAAGAGAGCTAAATTCCTACTTCATCATCCTCATCTATTCTAGCCACTTAGATTAGGGTGTTCACTTCATTAATACTTAATTAGTGAAGTGAGAGCTTGAGTTAAAGATTCTTCAAGGTAGATCATCTTCGAATAGGAAGACTTCATGCAAGCATGGATCGTTCGGCTTATGGAGCCTCTCTAGAGTCCGGAAGTTCATGGATCGCGGCGAAAAGAGTACTACTCGGAGCTTATGAAGCGAAGGAGCGGACTACAAAGGTTGTAATCCCTCTCTCTTAGATGTAAAGTTGTTTACATGTTTTGATAACCCTAAAACTCTAGCAAAGATCCTCGCTTTAGGTTGTTCGGCACTTAGAAAAATTTAAATTCGGCACGGTTGATGCCTTATGAGCCTTGTGATAGTGCCTAGTAACCCTACATGCGGATCATACTACTAGGACTCGTGCAGTCCACAAGCACATCCTTTAAAAGTTCCTAGTCGAGGGAGTATTGAGACAGAGCATCGATATTCCAGAGTAGGCGAGTGTGTACGTTTCTTGACCCTGTAGGGGGCGATGGTTGATCCCGTAACCATTGGTATTTGACATCAAAGATTGTACACAGGTGCTCATTAGAGAATGGGTACACCGAATAGGACTCACCGAGAACTCCTAGATGGTACCATACCTATCGTCAGATCGCAGTTCTCTGGAGACACTGGTATAAGTTAGTCTGTAGACCTGAGATCGTCATAGTGCCTTGCATGGCTCCCACTGTGCTTTGATTTCCTCCCTACCATGGCTCAAAGGAGTCCTGCAAACAGATGGATTTTAGGTACAGTCCCGAGTCATATGGAGGCAGTGAGCGATAGGAGGGGTTTCGTCTCTCCCGGTATTGGGAGTTGATATTGCGTTATATTCGATTGGCTATAACAGTAAGTCCCTGGCCAGGGCTGATGATATTTACTGGTAAGTGTTACTAGTAGTTTCTCGAACCATTATGAGCCATACATCGGTATGACTTATCAAGTTACTGGGGTCTGACGATTCCACCCCTAGACTCGATATGCGACATATCAGACAAAGAGACCGGACTGTACGGTAAGTGTTGGTTATAGGCTTCATAGAAGTTTGGACAAGCTTGCTTGTTGATCTTCTATTTGCTCAATATTTGGGTAGCCGTTACGTCCAGCTAGTACGACTGACGGCTTGTGGGTAACTGATGTGATCATTACCTACTGCTGGAGTATTGACGAATCTTTAGAGTCGCACACAGAAGTTTTCTAGTTCAAGTGAAACAAATTAGGGCACATATGCTGATATGTGCGGGGCCTGATTAAATACAAGTATGTGATATCGTATTCTAATATGGCGGTAATTTGATATCGGTTCGGTTATATGCGATATAACCAGATTATTGAATCATGTGTTATTTTGATAATGTGATATACAGACAAATGATATTAGTTGGTTATATGTGATATAACCGGATTATTAAATCAAGTGTTGATTTAATAATATGATATATATATATATATTTATATTTGATATAATTATATATTAACTAATATTATAGCTCACTAATTATTTTCTTTTCTTAATATATATATATATATATATATAAATATATTATTTATGAAGCATGGTTGGAATTTCTATTTTGAGAAAATAGAAATGATGAGGTGGAAAATGGGAGATATTTTGAGCATGGGATGAAGCATGGCATTTTTTATTTGTTTATTCATTTGTATTCACTACTGAAGCATGGGAGCAATTTATTATTGGAATAAATTGTATGCTTCAATAAGTGAATACTTGAGCTTAGCCATTCTTCACTTGAGATTTTTTCTTGAGTTCATTTTCCTTAGCTCATTTTTGCTTCACTTTCTCCAGCTCTTACTATCTTCTTCTCCTCCACCTCAATGCCATAAACCCTCACATGTAATGTGAACCATATGGTTTTGGACAAACCTAGTGAGCTTAACACCCCTACTTCACCATCCAACACTTGATTAGAACTTGAGTTTAGGGTGTTTCTTTCACTAAAGAGATTTTAGTGAAGAGGTAGCTTGGATTAAAGGAATTTCGGGTGGATCATCTTCGACACGAAGTTCGCAAAGAAAGTTTGTGCACTTCTTCAAGTGGAGCCTAGAGGAGTCGTAGGGACTACTACCCGGAGCTTTAGAAGAGAAGGACACGGTCTATAAAGGTTGTAATCTCCATCTCTTAGAATAGTTCTTGTGATATAATGCTTAACCCTAATCATCTAGTTTGATCCTAGGTTAGTCTAGCTTAACAACCCAAATTTTTAAAAATTGCATGCTAGATGCCCGTTTTAACCTCATGGTGGTGCTAGGGTAGACTTTCAACGGCTCTCTAGGTACGTGTCGAAAAGGGGGGTCGACAATCAAGTGCGTCCATACCCTACTGAGCCTGAATGTGACAATCTCGGTACAGTACGGTCTCTTCGTCAATGAGTATCGCATATCGGGTCTATGGGTGGATAACGTCAGACCCTTACTAACCCGATAAGTCATGTCTGAGTTAAGCTCATCACCAACTAGGATACTACTGATCAACTATTAGTAAATCTCCTCTACCGTGGTCACGGATTTCTGGTGATACCCAATCGAACACAGCACGACATCGACTCCTAATACCAGGAGAGACAAATCCCTGACAGTCGACCACTGCCTCCATGTGGCTTGGGACTGTACCCAACTAAAACCTATTTGCACGACTCCTTTGAGCCGTGGTTGGATAGTAATCAAAGTACAGTGGGAACTCACACGAGACAAATGACGACTTTAGGTCAAAGGACTAATCTGTACTTATGCCACCTGAGAACTTCAATCTGACGATAGGTATAATACCATCTAGAAGTTCTCGGCGAGTCCGTCCAGTGTAATCACCTCCAGTGAGCACCTGTATACCATCTTAGGTGTCACAATACCAATGGCTTGTGAGACCGGCCACCTCCCCTCGTCGGGGTCTCGAAGCGTATGTTAGTGTATATGCCCTAGAGGCCATTACTGTATCATACTAGTTTGTATATTACTTAATGGAAGCTTGGGATATTCACCATTGTATACACAATCTTGCTCAAAATAGTAGTATGCTACTTGGTTTGTTTCTACTTCAATGTGTGTACATGTGTTTCTTTTAACATATCGCCTATACACATTAGTAGAGCCCTTAGGATCTTTGCTCGATTACCGGCGTTGTGATGGCGATCACACTCGTAGGGGCTGGGTAATCCACAAGCACATCCTTATGCAGGTCCCTAGTCGTAGGACTATCGAGACAGGGCATCGATACTCCGGAGTAGACTGGCGTATGCGCTTCTCATCCCAGCAGGGGAGACGGTCTGTCCCACAGCCGTCAGTACGTCGTACTTGAGATAGTATGCGGGTGCTCGTTAGGTTACGAGTACACTGGACAGGAATCGTCGGGAACTGTTGGTTGGTATTATACCTATCGTCAGTTAACAGTTCCCAGGTGACATGAGTACAGCTTAGTCCGCTGACTTGGCACTGTCACTTCACGTCGAGTGTGTTCCCACTGTTCTTTGATTACTACCCAACCACGGCTCTACTGAGTCGTGCAAACAGGTAGTAGTTGGGTGCAGTCCCGAAGCACTTGGAGGCAGTGACGGTTAGACAGGATTCGTCTCTCCCGGTATTGGGAGTTGATATCGCGCTGTGTCTAGGAGAGCCATTACACATAGTCGTCCCTGGCCAGGGCAAGCGAGATTTGCTGGTAGTGTTACCAGTAGTTTCTCAGGGTGTTTTGGGCTACACTCCGACATGACTTGTACCGCTATTAAGGGACTGACGTTTGCCACCCCCTAGGCCCGCCATGCGATACTCTTAGACGAACAGACCGGACTGTACGGAGATTGTCACATACTGGCTCGGTAGGAGTTCGGATGGGTTCACCTCATCAGTCTTCTTATCGGCATCTACCTGGGGACCATTACGTACATCTAGTGCCGCTTGCGGTCTGTGGTTAACCCGACTGCCAGCGTAGTGTCGAGTCTTTAGAGTCCCACACAGAGGGTTATTCGCTTTTGGGAAAAACAGAGTAGAGGTCGCATGGTTTTGCGACGGGGTTCGTTCACATCCGCGCACTTATGCACATTTGGTGTCCGGACAGTTATTACTAGCGGGCTTTGGTTTAAGCCAGATCCTAGTATATGTTTTGGGATTGGTTTTATCTCATTGTATTCGTGTTCCTCGGAACACGGATGCGGGTGTGTATGCACAGTTGACTGAGACAGAGGCAGAGGATTCTCATTAGGGTTATGGTACGGGTGTGTATGCACAGTTGACTGTTGTCTTTTTCCAAACCCTAATGAGAAAAGGAAATATGATTAATAATATTAGTTAATAATTATTGTGCCATGGTTGAGTTGAATTCTTGACTTTTGTTGACTTGTTGACTTTAGTTGACCGGTTGACCAAAGTGGACATGTTGACCATCATCATTTGTTTTCAAAGATGCTTCTTATTCTTTGCAAAAGCATTTAATGAATGAAATGATAATGGTCATTCATCAACTCACCATCACAAATTGTTAATTATTATTATTATTATCATTTTCTAAAATATGAGAGCATGGTTGTAAAATTGATCATTCTTAATTGCATCTTCTCTCTCATCCATTACTCTCCTTCTTCCTCTAGCTCAAGGAAAATCCCTCTCATGAGTTGAGAACCATTTTCCTTTGAGATAAAACACCAAGACTACTCTCTACCCTTTCTAAGATTCTAGATTTAGCAAACCAAGCACCTTAGTTACCTCTAGGTTGAGGTAGGAGCTCAAGTTCGAACCCTCGGGTGGATCTATCTTCGACAAAGAGGAGACGACGAGGAGGAGCCGTACAAACTATTACAAGGAGCAAGCAAGGAGGAGAACAACAAGAAGAGAAGGAGTTCAAGACTAGGTATAACCCCCTAACCGAGTAGGTAAAGCTCGTAGTTGTTGCTAGTGTGTTGTTTAGCAAAGATCCAGGTTTTCTAGTCCATGTTACCAAAACCCTAAAAATTGTTTTTCACCGTTTCCGCAACCCCGAAAGAACCGGGAGAGGTAACGTGGACCTAACAGTGGTATCAGAGACTATCTAAACACACACTATCATATTAACAAAGTATTTAGAATTTCGATCGGACAAAAAACCGCAAAACACGCCAAAAAAGCTAACTTTCTGCTGTTTTTTAGATCCGTTCAAAAAATAATAAATCACATGCTAAAAATCGGCTCAGGGTTTTTACAGAACAAGGAAGAAATTTGGTCCAGTGAGTCAGTAAAAGAGCCGCGGAACCGCGGTAAGAGCATGCTCTTGCCGCGGATCCGCGGCCGAGTTAACTCGGCCGTGGGTCAAACTTCTTGTAGTGTTCTTATATTGGTGTTTTGTGATTTTTAGGATGGTTTGTTTCTGCCCAGAATTTCCAGAGAACAAAATTTTTTTTTGGGGTGGTTACAAGTCCGTATTTTGATCGAATTTCTGTAGACTTTGGCTAATGGGTTATATCTGTAATGTGATATCTGTATTGAACAACTGCTAATCGCTATACGTCGATTAGTGGGGGTTATACATATCTGTGATCTGTAATGTTGATGGTTTGTGTATATGAATTCGTTGGATTGTCGCGGATGAATAGCCGGGGGGTTATGAGATGAGAGTTTTCTTTATCTTTCAATTCATGTAATATGTAAATTGATGTAATATTATTTATATGGCCGTACATCCGGGATGAGGTTGTAGCCGCCATTGTATAATTTCTTTTTACTGTTTTTGCTCCTAGGATAGACCCAAGGTGGGGTGACAAACTACCGGGTATCTCAAAGTGCCGAGTGGCCTACTCACGTTGTTGAGGGAGATTGCTTCGCTTCGGGTACTTGGCGGGTAGTTTGCCGCACCCGTAGGGGTCTAGGGTGGGGTATTTGGCTATTCATCGCGACCGTGTAATCTGTCTTTCGTTGCAGGCTCGAACGGAATGCAGATTCCTAGTATATCAAATGTGTTCATCTGTGATCTGGAATGGCTATCATTGCATCTGACGAATGTGAATATATCTATATATGATATCTATTTAGGCGTTGCTTATGTTTTGCATCCGCGCTAGTCCAGCCCCCGCTCTGTCGTTAGTTAAGTAACCTAACGGGTGATGACGGGACCCCGTGGCGAATGCGGATGGCATAAGCGTACGTCATATTTTCGTTGTTTTCTGCAATAGTAGGATTAAATGATGGGACACATTAAATTAATGCAAGAAAATAAACCTAAAAGATGTTGTTGGAACAATTTTCAAAAAGCTGTTATTGCAAGGACGTTCACTTTTGTTTTCCACAGAGGTATTCGGTTATGAATGCCCAGCACCTCATTCGACGAGGCAAGGGCCGAGATCCCTTCATCGGGAGTGACCCCTTGGACAAAAGTTTGCATCAGGGTAATAACTTCACTATAGTCGATTATTCTTTCTTTGCATCGAGGTATTCAGCTTAGAATACCCTGCACCTCATTCAACGAGGAAAGAGCCGAGATCCCTTCACAGGGAGTGACCTCTTTAGCAAAAGTTTTCGCCACTATATTTTCAAAAAGGTTATTAGGTTCCTTCAACGATATCAAGTTCATTACGTTAACGGGTTTTTCGCCAAAAACCCAGCCGTAGCCCTCCGTCATTTCCTACAAGTACTACTTAGTATTCGAGCTGCGTATTTTGGCATTGTCAAGGCGTAGTGATCGGTAGCTAAGTATTGCTTGTTTGCAGTTTTATTTTTCGGATTATTTAGGATAGTCGCATACCTATATTGGCATTGTCAAGAGATATGCGGGTGGGTCTAAGTTAATCAAGATAATGACGGGCCGAACTTGACTAGCGGTTAATGATATGTTGGCATTGTCAAGGTCATAAACCGTTAGGGACAAAAATCCACATCGGGAGTTTCTAAAGAAACTGAAACTTGCAGATTTAGCATACCTTCTGGAGTGTGGTGACTGGAGTGGATTCCATCTAGGTCATCACACAATGATAGTTGGATCCCGATCCCACTGATGAGTTGGATTACTCTCGGGAGATTATTTCACTTAACAATCAATGCTATAAACCAAGTAGGTGTCTAGAACGGTGTTAGCGGGGTTACGCCTCCAGGGAAAAGAGGTTATTTAATTAAGGAACTTCGCGAAAGCGTTGGAAAACCTCCCTCGAAGTACCAACACCAGCCTGGCCGAAAGGTTAAGCAAGTATTGTGATGTGCGATTAATCCTGACTAGTTCTTCTTTTAGGGTTTGAAGAAGAATTTGAGGAAACAGTGGGAGCCATCCTGGTTAGATAAATCAATAAACCAATCTAATCTTGCAAGAGCGCACGCTAAGTGTTTCTTTTCTCTCTCTCCAGGTAGCAACCATTTCATGCCCTAATCAAGATAATAAAATGTATCGCTTGACCGATCCGAATTCTTATTCGGGGCTAGGGAACGTTGGTTCGGCTCTAACTTATGACAACAGTCATAAGTATGAGCAAGGGAAAGAGGATTGTATGGATTCCAAGAATACCCAGTTGAAGAAGAAGCATGGTTTTGCATCTACTTCAGGTGTTCTTGTAATTGAGAACTGCTTTACGGTTAGCCCTACCTCCTGGGTACTTGATACCGGATCAGAATCTCATATCTATAATTTATTGCAGGGACTGAGAAAAAATAGGAAAGTTGCACCTGGTGATATGTCGCTCAGAGTAGCGAACGGAGCACAAGTTAATGCTGCAGCCGTCGGTGAATATCACCTAGTGTTGCCAAATGGCAATACTATGATTTTGAACGATTGCTACTATGTACCTTCCATGGTTTGCAACATCATATTAGTTTCTTTACTCGATAAAGATGGATATAACTTTGTTCTTGATAGGAATATCATGAACATTTAACTTCATAAGGTACTGGTTGCAGAAGGTACACAGTGTAATGGTATCTACATTCTAAATCAGAATACAGTTCTCAATATACAAAACACACGCAAGAGGAAGAATTCAGATACGAATGAATCCTACTTGTGGCATTGTAGACTTGGTCATATCGGAGAGAAAAGACTAAGTAAGTTGCATAAAGATGGACTCTTGAATACGTTCGAGTTTTCATCTTATGAAACTTGTCAGTCTTGTCTCAAAGGGAAAATGACCAAATCTCCGTTCACCGGACATGGAGAAAGAGCAACAGAGCTCTTGGGACTCATACACAGTGATGCATGTGGTCCGATGTCTATACATGCAAGAGGTGGGTTCTCGTACTTCATCACATTCGCTGACGATCTCTCTAGACTCGGATATGTGTATCTTATGAAACACAAATCTGAAACTTTTGAGAAATTCAAGGAATTCAGAAACGAAGTAGAGAACCAGACAGGCAAAAGTGTCAAGATCCTCCGGTCTGATAGAGGAGGGGAGTACTTAAGCATGGAATTCCGAGATTACTTAAAAGAGAATGGTATTCTCTCTCAGCTTACTACTCCTTATACACCACAGCACAACGGTGTATCGGAGAGAAGGAAACGTACCCTATTGGATATGGTTCGATCCATGATGAGTAATGCTGAGTTACCTCTTTCATTCTGGGGACTTGCGCTAGAAACAGCGGCATACTTACTAAATCAGGTTCCGTCTAAATCTGTGCCTAAGACTCCATATGAAATATGGAGTGGTAAAAAACCGTATCTTGAACGTATTAAGATATGGGGTTGTCCGGCCTATGTAAAAGTACAAAATTCGGACAAGCTTAAGGCACAGTCAGTTTTGTGCAAGTTTGTGGGATATCCTAGAAATTCTCTGGGATATCTGTTCTACCACACTGAGGAACAGAAGGTGTTCGTTGCTCATCGCGCCACCTTTTTAGAGTGGCAATTTCTTGCAAAAGAAATAAGTGGGAGCACGGTAGAACTGGATAAATATCTGATCCACAAACTCAAACTGAGGATTTAGCAGAACCAGAAAATTCAATAGTCCCAGACAAACCTCAGCCACTCCGCAGATCTGGTAGGATTTCTCATCCGCCCGAGAGATACTACGGTTTTCTCATAGACGGGGATCGAAAGGATTGCATCTTGGAAGAAGATGACCCTACCAGTTTCAGGCAGGCCATTATCAGTAGGGACTCTGATAAGTGGCAGGAAGTAATGCAATCCGAAATGGAGTCCATGTACACCAATAAAGTGTGGACCTTGGAAATTGCTCCACCTGGGGTAAAACCCGTTGGATGCAAATGGATCTACAAAAGGAAACTTGGTGTAGATGGGCAGGTGGAAACCTATAAGGCTAGACTCGTTGCAAAAGGTTTTCGTCAAAGACCTGGTTTGGACTATGACGAAACTTTTTCTCCAGTGGCTATGCTCAAATCCATTCGGATCCTACTTGCCATTGCTGCCTTCCATGACTATGAAATCTGGCAGATGGATGTTAAAACGGCTTTTCTAAACGGCTGTTTGGAAGAGTGCGTTTACATGGATCAGCCAGAAGGTTTCGTAGACAATGGGAGCAGCGGGAAGGTGTACAAGTTGCTTAAATCCATTTATGGATTAAAGCAGGCATCGCAGAGCTGGAACATCTATTTTGATGAGGCAATCAAGGAATTTGATTTCATCAAGAACGAAGATGAACCTTGTGTCTATAAGAAGATTGTAGGACGAACTGTCGTATTCCTAGTCTTGTACGTGGATGACATTCTTTTGATAGGAAATGACATTCCTATGCTACAATCGGTCAAGCTATTTTTGTCACAACGGTTCTCCATGAAGGACCTGGATGATGCCTCGTACATTCTGGGGATCAAGATCTACAGAGATAGATCCAAGAGACTACTGGGACTTTCGCAGTCCAGGTACATAGAGACCGTACTAAAGAGATTTAGTATGGAGGATTCCAAGCGCGGTAACATACCCGCATTGCACGGAATTATCCTCTCCAAGAAGATGTCTCCTAAGACTGACGAGGAGAGGGTTCGCATGAGCACTATACCTTACGCTTCGGCGGTAGGATCTATAATGTATGCGATACTATGTACAAGACCAGATGTAGCTTACGCGCTGAGCGTGGTAAGCCGGTATCAGTCAGACCCAGGTGAGGACCACTGGACAGCAGTGAAGAACATTCTCAAGTACCTGAGAAGGACTAAGGAGATGTTCCTGGTTTACGGTAATGGAGACCTCAGGGTCGAGTCCTTTACTGATTCAAGCTTCCAGAGTGACAAAGATGACAGCAAATCTGTCTCGGGGTTTTTGTTTACCCTCAACGGAAGGGCGGTGTGTTGGAGGAGTTCCAAACAGGATACCGTCGCAGACTCGACGATGGAGGTTGAATACATTGCTGCAAGCGATGCCGCAAAAGAGGCGGTCTGGATGAAGAAGTTCATTAGTGAACTTCAGGTGGTTCCGTCCATTATTGACCCGATACCTTTGTATTGCGATAACAATGGGGCTATAGCTTTAGCGAAGGAACCAAGGTCCCATCAGAAATCCAGACACATCTTAAGGCGGTATCACCTGATCAGGGAGATCATTGATCGCCAGGAGATCGAGGTACGGAGAGTGGACACAAAAGACAACACGGCGGATCCATTCACAAAGGCCTTGCCCCAGACTCAGTTCGAGCGGCTGATCGAGATGATAGGTCTTCGATACGCCAGTACATGGCCTTAGTGCTAATGGGAGATTGTTAGTGTATATGCCCTAGAGGCCATTACTGTATCATACTAGTTTGTATATTACTTAATGGAAGCTTGGGATATTCACCATTGTATACACAATCTTGCTCAAAATAGTAGTATACTACTTGGTTTCTTTCTACTTCAATGAGTGTACATGTGTTTCTTTTAACATATCGGCTACACACATTAGTAGAGCCCTTAGGATCTTTGCTTGATTACCGGCATTGTGATGGCGATCACACTCGTGGGGGCTGGGTAATCCACAAGCACATCCTTATGCAGGTCCCTAGTCGTAGGACTATCGAGACAGGGCATCGATACTCCGGAGTAGACTAGCGTATGCGCTTCTCATCCCAGCAGGGGAGACGGTCTGTCCTACAGCCGTCAGTACGTCGTACTTGAGATAGTATGCGGGTGCTCGTTAGGTTACGAGTACACTGGACAGGACTCGTCGGGAACTGTTGGTTGGTATTATACCTATCATTAGTTAACTGTTCCCAGGTGACATGAGTACATCTTAGTCCGCTGACTTGACACTGTCACTTCGCCTCGAGTGTGTTCCCACTGTTCTTTGATTACTACCTAACCACGGCTCTACTGAGTCGTGCAAACATGTAGTATGTCACGACCCGAAAGTACGGAACGTGATCGGCACTTAGATTACGAAGTGTCTAGAGGCGCCACGTAACCTAAGTAAGCCGAAGCCCAGAAATCTAAACCATGAAAAAGAAGAAGAAGAAAAAGAAAACAAATTTAAAAGCATCAGCAAATTTTACAAAAAATTTCGGCAGAGTCTCCTCTGTAAAAGCTGGCCCCCAAACGGGTACAACAAGTATAATATAAATAAACAATAAAAAGCATCCCCAAACGGGTGCTAGCTCAACGCCAACAGGCGGAAACAACCACAACAAACACAATAATATACAACGCCAAAGGGCGAGGCTCAAACTAAAAAGAAAACAAAACCACCAGATCAGAATAATACATGCGCGACTCTAAGGTCGAAATAAAAGACTGGTCCAATAAACTTATCAAGTAATACAAGTATGGTTGATGGAGATTACTAGATACAACGAATGAATAAAATACAATGGTGGTTCAGATACAAGTGAACCAACCTACCGTGCAAATCACCCTGAAATAAAAGATGTGCCAGCAAGCTGCCCGGGAAACCTGTACATCGAACCTGTAATAAAATTTGGCACAACGGGGGTGAGTTGCCAACTCGTGAGTAGAAGACATCTACGAAAAGAAATCGAATGCACGACGCTATCCTAGGTCATAATAATACATTACTAAGTCTCAAACCTCAAGTAATAGCAGGGTAATAATACGTGTAAGTGCAGATACTCCGTGCTCGTGTCAGTGCCTCATATAGGACTATGTCATATGAATGGATATGCATGCACCATGAATGTAAAATAAGCAATCCTGAAATCCAGGTATATCTGCATAAGAAATCTTTAGCTGTTATCATAGTAAAATGTGTATAAGAATCTGAAATCTCAACAATGAAATCCATGGAAATCCGTGTCAAGCATCGACACAAATATGTAAATCTCAAGTCTCATAGTCTCAATACCTCGGGCTCCGTCAGTCCGGATCGGCCCATATCATCAAATCTCACGACAACGGTCGGTATCCTCCGGATATCCGCCGCGCCAGATATCACCGGTAGGTAGCCTTCCCCTGCCAGGCTCATCGTCTACAACTCGATCTTCTTGCCCCGGGGTACCATACCGGGCCCACCATGTACCCGAGACGGTTCATCCACTCCTCGAATCGGGTCTCGAAATCCAACAGAAAACATGAAATCTCATGGTGGACGACACATACATCACGAGAAAACCGCATCTTATTTTGAAAAGAGAAGAGGAGAGAGAGAGAAGTTTTTATATATTTTTGCGGTTTTCCCCAAAAATCCTGAAATCTCATAGAAATCCAAATCTCAAAATCATGAGTAAGTATATGATAAGTGTCGGCATATGCCCATAATACTGCGCGATAATATGAAAATATGAATGCATGAATGTCTAAGTAATAAATATCATGTCTTATACTAACATAAGAGAGAAATCACAATATTTAATCGGTTTAGTGGTTAACTGATTCTATCAATAAAAGATAATATGATCTAAAGTGTACGTGACATAGCAATTACCGATGATGATGTGTGTGAGCCGGCAAATAAGTGTGCGTGGAATATGCGCATCATCGGTAATGGTGCTGGTGTCCTAACAGGTAAGGTTTATACTGATTATAGCAACATATAAAAGAACATGCACCATGATGATTACAGTATGAATGCAAGACAGATGTGCATTATCCACTCCTCTACGATATACGAGTAAAACTACCACTATATGAATCAAACCTAAACTAGTGTCTATCTAACCTTCTAAGGAACTTAACCTAAGAAACTAGTCAGTAAGAAACTAGAGTCTACCTAAGGTCTGAATCAATATCTCTAATAGTCGGCGATCCCGCCTCAATAGCGTCACGTACGTATTACGGCTTCCTCGAATCTAGAGTGCGGATCAATCATCATAATTAGGCCTCGTACGGTAAAATCCATCGTACGGCATCCCAATATCGGGATACGGGTCAAGTATCTCCTAGGCGTCTCATCATTCGTATAATGTCATCATCAACACATCTCATGATCAAGGTGCTAAACTATAATCGCATACATCAATCATATATTATTGCCATCATAGAATAATCCTTAGTTTATCCTCAGAAATATCATGTCACATGTGTCATATTGTGATTAAATCATACCGATATATTATCGTCATCAAGTCACACCTATACGATATCGACATCAGGTCACACCTATATGATGTCGTAATCAAGTCATACATATATCATATCGTGATCAGTCACAAGTTACAGCCCAGGTACTATTTTAGCGTCCCATGTACCTCCATATCACCACCACCCTTCATAATTTATATATTCATGTTCATTATCTCATTCTCTAATGATCCGCTAACACTTTAATACGACTGTATAGTCAAGAATCACGGCATCAAGCCCAGTTATACTGTTTCATCATACCTCAGATATCATATCACATCAATGAATCCCATACGTGTTGTATATATATATATACACCTATACCTAGTTTTATATATATACACACATATACGTATACTCCATGTCGAGTTTCAGTATGTGCGTGTGTGTTTCTACCTGAAACCTAAGAACTTTTCCAAGGTACTCATCCCCTGATAAGGTTTTCCTAAATCAGTCTAGTTCAGCCTAGGGTTATTACTAGGGTCCTACGCATTAAGTATCTAGGGTCACATCTGGTTTCCTACTGACAATAAATACTATTCCTATTCTACGTTGCGGGGGTGCTAAACGCCATCCACCCGACTTCCCCCCGTAGATATGCATCTACTCACCTGATCCATGTCTGCCGACGACGGTGTCGCCATCCTCCTCTTCATCGCCCGCAGTCCACTTGAAGGGTACCTAAACGCAAACATATAAATAGCATCGTAAACCGAATCACATACAAAAGTCAAACGATACAAGGAACAAGCATAGGTTAAAACCTATGTCCCGTCCGCGCAAAAGAACCAAATATCGCTCGATATCGGCGTACAAACTCCGATGGATCGAGATAAACATCAACAGATAACTCGTAGTTTTAAAGCACATTACTTATATTGTAAAACATGATCAAATTCATCGAAACACTAAAATCGATCAAATCGTCCGTTTTCGAAAAACCCGAAAATGCCAATTTACCGTTTTTCATCAAAACTTAACATTTAAATGAAACCAAAGGTCATAAAACTCATTAAATAGAATAACTAGACTATACAAACTATTACTATATTTTTATTACACATATTTGTAGTAATTTGAAATTTCTAGTTTGTATCCTTTAACAATTTTCAACATTTTTAAAGCAAAATACCACAATTCCACCTCAAAACATGATTTTGTATAAATTAATGACTTAAACCACAATTTATGATGATAATGATATAATGAAACCATAATTATATTTTTAATCTCATTTATATAGGAATTTCTAAAATCTAGTTTACAAAATTTGCAATTTTTTTATCACAATTTATCAATTATCCATTGAAACTAGCAATCAAACTAAGTTTTTCTTTCCATTAACATGCTAACATTTCCACTAAAACTATAATCCAATGATAACAACCCAAATTAGAATTTTATATTAACCACAAACACATTTTGCAAAAACCTAGTTAACTAAATTCCTAATTTAAAACAATTTTAAATGAAAATTTTACAATTCAACAACCATGCAATATTTTCCAATTCTAAAAGTTTTAAACTAACTATTATAACCCTAAATAATTAACAAAAATCATAACTTGAATTTACAAACCCTAACTTGAATTTTTAAAAAAAACATAGAATTAATTCATTAAATCTAATTAAGCTTAAATGAACATCTAATAACAATAAATCAAAAGAAGAAAATTTATACCTCCAAAATATGAAACCCAAACATGAAATAAGCCTCCAAAATGCATGCTTTCCATCTCCAAAATCCATGCTAAATAGGTCAAAGGAAAATGGTAGAGGTTGAATGTTGTTTTTTTGAGATTTATTTTTGGAATTTTTGATGAATTTTGATGATTTTTAATGCAAAAATGATGGGGGAAAAATTTTGGGGCTACACATGGAGGGGAGGCCGGCCATGGAGAGGGAGGAGGGTGGAGAGAGAGAAAAAATGTGTGGTATTGTGTAGAAAGTTCATAAATAATGCATTTTTTTCACTTAAACCCTTTATTATCTAACTTTTTCAATTTAACCCTTTTCCTAGAAATTTCTAGAACCATGGAGAGATTTTGGAAAAGATTTTGCATATTACACACTTGATTCTAATATACCATGGCTCATTTTTACAAATTAAAACCATTCAAATTTGTAATTTACACTAATTTAAATAAAAAATAAAGCTTATGTTAATATTTAAAATATTTAATTTAGGAAAAATATTTAATTGAACTAAAAATTTATAAGTGGCTAAATAAACACCATTTACTAGTAATTACATAATTAAAATAGGTATTTTTGAAATTATAATGAAAAACAATCACGGTTTAATTTTACGAAAAATACATTTTACTTTACCGAAATTCATAAAATTCACTTAAACAATTTTATTCATTTAATTATTTATTTAATCATTTTTAACACGTTACAATCTTCCCCCCTTTTAGAAATTCGGTCCCCGAATTTAAATTAAAACTCCCCCTCCAAATACTAAAACGTTTAGCAAAACATTCAAATCGTCGGGGCTCCGAAATCATCAATACATAACAAAAATCAACTCCGTCAAGCATAACGCAATCATCGGAGTTATGGCGAGAATAAAATATCAAAACTCAATATGAAAACCATCATAATATACATCAATCTATAACTTATATATAGTTCGCATCATAGTAAAATCGCCGAATCATCATAATAAAGAAGCATACAAAAACCCCTCTTGAAAATCGTCGTGCAATGCACGTGTCACGGCATAAGTAACGGTCGTTTAATTTATAAAAAAAAACTATATATATATATATATATCGTTTATTTAACATACACGTCCCGCCTGGTTACTAAATCAATAATAATAATTAGGAAAACATACTGCTCAAATTAAAATCAACCCCAATCACATCAATAAAATGCCAGTGCGCACTGAAATCGAAACCAATTACAAATACCATGAATACCCACAAAACAAAACTAAGTGCAACAGGTGTGCACCAAAAACATCTGTCAAGTGCAACGGGCGTGCACGACACAATATCAGGTGCATCTAATCTGCACAAAACCCCGATTTAGTGCATCTGGTGTGCACAAAATCGCATCAAGTGCGCCAAGTATGCGCAAGAATCCTAATCAGGTGCATATGGTGCACGAAAACATACATTGAATATCAAAATCGAAATCACAGTACAAAAATGCATGAAAACTAGGTCGAAACATATGTCAAAATCATGTGTAACCCCTATGCACGAAATCAAATCAAAAATCTCAAAATATATAAAACCAAATCAAGTGTACTGGGTGTGTACTAAACAACATCAATACAACTGATATATGAAACACAAATAGAATGAAATGAAGGTACACACATGAAATACCAATCGTAGAACAAAGTCCTCAAAATACCAAAATCCAATCAACGAAAATATGAAATTCAAATCACTAAATCACAATCGTAAACACTATCGTCAATATCCGCCTCTTTCCTCTGATGTCGATTGCTTCGAACTCGTCTCTTCGTAGCTGTGCTGACTGTGCTACCCACGGCAATACTCATATCTAGAGTCTCCCACGTAATCGATCCCTTCACCTGATATCCGGACTACATTAACTTTACGATCGATCCATCAAAATCCCATATTTCCCCGAGAGCTCAACACTCAAGTACAGCTTAAAAATATCCGGTACATACCCCAGCATCGATGATCCAGCCGTAGAAGGGCAAACCCAAGCCTCACTAATGACACCGCGGAACTGCCGTAAACCCTAAGGTTCAAGGGTGTTATCGTGGTCATTATGTCGAGTTAGGGTTTCATTCTTCTAGAGGGTCCATCGAAATACCTGCATGTTCTTCCGAATACTTTAAACTTGGGAAAATGGTTTTCTGATAATCGTTCGAACCCTTTAACTTCATCCGGACGGCATGTGAATACCCTTCGTCCGCACGCTAAGCAATACTTCAATCCTCAAGAATAACCAATACTCTAATGGTTATCGCATTCGAGCCGCAGCTCCCTCTGCCAGTGTGCCCGTGGTAACAGAAACCACCCTCCAACATTGACGAAGATAGATCAAAAGAACGAATGGAATACGGTGCAAACAATTGTACATCCTAAGGCTCCTTAAGCAGAGTAGCGTATCGTAAGTATGCCGCGGACCATACCCACGGTACGTTACTCTACCTAAATCGCCTACTCCATCAACCAAGGGTCACCTAGACTTATACAAGGTTAAACCTAGCGCTCTGATACCAACTTTGTCACGACCCGAAAGTACGGAACGTGATCGGCACTTAGATTACGAAGCGTCTAGAGGGGCCACGTAACCTAAGTAAGCCGAAGCCCAGAAATCTAAACCATGAAAAAGAAGAAGACGAAAAAGAAAACAAGTTTAAAAGCATCAGCAAATTTTACCAAAAATTTCGGCAGAGTCTCCTCTGTAAAAACTGGCCCCCAAACGGGTACAACAAGTATAATATAAATAAACAATAAAAAACATCCCCAAACGGGTGCTAGCTCAACGCCAACAGGCGGAAACAACCACAACAAACACAATAATATACAACGCCAAAGGGCGAGGCTCAAACTAAAAAGAAAACAAAACCACCAGATCAGAATAATACATGCGCGACTCTAAGGTCGAAATAAAAGACTGGTCCAATAAACTTATCAAGTAATACAAGTATGGTTGATGGAGATTACTAGATACAACGAATGAATAAAATACAATGGTGGTTCAGATACAAGTGAACCAACCTACCGTGCAAATCACCCTGAAATAAAAGATGTGCCTGCAAGCTGCCCGGGAAACCTGTACATCGAACCTGTAATAAAATTTGGCACAACGGGGGTGAGTTGCCAACTCGTGAGTAGAAGACATCTACGAAAAGAAATCGAATGCACGACGCTATCCTAGGTCATAATAATACACTACTAAGTCTCAAACCTCAAGTAATAGCAGGGTAATAATACGTGTAAGTGCAGATACTCCGTGCTCGTGTCAGTGCCTCATATAGTACTATGTCATATGAATGGATATGCATGCACCATGAATGTAAAATAAGCAATTCTGAAATCCAGGTATATCTATATAAGAAATCTTTAGCTGTTATCATAGTAAAATGTGTATAAGAATCTGAAATCTCAACAATGAAATCCATGGAAATCCGTGTCAAGCATCGACACAAATATGTAAATCTCAAGTCTCATAGTCTCAATACCTCGGGCTCCGTCAGTCCGGATCGGCCCATATCATCAAATCTCACGACAACGGTCGGTATCCTCCGGATATCCGCCGCGCCAGACATCACTGGTAGGTAGCCTTCCCCTGCCAGGCTCATCGTCTACAACTCGATCTTCTTGCCCCGGGGTACCATACCGGGCCCACCATGTACCCGAGACGGTTCATCCACTCCTCGAATCGGGTCTCGAAATCCATCAGAAAACATGAAATCTCATGGTGGACGACACATACATCACGAGAAAACCGCATCTTATTTTGAAAAGAGAAGAGGAGAGAGAGAGAAGTTTTTATATATTTTTGCGGTTTTCCCCAAAAATCCAGAAATCTCATAGAAATCCAAATCTCAAAATCATGAGTAAGTATATGATAAGTGTCGGCATATGCCCATAATACTGCGCGATAATATGAAAATATGAATGCATGAATGTCTAAGTAATAAATATCATGTCTTATACTAACATAAGAGAGAAATCACAATATTTAATCGGTTTAGTGGTTAACTGATTCTATCAATAAAAGATAATATGATCTAAAGTGTACGTGACATAGCAATTACCGATGATGATGTGTGTGAGCCGGCAAATAAGTGTGCGTGGAATATGCGCATCATCGGCAATGGTGCTGGTGTCCTAACAGGTAAGGTTTATACTGATTATAGAAACATATAAAAGAACATGCACCATGATGATTACAGTATGAATGCAAGACAGATGTGCATTATCCACTCCTCTGCGATATACGAGTACAACTACCACTATATGAATCAAACCTAAACTAGTGTCTATCTAACCTTCTAAGGAACTTAACCTAAGAAACTAGTCAGTAAGAAACTAGAGTCTACCTAAGGTCTGAATCAATATCTCTAATAGTCGGCGATCCTGCCTCAATAGCGTCACGTACGTATTACGGCTTCCTCGAATCAAGAGTGCGGATCAATCATCATAACTAGGCCTCGTACGATAAAATCCATCGTAGGCATCCCAATATCGGGATACGGGTCAAGTATCTCCTAGGCGTCTCATCATTCGTATAATGTCATCATCAACACATCTCATGATCAAGGTGCTAAACTATAATCGCATACATCAATCATATATCATTGCCATCATAGAATAATCCTTAGTTTATCCTCAGAAATATCATGTCACATGTGTCATATTGTGATTAAATCATACCGATATCTTATCGTCATCAAGTCACACCTATACGATATCGACATCAGGTCACACCTATATGATGTCGTAATCAAGTCATACATATATCATATCGTGATCAGTCACAAGTTACAGCCCAGGTACTATTTTAGCGTCCCATGTACCTCCATATCACCACCACCCTTCATAATTTATATATTCATGTTCATTATCTCATTCTCTAATGATCCGCTAACACTTTAATACGACTGTATAGTCAAGAATCACGGCATCAAGCCCAGTTATACTGTTTCATCATACCTCAGATATCATATCACATCAATGAATCCCATATACGTGTTGTATATATATATATATATATATATATATATATATATATACACCTATACCTAGTTTTATATATATACACACATATACGTATACTCCATGTCGAGTTTCAGTGTGTGCGTGTGTGTTTCTACCTGAAACCTAAGAACTTTTCCAAGGTACTCATCCCCTGATAAGGTTTTCCTAAATCAGTCTAGTTCAGCCTAGGATTATTACTAGGGTCCTACGCATTAAGTATCTAGGGTCATATCTGGTTTCCTACTGACAATAAATACTATTCCTATTCTACGTTGCGGGGGTGCTAAACGCCATCCACCCGACTTCCCCCCGTAGATATGCATCTACTCACCTGGTCCATGTCTGCCGACGACGGTGTCGCCATCCTCCTCTTCATCGCCCGCAGTCCACTTGAAGGGTACCGAAACGCAAACATATAAATAGCATCGTAAACCGAATCACATACAAAAGTCAAACGATACAAGGAACAAGCATAGGTTAAAACCTATGTCCCGTCCGCGCAAAAGAACCAAATATCGCTCGATATCGGCGTACAAACTCCGATGGATAGAGATAAACATCAACAGATAACTCGTAGTTTTAAAGCACATTACTTATATTGTAAAACATGATCAAATTCATCGAAACACTAAAATCGATCAAATCGTCCGTTTTCGAAAAACCCGAAAATGCCAATTTACCGTTTTTCATCAAAACTTGAAATTGACATTTAAATGAAACCAAAGGTCATAAAACTCATTAAATAGCATAACTAGACTATACAAACTATTACTATATTTTTATTACACATATTTGTAGTAATTTGAAATTTCTAGTTTGCATCCTTTAACAATTTTCAACATTTTTCAAGCAAAATACCACAATTCCACCTCAAAACATGATTTTGTATAAATTAATGACTTAAACCACAATTTATGATGATAATGATATAATAAAACCATAATTATATTTTTAATCTCATTTATATAGGAATTTCTAAAATCTAGTTTACAAAATTAGCAATTTTTTTATCACAATTTATCAATTATCCATTGAAACTAGCAATCAAACTAAGTTTTTCTTTCCATTAACATGCTAACATTTCCACTAAAACTATAATCCAATGATAACAACCCAAATTAGAATTTTATATTAACCACAAACACATTTTGCAAAAACCTAGTTAACTAAATTCCTAATTTAAAACAATTTTAAATGAAAATTTTACAATTCAACAACCATGCAATATTTTCCAATTCTAAAAGTGTTAAACTAACTATTATAACCCTAAATAATTAACAAAAATCATAACTTGAATTTACAAACCCTAACTTGAATTTTTAAAAAAAACATAGAATTAATTCATTAAATCTAATTAAGCTTAAATGAACATCTAATAACAATAAATCAAAAGAAGTAAATTTATACCTCCAAAATATGAAATCCAAACATGAAATAAGCCTCCAAAATGCATGCTTTCCATCTCCAAAATCCATGCTAAATAGGTCAAAGGAAAATGGTAGAGGTTGAATGTTGTTTTTTTGAGATTTATTTTTGGAATTTTTGATGAATTTTGATGATTTTTAATGCAAAAATGATGGGGGGAAAATTTTGAGGCTACCCATGGAGGGGAGGCCGGCCATGGAGAGGGAGGAGGGTGGAGAGAGAGAAAAAATGTGTGGTATTGTGTAGAAAGTTCATAAATAATGCATTTTTTCACTTAAACCCTTTATTATCTAACTTTTTCAATTTAACCCTTTTCCTAGAAATTTCTAGAACCATGGAGAGATTTTGGAAAAGATTTTGCATATTAGACACTTGATTCTAATATACCATCACTCATTTTTACAAATTAAAACCATTCAAATTTGTAATTTACACTAATTTAAATAAAAAATAAAGCTTATGTTAATATTTAAAATATTTAATTTAGGAAAAATATTTAATTGAACTAAAAATTTATAAGTGGCTAAATAAACACCATTTACTAGTAATTACATAATTAAAATAGGTATTTTTGAAATTATAATGAAAAACAATCACGGTTTAATTTTACGAAAAATACATTTTACTTTACCGAAATTCATAAAATTCACTTAAACAATTTTATTCATTTAATTATTTATTTAATCATTTTTAACACGTTACATAGTAGTTGGGTGCAGTCCCGAAGCACTTGGAGGCAGTGACGGTTAGACATGATTCGTCTCTCCCGGTATTGGGAGTTGATATCGCGCTAGGAGAGCCATTACACATAGTCGTCCCTGGCCAGGGCAAGCGAGATTTGCTGGTAGTGTTACCAGTAGTTTCTCAGGGTGTTTTGGGCTACATTCCGACACGACTTGTACCGCTATTAGGGGACTGACGTTTGCCACCCCTAGGCCCGCCATGCGATACTCTTAGACGAACAGACCGGACTGTACGAAGATTGTCACATACTGGCTCAGTAGGAGTTCGGATGGGTTCACCTCATCGGTCTTCTTATCGGCATCTACCTGGGGACCGTTACGTACAGTTAGTGCCGCTTGCGGTCTGTAGTTAACCCCACTACCAGCGTAGTGTCGAGTCTTTAGAGTCCCACACAGAGGGTTATTCGCCTTTGGGCAAAACAGAGTAGAGGTCGCATGGTTTTGCGACGGGGTTCGTTCACATCCGCGCACTTGTGCACGTTTGGTGTCCGGACAGTTATTACTAGCGGGCTTTGGTTTAAGCCAGATCCTAGTATATGTTTTGGGATTGGTTTTATCTCATTGTTTTCGTGTTCCTCGGAACACGGATGCGGGTGTGTATGCACAATTGACTGAGACAGAGGCAGAGGATTCTTATTAGGGTTATGGTACGGGTGTGTATGCACAGTTGACTGTTGTCTTTTTCCAAACCCTAATGAGAAAAGGAAATATGATTAATAATATTAGTTAACAATTATTGTGCCATGGTTGAGTTGAATTCTTGACTTTTGTTGACTTGTTGACTTTAGTTGACCGGTTGACCAAAGTGGACTTGTTGACCATCATCATTTGTTTTCAAAGATGCTTCTTATTCTTTGCAAAAGCATTTAATGAATGAAACGATAATGGTCATTCATCAACTCACCATCACAAATTGTTAATTATTATTATTATTATCATTTTCTAAAATATGAGAGCATGGTTGTAAAATTGATCATTCTTACTTGCATCTTCTCTCTCATCCATTGCTCTCCTTCTTCCTCTAGCTCAAGGAAAATCCCTCTCATGAGTTGAGAACCATTTTCCTTTGAGATAAAACACCAAGACTACTCTCTACTCTTTCTAGTGTTCTAGTTTTAGCAAACCAAGCACCTTAGTTATCACTAGGTTGAGGTAGGAGCTCAAGTTCGAACCCTCGGGTGGATCTATCTTCGACAAAGAGGAGACAACGAGGAGAAGCCATACAAACTATTACAAGGAGCAAGCAAGGAGGAGAACAACAAGAAGAGAAGGAGTTCAAGACTAGGTATAACCCCCTAACCGTGTAGGTAAAGCTCGTAGTTGTTGCTAGTGTGTTGTTCAGCAAAGATCCGAGTTTTCTTGTCCATGTTACCAAAACCATAAAAATTGTTTTTCACCGTTTCCGCAACCGTGAAAGAACCGGGAGAGGTAACGTGGACCCAACAGTGTATACACTAGTCTACTCCGGAATATCGATGCCCAGTCTCGATACTCCCATGACTAGGGACATTTAAGGATGTGCTTATGGATAACCCAGCTCCCACATGTATGATTGTCATCATAATGCTGATTGTCAAGCAACAATCCTACGGGCTTCATCAATGATGAAGACAAAACAGATAGCATACTATCATCTCGAATAAGACTGTTATACCTGTATAGGTCCTCCCTCAATTATCATAATCGCCTACTTGCGATCACAATAATTGCCTTAAGGGTGGTATATCCAACAATCTCCCACTTGCACTTAAGGCCAATTATTGCAGTATCGCGTACCCACATCTCGTGTGCTACCGAATACCCAACTTCTCTGCTAATCATTTTCGCAAACTACATTTGTGAAACTTAACGTGTTCGAGAAATAGCCTCAGTGAGTGGACTCGCTACAATGTTCCAACTTCATTTCTCTATATCTCAACTTTGCGGAGATGAACAATCTCCCAATCTGAGCGTTACCCTTCCTCAAGAATTTGTCTGGTTACCTGATGGGACCAAGTTCATCAATGAACAACTCCTATCCAACAAACTTCTTGGGTTGTATCCTCTGTTGAGTTATAACCGGCACCCTGCACCATGATTACCTCAGTATCCTTATCGGAACACTATCCAATATACTGATCCTCAGAAGAGGCTAAACTCATAACTCTGACAGCATCTCTGTCATCCACGTCACTTTGGAAGCCTGAATTGATAACCGCCTCCTATAGGAGGCTGTCGTTATCCTATACCAAGAACATCCTCTTATGTTCTTTACTGCTTTCCTTTGTTTCTCGAGGATTGGATTAATATATGCTTGTTGCAACTAGTGCAAAAGCAATATCTGGTATTGTACAAGACTTTGCATGATTGACTCAATTGTCTAAGAAAATGATATGTCATTCATGCCTGCCCCTCTCTTCATCAGTCAAAAAGACATCCTTTTTTTTAAGAGGGTGACTCCATCACCTGCGGGTACACCATCACGCCAGGAGTCATCCATCCTAAAATACTTTAAGAATGCTGTCGAAGTACGTGATTAGGGAACTTCCCAAATCTATATCTAAAACAATAGATTTAGTCACCAGAACTCTTGATATACTATCCATATTCAACGTGGAGAAAACACTGTGTGCCAACCAAAATCTGACCGATTGTAGTATAGGAACATCGCTTCTTATTTGGAGTATGTCATCTAAAATGTGGACAGTACTCCTATATCCTTCTTACTAGGTTCATCTTTTGTTTTGATGAAGTCAATCATCTTGACTGTGACATCTGTAACAGATGATCCGTTTCCGCTATCCTTACTTTAGTCTACGAATAGACATAAGCATCTTGTACATCTTCCGCTGCTCCCACTTGTTAGTGTATATGCCCTAGAGGCCATTACTGTATCATACTAGTTTGTATATTACTTAATGGAAGCTTGGGATATTCACCTTGTATAGACAATCTTGCTCAATATAGTAGTACGCTACTTGGTTTGTTTCTACTTTAATGTGTACATGTGTTTATTTTAGTATATCACCTATACACATTAGTGGAGCCCTTAGGATCTTTGCTTGATTACCAGTGTTGTGATGGCAGTCACACTCGTGGGGGCTGGATAATCTATAAGCACATCCTTATGCAGGTCCCTAGTCGCAGGACTATCGAGACAGGGCATCGATACTCCGAAGTAGACTAGCGCATGCGCTTCTCATCCCAGTGTGGGAGACGGCCTGTCCCACAGCCGTCAGTACATCATGCTTGAGATAGTATGCGGGTGCTCGTTAGGTTACGAGTACACTGGACAGGACTCGTCGGGAACTGTTGGTTGGTACTATACCCATCGTCAGTTATCAGTTCCCAGGTGACATGAGTACAGATTAGTCCGCTGACTTGACACTGTCACTTCGCCTCGAGTGTGTTCCCGCTGTACTTTGATTACTACCCTACCATGGCTCAAAGGAGTCGTGCAAACAGGTAGTTTTTGGGTGCAGTCCCGAAGCACTTGGAGGCAGTGACGGTTAGAAAGGATTCGTCTCTCCCGGTATTGGAGGTTGACATCGCGCTGTGTCTACGAGAGCCATTACACGAGTAGTCCCTGGCCAGGGCAAGCGCGATATACTGGTAGGTTTCCAGTGCTATCTCAGGGTGTTCTGGGCTTCACTCCGACATGACTTGTACCGCTATTAGGGGATTGACGTTTACCGCCCCCTAGGCCCGCCATGCGATGTATCAGACAAACAGACCGGACTGTACGGAGATTGTCACATTCAGGCTCAGTAGGAGTTCAGATGGGTTTCACCTCGTCAGTCTTTTTGTCGGCATCTACCTGGGGACCGTTACGCACAGCTAGTGCCGCTTGCGGTCTGTGGTTAAACCCACTGCCAGCGTAGTGTCAAGTCTTTAGAGTCCCACACAGAAAGCTATTCGCCTTTAGGCAAAAGAGTAGAGGTCGCATGGTTTTGCGACAGGGTTCGGTCACATCCGTGCACTTGTGCACGTTTAGTGACCGGACAGTTAACACTAGCGGGCTTTGGTTTAAGCCAGATCCTAGTGTATAATTTGGGATTGGTTTTATCTCGTTTGTATTCGTGTTTCTCGGAACGCGGATGCAGGTGTGTATGCAAAGTTGACAGAGAGACAGAGGCAGAGGATTCTCATTAGGGTTGTTGACTGTTGACTGTTGACTGTTGTCTATTGACTTTTTGCTAAACCCTAATGAGAATAAGAAATATAATTAACAATAATATTAATTAAGTATTATGGTGACATGGTTGTTAAGGGGTTGACTTTGTTGACTTGTTGACTTTGTTGACCGGTTGACTAGGTTGGACTAGTTGACCATTATCATGACAATGGCTATCATTTCATGGCAAAGACTTTTACTTGCTTGTTTGTTTTTGCAAAATGAGTGCATGAAATGATATAGCCATTTTGACTTGAACCATCACATAATACTTGATTACTATTTTTGTTATGATTGTTTTGGATTATGAGAGCTTGGATGGAAAAAGAGTTACTCATTCTCTCATTTCATTTCTCTCTCTTGCTTGAGCTCTCCCTCTTGCTCTCTCTCTAGCTCAAGGCAACACCCTCTCATGAGTTGAGAAACATTGCCTTAGAGATAAAAGAAAACCCATATCATTTCTCTACTCATTCTAGTTCACAAGGTTTAGCAAACCAAGTGTTCTAGTTTCTTCAAGTTCGAAGAAGAAGCCAAAGGTAGAAGCTTTCAGGTGGATCCATCTTCGGCGCAAGGAGACGGCGTGGTGAGGCCGATCCGTACACCGGAAAGAATTGAAGACGAAGGAGTTCAAGAAAGGTATAACCCCCTAACCGAGTAGGTAATACTCTTGTTAGGTTTGTTAGTTAGTTGTTTAACAAAGATCCGTATTTTGAGTCCATGTTACCACCTCTTGAAAATCATTTTTCATCATTTCCGCAAGCCCGTAAGTACCGGGAGAGGTAGCATGGACTTACAGTGGTATCAGAGCCTAGTTAAACAGTATCTAACATGTTAGCAAAGTAACTAGAAATTCGATCGGAGAAAAAGTCGCGAAAAATCCCCGAAAAAGCAAGTTTCTGTCGATTCTGTATTCTGTTCAAAAATTAATAAATTATGCACCAAAAATTGACTCAGGCTTTTTATGAAACACCCAAGAAATTTGGTCCACTGACTCGGTCAACGAGCCGCGGAACCGCAGCCGAGTTGACTCGGCCGTGGTGCAAATTTCCTGCAGAGTGTTTCTGGGGTTGTTTTGGGATTTTTAAAATATGATTTTTCTGCCCAGATTTTCCAAAAAGAAAAATTTGTGTTTGGGGCCTAAAAATCCGTATTTTGATCGAACTTCTAAAGACTTAAGCTGACGGGTATATATCTGTGATGTGATATATGTATTGAACGTCCGCTAATCGTTATATGTCGATTAGTGGGGGTTATACATATCTGTGATCTGTAATGTTGATGGTATGTGTATATGAATTCATTGGATTGTCGCGGATGAATAGTCGGGGGTTGTGAGATGAGAGTTTTCTTTTATCTTTCAATTCATGTAATATGTAAATTGATGTAATATTATTTGTATGGCCGCACAACCGGGTCAGGGTTGTAGCCGTCATTGTATAATTTCTTTTTACTGTTTTTGCTCCTAGGATAGACCCAAGGTGGGGTGCACAAACTACCGGGTATCTCGAAGTGCCGAGTGGCCTACTCACGTCGTTGAGGGAGGTTGCTCCGCTTCGGATATTTGGCGGGTAGTTTGCCGCACCCGTAGGGGTCTAGGGTGGGGTATTGGCTATTCATCGCGACCGTGTAATCCGCTTTTCGTTACAGGCTCGTACGAATTGCGGATTCCTAGTATATCCAATGTGTTCATCTGTGATCTGAAATGGCTATCATTGCAATATATCTATATATGATATTATTTAGGCGTTGCTTATGTTTTGCATCCACGCTAGTCCAGCCCCCGCTCTGTCGTTAGTTAAGTAACCTAACTAACCTAACGAGTAATGATGGGGCCCCGTGGCGAATACGGATGGCATAAGCGTACGTCATATTTTGGTTGTTTTCTGCAATGGTAGGATTAAATGATGGGACGCATTGGAATTAATGCAAGAAAAATAAACCAAGTAAAAGTCGTTGGAACACTTTCAAAACCACTCGGTTTCTTTTCAAAAATAACTTTTAAAAGCGGAGCTTAAGCCACTCCTTTTAAAAGCTATCTCGTTCCTTCGATTATATCAAGTTCACTACGTTCACGGTTTTGCCAAAACCATTCGTAGCCCTCCGTCGTTTTACATGAATGGTCAATAAGTATTCAAGCTATGTTTGTTGGCCAAAGTCAAGGCATAGTGATTGGTAGCTATTGGGTATTCATGTGCAGCATAGATAGATGTGTTGGTTTGGGACAGTCGTTCTACCTTGTTGGCCAAAGTCAAGGGTATGTGCAGATGGGCTCAAATTAACCTAGAGAATGACGGGTAGAACTTGACATGTAACTTATGATTTGTTGGCCAAAGTCAAGGTCATAAGAGCATGGGGCAAAAATCCACATCGGGAGTTTCAAAAGAACTGAAACTTTCTAGCGCTGCATACCATTTGGAGTGTGATGATTCTGGTAGGATTCCTTCAGTTTTGTCACGCAATGATATTTGGATCCCGATCCTACTGTGAGTATATGCTACTCCTCAGGAAATTTCTCACTTAACGATCAATGCTATAAACCAAGTAGGTGTCTAGAAAGGTGTTAGCGGGGCTATGCCCACAGGGAAAAGAGGTTATTTAATTAAGGAACTTCGCGAAAGCGTTGGAAAACCTCCCTCGAAGTACCGACACCAGCCTGGCCGAACGGTTAAGCAAGAATTGTACGGTGAGATTGATCCTGACTAATTCTTCCTTTTTGGTTTGATGAGGGATTCGAGAGACAGTGGGAGCCATCCTGTTTAGACAAATTAAAAACCACTCTAAACTTGCAAGAGCATCATGCTAAAGTGTTTCATCTCTCTCTCCTAATTGCAGCGACCAAACATCATGACCGGACTTAAGTTACTACTAGATAAAAATATACTGACAGGGCCAAACTACAAAGATTGGCTCAGGAATGTCAAAATGGCAATCACTTATGACAAGTTGGGGTATCTCCTTACCACCAAAGCTCCCCCTGTCCCAGGTCCCAAAACCAGCGTCGCGGATAGGGAAACCCGTAAGACCTGGGAAATCGATTGCGCGAAGACCAAGTGCCTCGTGCTTGCCTCTATGGACAACGAACATCAGAGGAGGCACGAGAATATGGACCTCGAATCCATATTTCTCCATACAAAAGAACTGTATGGAGAGCAATCTCGTATCGCAAGATACGAAGTGTCGAAGAAGTTATTTTCGGCAAGGTTGGCCGTCGGATCATCGGTAGCGGAACATGTGCTTAAGATGATTGGCTTCATAGAGGAGCTCGCGAACCTTGGGACCACGTTGGAGAATGAGCTCTATACGGACTTGATTCTTCAGTCCCTTCCTTCCACTTACGCCCAGTTCATCCTGAATTTCAACTTGCAAGAAAAGGAAGTTGAACTTTCAGAGCTCCTCAACATACTGAGGAGTGCAAAGGGCACCCTACAGAAAGGTAGGGAAACATCCACTTTGTTTGTAGGAGGATCTTCCTCTTCTAGGTCCAAGGCGAAAGCCAAGGGAAAGAAGAAGAAAACCCCCGCCAAACCAAGGGGCGGTGTCAGTAAAGTGGATACGAAGGGAAAGGCAAAAGCAACAAAGATAGCGGGGAAACTTGTGGGGAAGGAAGGGTGCTTTTACTGTCATAAGAGTGGGCACTGGAAGAAAGATTGCAGGGCTTAGAAAGCCAGAACACAGGATCTGAAGCAAGTTGCGGCTTCAGCTTCAGGTGTGTATGTTATTGAAAACTGTCTATCAATAAACTCTACTTCCTGGGTATTGGATACCGGATCAGGATCTCATATCTGTAATTCTTTGCAGACGTTGAGAAACCGTAGGTTTTTGAAGGCAGGTGACATGACCCTCAAAGTTGCAAACGGAGCTAGCATGGATGCTAAGGCCGTCGGGGACTATCACCTGGGAATGTCAGATGGACATGTTTTGGTTTTACGTAATTGCTTTTTTGTACCCAACGCAACTTGTAATATCATTTCTGTATCTTTGATTTCTAAAGAAGATTATGAATTTGCGTTTGTAAGTAATGTTGTAAACATTCACCTTAATCAAGTTCTGATTGGGTCAGGTACATTAAGCAATGGTATATACGTACTAAACCAACCACAGATTTTCAATGTCCAGAATACACACAAAAGAAAGTCTCCGGAAATAAATCAGACTTTCTTATGGCATTGTAGACTCGGTCACATCAATGAGAGAAGGTTGACGAAGTTACATACAGAAGGATATTTGGATCCGTTCGAATATCAATCGTATGCCACTTGTCAATCCTGTCTCAAAGGAAAGATGACAAAGACTCCATTCACTGGACACGGAGTAAGAGCGAGCGAGCTCTTGGGACTCGTACACAGCGACGTGTGCGGTCCAATGTCTACACATACGCGAAGAAGTTATTCTTACTTCATTACTTTTACGGATGACTTTTCAAAGTACGGTTATGTCTTCTTAATGAAACATAAATCCGAAGCCTTTGGAAAATTCCAGGAATATAAGAATGAAGTAGAAAAACAAACCGGCAAAAGTATCAAGACACTGAGATCGGATCGAGGTGGTGAATACTTAAGTGCTGAGTTCCTGGATTATTTAAAAGAGAATGGAATTCTCTCTCAGCTTACTCCTCCATACACCCCGCAACATAACGGTGTATCGGAGAGACAGAACCGAACCCTATTGGATATGGTACGGTCCATGATGAGTAATGCTGAGTTACCGCGATCATTCTGGGGATATGCACTAGAATCAGCTGCATACCTTTTGAACCGAGTTCCAACTAAGACTGTGCCTACTACACCATATCAGATATGGTGTGGGAAGAGACCCTATCTTAATCACATTAAGACATGGGGATGTCCAGCTTTTGTCAAAAAGCAGCATGCGGACAAACTCGAGGCACGCTCAGTACAGTGCAAGTTTGTGGGATATCCAAAGAACTCCAAGGGATATTTCTTCTATTGCGAAGAGGAACAAAAGATTTATGTTTCTCGTCATGCCCACTTCTTGGAAACTGAGTTTTTGGAAAATCAGATAAGTGGGAGCGCAATAGAACTGGAAGAAATTCTAGAACCACGAGCTATTACTGAAAGCTTAGTAGAACCAGAGGGTTCAAAAGAAAATGGCATTCCTACGCCGCTCTGCAGAAGTAGTAGGAAGTCTCATCCGCCCGAGAGATACTACGGTTTTCTCATAGACGGGGATAGAGAAGATTGCATCATTGATTATGATGAGCCGATTAGCTTCCAGCAGGCCATTCAGAGCATTAACTCGGTAAAATGGCTGGATGCAATACGGACCGAAATGGAGTCCATGTACACCAACAAAGTATGGACGTTGGACGTTGCTCCAGATGGGGTAAAACCCGTGGGATGCAAGTGGATCTTCAAAAGGAAGATTGGTGTAGATGGACAGGTTGAGACCTATAAAGCTAGACTGGTTGCAAAGGGTTTTCATCAAAGACCTGGTTTAGACTATGACGAGACCTTTTCTCCTGTAGCTATACTGAAATCCATTCGGATCCTTCTTGCCATTGCTGCCTTCCACGATTATGAGATTTGGTAGATGGACGTAAAGACCGCTTTTCTAAATGGAAATTTAGAGGAGTGTGTTTATATGGACCAGCCAGAGGGTTTCATTCAGAGTGGGAGCAGCGGAAAGGTGTGCAAGTTGCTTAAGTCCATCTACGGACTAAAGCAGGCATCGCGGAGTTGGAACATCTGTTTTGATGAGACGGTCAAAGAATTTGGCTTTATAAAAAATCCAGATGAACCATGCATCTATAGTAGATTTGTAGTGAGAACTGTAGTATTCCTCGTTTTATACGTGGATGACATTCTCTTAATAGGAAATGACATTCCTATGCTACAATCCGTCAAAGGGTTCTTGTCACACAGGTTCTCCATGAAAGGCCTGGGTGTTGCCTCATACATTCTGGGGATCCAGATCTATCGTGACAGATCCAAGAGGATACTGGGACTCTCACAGTCCAGGTACATCAACACCATACTGAAAAGATTCAGTATGGAAGATTCCAAGTGCGGTAATCTCCCAGCTTGTTGCGGGATCACCCTTTCCAAAGAGATGTCTCCCAAGACTGATTTGGAAAGGGATCGCATGTCTATTATACCCTACGCTTCTGCGGCAGGCTCTATAGTATATGCGATGTTGTGTACCAGACCAGATGTAGCTTATGCACTGAGTGTGGTAAGCCGGTATCAGTCAAACCCTGGGGAGAAACACTGGATAGCAGTAAAGAACATTCTCAAGTACCTGAGAAGGACTAAGGAGATGTTCTTGGTGTATGGCGGAAAAGACCTCCAGATCGAGGCCTTTGCTGACTCCAGCTTTCAGAGTGACAAGGATGATTCCAAGTCCATGTCGGGTTATGTCTTTACCCTCAATGGAGGGACAGTGTGTTGGAAGAGTTCCAAACAGGAAACCGTTGCTGACTCGACGATGGAAGCGGAATATATCGCTGCTGCAGATGCCGCAAAAGAAGCCGTCTGGATAAGGAAGTTCTTAACAAAACTTCAGGTGGTTCCGTCCATTGTTGATCCAATACCGCTGTATTGCGACAACAACGGGGCTATAGCTTTAGCGAAGGAACCCAGGTCCCATCAAAAGTCCAGACACATCTTGAGGCGGTATCACCTGATCAGGGAGATCGTGGGTCGCCAGGAGATCGAGGTTCGGAGAGTTTCTACGGAAGATAACACTGCTGATCCACTCACAAAGGCCTCACCCCAGACTCAGTTCGAGCGGCTGATCGAGATGATAGGTCTTCGATACGCCAGTACATGGCCTTAGTGCAAGTGGGAGATTGTTAGTGTATATGCCCTAGAGGTCATTACTGTATCATACTAGTTTGTATATTACTTAATGGAAGCTTGGGATATTCACCTTGTATAGACAATCTTGCTCAATATAGTAGTATGCTACTTGGTTTGTTTCTACTTTAATGTGTACATGTGTTTATTTTAGTATATCACCTATACACATTAGTGGAGCCCTTAGGATCTTTGCTTGATTACCAGCGTTGTGATGGCAGTCACACTCGTGGGGGCTGGGTAATCTATAAGCATATCCTTATGCAGGTCCCTAGTCGCAGGACTATCGAGATAGGGCATCGATACTCCGGAGTAGACTAGCCCATGCGCTTCTCATCCCAGTGTGGGAGACGGCCTGTCCCACAGTCGTCAGTACGTCGTGCTTGAGATAGTATGCGGGTGCTCGTTAGGTTACGAGTACACTGGACAGGACTCGTCGGGAACTGTTGGTTGGTACTATACCTACCGTCAGTTATCAGTTTCCATGTAACATGAGTACAGATTAGTCCGATGACTTGACACTGTCACTTCGCCTCGAGTGTGTTCCCACTGTACTTTGATTACTACTCTACCACGGCTCAAAGGAGTCGTCCAAACAGGTAGTTTTTGGGTGCAGTCCCGAAGCACTTGGAGGCAGTGACGGTTAGAAAGGATTCGTCTCTCCCGGTATTGGGGGTTGACATCGCGCTGTGTCTACGAGAGCCATTACACGAGTAGTCCCTGGGTAGGGCAAGCGAGATATACTGGTAGCTTTCCAGTGCTATCTCAGGGTGTTCTGGGCTTCACTCCGACACGACTTGTACCGCTATTAGGGGACTGACGTTTACCGCCCCCTAGGCCCGCCATGTGATGTATCAAACGAACAGACCGGACTATACGGAGATTGTCACATTCAGGCTCAGTAGGAGTTCAGATGGGTTTCACCTCGTCAGTCTTCTTGTCGGCATCTACCTGGGGACCGTTATGCACAGCTAGTGCCGCTTGCGGTCTGTGGTTAAACCCACTGCCAGCATAGTGTCGAGTCTTTAGAGTCCCACACAAAAAGCTATTCGCCTTTAGGCAAAAGATTAGAGGTCGCATGGTTTTGCGACAGGTCGCATGGTTTTGCGACAGGGTTCGGTCACATCCGTGCACTTGTGCACGTTTAGTGACCGGACAGTTAACACTAGCGGGCTTTGGTTTAAGCCAGATCCTAGTGTACATTTTGGGATTGGTTTTATCTCGTTTGTATTCGTGTTCCTCGGAACGCGGATGCGGGTGTGTATGCACAGTTGACAGAGAGACAGAGGTAGAGGATTCTCATTGTGGTTGTTGACTGTTGAACGTTGACTATTGACTTTTTGCTAAACCCTAATGAGAATAAGAAATATAATTAACAATAATATTAATTAAGTATTATGGTGACATGGTTGTTGAGGGGTTGGCTTTGTTGACTTGTTGACTTTGTTGACCGGTTGACTAGGTTGGACTAATTGACCATCATCATGACAATGGCTATCATTTCATGGCAAAGACTTTTGCTTGCTTGTTTGTTTTTGCAAAATGAGTGCATGAAATGATATAGCCATTTTGACTTGAACCATCACATAATACTTGATTACTATTTTTGTTATGATTGTTTTGGATTATGAGAGCTTGGATGGTAAAAGAGTTACTCATTCTCTCATTTCATTTCTCTCTCTTGCTTGAGCTCTCCCTCTTGCTCTTCCTCTTGCTCTCTCTCTAACTCAAGGCAACACCCTCTCATGAGTTGAGAAACATTGCCTTAGAGATAAAAGAAAACCAATATCACTTCTCTACTCATTCTAGTTCACAAGGTTTAGCAAACTAAGTGTTCTAGTTTCTTCAAATTCGAAGAAGAAGCCAAAGGTAGAAGCTTTCAGGTGGATCCATCTTCGGCGCAAGGAGACGACGAGGTGAGGCCGATCCGTACACCGGAAAGAGTTGAAGACGAAGGAGTTCAAGAAACGTATAACCCCTTAACCGAGTAGGTAATACTCTTGTTAGGTTTGTTAGTTAGTTGTTTAACAAAGATCCGTATTTTGAGTCCATGTTACCACCTCTTGAAAATCGTTTTTCATCATTTCCGCAAGCCCATAAGTACCGAGAGAGGTAGCATAGACTTACACTACTTACTACGATAACCCTCTGGCAGAGTTATATACATGTGCACTTCAAAATTCCATTTGGAAAAACATTATAGTCACCCACCTGCCAGATATCATAGCCATAAACTGTATCGGCGCCAAAACATATCCATATGGACTTCAGCATAGACACTGAAGTAAAAGTCACATCACAATCCACAACGGGTATTTGATGAAAACTCTTTACAACAAGTCTAGCCTTATTAGGTTAGCACCTTTCCACCTGCACAGATCTCAAAGATCTACTTGCTCCTAATGAGTTTTACTCCTTTAAGATCACCCAGCAAAGTCTAAAATCCATGATTTGCTGAAGTGCGTGGAATCCATTTCGGGTATGATATACCTGGTCACCTAGAAGTTACCACTTCCTATGACATGCTGATAACAAGTAGGGGGAATACCAGTGTCAAGTCATATCCACATAGACTTCGGTATACACACTGAAGTAAAAGTAACATCACAATCCACAACGGGTATTTGATGAAAACATTATACAACAAGTCTAGCCTTATTAGGTTAGCACCTTTCACCTGCACAGATCTCGAAAGATCTACCTGCTCCTAATGGGATTTACCCCGTTCAGGAGCTCCTAGCAAAATCCAAAATCCATAATTTGCTGAAGTGGGTGGAGTCCATCTTGGATATGAAGCATCTGATCACCGGGAAGTTACCACTTCCTATGACCTACTGATAACTAGTAGGATCATCATCACTATGATGTTGACCTCCCTGTCACCGTCTACGAGAAAACCGAAGTGTCTCTCGGTGTCTGAGGTCACCTACTAAAATCTGTGGAGTGGCTAACGGTTTGTCAAGTCCAATTGAATCCTTAGGTTCTACTAAATTTTTGGTAACCGTTTATGGTTATGGAATCACTTCCAATTCTACCATACTCCCACTAGTTTCTTTTGCAAAAAGGCACATTTTATAAAATGGCGGCGAATCAAGAACAATGTGACCATTGACCTTGAAAATGGTAGAAACAAAATCCTAGCGAATGCTTGGGATAATCAATAAACTGCCATTACCGAAGCGTGCTTCGAGTTTGTCCGGATTCTGCTTTTAGACAGAAACCGAATAACTCCATATTTTAACAACCTGAAGATATGCAACCATTCTATGTCCATATAGAATCAAGGAACTAATTTATATTGAACTAGATTCAAATGTCATGCAGCTGTTTTCCGAGCATATTACCTAATAGAAAAGGGCTAATACATCATTACTTATCATGGAGCATGTCCATAGATGAGTAACCTGTAAGAGAATCAAGTTCTCGATATTATTATGATGGAATACCTAGCATAAGTATCTACATCTTTGATCACCTTGAAGAATCCCGATACTTATGGTTCTCTACTTTATTCTTATACCTATAAACTTCTCAAAATCTTTGACCTTGCATTACTACGAATGCATGTCTAAAATCAGAGAACTCATAGGTAATCTTGAATGAAGTAAGAGTACCAACCCTTGTCCTGAAGGACACTGGAAAACATACACTTTCATGTATAAGTCCCAAGAGTATACCAACTCAAATTCTGTGTTTTGTAAATTGAAAATTGTATCTTGGTTAAGAATGTCTTACACCGTTATTTAATACACCTTACTTTATCCTCAACCGATAAAGGTAAATGTTTACAACAAAATTTGCAAAATGTATATCTCACTTTATAAAAATAAAGATACAGATATTTCATTTTAAAATTTAGTGCATAACAACGGTTATTTGATACCAAATATTTGCTGTCAGGCAAAAACCAGGCGATTTAATCCAATATCACCAATTACAACGAATTCCGATATTGAGGATCAAATTTCCCATTTCCCAATATTCTGCTCCTACTCATTATCTGTAACACCATACAGATGTGAGATCCAAAACTGGTAAATACATGCCCTGGAGTCAGAATTGATTGGGAAAACAGTTCTCTATTACATGTACACAGAAAAACCAAAACATGAAAATGTTTCATAGGGGATGGTCAGGTATTCCTAGTAATGGCTTTTCCATTATCCAGATTCATGACAGTAGTCGCAATTTCCTTTGCCTTCACTTCAGTCCCTTTATATGTCTTTACTTCTTACCTTTTGCACACCGTCCCTGTGCTAACTGGTTTTCTTCCTTCCCTACCTTTCGGCACCAGCCTGAGGTTTGGAAGAAGACTATCCAATAAGCGTAACAGGTGTACTCTCCTAATCAAGGAGCTCTCGCATCCTGAGAGAAGGTAAAGGGAAGTGACAATCGAATAATCCTATTCAATTTCTTTAGAACCTGTGGCCATCCTCGACTGAAGTAACTTCTTCGAGTTCGTATGTAACTATACGATGGCCGTTCCAAACAATATGGATCATCATAGTGATATGATGTGTTTTGAAGAAATGCAAAGGGTAGAGTAGGAGTGGCAGGGATATGTGCGACTTTGTCGCGAATCAAGACAATCCGAAGCTAAAAGGTGTAAAAAGGTTCGGTTAAATTGGTTCATGAGTTTTTAAGGTAAGTCATAGGTCGCTGTACCAGAGAAAGAGAAAAGAAACACTCAGCGTGCACTCTATCAAGATCAGATTGGTTATCACTTTACCTGATCAGGATGGCTCCCACTGTTTCTCGAATTCTTCTCCAAACCCTAAAAGGAGAACTAGTCGGGATCATTTACACTTTTACAAGTTCGCTAACCGTTTAGCCAGGCCAGTGTTGGTACTCTGAGGGAGGTCCCCCATGCTTTCGCATGGACCCAATTAATAATCTCGTTTCCGCAGAGGCGTAACCTCGTTAACACTTTCTAGACACCTAATAGGTTAGCTAATTGTGAAGCGAAAAATCTCCCGAGGAGTAATACGTACTCATCAGTGAGAATCGGGACCCGACTATCATCATGTGATAACCTGACGGAATCCACTCAAATCACCACACTCCAGAAGGTATGCGCATGCCTGGCAAGTTTCCGGTATGTTTGAAACTCCCGATATGGTTTTTGCCCGTAGAGGTTTATGACCTTGACAAAGGCCAACAAACCATAAACCACTAGTCAAGTTCAACCCATCATTATCCTAGATTACTCTAAACCCATCCGTATAAGCCCTTGACAAAGGCCAACAAGGCTATATGACTGTCCTAGATAATCGCTTTACTATGCAATAGAAAAGCACTACATAGCTACCGAACACTACGCCTTGATAAAGACCAACAAACGGAGCACGAATACTAGGTAATGCCAATCTAAAATGACGGAGGGTTATGACTGGTTTTTGGTGAAAAACCTTTAACGTAATGAACTTGATATCGTTGAAGGAACTCGAGTGGTTTTGAAATGGAGTGACTTAAGCTCCGCTTTTTAAAACTAGTAACATAAACTTTTGCTTAAGAGTGAACTTCTAATAAAGAGATCAAGGCTCTTCCCTCATAGAATGAGGTGCGGGATATTCCTAACCGAATACCTCTATGCAAAGCAAAAGAATACGACTATGAGTTTTGAAGAAAACCGAGTAGTTTTAAAATTGGTTCCGACAACATCATTTAGGTTTATTTTCCTTGCATTATTCAGATAATGCGTTCCCAACATTTTAAGTTCCCAAGCCACAAAAGAAACAACCAAAATAACATGCTTTTTATATGCCATCCGCATTCGCCACGGGGCCCCGTCATGCACCGTTGGGTTACTTAATTAACAGCAGAGCAGGGGCAGGACTAGTGTGGATGCAAAACATATAGAAATATCTACTATATATATATATATATATATATATATATATATATATAGAGAGAGAGAGAGAGAGAGAGAGAGAATAATGGAGGAAAGATGCTATAGGAGGGAATTTCCTCCTATGGCGTCGAAAAAACACACCCTCCATCGTGTTTTCCGACGATCAAAATGCATCATCTTCATCGTTATCATCTAAGATGTGGGTACACCAAATTTCATGTGATTTTACAACTTTTTCACCGTTGATTTAGCAATGTAAAAAGTTCTATTGTCGGTAAACCGTTAATTTTGAACCCACTAATTCAACGGTGAAAAAGTTGTAGAATCACATGAAATTTGGTGTACCCACATCTTAGATGATAACGATGAAGATGATGCATTCCGATCGTCGAAAAACACGATGGAGGGTGTGTTTTTTCGACGCCATGGGAGGGAATTCCCTCCTATGGCCTCTTTCCTCCATTATTCTCATATATATATATATATCAACATCGCAGGCAGATAATAGTCATCACAGGCAGATAAAATCATCACAAGTATGCGAACAACAATATGGAATAGCGGGTAATCTAGGAGCCTCGCATTTTATTTGAGCTATAAATAAAACACGACGTTCCCTGGTCGTGTGGATAGCCAGTGCAATGAAGATCCTAGACCCGTAAGTGTGCGGCAAGTTACTCGCCAATCCTCGAAATGAGGCAACCCCAATCAACAAAGTGATTGGGCTACCCAGCACTTCACGGAATTCGGTAACTTGAGCACCCCTCCATGGGTCAACCTATAGCCCCTACGAGTGCGGTGAATAGCCCGCCAATTCTAGACTAAGGCCCCCCCGGTCTCAATGCCATGAGATGGGGGCCCGTTGCCCTCTAGAACCCGGCTATTCGAACACTCCTCCATGGGGTAATCCTAGTACAGAAAAGAAAATATATATACAACGGCGATATCGATCTCAACCCGGTTGTGCCCTAATAAAAGAATATACAAACTGACAGAAACGGCAGTCCACTTGTCGGACGCTCACCCCGCAATAATGAATATACAAATTAATCTGAACTGTACATCTAACATTGCACACAAGACTATCCATCACGACAATCCGCACAAACCTTAACTATATATATAACCGCAGAAGAAAGCAACAGCAGAATGTATGCAACCTCGTCTAAATGAACATATAGCAACTAGATGACGTTCAGCAGCACATTTATCACAGCTACCGACGATGCAAAAGTTTCAAGTTTTTAAAACTCTCGAATTGTCCCAAAGCTAAGATGACACAAATAGAAATCTGTAACAAATCAAACAACACCAAAAATACCAATTTACAAAACCCAAGACACAGCAAGAAAATAAGGTCCAGATGTGAATAGTAAAAAGGTGAGGCCAGCCAAAAGTACATTCCTGCCGGTTCAAACATGATGAAATCCGCTCGTTTTCATTGTGTGTCACTATCTAGTCTAGAGTAAGCTTTTGCATTTATTTAAAAAAAATTTAGAGACCAAAAAAATTTCGAACAGAAACTGGGTTTTGAAAAAGGAGTTTTCGGTTTTGAAACTTGAAGCATCGTCTAACACTAGTTTGGGGTGTTTGGGTGGCTCTGATACTATGTTGGGATCCGGCACCCGCGCCGCGGAGGCAGCGGGCGAGGCGGAAGTGAAAACAAAAACTTTTTGCGGGCACCGGACGCGCAAACCCAAGTATTCGATCCAAACACCCTAAACTAGAAAACTAAAACATGCAAGGTTTGAGAAATACAACCTTTGTCGCGTGTCTACCCAATTATGGAAGACCCCTCCAAGCTCATAGCCGTCGGGATCGCGCTTGAGAATCGACCACCCTTCGCCGAAGATGATCTACCTGAGGGAACGCGGAGAAGGCTCTAACCGACGACCCAAATTCGCTAGGTTTGGATAGTCGGTGATGTAGGAACTGTTGGGTTACGGCAGCACCCCGGCCATCAAACCGTGGCCAAATGCGGAACAAAATTTTTCTAAACTGGCGCTACCATTACCCGATGCCCGGATCTACCCTAAACCCTATACTAGCAATATGTAACAAGGAGTTAGATGGTTATACCAAGTTGATCTGTGTCGTTCGGTCTTCAACCATCATCCCAAGCTCCTAGCGGTTGCGGATCGAATTTGGTCGCCGGTCTTCCTCCATCTATGATGATCCACCTGAGGGAAACGGTGCAAGTTTCTGCCTCGCCAAGCGAGGCAACAGACGCTCGAAGATTGCTAGCAATGGAGAATGGAGGTGTAGGAATGTGTCACTATAATTTTCCTCTCATCACAATGCTCAAAAGAGCAACTCAAGAAGATGAAGGAGGTGATGTAACGTTTCAGAAATCGTTTTGCGAATTTTTCCGTTTTAGGGCAAAATAGTCGGTATTTTCCGTTTTAACCCGATTTCGATTAAACGTCCGTAGAAACTTGCCGACACATATTTTAGCTAAAATAAAGCTTTTGTACGAACTTTGGGGGTACATGGGAGGTTTTGGTTCAGATAGATTTTTTTCCCAAATAAAATATTATTTTAGCCGGTAAAATATGCACGTAAATCGGGAAATTTCTTCTAAATGAAAATTCTTGGAAATCATCACTACAATTATTTTAGAACCTTCTTTCTAAATATCTAGATTTTTTGGTCAAAGGATTTAATTTTTTTTTAAAAGAAAAAGAAAAGAAATGAAAGGTGGCAAAATGCATTAATTAGCATTTAATGTTGTTTCTTTGCTAGAACTTTCTATCTTTTCTTCACAACCCCCCCCCCCCCTTGTCCATGGCCGGCCCCTTGCTACCCTTGTGCTTCCTCACCCAATTTTCTTCATTTCAAGCCAAAATAAATCATGAAAAATCCAAATAAAATCACAAAAATTCAAATATAATTATTTTCCTTTATTTTCTTAACCCTAAACCATGCTTTGTTCTTCATGAAGTCTTGATTTTGGAGGCTAATCTTGGTTTTCTTGTTGCAAGTTTTTGAATCATTTGGAGGTATAAAATCCTAACCCTAATCCTTAATTGTTAAGTTTAAATCTTTATGCTAGCTTAATTAGATGTTAATTTAAGCTTTTAATTTCATGTTTAATTCTTTATTCATAATTTTTTTTAGAAATTCAAGTTAAGGTTAAAACTTAATTTAAGTATTTAATATTTAATTGAAGTGTTAATTTGTGATTAGGAAAAGCTTAACCTAGAAGAAAATGCTAATTATTGTTAATGAATATTTTGGTTAATTAAGGATTTTTGCTTACTAGGTTTTTGCTAAAACTTAATTAGATAGTGTTAAAAATATAGAAATGGATTAGTTAGCTTAGTTAAGCTATTATAAGGTGTTTGTAATCACTAGATATGCGTTAGCTTGAAACTAGTGCGAAATATTGTGGTAAGTTGTTTACTAGGTTTCGGGGTTTTTCCGACGTGGATTCAATTGGTCGCTGCGATATTATATCTATTATATTCCTCGCATTTTAATTTGTTGTGTTGCACAATTAGGACGATCAGAGTCTAGACTTGGTGTTTCATAGTTTAGCGACCCTAGTTAGGGTTTTTGACCGACGTCGTGCGCGTTAGATGCGCTAAGTGCACAGTGTAATTCTCAGGGCGTTATCCTTGCGTTTCTTTGTCTTTTCGTCGACGTAGGATATTTAGCTTATGTGATGTGTTTGTGAAATTTTAGGTTCGCAAGCGGGGACTTCGGACGCTACGACAAAGGGAAAACAGGTGGTAGGCTTCACTTATCCAAGAGCGTTGGTGAGTAGATTTAACATCTACAGGGGAATCGCCTGCATGGCGTTATGCGTCTGGACTTGAAATGACTTGACTTGTCGCATATTCTATTTCATATTTAGAATTGCGCATTCACCCTACTACTTAGTTAATTGTTGTGCTTAGACTAGTATCCTTAGGACACTGCACAATTATTGACGGCTCATGTTGCACGAGCACTGATTGTATGCCACACACACCGTCAATAACTGCCATGTCACACACAACCCACTTATGGATGTGATATTGTTTGGTTAGGAACATTGGGACATTGATTCATACTTCTTATCGCATATGATATATATATAACATACCTGGATACCTACATGCTTACACATATGTCCTGACATGCTTACATGCTAGTTACCCATATACTTATAGATTAGTGTACCTTTAGTGATAGGTATATATATATATATGAGACATAGTTACATGTACATCTAGCATACATAAATATACGTGGAGGGTATTATGGATAGGTATAGAGACATACCTTGCTACAGATACTTTTACATCATACATACTTACTTATGGACACACATATCTTGCTATACTGACATGGTTACGCTTACCTTGTTATAGATACATGTTCACCCGTATATGGTGTTGCATCTGATTTCGGAGAAATCAGGAACCGCATGATATATTTAATAACTTGTTGCAGTTAAATAGCGGTTTTCCTTTATATGCTCATATTACTGTTTCATGTTTGCATATATTACATCCATGGATTTCATATGATATTCTCTGATATTTTTTACTCCTAAGTATATATAACAGTGGAATAGGACGCTGTTATATATTCCTATACACATATATTAGTGGAATGGGACGCTAATATATGTGTATTGATTCATGTATTTATACTTATTCATTACTTGATGTTTTCTGGATTTGAGGACTGTGGTTATTTCATCAAATTATGCAAGTATTCTTATTCTTTACTTGATATTTGGATGCATCCACTCTGAGATTTGTTTTAAACCGATATGTGGATTACGGGTGTCTATACCAGACACTTACGATTCGAGGAACGTATGGATTTGAGTATTTCTGTGTCGATGCTTGACACTTGTTTCATGATATTTTTGGGTGTCGATGTTGGACACTCACTTTATATGAAACTTACTGGATGCAGGATATATGAGATTCACTTGATGTTGGATTCAGGATATATGAGATTCACTTGATATTGGATACATGATATATGAGATTTATTTGATATTATACTTTCAGGATATATGAGATTCACTTGATATTGGATACATGATATATGAGATTTATTTCATATTATATATTCAGGATTTGTGAGACTTATATGATATGAGAGCCAATTTGGAGGCTGATTTAAGGAATTGTGATTTGGATTGTCTTGATGGATTTTGATCATACCACGATGTCAGGATTCCGTGGAAATGACATATTTCATTCCATACTCCACATTTATTTTTGCTTCATTTATTAGTTGTACCTGTTAGAGTACCTTTCATGACTGTTGCATATATACATTGTCATATCATTACTTCATGTATTAGTAGTACCTGATTTAGTACCTTACATGATTGTTGCATACAGATTATCATATTATTGCTTCATGTATTAGTTGTACCTGCTAGTGTACCTTTCATGATTATCGCATTCATATGACCTTTTACTGCTTTTAGCTTACATATGTTAGATTCGCATTGTACGTGCATACTTACGATGACCTGCATATGCTATTTACTATTCATGAGTTGGCAACTCACCCCCGTTGTGCCATAGGGTTTTGCAGGTTGTTTCCCCAGAATAATCGAGGCAGGATATTCATCTGTCTTATCATCTTTTGCTGGGGATACCGCATCAGCTCACAGTGTGCAGTTTGCTTTGGTAGGTTTTGCGGTTATTCGTTGTTTATTTTATATTCGTTGTATCCTATACTCTCCATCTACCATTATCTTGTATGACTTAGAGACTTGATGTGAGGACGATATTGTATATTTTGGGGACTTGGATGTCTTTTATGCAGTTTTACTTATATCATCTTTTATTTCTTCGCTACGGTGTCGTATATCTGTTGTGGTGGTTGTTTTCCGCCGTTGGGCGTGGATTTGCTCCCGTTGGGGATGCTTTACTTTATATTTATATTGTACCCATTTTTGGGGCTAGTTTTTTCAAAGGAGGTGCTGCCAAAATTTTCAAGAAAGTAAATTAGACTTACAGAATTTATACTTGAGATTTTCAAAAGTTTAAACAATGTTTCTTATCTTTTCTTGTCTTTTAATGGCTTAGATTTCTGGGTTTTGGCTTTCTTTTACTGCGTTACGCCTGTAGACGTTGTGCAGTATTAGGGCCGTCACGTGCCAATTTCGGGTCGTGACAAAGTTGGTATCAGAGCACTAGGTTTTACCTTTCGGAGTGTAGGATGACCTTGGTATGGTAGAGTAGGTAGCTTAAGCAGAGTAACGTAGTGTGTGTATGTCCACGGCATACTCACGATGCGGTACTCCGCCTAAAGTGACCTAAGTACAAATTGCTTGAAATTCCTTCCTTGATATATATCCTTGAGATTCGATTTCCGTGTTCATATCGAATCCTATCTCTATTTATAGCCTTTGCCGCCGACGACTATGGGGACTCAGAGTGACGCAGCGCGGGCCGAGGTCAGAGTTGACTTGGGTGGGTCAAGGACTGACCAGGATGGACCGCTCATTGCACAGGAGCAGACGGATCCGCCTTCGACAGATAGTATCGCTAGGCTTGTGGCAGAGATGCAGGACATGCGCCAGACTATTAGTTCCTTGGTTGATACCGTTCGAGCGCAGCGACAGGAGGTTATCACCTCTGTTACTCAGTTGTTCCTTGCAATCAGCATGCAGTATTCCGTCACCTACATAGCACCAGTGGATGCAGCCCCAGTTGACGAGGCATGTATTCCAGAGACTTTGGGAGTTCCGGAACCGTAGAGGACTCATACCGGTGTACGAGCCCAGAGACAGAGGCCTAGTCGTCGAGACAGCTTTCGTGACCGTCGCGGGAGTAGCAGAGGTTTGGGACGAGGAGAGTCGTGTTAGCTATATCATCCGTTTGTTGTGTTAATTTCTGACAGCGATTCTTTTGTTGCGCAACACGTATTTCAGTCGTGTGCCAATCGGTTAGGAGATTCATCTGTCGTTGTGATCCTTCAAGAGATGTTGGATTTGACGTCCTTCTGAGCACGGACTGGTTAGCTACGTGTTAGGCATCTGTGGACTGCCGCGAGAAAACAGTCAGGTTTTGTTTTCCCGGCGAGTCAGTTCTTGTTGTGCGGAAGGACAGTGGCGCCGCCTCTCACAGCTTGAATTCAGCCTTTTTCACTAGTCGGCTTTTGAGGAGAGGATGTCGAGGATTCTTGGCGTTCATTCGTGATACCGGAGCCACAGTGGGCTTGTTGGACCGTCTTTCCTTCATGCGAGAGTTTTCCGACGTTGTTCCAGATGAGCCGGCGAAGCTTAGGGAGCTTAATGATCTGCTGCAGAGTTTCTAGATAGGTGGGGCTTGTGTGTCTAAGTGTTTCGCATTGGGAAGCTCCTATTTCTGTTCGTCAAGGAGAAAGACGGCAGTTTGAGATTTTGTATTGATTGATCGTCAATTGAACCGGCTTACGGTGCGGATAGGTATCCATTATCTCGTATTGACGATTTCTTCGATCAGCTTCCGAGTGCGAGACATTTTCTAAGTTTTTTTGGGATCAGGTCTGTAGGGTTCCTAGGCACACTAATGAGGTCTCACAAGGTATCAACCATGCCAATTTCAAATTTTACGGGTGCCGAGAAACCCTAATACGGATCGTTAACTAGATATATAGGCGAAACAATGAAACTAGTTTACAACTAAACTAAAAGAACGGAAATACAACCTTTGTAGATCCGTTTCTCCACCTCCATAGCTCCATGATGAAGTCCTCTCCGCTGTCCAAATCGAACCATGACTCTAGCATCGGCTTCATCGGAGAAAAAGCGGGCTAGGTCATCGACGACGATGCCGAAGATGATCTACGTCGAGGCATCACTAGATCAAGCTCCACCTTCACCAAGCCATGAAAACTTGTGAAGGAAACACCCTATACTACTTGGCAAGAGGTAGATGATGAAGAAATAGGAAGTGGGTTCACTTTAGAATTGGATTTCTCACTCTTTTTCATCAATCACCATTGATGGTCCAAGGTTTCTTCATGTTGAAGATGAAGAAGAAGAAGAAGAAAATGTTATGATAAGTATTAAGTAAAATGAAAATAATAATAATACTTATCATCTACCAACCATGGTCAAGTGTAGAGACTAAACTAGGGTTAGTGGGAATGGTTAGGGTTAAGCATGAGACAAAATGGTCACTTAGGTCAAAGCTTCATGAAGCTTCAACTAGAATACAAGTCAAGCCACCATTTTCTTTTCATGCCGTTTATTTTCCAAAAAGAATAAACAAAAAAATAAATGAATAAATCAAAACCCTAACCATTAACATGTAACCATGGTTTGATCTTTACACAAAAACCCTAGCAAACATGTATCATCAAACATGATACAATCATTTGCACAAAAAAGTATATCACATATACAACTTGTACATCCAAGTGAGAAAATCCATTTAAAGTGAACCAATACTAGTTAATGCAAAGTAATATATCAAATATATAATTATACATTAAATCATTAAATCAACACTTGATTTAACGATCCGGTCATATCGCATATAACCGACTAGTATCCTATGTATCGGTTTATCGAATCAATGCTTGAATCGATAACTAGGTTATATCGCATACAACCAATCGATACATTTATCGCGAGAATGGAATACGGTATCACATACACGCATTATTCTCGGTCCCGCACATATCTCATATGCGCTCCTATTTCGTTTCGCTTGAGCCAGGAAACCTCTGTGTAGGACTCTAAAGACTCGTCAATACGCCGGCAGCAGGTGATGATCATATCAAACACCCACAAGCCGCAAGCGGTCTGCTAAACGTAATGGCCACCCGGGTATTGAGCGATCAGAAGATCGACGAGCAAGCCCGCTCACACTCCTGTGAATCTAACCAGTAACACTTACCGTACAGTCCGGTCTGATCGTCTGATATGTCGCATATCTCGCCTAGGGGTGGTAAACGTCAGACCCCAATAGCTCGATAAGTCGTGTCGATATGAGGTCTATAACAGTTCGAGAAACTACTGGTAACACTTACCAGTAAATCTCAGCAACCCTGGCCAGGGATTTCCGGTTATAGCCAATCGAACACAGCGCAACATCAACCCCCTATACCGGGAGAGACGAATCCCCTCCTATCGCTCATTGCCTCCATGTGACTCGGGACTGTACCCAAAAACCACCGTTTAGCACGCCCTCTTGGACGTGGTAAGATGGAAATCAAAGCACAGTAGGAACCACACAAGACTCTATGACGATCTCGGGTCAGCAGACTACTCTGTACCAGTGTCACCAGAGAACTGCCATCTGACGTAAGGCATAATACCATCTGGGAGTTCTCGGCGAGTCCGTCCAGTGTACCCAGTCTCCACTGAGCACCCGTATATCATCTCTGATGTCAAACACCAATGGATATGGGATCATCCATCGCCCATCTGTATGGGTCGAGAAGGTATACGCTAGTCTACTCTGGTATATCGATGCCCCGTCTCGATACACCCACGACTAGGGACTTTGAAGGATGTACTTATAGACTACCATGTCCCCACTAGTATGATCCACATCACAGTCCAGGTAGTCAAGTACACATCCTAAGGGCTTTACCAACATGTAACAAAGAGACAATCAGTGTACACGTTAAGGTAAAGATCAACCAGATAGCATACTATCATGTCGAGCAAGAAAGTCCTCCCTATATATGTCCAAGCATCCACTACAATATACATCCTATGTATAGTAATGGCCTCTAGGGCATACATATAACTAACAATCTCCCACTTGCACTAGGGCCATCTGATAGCAGTGGTTGTAGTATCTCATACTCAACCATCCCATAAAAGTCTCTCTCTGGGAAAAGGCCTTTGTGAGTGGATCCGCCATGCTGTTCTCTGAGTCTACTCTCCTAACCTCGATCTACTTGGAGATCAACCATCTCCATGATCAGGTGATACTGCCTTAGAATATGTCTGGATCACTGATGGGACGGACGTTCCTTGGCATAAGCCACAACTCCATTGTCACACAATGGGAGGAACTAAGTTCATCTCATGAACAAATATACATCCAGACTGCCTCTTTGGTAGCATCTTAAGTAGCGATGTATCGAGCCTTTATCGTCTTGTATGCCACGGTATTTAGCTTGGAACTCTTCCAACATACCGTCCCTTTACTGAGGGTAAAGACAATGCCTGCGACTGACATTCAGTCATCCTTATCACCCTGGAACATTTCCAGTGATTCTCCACAGGATCGATTGATACCATCTCACTACAACTAGTGAGAATCCTAACATCCATTTACTTCTATCTCATAGATCAAAACTCAGGATTTAGGAGGTATCACTTTGATCCTATATGGAGAATCATTGTGATAAGCGGAGATTGATCGATCGTAGCATAGGAAACTCCTTCCCTATCAAGAGTATGTCATCAACGTACTCTATGAGGATCGTTACTATACTCCCTACTACCCTTTTGTTTATACAAGGTTCATCTCCCATTTTGATGATGTCAAACTCTTTGACTAATACATCAAAACAGATGTTCCAACTCCGCGATACCTGCTTTATCCTATAAAGCTTCTTGTACACGTTTTCGCTGCTCCCACTGTCTACGAAGCCCTCTGGCTGTGTACTTATAGACGCTCTCTTCCAAATCATCATTTAGAAAAGCAGTCATGACACCCAACCGCCAGATATCGTAGTCATGGTATGTAGCCGTGGCAAGTAGGATCTGGATGGACTTAAGCATAGCCACTTGAAAAGGTTTCATCATAATCCACGCCTGGTCGATGACGAAAAAGCTTTAACAAGTCTAGCTTTGAAAGTCTCAACTTTTCCATCTACACCAAGTAATCTTCTCAAGATATACTTGCTCCTGATAGGGATTTAACCCTTCAGATATAGCAACTAAAGTCCATACTTTGTTGGTGTATAAGGATTCCATCTCAGATCACTAAGCATCCGGCCATTCTTACAGAGTCCCACTCCTGATGGCCAGCTCGAAACTAGTTGGGTCATCATCTCATGATGTAATCCTCGCTCCCACTGTCATAGAGAAACCGAAATATCTCTCAGGTGGGTGAGGAACCCTACTAGATCGGCGGAGAGGCTGAGGTTCGTTGGAATCTACTGAATCCTTTGGTTCTACCAAATCATCTGCTGTTGTTTGTATAGCTGGAACCTTTCCAGTTGTACATAACAGACCTTGCCTCGAGCTTGTCCGGATTATGCTTTTAGACATAGCCTGGACAACCCCAAATCTTAACTAACTTAAGATATGGGCTCTTCCCTTTCCATATCACATATGAAGTGGTAGGCAACTGAATTGATTCGAACCCTATTCAATAGATATGCAGCTTCTCAAGCGCATAACTCCCAAAAAGGAAATAGGTAACTCAGCAGTACTCATCATAGAGCACACCTTATCATATAGGGTGAGATTGCTCCGCCCCGATATACCATCGTGCTATGGTGCATACGGAGGAGTAATGCTGAGAGAGAATCTCATTCTCCTTTAGAATGGTCCAGGAATTCCGTGCTCAAGTATTCTCCTCCTTTATCTCATCAAAGGACATAATACTTATACCCGTATTTTGGTTCTCTACTTCTAACTTATATTCTGTGAATATCTCAAAAGGTTCGGACTTGTGTTTCAACAGGAACATATGTCTGAATCTCGAGAGATCATCAGAGAATGTAACGAAGTACAAAGAACCAGTCCTGGCATATGTAGACAGGGGACCTTACATACATCAACATGTATTATCCCAAGAGTTTGCTAACTCTTTCTCTGTTTCCATTAAACAGAGCTATGGTCATCTTATCTTTGTGACATGACTGGCGAGTTTCACAAGACGTAAATTCAAACTAATTTAAATATGCATCTTTATGTAACTCTAGCTAGTCGGGTCACATTGATCTGACCTAGTCTACAATACCTCAAGAAGGAATCGTTCAATTCTGAACTCTTCCTCTTGTGTGTGATCCGTATACTAAGAACTGTAGTTTGATTTAGAACGTCAATGCTTTTAGATAACGTGCCTGAACCGATCAACTTTTGATATAGGAAATGTTCAAAACATTATCCAACAATACAAAATTATATCCTTTCTTTACTAATAAAGAGATTGATATGATTTTGTATATCAGGTTCGGTATCTAATAACATTCGTTCAGAATCAATGTATTGGTAATACAGGGTGACAGTGACCAACAGACTTGGCTGCAACTCTTGCCCCGTTTTCTTCCTCATGAAACTTATCACCCGTTCTCAGTCCTCTACCTTTCTGTAGCCCTATGTAACAGATTACATATCTGGGATCCTGATCTGGTATCACATACCCAGGACGTAAAGGATACTGAGAAACAGTTCTCTGTAATGAGCACACCCGAAGATGATGCATCATCATGCACTCTCTTCGTTTGGGCGGCACGGGAATTCTGGTAATCCCTAATTTCCTGCTCTGTCTTATAACAATTATAAGTTGGAGCGGGACCAACGTTCCCCAGCTCAGTATAACAAGCGGGTTCGGTTAATAATCCGTATTATTATCTTGATTAAGACGTGATATGGTCGCTACCTGGAGAGAGAGAGAAGAAAACACTCAGCGTGCGCTCTTGCAAGATCAGATTGGTTATTATTTTATCTAATCAGGATGGCTCCCACTGTTTTTATCAAATCTTCCTTCAAACCCTAAAAGGAAAGACTAGCCGGGATTAATTACACACTACAAGTTCGCCAATCTTTCAGCCAGGCCAGTGTCGGTACTTTGAGGGAGGTCCCCCGTGTTTTCGCACGAACCTAATTAATGTAATCCTCGTTTTCCCAGAGACGTAACCCCGTTGACACCTTTCTAGACACCTACTAGATCGGCTAATTGTAATGTGTAAAACTCTCCCAGGAGTAACAATTACTCGCAGCGGGTATCGGGATCCAACTATCTCATAGAAGGTATGCAATCTCATTGCAAATTTCAACACTTGAAATTCCCGATAATATTTTGCCCCTAGCAGCTATATGACCTTAACATAGTCAACAAATCATAAGTGCTAGTCAAGTTCAACCCGTCATTTCCCGATTGAATTAAACCCACCCGCACGACCCTTAACATAGTCAACAAAGTCGCACGACTACCCTAATCCAATCGCATCATATGCTTATGCAGATAAGCACTAATTAGCTACCGCACACTACGCCTTAACATAGTCAACAAACGTAGCACAAATACTAACTAGTACTTATCTGAAATGATGGAGGGCTACGACAGGTTTTTCTGAAAACCTATTGCGTAATGAACTTGATATCGTTGTAGAATCAAATGAATTTTGAAATGGAGTGCTTTTGAGGCTTTTCTAGTTTTTCTAAAGGAGTCACTCCTGGTGAAGGGATCGTCGGTCCTTTCCTCGTCGAATGAGGTGCGGGATATATCATATATATCACTGTGCAAAGCAAAAACTCTTAAAAGCAGTCAAAAGACAAACCGAGGGTTGTAGCATCTGCCAGTTATTGCTAAAGGAGTCACTCCCGGTGAAGGGATCTCGGTCCTTTCCTCATCGAATAAGGTGCAGGATATATCATATATATCACTGTGCAAAGCAAAAACTGTAGCTACCTGTTTTATTTTGAAATTCAATTCTACAACATCTTTAGGTTTCTTTTATTTCATTAATCTTATTAATGAAGTCCCATCATTTAAGTACCTAAACATCACAGATAAATACGACGTACACTTATGCCATCCGCATTCACCTCGATGTCCCCTCGTGCACCGTTAGGTTAGGTAACTAACGGCAGAGCGGGGCAGGGCTAGCGCGGATGTAAAACATAAGTAACGTCTATATAATATATCATATATACTATATACTGTATCTATCACAGAACATCACATGATCACATCACAGATATCGCAGCAGAAGAATCATATGAAATATTGGATATACTAGGACGTCCGTGTTTTCAATACGAGCCAGTATAAAACACGGATTCCACGGTCGCGATGAATAGCCAAACCCACACCCCTAGACCCCTACGAGAGCGGCAAGCAACCCTACCAATTCTAGAGTTAGGAGACCCGGACTCGACTCCTCGAGTTGGTCTCCCACTGGACTCCAGAACCCGGTTACTTGTGCTCCCCTCCTTGGGTCTATCCTAGTGCGGAAAAGTAAATAATATACAAAAGGTGACATCTTCCGCAACCTGGAAGTGCCCCAATAAAAGAATATTACATACAAGTTTTTACATGAATGAAAATGAAAAACACTCATCTCACATAAAAAACCCCGGCTATTCAAACACGACGATCCAATATAACATATCCAGCAATACATAACATCACATGTCATCAACGTAAGTAAATATGCGCATCCCAATTGTCGTTGACATATAGCAACGAAACCGGCAATATCACATATTACACTTACGGTCACAGAAAAGAAAGTGTAAAACTACAACAGTTGGAATCCACAATCTTCATAGACATCGCATGCCAAATCAAATGAATACCTTAGACATCGCATGCCTAACTATTATAAACCCCGCATTTTAGTCTCAAAATCGAAAACACTTTTCAATATCAAGTCGGGCAATTCAACAAGATTCCCGACACCCTGATCGAATGCTCGTCGCAAACTTCAGTAGACGGCCGCACCCCCGACGCCGTCGACGAAGTGCACCAAGGCGGAACACCGCTGCCGCGAGCACCCGAATGGATGCTTTCGGCGACGGGGTTCTCCTACAGTCACTTGGTCGGGGCTATGGAGCGAGGCTGTCTATTAAGTTTACCCGGCGAGTATCCGCGTACGCTACGTGATTGCGACGGACTTTTGATCACATCAAAATTCCGTGGCAACCGATCAAGTGAGACTAAACTGCTATGTTTATAACATTCATTCAGTTATCTCATAACTACTTGTGAATTCCAATTATTGTATCACATTCCGAATAAGATAGAAAATGTTAAACTTTTCGATCGAACAATCGAACACCCAAGTTTTCCCGAAACAGATCAACACATGAAACAAGTCTAAAAACATTCAGTTCGTACCTCAGTACCAACAGTCCAGCCGTAGAAGGGTCAAGCCAACGCCTCACATGTGGCACGCCGTACTGCTCCAAACCCGAAGGTTCAAAGGGCAGTTCAAGACGGTCACATAATCGAGTTAAGGTTTATTGTCTTCTAGAGGGACCATCGTCATTACTTGCACTACTTAGAACGTCGTTAAACTACGGAAAAATCCAACACTTGGAAATTTCCCGACAGGGGAAAAATTGGGTATTTATATCTGGTCGAACTTTTTAACATATTCACAAATTATCCGGAAAGCCACACAGACAAAATTTGATAATCCGATCGAACATTCGAATCCCCAAAACAACCCAGAAAATTCAACTCTTGAAAAAATATTAAAAATTCCCAGGAAAACCAGCACTGCAAATTATGAATTACTGTGCAAAATTCGATGCCACATAAGACAAAAAGGCCGCGGAACCGCCGCACGAGCCATGATCGTGCCGCGGAACCGCGGCGTATTGATGGAATTAGGCACACGAATTTTACAGAAACCCTTAGAATTTCCTGCTGAATTTTCTGCATATTTTTAATATCGAAAAACTCCAGATTTTGGAAAAAGTCCAGAGAGCATGTTTGTGTTAGGGTTTCGGGTTCGTTCGGGTTTCAAACTTCGTCTACGCATCACTTAAGGCTCTAGCTAGGCTCTGATACCACTGTAGGGTTCCTAGGCACACTAATGAGGTCTCACAAGGTATCAACCATGCCAATTTCAAATTTTATGGGTGCCGAGAAACCCTAATATGGATCGTTAACTATCTATATAGGCGAAACAATGAAACTAGTTTACAACTAAACTAAAAGAACGGAAATACAACCTTTGTAGATCCGTTTCTCCACCTCCATAGCTCCATGATGAAGTCTTCTCCACTGTCCAAATCGAACCATGACTCTAGCATCGGCTTCATCGGAGAAAAAGAGGGCTAGGTCATCGACGACGATGCCGAAGATGATCTACGTCGAGGCATCACTAGATCAAGCTCCACCTTCACCAAGCCATGAAAACTTGTGAAGGAAACACCCTATACTACTTGGCAAGAGGTAGAGGATGAAGAAATAGGAAGTGGGTTCACTTTAGAATTGGATTTCTCACTCTTTTTCATCAATCACCATTGATGGTCCAAGGTTTCTTCATGTTGAAGATGAAGAAGAAGAAGAAGAAAATGTTATGATAAGTATTAAGTAAAATGAAAATAATAATAATACTTATCATCTACCAACCATGGTCAAGTGTAGAGACTAAATTAGGGTTAGTGGGAATGGTTAGGGTTAAGCATGAGACAAAAATGGTCACTTAGGTCAAAGCTTCATGAAGCTTCAACTAGAATACTAATCAAGCCACCATTTTCTTTTCATGCCATTTATTTTCCAAAAAGAATAAACAAATAAATAAATGAATAAATTAAAACCCTAACCATTAACATGTAACCATGGTTTGATCTTTACACAAAAACCCTAGCAAACATGTATCATCAAACATGATACAATCATTTGCACAAAAAAGTATATCACATATACAACTTGTACATCCAAGTGAGAAAATCCATTTAAAGTGAACCAATACTAGTTAATGAAAAGTAATATATCAAATATATAATTATACATTAAATCATTAAATCAACACTTGATTTAACGATCCGGTCATATCGCATATAACCGACTAGTATCCTATGTATCGGTTTATCGAATCAATGCTTGAATCGATACCTAGGTTATATCGCATACAACCAATCGATACATTTATCGCGAGAATGGAATACGGTATCACATACACGCATTATTCTCGGTCCCGCACATATCTCATATGCACTCCTATTTCGTTTCGCTTGAGCCAGGAAATCTCTGTGTAGGACTCTAAAGACTCGTCAATACGCCGGCAGCAGGTGATGATCATATCAAACACCCACAAGCCGTAAGCGGTCTGCTAAACGTAACGGCCACCCGGGTATTGAGTGATCAGAAGATCGACGAGCAAGCCCGCTCACACTCCTGTGAATCCAACCAGTAACACTTACCGTACAGTCCAGTCTGATCGTCTGATATGTCGCATATCTCGCCTAGGGGTGGTAAACGTCAGACCCCAATAGCTCGATAAGTCGTGTCGATATGAGGTCTATAACAGTTCGAGAAACTACTGGTAACACTTACCAGTAAATCTCAGCAACCCTGGCCAGGGATTTCCGGTTATAGCCAATCGAACACAGCGCAACATCAACCCCCTATACCGGGAGAGACGAATCCCTTCCTATCGCTCATTGCCTCCATGTGACTCGGGACTGTACCCAAAAACCACCGTTTTGCACGCCCTCTTGGACGTGGTAAGATGGAAATCAAAGCACAGTAGGAATCACACAAGACTCTATGATGATCTCGGGTCAGCAGACTACTCTGTACCAGTGTCACCAGAGAACTGCCATCTGACGTAAGGCATAATACCATCTGGGAGTTCTCGGCGAGTCCGTCCGGTGTACCTAGTCTCCACTGAGCACCCGTATATCATCTCTGATGTCAAACACTAATGGATATGGGATCATCCATCGCCCATCTGTATGGGTCGAGAAGGTATACGCTAGTCTACTCTGGTATATCGATGCCCCGTCTCGATACACCCACGACTAGGGACTTTGAAGGATGTACTTATAGACTACCATGTCCCTACTAGTATGATCCGCATCACAGTCCAGGTAGTCAAGTACACATCCTAAGGGCTTTACCAACATGTAACAGAGAGACAATCAGTGTACACGTTAAGGTAAAGATCAACCAGATAGCATACTATCATGTCGAGCAAGAAAGTCCTCCCTATATATGTCCAAGCATCCACTACAATATACATCCTATGTATAGTAATGGCCTCTAGGGCATACATATAACTAACAAGGTCATCATTGTTGCGGGTTCGGAGTGATGACATTCCGAAGACTGTCTTGTGCGTGCTACGGGCTTTGTGTGTTTTGGTGGTGTCATTGGACTCACCAATGCCCTAGCAGCATTCGTAGAGGTGATGAACCAGATTTCTTCAGGCCATTCCTCGACCAGTTATTGTTGTGTTATTGACGACATTCTGGTCTATTCAATGTGTCGTGAGGGACAGGAGCAGCACTTGAGGATTTGCTTTGCAGACATTGGGAGAGCCCCAGCTGTTTGCTAAATTCTCAGAGTGTTCCTTCATGCTTGTTTGTGTTGACTCCTAGGTCTTGTAGTTACGGGAGACGGTTTTCATATGGTTCCGAGGAAGATCGAGGCCATACAACTTTGGCCTAAACTTGGGTACGGACGGAGGTCCGCAGATTTTTGGGCTTAGCAGGTTTTTACCGCCGTTTTGTGCAGGATTGCTAGTGTAATGCTGCACCATTGACTGAACTGACCAGAAGGGAGGTTTCTTTTCTTTGGACTGAGGCATGCGTGCGGAGTTTTTCAGCAGTTGAAGACTCGGTTAACAACTGCATCAGTTCTTTCTTTGCTTTCTGGTTCGGGCGACTTTGTTGTTTAACTGTAATGTTTCACGAGTGGGGCTCGATTGTGTACTGAGGTGACACTATAGATTTATCGCTTTTGCTTTTCTACATCTGGAGGAAGTACGAGTAGGATATCCCACTCATGATCTGGAGGTGGCCGCGGTGTTCGTGCGTTGGAGATTTGGAGACACTACTTGTTCGAGAGTCGTGTCAGATGTTCAGGGACCACCAGAGCTTAATGTACATCTTCCTGCAGCGGGTTTTGATTGTTGAGACAGTCTTCTGCAGATTTACAGTTCTTGTGCGATCGTTGAGTACAGCTTAAGTTCGCTTCTACTGAGGAGACAGCTTGCTCATGTCCGCGCCCGACCACTTTTCCTTAATCGCTTTCGCGAGGCACTGCCCGCCGATGCTCGTTCATCAGAGAAACTTGAGCATACTTGGCTGGGTAATGATTCGGAGTCCTTGATTTGTGAGAAGGGTGCGGTAAGTTTAGGGACGCGTTTGTGTACCTGATACTATTGGGTAGAGACGTGAAATCCTAGAGCAGGCACATCTGTCAACTCTCTGTACTCATTCAAGTTCCACCAGCATTTGACGTGACTTGTGAGATAGTTACGGGTGGGCAGGGATGTAAAGAGAAGTTTCGGGTTTCGTTTCAAGGTGTCTGTCTTGTTGTGTGCTAAGGTTGAGCATTTGAGACCGGCTGGAGAGTTGCAACCTTTAACCGTTCCGGAGTGGGAATGGGAGCCGTTCTCCATGAATATTCGTTATGGCGTCTACCCAGGTTTAGTCTGGGTGTGACTCCATTTGGATGCTAGATGTCCGGTTTTACTCGGGTTGCTCAGTTGTCCTTGGTTAAATTTGTGCGTTGCACGGAGTTCCTTCATGGGTCGTATCCAAATAGGGCACCCTATTCGCTTGCCGTCTTGGACAGGAACTTCAGGAAGCCTTGGGTACTGGTTGAGCTTTAGCTCCGTTTTTCCATCCGCAGGATGATGGTTTTGTGAGAGTGTGCTATACTGACTCTGGAGGATATGCTTGTGCATACGTATTTTTTTTGTTGTCGGCAGTTGGGATCGTCACTTGCCATTGTTAGGATTCTCTTTCGATAGCTGTTATCAGGAGGCACTCCAATTGGCAACCTTTAAGTTTTGTTTGTTATGTGGTGTCGATCTCCAGTCTGTTTTTCTGACTCTGCGAGAGTAGGATTTTTAGACCCAGCTAGTCTAGAAACTTCGGAGATGATCCCGTTGGTTCAGGCCAGAAGAGTAGCCCAGTGCAGACAGGGGTCTTATGCCAACCGTGATGGCCGCATGCTTGAGTTCGTAGTGGGAGATCATGTATTCCTACGGATTTTTCCGATAAATGACGTGTTGAGTTTTGGGAAGCTTATCCCAGGATTAAAGGTCCTTTTAAGATCCTTAAAGCGAGTTAGTTCCGTTGCCTTTGTTTTGGCACTTCAGCCCAGATTATTGAGTGTTCACCCCGTATTCTTTGTGTTGATACTTTGCAATTACTTTCATGACCTTTCTCACATGATTCAGTATCAGGCCATTTGGCTTGGACGCGATCGTTTTATTCACCGGAAGCAAATTGTGTTAATGGCTCGGCAGGTGGAGGTGTTGGTGATAGTGCCCTCATAGTCAATTATTGGATCGCAGGTACGTGATTGCAATGATTGCGGAGGACCTATACCGGTAGGACAGTCTTACTCGAGATGATAGTATGCTATCTGGTTTGCCTTTATCAGTCGTGTACATGTTCAGGTGACTGATTACATGTTACACTTTGATAGAGCCCTTAGGATCTTACTTTACTACCAACAGTATGATGGCGATCATATACGTGAGAGTTGGGTAGTTTATATGCATATCCTTAATTGTGGTCCCTAGTTGTGGGAGTTTCGAGACAGGGCATCGATACTCCGGAGTAGACTAGTGTATACAGTCGAGACCCCGACGAGGGGCGGTGGCCGGTCTCACAAGCCACTGGTGTCAGTTGGATCACCTAAGATGTATACAGGTGCTCATTGGGTTATGAGTACATCGGACAGGACTCGCCGGGAATCTGCTAGTTGGTATTATATATATCGTCAGATAGCAGTTCCCTGGTGACATGTGTACAGGTTAGTTCATCGACCTGAGGTCGTCATTTGTCTCGTGTGAGTTCCCACTGTGCTTTGATTTCTACCCTACCACGGCTCAAAGGAGTCGTGCAAAAAGGTAGTTTTTGGGTACAGTCCCGAGCCACATGGAGGCACATGAGCGGATCGGCAGGGGATCCGTCTCTCCCGGTATTGGGGGCGAGATCGTGCAGTGTCTAGGAGAGCTATTACACATAGCCCACGGCCGTGGCAGGAGATTTACTGGTAGGTATTCCAGTAGTATCTCAGGGTGTTATTGGGCTACACTCCGACACGACTTATACTGCTATTGGGGGTCTGACGTTACTAGCCCCTTAGGCAGATATGCGATACTCATTGACGAACGGACCGGACTGTATATACATTGTCACTGTTAGGCTCAGTAGGGTTTCCGGATGAGTTCGCTCATCGGCCTCCCTTGAGGTCAGTCCATGGGCACCGTTACGCATTGCTAGTGCCGCTGACGGTTTGTGGTTAGACCCACTGCCAGGGTACTGACGAGTCATTAGAGTCCCCCACAGACAGTTTCCCAAGTTCGGGGGAAACGTTGTAGAGGCCGTATGGTTTTATGGCAGGGTTCGGAAAATGCACTTGCGTTTACGCACGTGTTATTTTTCGGGCAGATGGTACTGGTCGGCTTTGGTTTAAGCCGGATCCGAGTATTATATTGAGTAGATATAATATCTTTGTCTCAGTTGCATTTGTATTCAGTCGTAATACAAATGCGGGTATATTTATACAGTTACGGGGTTATCCTGAAAGTCGTTTCAGGATCACTTTTGGAAGTTGCCAGTTTCCAGTTTTCTATCAGCCGTCTTTTAACATTCGGTTAAAGACGGATTTATCTTTTCTTTGGAAGAGTGTGGATGCTTCTAGAAGGTTCTAGAAGCGGTGAGGTGTTATTGTTTCATTGGTTGCTTTCTTTGTGTTCACACTGTGTGTTCACACTAGATATTTATTTGTGTTCACACTAGATATTTATTTGTGTTCACACTCTTGTGGTCACACTCCTCTCTCCTACACTCACCCCCCATCCCTATATATGGCCGGCCCCCTCCTCTCTCACTCTCACTAGATGATAGAAAAAGATTATGATAGTTTTCGGTGTATGGAATTTCACAGCTCATTTCATTCCATCACCCGATTCCCACGGCAACTTCATTAACCGTTCGTCCATAGCTTTGGACGGAATGAGACAAAGTCTTCTACTCATTCTCTACATCAATCTTGGTCGTCTCTTTTAGAAAACTTGACGACCGAGTTGCCTCGAGTCAGAGGCGGGAGCCCGTTTAAAGAATCGTTGATGTGGTGCCACCTGGACGAGCAGATTGGAGATCGACGAGATCGGAGCAGCCGCAACGGTGCATGGGATGATGGTTGAAGAAAGAAGGACTCGGATCGTTCGGTATAACCTTTCTACACTCTTTACAGTTTGTTAGTTTAGCAATAATGGCAGATCCGGGGTTAAAGTTTACGATAGCGCCAGTTAAAAGTTTTTTGTTCCGCATTTGGCGTCTGTAGACGGCCGGGGCGCTACCGTAGACTTACAGTGGTATCAGAGCCTCACCATTTTGCTATACTAACTTGTGCTAACGCGTTTAAAACATCGATCGAACCGGAAATCAAAAACTGCAAAATTCAACTTCACAGTTTCTGTCGATTTTAAATGATGTCCTAAAGTTATTCTACATATCTCAGAAAACTGTGCAGGGTTTTATAAGAACACCGTACAAATTTAGGCTCATGAATCGACAAGACTGCCGCGGAATCACGGCCAAACCCATGGTTTGGCCGCGCATCCGCGGCCGTTCTGAGTGATCATGCCCCCAAACTTGCACAGTGTATTCTTCTATGGAAATTGGGGTTTTTGGTACATATCTTTTGGGCCCAGATTTAGTTACTGTTCACCAGTTGTTCGTGGGGCCCACTTTATGATATTTTGTCGATCGAAATTTAAACATGTTAGTTTACAGTGCTTACATTATATCTCCGACCGGGAATGTCATTTGATCGGTAAACCGCGTCTGATTGCTATAGTTCTTTTAGACGGGTTTGCGAACGTGACATTCGCGTTGATGTTCTGTGTTGTGCTGTGATGTTGCGGATTTTTCGTGGTGGATACCAGTGTGCAATGATAGTGCTGTTTGGATTTATTTGTACATTTGATATTGCGGGGCGAGCGTCTAACTTGTGGACTGCCGTCACTGCCTGTTGTATAATATTCTTTTGGGGCACGACCAGGTTGCGGTCGATGTACCTGTTGTACTATTTTTCATTACTGTACTAGGTTTTGCCCCGCGACGGAGTGCACGGATAGCCGGGTTCTGAGGGGCAACGGGTCCGCATCTCATGGCTTTGAGAGGCAGAGGGGCCCCACTCTAGAATTGGCAGACTATTCACCGCACTCGTAGGGGGTACAGGTTGACCCAAGGAGGGGTGCCCAAGCTTACCGGATTCCGTGAAGTGCTGGGTGGTCCATTCACTTTGCTGTAGGGGGCTGCCTCGCTTCAGGTTTTGGCGGGTAACTTGCCGCACCTGTAAGGGTCTAGGTTTCATTGCACAGGCTATCCACACGACAAGGGAACTTCGGGTTTCAGCAGCGGCTCTGTGAAACCCGGGGATCCTAGATTATCTGTATTGTTCTGTGATGCTTATTACTTTTCTGTAATGTTGCATATTATCACGCCTGGAGCGATTATTGTATATTGGTTTATACACTATTAGATGTTGTATATGTTTTACACCTGCGCTAGTCCAGTCCCCGCTCTGTCGTTAGTTAAGTAACCTAACGGATGATGACGGGACCCAGTGACGAATGCGGATGGCATATACGTACATTTTATTTTCGTTCTTTTCTGGTGTGATTGATTGATGGGACTGCGTTGATTCTGATCAATGCAAAGTAAAGCAAACCTGTTTACAGTTGTTGGAACAAATTTAAAAAGTGTTATTGCAAAGACGTTTCCTTTTGTTTTGCATAGCGGTATTCAGTGGAATATCCTGCACCTCATTCGACGGGGTAAGGGCCGATATCCCTTCACCGGGACTGACCCCTTGGGCAGAAGTTTGCGTCAGGGTAATAACTACACTATAGTCGATTACAAGTTACTTTGCATAGCGGTATTCAGTGGAATATCCTGCACCTCATTCCACGAGGAAAGAGCCGAGATCCCTTCACCGGGAGTGACCTCTTTAGCAAAGGTTTTTCGCCACTATATTTTAAAAAGCTATCAAGTTCCTTCAGCGATATCAAGTTCGTTACGTTAAAGGTTTTTCGCCAAAAACCAGCCGTAGCCCTCCGTCATTTCTTTTGGGTATTCAGTAGTATTCAAGCTATGTATTTTGACCTAACGCCAAGGCATAGTGTTTGGTAGCTGCTGGGTATTCATTTATTGCATAGATAGATGAGTTAGTTTGGGACAGCCGTTCTGCCATTTTGACCTAACGCCAAGGGCATGTGCGGGTGGGTTCAAATTAACAAGATAGTGACAGGTAGAACTTGGCATATGACTTATGACATTTTGACATAACGCCAAGATTATAAGAGCATGGGGCAAAAATTATATCGGGAGTTTCTAAAGAAACTGAAACTTGCCAAGTATGCGCATACCTTCTGGAGTATGAGTAATGTGGATGCATTCCATCACGTTATCATGCGATGAGAGTTGGATCCCGATTCCCACTGATGAGTTGGTTTACTCTTCGAGTGATCCCGATTGATTCTTCTTTCAGGTTTGGAGGAGAATTTGACAGGACAGTGGGAGGTTTCCGGATTAGATAAAGTGATAAACATTCTGATCTAGGTTAGAGTGCACGCAGAGTGTTTCTTTTCTCTCTCTCTTTGGCAGCGACCTTTGACCGACCCTAGACTATGACTCAGTGACCAAGTTGACCGAACCTTCTTAAAATACTGGCTTTTGGATTGTCCGAGTTGCATAAGTCATTGCCACTCCTTCTTTTACCCTTTGCATTTCTCAGAACACCCGTATTACTACGGATATCCACTTCCATTGGATAGATCCATCGTATGGTTATATACGAACTCGAAGGGACTTCTTCGAGGATGGATCCAGGTTCAGGAGAAATAGAATTGGTTTATTCAGTTGTCTTTTATTATCACCTTCTCTCAGGTTGCGAGGGCTCCTTGGTTTAGGAGAGTACACCTATTACGCTTATTGGATAGTCTTATTCCAAACCATAGGCAGGTGCCGAAAGGTAGGGAATGAAGAAAACCAATTAGCCTAAGTAGGGTGTGCAGAAGGTAATATGTAAAGACAAAATAAAGGGATTAGAAAGAGGGCAAAGTAAATTGCGACTGTTATCATTCACGACCAAAACCGCGTACTTCATCGCCACTCCTATTTCACCTTTGAAAGAATAAGGTATTATTCAGTTGTCTTTTATCATCACCTTCTCTCAAGATGTGAGTACTCCTTGGTTTAGGAGGGTACACCTATTATGCTTACTGGATAGTCTTCTTCCAAACCATAGGCTGGTGCCGAACGGTAGGGAAGGAAGAAAACCATTTAGCCTAACGAAGGTGTACAGAAGGTAACGACTAAAGACAACTAAAGGGATTTGGAGAGAAGGCAAAGAAATATACGGTTAAATTCATGAATTGGATTATGGAAGAGGTATTACTAGGAATACCAGGATACCCCTACGAAACATTTTCATGTTTCAGTGCATTGTTAAAAGAAAACCGTTTTCCCGATTAGATACTTACTCCAAGGGTATGTATTTACCAGGTTTCATTCTCATATCTGTATGGTTTTACAGATGATGAGTGGGAGTAAGTTATTGGGAATTAGGTGATTATCCTCATTATATCGGAATTCGTTGTAAATGGTGATATTTGAGGAAATCGCCAGGGTACAGTTTTCAACCTACGAAGCACAGGTTTTGAGTTATTCAACTCAGCGGACTTATACAGAGTATTGTATATTGTCCAGTGTCCATCAGGACAAAGGGGTAGGTCCTCATACTTTGTTCTATTTACTTATGACTTCTCTAGTTTTTAGACAAGTGTTTCGTAGAAATACAAGGTCTAAGTTTTGAGAAGTTGTGGGTATAAGAATAAAGTAGAGAACCAGATGTCACAGGTATCGGGATTCTTCAAAGAGATCGAAGATGTAGATTCTTGTGATTGGTATTCAGATGATAGTAATGATTTTGAGAAACTTGTTTCTCTTTCAGGTTACTCATAATTGGAAGGATTCCTAAGTTGAGTAATGCTGATTAGCCCCTCTCCATTAAGTTGATATGCACTGGAGACAGCTGCATGATTGAATATGGTTCTAATTAAATAAAGTGCCAAAGTTTCTATATTAGATATAGAATAGTTCGTACCTTAAAAGATGTTAAGGTACGGGGAGTTGTCCAGCTTATGCTTAAAACCAGACTCTGGATAACTCAGGGCACATTTCTGTAATGGCTGTTTGTGGGTTGACCCTGGCTATGACGAGGGTTGATATTCTACCATTTGGAAGATCAATAGTGATATTGTTCTTGACTCGCCACAGTTTTAGTAAAATGTTTTTTTTTCAGAAAACAGTAGTGGGAGTATGGTAGAACTGGAAGTGATTCCAGAACCGCGAACGATTACGGAAAATTTAATAGGACCTATATATTCAATCAGGTTTGACATTCCATTAGCCACTCCGCTGATATGGTGGGTAACCTCAGACACCCGAGAGGTACTTCGGTAGCCTCAAGGACGGTGACAGGAAGGTTCTTATCTACCCAGACTTGACACTACTGTTGTTCCAGACTATGAGACCAGGCAGGAGGATAAGTATAGCGTCGTTCTAAACTAGCTTTAGAAGTGCACGTGTATATTATTCTGCCAGAGGGTTGTCGTAGTCAGTGGGAGCAGCGGAAGCATAGTAGGCAAGTAGCTTATGTCTATTTATAGACTTGAGCAGTTATAGCGGAGATAGATCATCTAGTTTTGATATGACAGTCATGGGTTTGACTTCAATCAGGATAGGAGATGGATCTGTTAAGAAGGTAGTAGGGTGTGATGTCATGGTATCTGGATGACATACACAGAGTAGGAAGTAAAATTCCTATACTACGATCGGTTGTACTGTGGTCGTCACACAGTTGTTTCTCCAGACAGGATATGGATATAATATTTGACATTCTGGTTTCTGGATCTATGGTTTTAGATCTAGATTTGGGTAGTTTCCCAATGTGGGTACTTTGACAGATATTCTAATGGTTTTTAGAATAGTTGACTCCTTGCATGGTGGTGTACCTGCAGGTGATGGAGTCACCCTCTCTAAAAGTGTCGTATAGACTAAAGGGGAGAGGGCTGTGTATGATTGGCAGATCACTTGCTTAGGCAATTGAGTCAATCGTGAGGTGTCAAGTACCACATCAGATGTTGTTTTTGCACTAGATGCGATAATTTTGTATTAATCCAATCCTGGAGAGACATAAGGAAGCAGTTTTAGAACATAAGTGGATGTTCTACGGATTTGATGACGGTAGCCTCCTTCGGGAGACGATTATCATTCCAGGCTTCAAAGGTGACGTGGATGACAGAGTGATTGTCAGAGTTTTAGTTTTCCCTCTGACGAGGGACAGTATTATGGATAGGTGGTCCAAGAGGATACTGTGGGTGGCATGGTGCCGGATACTGATTAGGTTCAGTGATCGATACAGTCTAAGAAGTTTGGATTTGGAGTTCATTTATGAACTAGGTCCCATCAGATATCCAGACATATTCTAAGACAGGTATTACTCGATTCGGGAGATGGCTTTCTCCGCGAACTTGAGATTTAGAGAGATATAGAAAGAAACATCTAGGCGGATCCACTCACTGAGGCTATTTCTCGAACACAATAGTTTTACAAACGAGCTTTGTGAAACTGATTAGTAGAGGAGTTGGATGTTCGGTTTCACACGGGCTGTGAGTAGTCGACATCGCAATAATTAGCCTTGAGTGCAAGTGGGAGATTGTTGGTGATAGTGCCCTCATAGTCAATTATTGGATCGCAGGTACGTGATTGCAATGATTGCGGAGGACCTATACTGGTAGGACAGTCTTACTCGAGATGATAGTATGCTATCTGGTTTGCCTTTATCAGTCGTGTACATGTTCAGGTGACTGATTACATGTTACACTTTGATAGAGCCCTTAGAATCTTGCTTTACTACCAACAGTATGATGGCGATCATATACGTGAGAGTTGGGTAGTTTATATGCATATCCTTAATTGTGGTCCCTAGTCGTGGGAGTTTCGAGACAGGGCATCGATACTCCGGAGTAGACTAGTGTATACAGTCGAGACCCCGACGAAGGGCGGTGGCCGGTCTCACAAGCCACTGGTGTCAGTTGGATCACCTAAGATATATACAGGTGCTCATTGGGTTATGAGTACACCGGACAGGACTCGCCGGGAATCTGCTAGTTGGTATTATACATATCGTCAGATAGCAATTCCCTGGTGACATGTGTACAGGTTAGTTCATCGACCTGAGGTCGTCATTTGTCTCATGTGAGTTCCCACTGTGCTTTGATTTCTACCCTACCACGGCTCAAAAGAGTCATGCAAACAGGTAGTTTTTAGGTACAGTCCCGAGCCACATGGAGGCACATGAGCGGATCGGCAGGGGATTCGTCTCTCCCGGTAGTGGGGGCGAGATCGTTCTGTGTCTAGGAGAGCCATTACACATAGCCCACGGCCGTGGCAGGAGATTTACTGGTAGGTATTCCAGTAGTATCTCAGGGTGTTATTGGGCTACACTCCGACACGACTTATACTGCTATTGGGGGTCTGACGTTACTAGCCCCTTAGGCAGATATGCGATACTCATTGACGAACGGACCGGACTGCATATACATTGTCACTGTTAGGCTCAGTAGGGTTTCCGGATGAGTTCGCTCATCGGCCTCCCTTGAGGTCAGTCCATGGGCAGCCGTTACGCATTGCTAGTGCCGCTGACGGTTTGTGGTTAAACCCACTGCCAGGGTACTGACGAGTCATTAGAGTCCCCCACAGACAGTTTCCCAAGTTCGGGCAAAACGTTGTAGAGGCCGTATGGTTTTATGGCAGGGTTCGGAAAATGCACGTGCGTTTACGCACGTGTTATTTTTCGGGCAGATGGTACTGGTCGGCTTTGGTTTAAGCCGGATCCGAGTATTATATTGAGTAGATATAATATCTTTATCTCAGTTGCATTTGTATTCAGTCGTAATACAAATGCGGGTATATTTATACAGTTACGGGGTTATCCTGAAAGTCGTTTCAGGATCACTTTTGGAAGTTGCCAGTTTCCAGTTTTCTATCAGCCGTCTTTTAACATTCGGTTAAAGACGGATATATCTTTTCTTTGGAAGAGTGTGGATGCTTCTAGAAGGTTCTAGAAGCGGTGAGGTGTTATTGTTTCATTGGTTGCTTTCTTTGTGTTCACACTGTGTGTTCACACTAGATATTTATTTGTGTTCACACTAGATATTTATTTGTGTTCACACTCTTGTGGTCACTCTCCTCTCTCCTACACTCACCCCCCATCCCTATATATGGCCAGCCCCCTCCTCTCTCACTCTCACTAGATGATAGAAAAAGATTATGATAGTTTTTGGTGTATGGAATTTCACAGCTCATTTCATTCCATCACCCGATTCCCACGGCAACTTCATCAACCGTTCGTCCATAGCTTTGGACGGAACGAGACAAAGTCTTATACTCATTCTCTACATCAATCTTGGTCGTCTCTTTTAGCAAACTTGACGACCGAGTTGCCTCGAGTCAGAGGCGGGAGCCCGTTTAAAGAATCGTTGACGTGGTGCCACCTGGACGAGCAGATTGGAGATCGATGAGATCGGAGCAGCCGCAACGGAGCGTGGGATGATGGTTGAAGAACGAAGGACTCGGATCGTTCGGTATAACCTTTCTACACTCTTTACAGTTTGTTAGTTTAGCAATAATGGCAGATCCGGGTTAAAGTATACGATAGCGCCAGTTAAAATTTTTTTGTTCCACATTTGGCGTCTGTAGATGGCCGGGGCGCTACCGTAGACTTACAGGAGGAACTTCGGTCAAGGGTCTTGCCATCTGTGGATGGTTTTCTTGGACGTAGCCGTATAGTGAGGTGATTACTTTGAAGGCTGCGAGCGAGATTTAGGAGTTTTGTAATCTTCTCTTTGAAGGCACGCTTAGTAAAAATTTTAATTCGGGGACCGAATTTCTTTAAGGGGGAAAGATTGTAACGTTTCATAAATCGTTTTACGAATTTTTCCGTTTTAGGGCAAAATAGTCGGTATTTTCCGTTTTAACCTGATTTCGATCAAACGTCCGTAGAAACTTGCCGGCACCTATTTTAGCTAAAATAAAGCTTTTGTGCGAATTTTGGGGGTATATGGGAAGTTTTTGTTCAGATAGATTTTTTCCCAAATAAAATATTATTTTAGCCGGTAAAATATGCACATAAATCGGGAAATTTCTTCTAAATGAAAATTCTTGGAAATCATCACTACAATTATTTTAGAACCTTCTTTTTAAATATCTAGATTTTTTGGTCAAAGGATTTAATTTTTTTTTTAAAGAAAAAGAAAAGAAATGAAAGGTGGCAAAATGCATTAATTAGCATTTAATGTTGTTTCTTTGCTAGAACTTTCTACATTTTCTTCACAACCCACCCCCCCATTGTCCATGGCCGGCCCCTCTCTCCCCCTTGCTGCCCTTGTGCTTGCTCACCCAATTTTCTTCATTTCAAGCCAAAATAAATCATGAAAAATCCAAATAAAATCACAAAAAGTCAAATATAATCATTTTCCTTCATTTCCTTAACCCTAAAACAAGCTTTGTTCTTCTTGAAGTCTTGATTTTGGAGGCTAATCTTGGTTTTCTTGTTGCAAGTTTTTGAATCATTTGGAGGTATAAAATCCTAACCCTAATCCTTAATTGTTAAGTTTAAATCTTTATGCTAGCTTAATTAGATGTTAATTTAAGCTTTTAATTTCATGTTTAATTCTTTATTCATAATTTTTTTTAGAAATTCAAGTTAAGGTTAAAGCTTAATTTAAGTGTTTAATATTTAATTGAAGTGTTAATTTGTGATTAGAAAAAACTTAACCTAGTAGAAAATGCTAATTATTGTTAATGAATATTTTGTTTAATTAAGGATTTTTGCTTACTAGGTTTTTGCTAAAACTTAATTAGATAGTGTTAAAAATATAGAAATGGTTTAGATAGCTTAGTTAAGCTATTATAAGGTGTTTGTAATCACTAGATATGCGTTAGCTTGAAACTAGTGCGAAATATTGCGGTAAGTTGTTTACTAGGTTTCGGGGTTTTTCCAACGTGGATTCAATTGATCGCTGCGAGATTATATCTATTATATTCCTCGCATTTTAATTTGTTGTGTTGCGCAATCGGGATGATCAGAGTCTAGACTTGGTGTTTCGTAGTTTAGCGACCCTAGTTAGGGTTTTTGACCGACGTCGTGTGCGTTAGATGCGCTAAGTGCGCAGTGTAATTCTCATGGCGTTATCCTTGCGTTTCTTTGTCTTTTCGTCGATGTAGGATATTTAGCTTATATGATATGTTTGTGAAATTTTAGGTTCGCAAGCGGTGACTTCGGACGCTATAACAAAGGGAAAACAGGTGGTAGGCTTCACTTATCCAGGAGCGTTGGTGAGTAGATTTAACATCTATAGGGGAATCACCCGTATGGCGTTATGCGTCTGGGCTAGAAATGACTTGACTTGTCGCATATTCTATTTCATATTTAGAATTGCGCATTCACCCTACTGCTTAGTTAATTGTTGTGCTTGGACAAGTATCCTTAAGACACTGCACGATTATTGACGGCTCATGTTGCACGAGCACTGATTGTATGCCACACACACCGTCAATAACTGCCATGTCACGCACAACCCACTTATGGATGTGATATTGTTTGGTTAGGAACATTGGGACATTGATTCATACTTCTTATCGCATATGATATATATATAGCATACCTGGATACCTACATGCTTACACATGCCCAGACATGCTTACATGCTAGTTACCCATATATACTTATAGGATAGTGTACCTTTAGTGATAGGTATATACATATATGAGACATAGCTACATGTACATCTGGCTTACATACATATACCTGGAGGGTATTATGGATAGGTATAGAGACATACCTTGCTACAGATACTTTTACATCATACATACTTACATATGGACACACATATCTTGCTATACCGACATGGTTACGCTTACCTTGTTATAGCTATATGTTCACCTGTATATGATGTTGCATCTGATTTCGGAGAAATCAGGAACTGCATGATATATTTAATAACTTGTTGCAGTTAAATAGCGGTTTTCCTTTATATGCTCATATTACTGTTTCATGTTTGCATATATTACATCCATGGATTTCATATGATATTCTCTGATATTTTTTACTCCTAAGTATATATAACAATGGAATGGGACGCTGTTATATATGCTTATACACTTATATTAGTGGAATGGGACGCTAATATATGTGTATTGATTCATATATTTATACTTATTCATTACCTAATGTTTTCTTGATTTGAGGATTGTGGTTGTTTCATGAAATTATGCAAGTATTCTTATTGTTTACTTGATATTTGGATGCATCCACTCTGAGATTTGTTTTAAACTGATACGTGGATCATGGGTGTCGATACCGGACACTTATGATTCGAGGAACGTATATACCGATACGTGGATCACGGGTGTCGATACTGGACACTTACGATTCGAGGAACGTATGAATATGAGAAAGACCGATACGTGGATCACGGGTGTCTATACCGGACACTTACGATTCGAGGAACGTATGGATTTGAGTATTTCTGTGTCGATACTTGACACTTGTTTCATGATGTTTTTGGGTGTCGATGTTGGACACTCACTTTATATGAAAGTTACTGGATTCAGGATATATGAGATTCACTTGATGTTGGATTCAGGATATATGAGATTCACTTGATATTGGATACAGGATATATGAGATTTATTTGATATTATACATTCAAGATATATGAGATTCACTTGATATTGGATACATGATATATGAGATTTATTTGATATTATACATTCAGGATTTGTGAGACTTATATGATAAGAGAGCCAATTTGAGGGCTGATTTGAGAAATTGGGATTTGGATTGTTTTGATGGATTTTGATCCTATCACGATGTCAGGATTCCGCGGAAATGACATATTTCATTCCATACTCCACATTTATTGTTTATGCACTGCTTCATGTATTAGTTGTACCTGTTAGAGTACTTTTCATGACTGTTGCATATATACATTGTCATATCATTACTTTATGTATTAGTAGTACCTGATTTAGTATCTTACATGATTGTTGCATACAGATTGTCATATTATTGCTTCATGTATTAGTTGTACCAGCTAGTGTACCTTTCATGATTATCGCATTCATATGACCTTTTACCGCTTTTAGCTTACATATGTTAGATTCGCGTTGTACGTGCATACTTGCGATTATCTTCATATGTTATTTACTATTCATGAGTTGGCAACTCACCCTCGTTGTGCCACAGAGTTTTGCAGGTTGTTTCCCCAGAGTAGTCGAAGCAGGCTATTCATCTATCTTATCATCTTTTGCTACGGATACCGCATCAGCTCACAGTGTGCAGTTTGCTTAGGTGGGTTTTGCAGTTATTCGTTGTTTATTTTATATTCGTTGTATCCTGTACTCTCCATCTACTATTATCTTGTATGACTTAGAGACTTGATGTGAGGACGATATTGTATATTTTGGGGACATGGATGTCTTTTATGTAGTTTACTTATATCGTCTTTTATTTCTTCGCTACGGCGTCGTATATCTGTTGTGGTGGTTGTTTTCCGCCGTTGGGCGTGGATTTGCTCCCGTTGGGGATGCTTTACTTTATATTTATATTGTACCAATTTTTATGGCTAGTTTTTACAAAGGAGGTGCTGCCAAAATTTTCAAGAAAGTAAATTAGACTTAAAGAATTTATAGTTGAGATTTTCAAAAATTTAAACAATGTTTCTTATCTTTTCTTGTCTTTTAATGGCTTAGATTTTTGGGTTTTGGCTTTCTTTTACTGCATTACGCCTGTAGACGTTGTGCAGTATTAGGGCCGTCACATGCCAATTTCGGGTCATGACAGGTGAGGAAACATGTGGCATGAGCAACTAAAGAAATGTGCTATGTATTTTCTCCAAGTGGGAATGAATGAGTGAAGAGAGCAAGTAAAGAAATCAAGTGGAGAAAAGAAATGAGCATGGCCAAGTCAAGAATGTTGGCTGCCCCTTCACTCTCTCTCAATCATGCACACACACAAAATATCTCTTTTCATTTTCCAATAAACAATTCCAATGCCCATACTTCTCTACATGTCTCACCATGCTCATGCCAACTCACCTTCCACCTCATTTGTAAATTGATTTTCTAAAAAGAAAATCAATTAATGAGGTGGACATCTTCTAGAAACCATTCCGTATAAATACGGAATTCAACCCAGTATGTGTATCGAAATACATATACGCGTATTCGTACAAAAATACGAATAGCCAAGAGAGAAAAAGAATAGTGAACAATAATACTAGAATACACATATATAAATACATATATAAATTATTATATCAAAACCTGATTTAATAATCCGGCTTAATCCTAAGCCGCTAGTATTATCAACCGTCCGATTAAAGTCTGTGCAGCCTGTACACATATTTAATTGGACACCTGTACGTACCAACATACGTCATCTACACCATATCGCCTGAACCGTGAAAACCCTCTATATGGGACTCTAAAGACTCGTCAATACGCTGACAGTAGGTTTAACCACAAGCACGTCAACGGCACTAACTGTACGTAACGGCTACCCAGGTATTGAGCGAAAGGAAGGCCGACGAGCAAACTCATCCAAACCCCTACTGAGCCTGCTAGTGACAATATCTGTACAGTCCGGTCTATTCGTCTAAGAGTATCGCATATCGAGTCTAGGGGATGGATAAAGTCAGACCCCTAACAACGCGATAATTCATGTCGGTATGTAACCCATCACCACCTGAGAAACTATCGATCCTGGATCGGTAATTTTCGTATACCCCGGCCGAGGATTTCTGGTGATGGCCACCCGTGCACTACGCGACATCAACCCCCAATACTGGGAGAGATGAATCCCCGACGATCCGCTCACTGCCTCCATGTGGCTCGGGACTGTACCCAACTAAAACCTGTTTGCATGACTCCTTTGAGCCGTGGTAGGATAGTAATCAAAGCACAGTGGGAACTCATACAAGACAAACGACGATCTCAGGTCGACAGACTAACCTATACACATGTCACCTGGGAACTGCTATCTGACAATAGGTATAATACCAACTAGCATATTCCCGGCGAGTCCGTCCAGTGTACTCATAATGCAATGAGCGCCTGTATACTATCTTAGGTGAACAAACTAATACCAATGGCTTGTGAGACCCAGCCATTGCCCCTCGTCGGGGTCTCGATCAGTATACACTAGTCTACTCTGGAGTATCGATGCCCAGTCTCGATACTCCCACGACTAGGGACATTTAAAGATGTGCTTATAGACCCCCAGCTCCCACATATATGATCGCCATCATAATACTGGTAGTCAAGCAAGAATCCTATGGGCTCTATCAACATGTAATAATGATGATAAAGAAAAACCAGATAGCATACTATCATCTCGAATAAGACTGTTCTACCGGTATAGATCCTCCCTCAATCATCATAATTACCTGCCTGCGATTACGATAATTGCCTTGAGTGCGCTATAGCCAACAGGAACACTCCACTAAAAATTTCTCTCTTAAACCATGCTAAAAAAATGAGAGCAAGAAGAAGAAGGAGGTGAAAGAGGTTGAAGCATGGAGGAAAAATGGAGCAAGCGAGGAATCAAAAAATCATCAAGTCAAGAGAGTGAGCATAGCTTGCTCTTTTTCAACCATCCATCAATAGTGCACCCAAATGAATATATCATTTTAAAAAACAAAGCCATGCCTCTGTACAATGTTTGCACCATGCTTCATAACTCCACTTTCCACCTCATTTCCAATTTTAATTTTCCAAAAAAGAAAATCAAATATGAGGTGTCCTTCTTTTAGAAGCATTCCCGTATAAATACGGAATACTTCACCTGGTATATATATCGCTACATATACGCGTATCCATATAAAAATACGGATAGCACCAAAAAAAGAAAATGAATAGTGAACAATAATACTAAAATATAGGTATCAAAATACATATATAAATTATCAAATCAAAACATGATTTAATAATCCGGCATAATCCTAAGCCGGTTAGTATTATCAACCGTCCGATTAAAGTCCGTGTATCGTGTACACGCATTTAATCGGACCCTTGCATGTACCACCGTACGGCTCCTACATCTGTCGCCTGAACTGGGAAAATCCTCTGTGTGGGACTCAAAAGACTCGACAGTACGCCGGTAGTGGGTTTAACCACAAGCACGTCAGTGGCACTAGCTGTACGTAACGGCTACCCATATACTTGTCAAAAAGGGGGGTCGACAATCAAGTGCGTCCTTACCTTACTGATCCTGAATGTGACAATCTCCGTACTGTCCGGTCTCTTCATCAAAGAGTATCGCATATCGGGTCTAGGGGGTGGATAACGTCAGACCTCTACTAACCCGATAAGTCGTGTCTGAGTCAAGCTCATCACCAACTGAGATACTACTGATCAACTATCAATAAATCTCACCTACTATGGCCACAGATTTCTAGTGATAGCCAACCGAAGACAGCACGACATCGACTCCTAATACCAGGAGAGACGAATCCCTAACAGTCGACCACTGCCTCCATGTGGCTCGGGATTGTACCCAACTAAAACCTGTTTGCACACTCCTTTGAGCCGTGGTAGGGCAGTAATCAAAGTACAGTATGAACTCACACGAGACAAATGACGACTTCAGATCAAAGGACTAACTTGTACTCATGCCACCAGAGAACTTCCATCTGACGATAGGTATAATACCATCTAGAAGTTCTCGGCGAGTCCGTCCAGTGTACTCACCTCGAGTGAGCACCTGTATACTATCTTAGGTGTCACAACACCAATGGCTTGTGAGACCGGCTGTAAGGTTCCCTAGTACGATAGCAAGGTTTCAGGAGGCATCGTCAATGTCGTTTTCAAAAAATTGTCATGCTAACGAACCCTAAACATAGAATCTTTAACTAGAGATTTAGACAATACCAAATGTAAACTACTTTACATCTAGAGAACAAGAATACAACCTTTGTAGACGGTCCTTCTCTTCACTTGCTCCGTGTAGTAGTCCCGCGACTCCACAAGGCTTCTCTTGAGACTTTGAACGAGCTTCCTTCGATGACCTTCATGCCGAAGATGATCCACGCGAAGTCCCTCCGAATCAAGCTATCTTTACACTAAACTCTTTAGCGTATGAAACACGCTACACTTTATCGCTAGTCAAGTGTAGGATGATGAAGTAGGGGATGTTAAGAGCTCACTAATTTGTGTTCAAGCTTCATGATTCACATCACATGTGAGGGTTGAAGCTTGAGACATGACAAGAGGAGGAAGAAGAAGCTAGAGAGCAACCATGGGAGCAACTCAAGAATTTGGCTAAGTGTTGAGAATGGGATAGAATGAATGGCAACTCTTGACCCCTCACTCATTCAAGAATGGAATTATGCAATATAAAATTGCAACCATGCTTGAATAGTGAGTCAAGAAGAATAAATTAAAGAAAATCCCATGCTTGCAACCATGCTTCATTTTCCACCTCATTTCTAATTTCACAAACTAGAAATTTAAATGCCATGCTTCATTATAATATATATATATATCATATATATTAATATATATTTAATGAAGAATAATTAGTGAGCTAATGATATTAGTTAATATATAATTATATCACATATAATTTATATCACATTATTAAATCAACGCTTGATCTAATAATCCAGTTATATCATATATGGCCGACTATTATCATTTATCTGTATATCACATTATCGAATCAACACTTGATTCGACAAACTGGTTATATCACATATAACCGAACCGATAACAGATGACTGCCAGATTACAATACGGTATCACATACTTGTATTTAATCAGGCCCACACACATATCATATATGTGTCCTACTTCGTTTCGCTTGAACCAGGGAACTTCTGTGTGGGACTCTAAAGACTCGTCAATACGCCAGCAGCAGGTGATGATCACATCAGTCATCAACAAGTCGTCAGCAGTACTAGCTGGACGTAATGGCTACCCGGGTATTGAGCGATATGATGTTCAACAAGCAAGCCTGTCCATAGTCTCCATGAAGCCTATCAGTAACACTACCGTACAGTCTGGTCTCTTCGTCTGATATGTTGCATATGATGTCTAGGGGTAGAAATTGTCAGACCCCGGTAACGTGATAAGTCATGCTGATGTCTGGCCTATAACGGTTCGAGAAACTACTGATAACACTTATTAGTAAATCTCGACAGCAGCCCTGGCTAGGGACTTCCAGTTATAGCCAATCGAGCATAGCGCAACATCAATCCCCCAATACCGGGAGAGACGAAACCCCTCCTATCACTCATTGCCTCCACGCGACTCGGGACTGTACCCAAAATCTACCTGTTTGCACGTCCCCTTTGAGCGTGGTAGGGAGGAAATCAAAGCACAGTGGAGCCGCACAAGACTCTATGACGACCTCGGGTCTACAGACTAACATGTACCAGTATCACCAGAGGACTGCTATCTGACGATAAATATACTACCATATAGGAGTCCTCGGTGAGTCCTGTTCAGTGTACCCAGTCTCCACTGAGCATCCATATACCATCTTTGATGTCAAACACCAATGGATGTGGGATCATCCATCGCCCATCATATAGGTCAAGAAGCGTATACGCCAGTCTACTCTGGAATATCGATGCCCTGTCTCGATATTCCCTCGACTAGGAACAATTAAAGGATATACTTGTGAACTACCCTGGCCCCACTAGTATGATCTCTATCATAGTCCTGGTAGTCAAGTACATATCCTAAGGGCTTTATCAACATGTGAGAGCAAGACAGTATTACAATACAAGTCTACATGTTAAGACAAAGAAAAACCAGATAGCATACTATTATGTCGAGAAAGAAAGTCCTTTCTATATATATCCAAGCATCCACTATAATATACATCAGATGTACAATAACGGCCTTTAGGGCATACATATAACAAACAATCTCCCACTTGCACTAAGGCCATGTGTTGTAGTATCTCATACCCAACATCCTAAAAAGTCTCTCAAATTGTGTCTGGGGGAGGGCCTTTGTGAATAGATCCGCTACGTTGTCCTTCAAGTCAACTCTCCTGATCTCGATCTCCCGGTGATCAACTATCTCCCGGATCAGGTGATACAGCCTCAGAATATGTCTGGATCTCTAATGGGACCTGGGTTCCTTGGCCAAAGCCACCACTCCATTGTTATCACAATACACAGGTATTTGATGCTCAATGGATGGAACCACACCAAGCTCAGTAATGAACTTCTTCATCCAGACAGCTTTTTTGGCAGCATCGTTGGCAACGATGTATTCAGCCTCCATCGTCGAGTCTGCAACGGTGTCTTGCTTGGAACTCTTCCAACACACCGCCCCTCCATTGAGGATAAATACAAAACCCGAGACCGACTTACTGTCGTCCTTATCACTCTGGAAGCTCGAGTCGGTAAAGGACTCCACTTGGAGTTCACCGTTACCGTACACCAAGAACATCTCTTTAGTCCTTCTCAAGTACTTGAGAATGTTCTTCACAGCTGTTCAGTGATTCTCTCCTGGATCTGCTTGATACCTACTCACTACACTTAGTGAGTGCACTACATCGGGTCTGGTACATAACATCGCGTACATGATAGAGCCTACTGTCAAAACATAGGGTATCCCTTGCATGCGAGCTCTTTCCAAATCAGTTTTGGGAGACATCTCTTTGGAGAGAGTGAGTCCTGAGATCGTGGGTATATTCCCACCCTTGGAATCTTCCATACTAAATCTCTTTAGTACGATGTCAATGTACCTGGATTGGGACAATCCCAGTATCCGTTTAGATCTATCTCTATAGATCTTAATCCCCAAGATGTAGGAGGCATCACCTAGATCTTTCATTGAGAATCTTTATAGAGCTTGACCGAGTGCAGCATAGGAACATCATTTCCTATCAAGAGTATGCCATCCACGTACAATACAAGGAAGACGCCTTACTCTTTGCGACCTTCTTGTATATACAAGGTTCATCTACGTTTCTGATGAAGTCAAACTCTTTGACCACCTCATCAAAACAGATGTTCCAACTCCGTGATGCCTACTTTAACCCATAGATGGATTTAAGCAGCTTGCATACCTTTCCGCTGCTCCCACTGTCTACAAAGCCCACCGGCTGAGTCATGTATACGCTCTCTTCTAAATCACTATTTAGAAAGGCGGTCTTAACATCCATTTGCCAGATTTCGTAGTCATGGCATGTAGTGATGGCAAGTAGGATCCGGATGGACTTAAGCATAGCCACTGGAGAAAAGGTTTCATCATAATCCACACCTGGTCGTTGACAAAAACCTTTTGCAACAAGTCTAGCTTTGAAAGTCTCAACTTTTCCATCTACACCAAGTTTCTTCTTAAAGATCCATTTGCTCCCAATGGGTTTTACCCCTTCGGGAGCAACTTCCAAAGTCCATACTTTGTTGGTGTATATGGATTCCATCTCAGATCGCATTGCATCCAGCCATTTTATAGAGTCGCCACTCGTGATGGCCTGCTCGAAGCTAGTTGGGTCATCATCTTCCATGATTCAATCCTCGCTCCCACCATCAATGAGAAAACCGTAGTATCTCTCAGGTGGATGATGAACCCTACTAGATCTGCGGAGAGGCTGGGGTTCGTTGGAGACTACTGAATCCTCTGGTTCCAATATATCATCAGTTGTAGTTTGTGTAACTGGAACTTCTTCCAGCTCCACCTCTTTACCACTAATTTCTTTTACAAGAAATTCCTTTTCCAAAAAGGTGGCGTATTGAGAAACAAACACCTTTTGTTCCTCAGTGGTAGAAGATATATCCTTGTGAATTCTTTGGATATCCCACAAACTTGCAAAGAACTGATCATGCATCGAGTTTGTCTGGATTTTACCTTTTGACATAGGCCGGACAACCCTATATCTTAACTCGTTTAAGATATGGTCTCTTTCCACTCCATATCTCATATGGTGTGGTAGGTACCGATTTCGATGGAACTTGATTCAATAGGTATGCTGCTGTCTCAAGCGCATAACCCCGAAAGGAAATAGGTAACTCAGTGGTGTTCATCATAGAGCGCACCATATCCAATAGGGTGCGATTCCTCCGCTCCGATACACCGTTGTGCTGTGGTGTATACGGAGGAGTAAGATGAGAGAAAATCCTATTCTCTTTTAGATAGTCACGGAATTCTGTGCTCAAGTATTCTCCTCCTCGATTAGATCGAAGGAATTTAATACTTTTACTCGTCTGGTTCTCAACTTCATGCTTATATTCTTTGAATTTCTCAAAGCTTCAGACTTGTGTTTCAACTGGAACACATGACCGAATCTTGAGAAATCGTCAGTGAATGTAATGAAGTACGAGGAACCATTCCTGGCATGTGTAGACATGGGACCGCATACATCACTATGTATTAGTCCCAAGAGTTCCATAACTCTTTCTCCGTGTCCTATAAACGGAGTTTTGGTCATCTTGCCTTTGAGACATGACTGGCATGTTTCATAAGATGAAAATTTGAACGGATTCAAATATCCATCTTTATGTAACTTAGCTAGTCGTGTCGCATTGATATGACCTAGTCTACAATGCCACAAGAAGGATTCGTTCATTTCTGAACTTTTCCTCTTGTGTGTGTTCTGTACGTTAAGAACCGTGTTTTGATTCAGAATGTATAATCCGTTACATAACCTACCAAATCCAATCAACACTTGATTTAGGTAAATGTTCATAACATTATTCTATACTATAAAGTTATATCCATCTTTATCTAACAAAGAAATTGATATTAAATTGCATATCATAGAGGGTAAGTAATAACAGTCGTTTAGGATCAATGTAATCCCAGTTGGCAATACAAGGTGATATTCACCAACTGTTTTGGCTGCATCACTTGCACCATTCCCTACTTTTAGAGAATGATCACCGATCAGTCGAAAATATTGCATTTTTAACACATCAATTTCCCTACTCTTTGCAATCATCTAAAGATGTTCGGTATGAATATAGCACATATTAGCAATTTGTCTATAAAATATCAAATAACATGTGTTATACATTATAACCGGCACTTTGAGGAAAATTGAGTGTTTATTATTGCATGCATGATCTTTGTATATCTTAACACTTTTCTCGAGATTTTGTGCAGGAAATTCCAGGTAAAAGAACCGGAAGTACTAAAAGTGCTGATAAAAATACGCCAAGTCTAAGACTTGTGATCTGGCAGTGAACAAGAAAGATTTATAAGATTACAGACATCAAAAAACATCCCTAAAGTCAGCACCAAATAAACCTGGAAATTTGATGCAAAGTTGCCACCAAACGGCCGTGGATCCATGGCCGAATGGGCCTATTCGCGGCGGATCCGCGGCCACGTGGACACCTCATCAGCAGATTACATTTTCAGGCTTTTCCTTTCACTAGCCAAACTTCTTCAAGACACTTTGGTCTCCAGAGATCTCCAGAAGCTTCTCTTCTAACCGCCAAGCTTCTTGTGCAAGCCTAATACCTACCAAGCTTCTCAAGCAAGTTAGCTAACTACCTTAATCTAGAAGCTTCCTTCATAACTACCTAGCTTCTTAGGGAAGCTAAACCTAGCTTAGCTTCTAAAGGAAGCTAGATCAAGCTTCTAGGGGAAGCTAAAGGAGAAGACTATATAAAGGGACCCAATGGCATCATTAAAAGGTTGTTGAAAATTGAGCCAAAATTTTGCAAGTTGAGTGACACAACTTGCTACTCAAAACCCTAGCCCGAATTCAAATTCCAAAGCCAAATCAAGATTCATCGAGTACAAAATCAAGTAAGAATCCATCGAGCTTTTTTGAAGCAACGCCGATCTTCATCCAAGCAAGAGATCCAAGACAATCCACGACCCACGAAGACGATGCGAAGCTAGTTCGACGATCGAGTTCTCTCCTCAATTCTTGTAGTCCTTGAGTGAATTGTAACGAAACGTTGAATAATAAAAGGTGAAAATTCTTGATCTTGCTTTTCTTTACATTCTTGCGTTATGAAACTTCTTGATTCTTGATTCATTAATTTTCATGATGTGTGAGTGAAATCTCCGCTTGTGGAGGATTCGAGAGAATTGATAGATCTAATGATGATCAAATCTTAATACTAATTTTAAGTGTTATGAGATTTGTGAACTCTAGGAAAAAGAATCATCAATGACCTAATTTGGATCGAGATCACATTCTTGTGAGTTTCGTTGCAAATTAGGGATCAAATGATTGATAATTCTCTTTGCTAGAGGCTAGATCCGAATGATCATGATTGAAAAGACAAGGGATAGAAAGAGAAACCCTAGTTTCTTCAATATATCCCTAATCTTCATTCATCATCATCAATCTAGCTACAAATTATCAATAGATAAGATTAGGAATTATTAGATTCATCATTAACTATTAACTCAATCGAATCCTACAAGCTATTCTTCATTATCTTGATAAATCAAAGTGATTGGGACATTTCTTGATTCTTGATTTTAGATCTTTACTTTCTTTAAGTTTCTTGAAAATAAAAACTCACAAATCTTGAATCAATTTTATTGCAATTTTTTTATCTTTTAATTTTCAACTCAACTAAAACAATTACGATCAAATTTCACTTTCCCTGTGGATGATCCGCACTCGCTAACGAACCTACAATTGACACCGTTATTGATTGCGGTTTACAAATTTTTTTGGTTGTGATTAAAACTTTTCAATACACACGAAGATTATGATCAATTAAATGGCGCCGTTGCCGGGGATCGTGTGCTAATTTGTTCGTTTTTGTAATTTGAGTTGAAAATTTTATTATTCCATCAATTTTTAGATCAAAATTCGTAACAAACGCTAAACGATTTGTTGTGATTTGTTGCAAGGAGATCTGGAATCTGTGGAGCGAGAGGAAAAATTTTCTGAATATTTTAGAGAGTTCAGTGAGTGAATAGGAACAGTGCCTGAAAATTTTGTGCAGATATCCCACTTTCCAACCGCTCTTCCGCGGCCATAAGCAGCATATCGTGGCGGTTCCGCGGCGAAACTAGGAGTTTACTGTACCAAACTTCTCTGGTATATTTCTGTCTTTCTTATCTCCTCCATGCTCTGTCCATTAACCAATTTCTGCAGGTTTCTTTGCAAAATTTCGCAGCGCCGCAAAAAGAAAAATTGTTGCGTGTTTGATCTTGGTTGTTTGCATTTTTAATACGGAAATTAAGGGGCAAAGACCAAATTCAGATTAGGTGGGGAGTTCATTACCCTTCCTAAGCCCCAAAAATCACAAAATTGCATCCGCATCACCCTCATTAACTAAAAAAAATATCTAGACATGACTCTAAGGACCGTCGCGCTCACTTAGGACAGAAGGAGGTCGTGAGTAATCTATTGCTTATCCGCATTTCTTTTGTGGTGTCTAAGACAAGTGGTTACTTAATTAGGCCCACTACTTACATAGTGGAGATCCTCCCACTTACCTGGCACTTACCTGGCCACAGGAGAGACAAAGAGGTAGTAGAGGATTTATCTTGCGACTTATCTTCTGGAAGTCTAGGAGCGGTCTAGAGACTTGACCTAGGTGACCATTAGAATTAGGGTTGCTTGTGCATGTTTGTGATTTGATTTTTCAAAAATCCGTAATTTTTTTTCAAAACCATTTAGTGCCAAACTCATCTTTTCCTTAATTATCTTAACGCTGCCACTTGTGCTAAACCATTTAGTGCATGCTCGGCTGGACACGGGATTCTAGTGCCCGTCTTGTCCGCGTTCCTCCTATCGACTCCGAAGTCGGTATTTCTACGTCTACTTGTTCTTTATCCACCACCACACACACTTCGATGGACGGTTCTCCATCGAACTTCTTTAACACTACTCTGCCACCGTCTGCAGGTGCGCAGAATCCACCCCGCATCTCTCTCCAAGAGAGATGTTACCCTATGCGAGGTCCTCTTTTGACCTGTCTCACCATTCCACCAGCCAATGGGGACAACTTTGAAATCAAACCCCAATACATCAATCTTCTACCCAAATATCACGGTCTCGAGTCTGAAGACGCATATGTCTTTATTACCAAATTTGAAAATGTATGCGCTATGATGGGTGCTTCACAGCTTTCTGTGGATGCTATGCGTCTACGTCTTCTCCTATTTACTTTGTGCGATATAGCCGAAAAGTGGCTTTATAACACAGCCGCACATTCTATTTCAAACTGGGATGAATTCGTCGCAGCTTTCCTAAAGAAATTCTACCCCAATCATAAAATAGCTCGAGTCCGTAACGAAATAAATCAATTTACCCAGCTTCCAAATGAACCATTCTCGAAGTGTTTTGAACGCTTCAAGGATCTGTTAGTTCAATGTCCACATCACGGAATCCCTAGATGGGATCTGTGCAGAATCATATATGAGGGCATTAATCCGACAACAAAACAGAACCTTGATCCATGTGGCAAGGCATCTTCATGACTAAAGATGATGGTGAAGCTTGGAGATTTTTAGAAGATTTCGCTGAAAAGTCTTTACGGTGGGAGAGTGTAAACCAGTCATCGTCTAGGGGTGGCATTCACCAAATTGATGTTTCCATAGGAGTTAGAGCTGAAATGGCAGCAATGCAAAAGAATCTCGAAGTTATGGAACATAAATTGTTAGCAGCCTCCTTAAATCAGATGTCACTCCCCAAAACTGTCTGTGGATGCTGTTCTGATCCATATCATCTTACGGAAGAATGTCCTTTGAATTCTTTGTTTCAAGGTCAAGAGTATACCAATGCTGCATTCCAACAAAGACCTAGAAACGACCCGTATTCTTTCACTTATAATTAGGGTTGGAGGAATTACCCTAACTTTGCTTGGAACCAACAACAAACTCAAAACACGGTTCCGAATCAAAACAATTTCCAAAGGGCTCCTCCACTACAACAGCAACCACTTCAACTGAGTCAGCACTCCTACCAATCACAAAACTTTCAAAACCCGGTCAACACACATGCACCGTATAATCCTTTGCAGTTGACCAGTTCTGATGAATCCTCTTCACTCGCACAAACCATGAATTTAATTCTGAAAAATTTCATGAAAGTGTCGGCTGAGATTCAGTCTTCTGTCGATGATATAAAGAAAAACTCCACCTCCCAAGCTGAGAGTATAAAATCGATGGAAGCAGAAATTGCAAAATTAAAAGCCGAAATGAGTGCAAGAGAGAAAGGGAAACTTCCATACCGAATCCTGGGCATTACAATGTGAATGCCATCACAACGTTGAGATCAGGAAGAGTGCTGAACAATCATGTTGGGGAAGAGATTGATGATCATGAAAAATCTATCAATAATACCCCGGCTGAGACTTTTCCCTCCATACACACTTCTACTTCTGATCTTTGTTATTCTACCCCACTACCTTCTTGCGAGCCTATTCTCCGTTTCCCCCAAGGCTCGACACCTCAGCAAAGCTCTTCTGGTCCACCAAAGACGATCCCCACTTCTATTCTGGGATCACGTCCATACACACCACCTTCTCCAATGATGGACCCAGCTCTTATTACTAAAGCTCCTTATCCTAATTGGTTAAGAGAGAACAAATTCAGTCCACATATGGAGAAGATTATGGAAATATTTAAATAGGTTAACATCAACATCCCTCTCCTAGATGCTATTCAACAAGTCCGTGCTTATGCGAAAATTCTCAAAGACTTGTGCACTAGGAAGAGGAAGACTCAAGTGCCTAAGCAGGTCTTCATGACTAATAATGTTAGCACTGCTTTTACCCCACAGTTGCCAAAGAAATGTAAGGACCCAGGATGTCCTACAATATCGATTTCTATTGGAGGTAAAAACATTAACCGCGCTTTACTTGACTTTGGCGTAAGTGTTAACCTGCTACCATACTCTGTTTATGAGCTGTTAGGGATTGGAGAGTTGAAACCTGCTCATTGCACTCTCCAAATGACAGACCGTTCAATCACCAAACCTAGGGGTGAACTGGAGGATGTGTTGATAAAAGTCGGGGAATTTGTATTCCCTGTGGACTTTATTGTTCTCGATACACAACCTGTAGCAAACCCACGGAACCAAATTCCGGTGATTTTGGGTCGCCCATTCCTTGCCACTTTCAATGTTGTCATTAACTGTCGAAATGGTTCAATGAACCTATCTTTTGGAAAAATGACAATTGAACTGAATATCTACAAAATTGGAAGTCAACCATCTGAATTCTCTGCTCACATACTTGATGTCTGTTCTGTCCATGAGATTGCTCCCGAAAATTGCGAAGTTGATGAACTTTGCTTTGAAGATCTCGATGACACTAGCACATCAATATTTGATCTTGCACATCTTAGTGAGGACACTCTTTCCACTCTTGAGTCTGACGCACTTGACTCATCACCTTCCGAGTCTGTATCCTATGCAGGCTACGAGCTTCTTTGTGATTCTGAATATCATTCGATGACCCCACCTTCTATAGTTTCTCCGCCAACATTAGATCTCAAATTTTTACCTTCTCATCTTAAATATGCATATTTAGGTGAGAATGAGTCTTTACCTATGATCATATCCGCTTCTCTAGCATCAGAGCAAGAGAGTGCGCTTTTGACGGTATTGAGATCTAATAGGCAGGCGTTTGGGTGGACTATGGCTGACATCAAAGGGATTAGTCCCTTAATTGTTGAACATCATATACATTTGATGGATGAAACCAAGCCAACCCGAGAACCACAGAGACGGTTAAACCCCGTCATGAAGGATGTGGTAAAAAAAGAAATCGTCAAATGCCTTGACAATGGTATCATTTACCCAATCTCCGATAGCCAATGGGTGAGTCCAATTCATGTCGTCCCTAAGAAATCTGGCATCACGGTCATTACAAATGAGGCTAATGAGTTAATCCAGACACGCGCTCAAACTGGGTGGCATGTATGTATTGATTATAGAAAACTCAATGCTGCAACAAGGAAAGACCACTTTTCTCTACCTTTCATTGACCAGATGCTAGAACGCTTAGCTGGACGTGAATACTATTGCTTTATGGACGAATACTCTGGTTATAACCAGGTCCCTATTGCCAAAAAGGATCAAGATAAAACCACATTTACTTGTTCTTTTGGTACCTTTGCTTATAGACGCATGCCTTTTGGGTCATGCATTGCTCCCGCTACATTTCAGCGGTGTATGATGGGGATATTCTCGGACATGGTCGAGAATTTTCTGGAGATTTTCATGGACGATTTATCGATATTCGGAGATTCTTTTGCTGACTGCCTATCTCATCTTGACGCGGTTCTTACTCGTTGTAAAGAGAAGAACTTAACCTTGAATTGGGAAAAATGCCATTTCATGGTCCAAGAGGGAATTGTGCTTGGACATGTGATTTCACGGAAAGGCATTGAGGTTGGCAAAGCTAAAATAGATGTCATTCAAAACCTTCCTCATCCCAAATGCATCAAGGATATCCGATCTTTTCTTGGCCATGCAGGCTTTTACAGGAGATTCATTAAGGATTTTAGCAAAATTGCTAGACCTTTAACTCTTCTCTTGGCCAAGGATACAACCTTTCACTTTGACTCGGATTGTGAGGCAGCATTCGACTCACTCAAACACTCTCTCACTATAGCCCCCATTTTATCATCTCCAGATTGAAACCTGTTTGAGCTTATGTGTGATGCATCAGATTTTGCAATTGGTGCAGTCTTAGGACAGCATATTCAAAAGATGCCACACGTGATCTATTATGCAAGTAAGACCCTGAATGATGCTCAAAGTAATTATACAACTACCGAAAAAGAACTTTTGGCAGTTGTATTCGCATTAGAAAAATTCAGGCCTTACTTGATTGGCTCACCTATTGTTGTGTACACTGACCACTCCGCCTTGAAACATCTTTTGGCGAAGAAGGATGCTAAAGGTAGGCTAATACGTTGGATCCTTCTATTACAAGAATTTGATCTTGTTATTAAAGATAAGAAAGGATATGAAAATGTTGTAGCCGACCATCTTTCGCGCATCTCTTCTTCACCTGTGACCCTGCCGATCAATGATTCTTTTCCAGAGGAACAACTCTTGAGTGTATCCGATGAACCTTGGTTCAGGGATATTGTGAATTATCTTGCCACGGGACTTATCCCCCGCGAATGGTCAAAACAGGACAAACATCAATTTTTATCCTAAGTAAAACACTTTTACTGGGATGAACCATATCTGTTTAAGTATTGTCCTGACCAGATCATTCGCCGATGTGTCCCTAATGATGAATTCAAGAGTGTTCTATCTTTTTGTCATGATCAGGCATGTGGGGGTCATTTCGGTACTCGAAAGACGGCGGAGAAGGTTTTGCAATGCGGTTTTTATTGGCCGACTTTGTTCAAAGATGCCTTTGATCATTACAAAACCTGTACACAGTGTTAACACACGGGTAGGATTTCCCGGAGAAATGAGATGCCACAGCAACCCGTCTTAGTGGTTGAAATTTTTGACATTTGGGGTATTGACTTTATGGGTCCTTTTTCAAACTCCTTTGGGAATCTGTACATATTGCTTGCGGTTGATTACGTCTCAAAGTGGGTTGAAGCTATTCCTTGTCGCACTAATGACAAAAAGGTTGTCATTAAGTTCTTAAAAGAAAACATCTTTTCGCGATTTGGACACCCACGTCCTATCATTAGCGATAACGGGACACATTTCTGCAATCGGTCTTTCGAGACTTTGATGCGGAAATATGCAATCAACCACAAACTTTCCACACCCTATCATCCCCAAACGAGCGGGCAGGCTAAGGTTTCAAACAGACAAATCAAACAAATTTTAGAGAAGATTGTTGCTAAAAATTGAAAAGATTGGTCAACCAAATTGACGGATGCTCTTTGGGCATTCCGAACTGCATATAAAACCGATCTAGGCATGTCACCTTATAGACTAGTGTTTGGGAAGGCTTGTCACCTTCCGGTCGAGATTGAGCACAAAGCAATGTGGGCCATTAGAGAAATTAACTTTGACTTAAATCAAGCCTGCAGCTTTCGGAAGCTGCAATTAAATGAGCTAAGCGAACTCCGCGATGAAGCGTACGATAATGCTGTAATTGTAAAGAATCAGACTAAAGTATTTCACGATAAAAACATTTTTAGAAAAACTTTTTCACCTGGTCAACAAGTCCTTCTTTATGATTCGCGACTCCATCTTCATGCGGGTAAGCTATGATCTCGGTGGAAATGACCTTTTGTTGTGCGGTCCGTATACCCGTACGGGGCAGTCGAGGTTGACAATGTTGAAAACGGTACAATTTTCAAAGTAAATGGACATAGATTAAAACCGTATTTTTCCACTGACCCCACGAAGGAGCTCCTGTTTTATAGGAGCCGATTTATCTTGATTAAAATTCCTCCGTCTCACCTCCATGTCCTGTAAATTACAGTATCATCTTTAGAATGGAGGTGAGTGAAAAGAATAAGTTTGGGGGAGGATTTTCACGATCATATTTATTGCCCTCATTAATAAATTTCCTCCCAGGCTTACATGTTTTTGTGATCTAGCGGATGGCAACAGTGAGGACACTGTTGAAAACAAGTTTGGGGGAGGTTTGTGCTTATTTTCGCATCATTTTGCATATCACTTTGCATAAGCACAAAACATATAATAAAAAAAATTATTTGTATATAAATAAGATAATAAAAGATTGGAAAGTGAAAAATTACATCCAAAAGATTGGAAAAATTTAAGAAAACCAAGAAAGTTGAAGTTTTCTTAAACGGAACTAGTAATAAGTAGTTATGAGCCGTTGTCCCAAGGGTTAGTAAGATGAAAGAAGTTACTAATTTGAGGATAAAAATAAGTCTGAAAAATAGTTCCTATTCTGGAATCCAAACATTTGAACGTTGATACCCTACTATACGCACTTACACACGTCTTGAAATTCGGGATAGTAAAGGATACCTTGAAATGCTCTTGTCTAAAAGCCAAAGTATGAAGGAAATAATAAATGAATAAAACATAAAATGGTGAAGAAATATGAACACCGGTTTTGTTATCATCAAGGCAGCAATAAAAAAATATAGCGAGGGTGCTTCATCACCTAGTGTCTTAGACTAATTGGTTTGGGAGTCACTGCTAAGCCTTAGGTGTTGCAAGACGAGGAAAATACTAATACGCCTAATCAGCAAGCACATGAGTAATCGGTCGATTAGTACCTCAAGAAGTATTAACGGTCGCATGAAAAATGTGTGAGCAATCCCATCTAAATATTCACCGATTAAAAAGTACTGAGATAGATGGACAAGAGTATGATAGCTTGAATTGAATTCTCTGAGTGTAGGGATGACTTTTACAAACATGTAGGGGTATATGATCGATGTTTGGAAGAAAAGTAGGAATGAAGAATAAAGACGATGTTTTACTGAGGGATGATGTGATTTCTAACATCTTTTCATGACTATTAAGATAGGACTCATAACAACTGAAAAGCTAGTATAGTTGGAAACTCTAATTTTCAAAGTATTTCTTTTATAATTCTTATCTTTATATGTAACTTTCACGGTCTTCCTTTTATTATTGGATTTTTTGGGAGCAATCCGCTGAAAACCCTCAGGAGACAACACTCCTCCTACTAGGGACACCTAGAGGTTTAAAGGCTTGTTGCACGTGCTCAGTACAATCGTGTTGCCTACAAAAGTGTGCTAGTTAGTTTTTCTTTTTCTTTATTTTCTCCTTCTCTTTTTAATAAAACAAGTTTGCTCGAGACGACCAAAATTAAGTTTGGGGGAATTTGATCAGTCGAAAACATTGCATTTTTAACACATCAATTTCCCTACTCTTTGCAATCATCTAAAGGTGTTCGGTATGAATATAGCACATATTAGCAATTTGTCTGTAAAATATCAAATAACATGTGTTATACATTATAACCGACATTTTGAGGGAAATTGAGTGTTTATTATTGCACGCATGATCTTTGTATATCGCAACACTTGTCTCGAGATTTGTGCAGGAAATTCCAGGTAAAAGAACCGGAAGTACTAAAAGTGCTGATAAAAATACGCCAAGTCCAAGACTTGTGATTTGGCAGTGAACAAGAAAGATTTATAAGATTACAGATATCAGAAAACATCTCTAAAGTCAGCACCAAATAAACCTGGAAATTTAATGCAAAGTTGCCACCAAACGGCCACAGATCCGCGGCCGAATGGGCCTATTCGCGGCGGATCCGCGGCCACGTGGACACCTCATCGGCATATTACATTTTCAGGCTTTTCCTTTCACTAGCCAAACTTCTTCAAGACACTTTGGTCTCCAGAGATCTCCAGAAGCTTCTCTTCTAACCGCCAAGCTTCTTGTGCAAGCCTAATACCTACCACGCTTCTCAAGCAAGCTAGCTAACTACCTTAATCTAGAGGCTTCCTTCATAACTACCAAGCTTCTTAGGGAAGCTAAACCTAGCTTAGCTTCTAAAGGAAGCTAGATCAAGCTTCTAGGGGAAGCTAAAGGAGAAGACTATATAAAGGGACCCAAGGGCATCATTAAAAGGTTATTGAAAATTGAGCCAAAATTCCACAAGTTGAGTGATACAACTTGCTACTCAAAATCTTAGCCCGAATTTAAATTCCAAAGCCAAATCAAGATTCATCGAGTACAAAATCAAGCAAGAATCCATCGAGCCTTTTTGAAGCAACGCCGATCTTCATCCGAGCAAGAGATCCAAGATGATCCGCGACTCACGAAGACGGTGCGAAGCTAGTTCGACGATTGAGTTCTCTCCTCAATTCTTGTAGTCCTTGAGTGAATTGTAACGAAACGTTGAATAATAAAAGGTGAAAATTCTTGATCTTGCTTTTCTTTACATTCTTGCGTTATGAAACTTCTTGATTCTTGATTCATTAATTTTCATGATGTGTGAGTGAAATCTCCGCTTGTGGAGGATTCGAGAGAATTGATAGATCTAATGATGATCAAATCTTAATACTAATTTTAAGTCTTATGAGATTTGTGAATTCTAGGAAAAAGAATCATCAATGACCTAATTTGGATCGAGATCACATTCTTGTGAGTTTCGTTGCAAATTAGGGATCCAATGATTGATAATTCTCTTTTCTAGAGGCTAGATCCGAATGATCATGATTGAAAAGACAAGGGATAGAAGGAGAAACCCTAGTTTCTTCAATAGATCCCTAATCTTCATTCATCATCATCAATCTAGCTACAAATTATCAATAGATAAGATTAGGAATTATTAGATTCATCATTAACTATTAACTCTATCGAATCTTACAAGCTATTCTTCATTATCTTGATAAATCAAAGTGATTGGGACATTTCTTGATTCTTGATTTTAGATCTTTACTTTCTTTAAGTTTCTTGAAACTAATAACTCACAAATCTTGAATCAATTTTATTGCAATTTCTTTTATTTTTTAATTTTCAACTCAACTAAAACAATTACGATCAATTCTTACTTTCCCTGTGGATGATCCGCACTCGCTAACGAACCTACAATTGACACCGTTATTGATTGCGGTTTACAAATTTCTTTGGTTGTGATTAAAACTTTTCCATACACACGAAGATTATGATCAATCAATCACCTTTTCCCAGTTCTCTACCTTTCCTTAGCCTATACAACAAATTGCATATATGGGATCCAGATCCGGTATCTAATACCCATGACGTAGGGTGTACTGAGAAACAGTTCTCGGTAACTAACACACCTGAAGAAGATGCATCAACATGCTTATTCTTCATTTGGATGGCGTGGTAATCCAGATATTCCCTAATTTCCTGCTCGGACTTATAACACTTATAAGTTGGAGAGGAACCAACTTTCCCCTGCTCAGTATAACAAGCGGGTTCGGTCAATACATCCATATTATTATCTTGATTAAGGCGTGACATTGGTTGCTATCTGGAGAGAGAGAGAAGGTAACGCGTTAGCGTGCGCTCTTTGCAAGATTATATTGGTTATTATCTTATCTAATCAGGACGTCTCCCACTGTTTTTATCAAATCTTCCTTCAAACCCTAAAAGGTAAAATTAGACGGGATTAATTACACCTTACAAGTTCGCCAATTTTTCAGCCAGGCCAGTGCCGGTATTTTGAGGGAGGTTCCCCGTGCTTTCGTACAGACCTAATTAAAATAAACCTCATTTTCCCAGGGGCGTGACCCCGTTAACACTTTTCTAGACACCTATTTGATGGGCTAATTGTGATGTGTAAAACTCTCCCAGGAGTAACTCTTACTCGCAGTGGGTATCGGGATCCAACTATTTCATAGAAGGTATGCAATCTCTTTGCAAATTTCAACACTTGAAATTCCCGATAATTTTTTTGCCCTAGCAACTTATGACCTTAACACAGTCAACAAATCATAAGCGCTAGCCAAGTTCAACCCGTCATTTCCTGATTGAATTAAACCCACCCGTACGACCCTTAACATAGTCAACAAAGTCGCACGACTACCCTAATCCAATCGCATCTCATGCTTAAGAAGATAAGTACTAATTAGATACCGCACACTACGCCTTAACATAGTCAACAAACGTAGCACGAATACTAAGTAGTACCTACCTGAAATGACGGAGGGCTACGACAGGTTTTTAAGCAAACCTTTTGCGTAATGAACTTGATATCTTTGCAGAATCGAGTGATTTTGAAAAGGAGTGTTTTTTAGGTTTTTACTAATTCCGCTAAAGAGGTCACTCCCGGTGAAGCGATCTCGGCTCTTTCCTCATCGAATGAAGTGCTGGATATTCTACAAGGAATACCGCTATGCAAAGCAATAACTAAAATGACAATCAAAAACAAAACCGAGTGGGTTGTAGTATCTGCTAGTTTCTCTAAAGAGGTCACTCCCGGTGAAAGGATCTTGGCTCTTTTCTTATCGAATAAGGTGTTGGATATTCCACAAGGAATACCGCTATGCAAAGCAAAAACTAGAGCTGCCCTTTTTGAAAATTAGATTCTACAACATCATTTTGGTTTCTTTTCTTTCATTAATCTCATTAATGAAGTCCCATCAATTAAGCTTCCTAAGCATCATAGAAGAAACGAAAATACAACGTACGCTTATGCCATCCGCATTCGCCACAGTGTCCTGTTATGCACCGTTAAGTTACTTAACTAACGGCGTAGCGGGACGGGACACATCACAGAATATCAGCATCAGAAGATAACATATGAAATATTGGATATACTAGGAATTCCGTATTTTAAGTTAAGCCAGTATAAAACACGGATTCCACGGTCATGATGAATAGCCAAACCCACATCCCTAGACCCCTAAGAGAGCGGCAAGCAACCCTACCAATTCTAGAGTTAGGAGACCCGGACTCGACTCCTCGAGATGGTCTCCCACTGGACTCTAGAACCCGGTTACTTATGCTCCCTGCCTTAGGTCTATCCTAATGCGGAAAAGTAAATAATATACATCAATGGTGACATCATACTCAACTCGGAAGTGCCCCAATAAAAGAATATTACATACAATTAGTTTTACATGAATGAAAATAAAAACTCTCATCTCACATAAAACCTTCGGCTATTCAAAACACGACGATCCAATATAATATATCCAAGCAACACATGACATCACATGTCATCAAATAGCTAGATGATGTTAAACATTCCGATCGAATCAACAAACACCCAAAATTTCCCAAAAAGCTTAACACTTGAGCGCAGTTTAAAAATACTCATAACATGCCACAGTACCTATGGATCAACCGTAGAAGGGCCAACCCTTGCCTCACTTATGGCACCGCGGAATTACCGCAAACCTGAGGGTTTGGTGGCGGTTTTTACGGTCATAGAATCGAGTTAGGGTTTCGTTCTTCTAGAGGGTCCATCGAATCACTTGCACGATATTTGAATGTTCTTTAACTCGGAAAAAATCCAACTCTTGAGAAATTTTCCGGCAAGGGTTAAAGTGGGTATTTGATATCCGTTTGAACTTTTTAACACTGTCTAAATAACCCGAAATATAGTTAGAATTACGACTATGAAACACTACGAGTTGGTTTTATAGAAAATTAACATCTCATGATATTTTAGCAAAAACAAACAACACCTGAAAAACCAAAACCCAGAGACCAGAACACTGAAAAAATATGAAGCCCAGAATGCACTGTACGGCCGGCCTGCTCGGTTTTGGGGGCTATGTGCTCGATCAAAAACCGGCCAAATGTGTTTGTATTTCTTCTGTGTTCTTATTACATCTCATATAACATTCTGCAGTTGTTTAAAATTTTTTTCGACGACTTTAAAATTTGACAGAAACTGTGTTTTCGTGTTTCAAGTTTCGGAGCAGTTTCAGTTTCGTAATCTAACAAACATTGTCTAAATCTTTAGCTTGGCTCTAATACCATTGTAAGGTTCCCTAGCATGACAGCAAGGTTTCGGGAGCCATCGTCCAAGCCGTTTTCAAAAAATTGCCATGCTAACGAACCCTAAACATAGAATCTTTAACTAGAGATTTAAATAATACCAAATGTAAACTACTTTACATCTAGAGAACAAGAATACAACCTTTGTAGACGGTCCTTCTCTTCACTTGCTCCATGTAGTAGTCCCGCGACTCCACAAGGCTTCTTTTGAGACTTTGAACGAGCTTCCTCCGATGACCTTCGTGCCGAAGATGTTCCACGCGAAGTCCCTCCGAATCAAGCTATCTTTACACTAAACTCTTTAGCGTATGAAACACGCTACACTTGATCGCTAGTCAAGTGTAGGATGATGAAGTAGGGGATGTTAAGAGCTCACTAGTTTGTGTTCAAGCTTCATGATTCACATCACATGTGAGGGTTGAAGCTTGAGCCATGACAAGAAGAGGAAGAAGAAGCTAGAGAGCAACCATGGGAGCAACTCAAGAATTTGGCTAAGTGTTGAGAATGAGATAGAATGAATGGCAACTCTTGACCCCTCACTCATTCAAGCATGGAATTATGCAATATAAATTGCAACCATGCTTGAATAGTGAGTCAAGAAGAATAAACTAAAGAAAATCCCATGCTTGCAACCATGCTTCATTTTCCACCTCATTTCTAATTTCACAAAATAGAAATTTAAATGCCATGCTTCATTATAATATATATATATATATATCATATATATTAATATATATTTAATGAAGAATAATTAGTGAGCTAATGATATTTGTTAATATATAATTATATCACATATAATTTATATCACATTATTAAATCAACACTTGATCTAATAATCCGGTTATATCATATATGACCGACTAATATCATTTATCTGTATATCACATTATCGAATCAACACTTGTTTCGACAAACTGGTTATATCATATATAACCGAACCGATAACAGATGACTACCAGATTACAATACGGTATCACATATTCGTATTTAATCAGGCCCACACACATATCACATATGTGTCCTACTTCGTTTCGCTTGAACCAGGGAACTTTTGTGTGGGACTCTAAAGACTCGTCAATACGCTAGCAGCAGGTGATGATCACATCAATCACCTACAAGCCGTCAGCGGTACTAGCTGGACGTAACAGCTACCCGGGTATTGAGTGATATGAAGATCAATAAGCAAGCCTATTCATAGTCTCCATGAAGCCTATCAGTAACACTACCGTACAGTCTGGTCTCTTCGTCTGATATGTCGCATATCATGTCTAGGGTGGAAATCGTCAGACCCTGGTAACGTGATAAGTCATGCTGATGTCTGGCCTATAACAGTACAATAAACTACTAATAACACTTATCAGTAAATCTCGGCAGCAGCCCTGGCCAGGGACTTCCAGTTGTAGCCAATCGAGCATAGCGCAACATCAACCCCCAATACCGGGAGAAACGATACCCCTCCTATCGCTTATTGCCTCCATGCGACTCGGGTCTGTACCCAAAATCCACCTGTTTGCACGTCTCCTTTGAGCGTGGTAGGGAGGAAATCAAAGCACAGTGGGAGTCGCACAAGACTCTATGACGATCTCGGGTCTACAGACTAACCTGTATCAGTATCACCAGAGGACTGCTATCTGACGATAGGTATACTACCACATAAGAGTCCTCGGCGAGTCCTGTTCAGTGTACCCAGTCTCCACTGAGCACCCGTATACCATCTTTGATGTCAAACACCAATGGATGTGGGATCATCCATCGCCCATCATATGGGTCAAGAAGCGTATACGCTAGTCTACTCTGGAATATCGATGCCCTGTCTCGATATTCCCTCGACTAGGAACAATTAAAGGATGTACTTGTGAACTACCCTGGACCGACTAGTATGATCTTCATCATAGCCTTGATAGTCAAGTACATATCCTAAGGGCTTTATCAACATGTGAGAGCAAGACAGTATTACAATACAAGTCTACATGTTAAGACAAAGAAAAACCAGATAGCATATTATCATGTCGAGTAAGAAATTCCTCTCTATATATATCCAAGCATCCACTATAATATACATCATATGTACAATAATGGCCTCTGGGGCATAACTAACACCAGCCACTGCCTCACGTCGGGGTCTCGAAGCATATACAGTAGTCTACTCCAGAATATCGATGCCCAGTCTCGATACTCTCACGACTAGGGACATTTAAGGATGGGCTTATGGACAACCCAGCTCCCACATATGATTGCCATCATAATGCTGGTTATCAAGCAACAATCCTACGGGCTTCTTTAATGATAAAGACAAACCAGATAGCATACTATCATCTCGAGTAAAACTGTTATGCCTGTATAGGTCCTCCCTCAATTATCATAATCGTCTATTAGCGATCACAATAATTGCCTTTAGGGCACTATACCAAATAGTTGGAACCAATTTTTTAAAACTGATATTACAGGCATATTCTTTTGCTGTGCACAACGGTATTCGGTTATGAATATCCAACACCTCATTCGACGAGGCAAGATCCTAGATCCCTTCATAGGGAGTGACCTCTTGGGCAAAAGTTTGCGTCATTGTAATAATTTCACTATAGTTGATTCTTTTGCTTTGCATCGTGGTATTCAGTTAGGAATATCCAGCACCTCATTCGATGAGGAAAGAGCCTAGATCCCTTTACATGGAGTGACCTCTTTGGCAAAAGTTTACACCACTATATATTTGTAAAACCACTCGAGTTCCTTCAATGATATCAAGTTCATTACGTTAAAGGTTTTTCGCCAAAAACCAGCCGTAGCTCTCTGTCATTTCTTACAAGTATCACCTAGTATTCATGCTATGTATGTTGGCCTACGTCAAGGCATAGTGAATGGTAGCTGGGTAATGCTTATTTGTAGCATAGAGATGCGATTATTTAGGACTGTCGTACAGTTATTTTGGCCTACGTTAAGGACTTGTACGGGTGGGTCTAAACTAATACAGGATAATGACGGGTTGAACTTGACTAACGACTTATGATATGTTGGCCTAGGTTAAGGTTATGAAGTCGTTAGGGGTAAAAACCATATCGGGAGTTTCAAATATAAATGAAACTTGCCAGGCATGCGCATACCTTCTGGAGTGTGGTGATTGAGTGGCTTCCGTCAGGTTATCACGCGATGATAGTTGGATCCCGATTCCCACTGATGAGTAGGTGTTACTCCTCAGGTAATTTTCAAATGATCCCGACTAATTATCCCTTTAGGGTTTGAAGGAGAATTCGAGAAAAAAGTGGGAGCCATCCCGATTAGATAAAGTGATTAACCAATCTAATTTGGATTAGAGTGCACGCTGAGTGTTTCTTTTCTCTCTCCCTTTTGCAGCAACCATGACTTGACCTTAAACTAAAACTCATGAACCAACTTAACTGAACCTTCTTTCAAACTTTGGTTTTGGATTGTCATGATTCATGACAAAGTCGCATATATCCCTGCCAATCCTACTTCCCCTTTGCATTTCTCCATAACACTCCATATCACTATGAAGATCCATATTGCTTGGATATTCCATCATATAGTTATATATGAACTTGAAGAAACTTGTTTCAGTTCGAGGATGGATTCCGGTTCTGGAGAAATTGAATAAGATTATTCGGTTTTCTTTTTTCTTTACCTTCTCTCAAGTTGCGAGAGCTCCTAGTATTAAGAGAGTACACCTATTACGCTTATTGGATAATCTTCTTCTAAACCTTAGGCAGGTGCCAAAAGGTTGGGAAAGTAGAAAACCAATTAGCCTAAGTGTGGTGTATAAAAGGTAAGAAGTAAAGACATATAAAGGGATAAGAGTGAGGGCAAACAAAATTGCGACTATTGTCATGATTCACGACAAAGCCGCATATATCCCTGACACTCCTACTTCCCCTTTGCATTTCTCCAGAACACTCCGTATCACTATGAAGATCCATATGCTTGGGTATGCCATCGTATAGTTACATACGAACTCGAAAAAAATTGTTTCTGTTCGAGAATGGATTCCGGTTCTGGGGAAATTGAATAGGATTATTTGGTTGTCTTTTCTTTTTCTCTTCTCTCAAGTTGCGAGGCTTCCTAGTATTAAGAGAGTTCATCTATTACGCTTATTGGATAGTCTTCTTCCAAATCTTTGGCTGGTGCTGAAAGGTAGGGAAGGAAGAAAACCAATTAGCCTAAGTATGGTGTACAGAAGGTAAGAAGTAAAGACATATAAAGGGATTGGAGTGAGGGAAAGGAAATTGCGACTACTGTCATGAATCTGGATAGTGAAAGAGGCATTACTAAGAATACCCGGCCATCCCTTCGAAACATTTTCATGTTTCAGCTTTTCTGTGCGGTGTTAATTGAAAACTATTTTCCCAATTAGATTTAGACTCCAGGATATGTATTTACCAGACTTGATTCTCACATATGTATGGTGTTACAAATGCTGAATGGGAGTAGAATATTGGGAATTGGGTGATTAGATCCTCAATATATCAGAATCCTTTGTAATTGGTGACATTTGAGAAAATCACCTGTGTTTTGCCTAACGGCAAATTTTTTGGTTTTGAATATCCGTTGTTATGCACCAATTTCAAACTGATATTTCAGTACGTTATAAAGTGAGATATAAATTTTTGAAATTATGTTTATGACATTTACCTATATCAATTAATGGTTAGGTAAGGTACATTCAACAACGGTGTAATTCTTCTTAACCATAACACAGTTTTCAACCTACGATGCACAAGGTTTGAGTTATTAAACTCAGAGGACTTATACAAAGCATTGTATGTTGTCCAATGGACAAGGGTTGGTACTCGTGCTATATTCTGTTTACTTATGACTTCTCTAGTTTTAGACAAGTATTTCGTTGAAATACAAGGTCCAAATTTTGAGAAGTTATAGGTATAAGAATAAAGTAGAGAATCATACGTTGGAAGGATCAGGATTCTTTGAGGTGATCGAAGATGTAGAAACTTATGCTAGGTATTCTGTCATAAGTAATATATTTGAGAACTTGCTTCTCTTTCAGTTTACTCATCCGTGGGTGCGCTCCTTGATGAGTAATGCTGCATGGCCTTCTTCCATTCAGTCGATATGTACTGGAAACAGCTGCAAGTATTTTGAATCTGGTTCAAATTAAATTAGTGCCTTTGTTTCTATATTGGATATAGAATAGATTCATATCTTAACGATGTTAAGGTATATGGACTAATCCGGCTTATGCTTAATACCAAAATCCGGATAAACTCAAGGCACGTTTCAGTAATGGCAGTTTGTGGGTTATCTCGGGCTTTGACGAGGGTTAACATTCTACCATTTGGAGGATCAATAGTTATATTGTTCTTGTGTCATGACCTAGGAAATTGGCATGTGACCGGCACTTAGATCACGTGAAGCCTATAAGACCCCATCATAACCTAAGTAAGCCGAAAGCGCAGAAATCAAAATCTTTTTAGGAAAATAATGGAGGTGCAGTTTTGAAATAAAGGTATAATGTAATCAAGTTCTTTCTTTAAAAGTATAAGTAATGATATATGGAAATACAAGTGAGTTGTATACTATAGTTGAAAATATTTTTGTCATTTGAAATTTAGGTAGCACCTCCTTTGTAAATTTTGATCCAAAACCAATACATAACAAAAATAATATAGGCATCCCTAAGCGGGAGCTAGCTTTTTGCCAATTGGTGGAAACAACCACACAAATACAAATATACGACGCTTAAGGCGAAGATCAAACACAGAAATGAAAGTAAAGAAACCAAAACATCATCAAACCCATAATAAAGAATAATACACACATCTCGCTCTAAGTCTGGAAGAATATACAAGTCTGGTTTCTAAGTCTAGTAAATATACAAAGCCTGGTTGAAGGAGCTTTTAACTAGATACAACTGATTAAATATATACAAATGGTGGTCGCGATCCAAAGTGTACCTCACCTACCAATGCAAATCACCTAGAAGAAAATTGGGTGCTAACAAGCCGCTACTGACCCGGGCGGTCGATCCTGCAAGAAAACTGTGGCATAACGGGGGTGAGTTGCCAACTCGTGAGTAGAAGACATCAGCAGGTAGAAATCGAATGTATGAGGATCTCTTAGGTCATACAATAAAATAATCATATAATACTGGGTGATAACAAGGGTAAACGTATATAGATAAGTATAATAATCGAAGATTATCGTGCCCGTGTCATAAAATATGGTACCATGTCATCTGAATCATATGTATGTATATATGTGTATCATCCAATGTGTGTCCATCAACGGCACATCAAATCATCATAAAACCAGAGTGTCCAGCATTGAAACTCGAAATATCATAAAACCCATGTCCAGCATCGACACGTAAATCCTCATATATCAGGCGCTGTATCATCGGATCGGCCCTCATATCCAACTGTTTCAATCGCTCCGGTCGGTATCCTCCGGATATCCGCCGAGTACAATATCATCACCGGTAGGTAGTATTCTCTTGCCGGGCTCAATGTCTCTCTATACGATCTTCTTGGCCCGGGGTACCGTACTGGGTCCATCATGTACCCGCAAATGGTGCCTCCTCACTCCTCAAATCGGGTAATATCATAGCTCAGAACCGAGCAATCTCATAGTAGACGTCGAAATATCATATCAAGAGAAACCGCGTTTTTAAAACAATCATAAGACTTTAAAAATGTATCTGCGGTTCTCAAATCCAGAAATCTCATGAAAACAGAATCGCATATGCATGTAACCACGATGGAATAGTAAGTACAAGCACAGAACAGTTATGTAAGGTATAACCGGTGTTTTCATATAAGCATGTCGTGTAACTAGGTAAGGAAGTGCAATATCTAAACTAATAACTGTAATTCTACAATTTAGGGAACAATATGTTGGATATGTATGCCCTGGAGGCCATTATTGTATATGTATACATGTGGATGCTTGGACATATATATGTACAGGACAATCTTGCTCGATATGATAGTATGCTATCTGGTTTATCTTTATCTTAACATGTGCGTATGTCTTACTTGTTATTACATATCATTTATACATGTTGATAAAGCCCATAGGATCATTGCTTGACTACCTGCGTTGTGATGGCGATCATACTTGTGGGAGCAGGCTAGTCGATAAGCACATCCTTAAAAGGTCCTTAGTCGTGGGAGTATCGAGACTGGGCATCGATATTCCGGAGTAGACTGGTGTATACATTTCTAGACCCCGACGAGGGGCGATGGTTGGTCCCGCAGCCATTGGTCTTTTGCACCTAAGATCGTATACAAGTGCTGACTGGGGGTGAGTACACTGGACGGACTCGCCGAGAACTTCTAGATGGTACTATACCTATCGTCAGATAGTAGTTCTCAGGTGACATGAGTGCAGGTTAGTCTTTTGACCCGAGATCGTCATTTGTCTCGTGTGAGTTCCCACTATGCTTTGATCACTGCCCTACGATGGCTCTACTGAGTCATGCAAACAGGTTTTGGTTGGGTACAGTCCCGAGCCATATGGAGGCAGTGAGTGATTGTTGGGGATTCGTCTCTCTCGGTATAGGCAGTCGATATTGTACTGTGTTCGATTGGTCAGGACCATAAGACCTTGGCCAAGGCAGTTGGGATTTACTGATATGTTGATCAGTAGTGTTCCGTATTGGTCCTGAACCGCATCAGCATGAATTATTGGAATATTAGGGTATGACGTTTACCACCCCCTAGACCCGGTATGCGATACTCTCAGACGAAGAGACCGAATTGTACGGAAATTGTCATGGATAGGCTTAGTAGGAATCCGGATGAGTTTGCTTGTTGGCCTTCCTTTTCGACAGGTACCTGGGTAGCCGTTACTTACAGCTAGTGCTGCTGACGTGCTTGTGGTTATGGATTTATCCAGTAACTCACTGTCGGTGTACTGTCGAGTCTTTAGAGTCCCACACAGAGGGTTTCCCTGGATCAGGAGAAATGATGTAGTAGCCGTATTGGATACGTGCAGGGTTCCGATTGATTGATGGTACTATGTACCCGGACTTTCGATCGGACAGTTGATAATACTAGCCGGCTAGGGTTTTGAGCCGGATTATTAAATCAGGTATTAATTTAATAATTTACATACATATATATATATTTATATTTCGATATGTATATCCTAGTATTATGTTCTTTGTGTTATTCTATCTCGTCGGGCATTCGTATTTTATACGAATGCGGGTATGTATATACAGTAGACTGTAATCCGTATTTTATACGGAAAACATTCTAGAAGGTGGACACCTCATCATAGCTTTTTCCATTTATTCTTAAATGAAAATGAGGTGTAAATTAGAGGAGTGGGGAGTATGGTGAGAACCATGCCTCAATAGTTAACAAATGAATTCTTAATTCATTTGTGGCAACTATTGAAGCATGGTTGATATATTTTTTTACTGTAAAAATCATTTTACAAAACCTTGAGTGAGGATTTTCTCTCACTTGGATGCTTCATTCTTGAGCTCACCATTTGCTTTTCTCTCCCTCTTCTTTGTTCTTGAGCTCCTCCACCTTCAAGTTCAACCTCCTCTCTACCTTCTCATGAGTTGAGAATCAAGAGAGGAGGTGAGATTAAAACACACTTAGAACTCTAAACTACAGACTAGATCACTTAGACTAGCAATCCAAGTTTTCTATTTGCTCCATAGATACTTAGTTTGGAGCTAGAGCAATGGACCATAACCCTCGGGTGGATCATCTTCAACGGAGGGAGACGGACGATCAAGCTCGATCATGGAGGCCACTAGGAGCTTATGAAGAGGAACAAAGACCGAAAGATACGGATCTTTTGGTGAGACTCTTCATCATAGTAGATAGCTCCTTTAGTTTAACTAGTTTAGGGTTTATGGTAGATCTGGTTATCGGGTTTCATTTAGTGCCAGTTTTAAACCCCAGAAATTTTTTGTTCCGCAAATGGCCACAGTAGATGGCCGGTACGCTAGTGTAACCCTTCACAATACAGCGATATAACGGTTTCTAATGTGTACATGGCATGGCAATTACCGATGATGAGTGTGTGAGCCGGTGAGTATGTGTACGTGCAACATGCGCATCATCGGTAATGGTGCATGTGTCCTAGCAGACGAAGTCATATAGAGGTAAGTACAGGGAACACAGTATGTATATCGCCAATGAAAAGTAAAACGAGCGTAGCAGAAATAAGAAAAGTGTAAACACGAACAGTATAAAATACGTGACTACATATGAACCATACAGTTATAGCTTAAAATAGTATGAATCGTTGTTTTTGAAAATGGGGACTACGGTGTTTTTGAGAAAAAGATACTATTTGAAAATCCGCAGCGTCTCTTGAGATTGTCACTTAAAAGTGCATAATAATTCGTTAGTTTTGAAAATAGGTATGGTTCTAAATATATCCTAATATCTACTTAAGTGATCTTAATCAATATTCCTCGAGTCGTTATATATATGTCGGCGATTCATCCTCATCATATCACGTACGGTATAATCCATCGTACAATATCATCAAATCTAAAGTATGGATCTATGATTACGTACATCATATCATCACATATATATATATATCATCTCATGTCATATCTTAGCATATGTATATATAGATCGCCCCGCATTCTCATATCAAACATATCGACTCGTGTCATTTTGTTTCATCACATCCTCATCTCATCATACCATCTCGTAATTATCCTCATGGTTATATATATATATACCTATCACTCATAGACTAAGAAAATTAGAACTAGGGATATACCTTCCTACACGTACACTACTATGGTTAAAGGTATCCTAGAATCCAATTAACTGGGTATGCACATCTAAATATATATATATATATATATATATATATATATATATATATATATTCCGTATTTCTAATACCCTAGTACTATGGTTGCGGGGGTGCTATATGCCATCAACCCGACTTCCCCCTTAGATATACATCTACTCACCTACTATCCTCGCTCTAGCCAAAGTCGATGAGCGTCTTGTCCTCCTTCATCGACCAGGAAGTCCACGCGCTTGTACCTACAATTGAATCATATCGTATCGCATAAAAATCTAAATCAAAAACCGATATGACAAGCGAAGGGCACATAGGTTAGAACCTATGGTCCGCTCGTGCTAGAACAACAAAACAACCACCGACGTCGACGTACGAATGTCAAACGACCGGGTAAAAACACAAATATCCAAAAATCAAGTTTCAAAAGTCGCAAAATTGTTAGTTATGTATATGCCCTAGAGGCCATTGTTGTACATGTGAGTTATATTATAGTGGATGCTTGGATATATATAGAGATGACTTTCTTGCTCGATATGATAGTATGCTATCTGTTTCACTTTTTCTTAACATGTTGACTTGTATTGGTTTACTGTCTTGCTCTCACATGTTGATAAAGCCCTTAGGATATGTACTCGACTACTAGGAATATGATGCAGATCATACTAGTGGGGCCAGGGTAGTCCAAGAGTACATCCTATAATTATTCCTAGTCGAGGGTGTATCAAGACAGGGCATTGATACTCCAGAGTAGACTAGCGTATACGCATCTTGACCCATATGATGGGCAATGGATGATCCCACATCCATCGGTGTTTGAAATCAAATATGGTGTACGGGTGCTCAATAAAGACTGGGTACACTGAACGGACTCGCCAAGAACTCCTAGATGGTACTATACCTATCGTCAGATAGAAGTTCTCTGGTGACACTGGTACAGGTTACTCTGTAGACCCGAGATCGTCATAGAGTCTTGTGTGATTCCCATTGTGCTTTGATTTCCACCTTACCACGTTCAAGAGGACGTGCAAAACGGTGGCTTTTGGGTATAGTCCCGAATCACATGTAGGCAATGAGCGATAGGAGGGGTTTCGTCTCTCCCGGTATTGGGGTTGATGTTGCGCTGGGTTCGATTGGCTATAACTGGAAGTCTCTGGCCAGGGCTGATATGGAGATCTACTGGTAAGAGTTATCAGTAGTTTATCGACCCGTTATGAGCCTCACATCGACACGACTTATCGGTTACTGGGGTCTGACGTTTATCACCCCTAAACTGGATATGCGACATATCAGACGAAGAGACCGGACTGTACGGTAGTGTTACTGATTGGATTCGCAGGAGTGTGTGCAGGCTTGCTTGGTGATCTTCTGATCACTCAATACCCGGGTGGCTGTTATGTTCAGCTGACCGCTTGCAGCTTGTGCGTGGTTGATAAGATCATCACCTACTGCCTACGTATTGACGATTCTTTAGAGTCCTATACAGTGGTTTCCTGGCTCAGGAGAAATGGAGTAGGAGTACGTATGTGATATGTGCGGGACCGAGAATAATACGTGTATGTGATACCGTATTCGATTTTCGTAATATGTGATATCGGCCGGGTATATGTGATATAGCCGGGTCATCGGATCAAGTGTTAATTCGATGAACTGATACATATTATATTAGTCGGTTATATGTAATATAGCTGGATTATTAAATCAAGTGTTGATTTAATAATTTAATGTATAATTATATATGTGATATATTACATTACATTAACTAATATAAGCTCACTTAAATGATTCTTTTTCTCGCTTGATGATATATTGATATATATGTGATATATGTTAATTGTATTATTTTCTTTTGTTACATTATATATATTATATATGTGATATATAATATTGTAACATGTTAGGCTTACAAATGCAATTAGAGTTTATGAGATTAAACCATGCTAGGGTTTAAATTAGGGTTAACATTTTCTTTTAGTTAATTCTCATTTATATGGATATTGTTAGGATATTTATCCTTGTTGACTTAGTCAACCCTCCTTGATATTTTGCTAGATATTTGTTAACCTTACCTCTTAACCATAGCCTATGGTTTTTTCTCTACAAGGGTTAAGCATGCCATGCTTAACCTTGATTGCATTTCTAACCTCAACAATAATTCATTCATCACACTTCATCTTCTTCTTCCTCTCACAAAAAGCTTTCTTGCTTTTTCTTTAGTGATGAATTAAAGTGAGAAATAGAAAATAAAAGAGAGCAAAATTCCAATTTCATCATCCTCATCTATTTTAGTCACTTAGATTAGGGTGTTTGCTTCACTAATACCTCATTAGTGAAGTGAAAGCTTGGGTTTGTGTTTCCTCAAGGTAGATCATCTTGGATTGTGAAGTTTTCAAGCGAGAATGTCTCATTCACCTCATGGAGCCTCTCTTGAGTCCGGTAGCATGATGATCGCAGCGACGAGACCTCAACTTGGAGCTTATGAAGCGAAGGAACGGACTACAAAGGTTGTAATCCCTAACTCTTAGAAGTAAAGTTGTTTACTTGTTGTTTCTAACCCTAATTCTCTAGTTAAGATCCTTGCTTAGGTTGTTTGGCACTTGTAAAATTTTAAATACGGCATGTTTGATGCCTTGTAGAATCTTATCCTAGTGCCTAAGAATCTTACAGTGGTATCAGAGCCTAACTAGAGCATTAGGCGTTGCGTAGGTGAAGCTAAAAGTCCGATGAACCCGAAAACCCAAATTATACCCCCTTTCTGGAAATTTTTCAAAAAGTTGGATTTTTTCATGTTAAAAATATTCAGAAAAACATGCAGGGAATTCTATGGACACACCTGAAGAACGAAACCCTAACTTGTCTAAGTGACCGCGGATCCGCGGCTAAAATAAGGTTTTGGCGGTGGATCCGCGGCGCCACTTGAGAGGCTTGGTTCGGGCCCTTCAGCTGTAGGTCCGTAGGTGCTGTGCTATGTCTCTGGTTTACTTTAACAGTGCTCAAGTGTTGAGCTTTCTGGGAATTTTGGGAATTCGTTGTTTCAATCAAATTGTTTAACCTCGTCTAGCTTTCTGTAATGTGATACAATAATTGGAATCTACAAATTTGTTTGTTGCGCGTAAATCTAACATTTCGGTCTCAGGTGTAATCGGAAATCTTGTTGAATTATCCGACTTATATTGAAAAGTGTTTTCATGGGTGAGACCTAAATGCGAGCTTTACATTGTTAGGCATGAAATCTTGGATATGTGATATCCCGGGTTTGTGTTGTCTAAGGGCAGTTATAATTCCAATTGTTGTAGTTTTTTTATTTTCTTTTATGCGACCGTAAGTGTAATATATGGTGTATTGCCGGTTTTGTTGCTATACATCAACGACAATTGGGATACGCATATTTACTTACGTTGATGACATGTGATGTTATGTGTTGATATGATATGTTATATTGGATTGTCGTGTTTTGGATAGCCGGGGATTTTATGTGAGATGAGGGTTTTTATTTTCATTCATGTAAAATTCATTGTATGTAATATTCTTTTATTGGGGCACTTCCAGATTGAGGATGATGTCACCATTGTATATTATTTACTTTTCCGCATTAGGATAGACCCAAGGAGGATAGCACAAGCAACCGGGTTCTAGGGTCCAGTGGGACGCCATCTCAAGGAGTCGAGACCGGGTCTCCTAACCCTAGAATTGGGAGGGTTACTTGCCGCTCTCGTAGGGGTCTAGGGATGTGGGTTTGGTTATTCATCGCGACAGTGGAATCCTGTTTTATACAGGCTCAAAATAAAACACGGACCTCCTACTTTATCCAATATTTCATAAGTTATCTTCTACTGCTGATATTATGTGATGTGATCATATTATATGCGTTAGACGAATGCTTTATTATTGTATATATGACATATAATAAACGTTGCTTATGTTTTGCACCCGCGCTAGTCCCGCCCCGGTATGCCGTTAGTTAAGTAACCTAACGGTACATAACGGGACACAGTAGCGAATGCGGATGGCATAAGCGTACGTTCTATTTTCGTTTCTTCTATGATGCTTAAGAAGCTTAAATGATGGGATTCATTAATGAGATTAATGAAAGAAAAGAAACCTAAAAGATGTTGTAGAATCAAATTTATAAAAAAGGGTAGCTCTAGTTTTTAGCTCTGCATAGCGGTATTTGTGAAATATCCTGCACCTTATTCGATAAGGAAAGAGCTGAGATCCCTTCACCGGGAGTGACCTCTTTAGCGAAACTAGTAAAATCCTCAAAAACACTCCTTTTCAAAATCACTTGTTTCTACAACGATATCATGTTCATTACGCAAAAGGTTTTCATAAAACCTGTCGTAGCCCTCCGTCATTTCAGATAAAGACTATTTAGTATTCGTGATGAGTTTATTGGCCTTTGTCAAGGCGTAGTGTGCGGTAGCTGACTAGTACTTATTTGTTTAAGCATGTGATGCGATTGGATTAGGGTAGTCATACGACCTTGTTGGCCTTTGTCAAGGGTCATACGGGTGGGTTTAATTCAATCGGGAAATGACGGGTTGAACTTGACTAGCGTCCTATGGTTTGTTGGCCTTTGTCAAGGTCATAGGGGGTTAGGGGCAAAAGCATTATCGGGGATTTCAAGAGTTGAAATTTACAATGAGATTGCATATCTTCTATGAGATAGTTGGATCCCGATACCCACTGTGAGTAAGAGTTACTTCTTGGAGAGTTTTACACACGACAATTAGCCGATCAAGTAGGTGTCGAGAAAGGTGTTAATGGGTTTATGCCTCTGGGAAAACGAGATTTATTCTAATTAGGTCAGTGCGAAAGCACAGGGAACCTCCCTCAAAGTACCAACACTGGCTTGGCTGAAAGATTGGCAAACTTATAAGGTGTAATTAATCCCGGCTAGTCTTACCTTTTAGGGTTTGAAGGAAGATTTGATAAAAGCAGTGGGAGCCATCCTGATTAGATAAGATAATAATCAAATCTAATCTTGCGAGAGCATACGCTAAATTGTTTTCTTCTCTCTCTCTTCAGATAGCGACCATGTCAGGCCTTAATCAAGATAATAATATGGATGTATTGACCGAACCCGCTTATTATACTGAGCAGGGGAACGTTGGTTCCGTTCTTTCTTATAACTGTTATAAGACAGAACAGGAAATAGGGGAATATCTGGATTCTCACGCCGCCCAAACGAAGAATAAGCATGTTGATGCATCTTCTTCAGGCGTGTTAGTTATCGAGAACTGTTTCTCAGTTCACTCTATGTCCTGGGTATTAGATACCGGATCAGGATCCTACATATGTAATATGTTACATGGGCTACGGAAAGGTAGGGAACTGGAAGAGGGCGATCATTCCATAAGAGTACGGAATGGTGTAAATGTTGCAGCCAAATCTGTTGGTGAATATCACCTTGTGTTACCAAATGGTAATACATTGATTCTGAACGGATGCTATTACATTCCGACCCTGATATGCAATCTTATATCAGTTTCTTTATTGAGTAAAGAAGGATATAATTTTGTAGTACAGGATAATGTTATGAACATCTTCCTGAATCAAAAGTTGATTGGATCAGGCTAGTTAAATAATGGCATATACGTTCTAAACCAAACTACAGTTCTTAATGTACAGACCACACACAAGAGGAAGAGTTCAGAAATGAACGAATTCTTCTTGTGGCATTGTAGACTAGGTCATATCAATACGACACGACTAGCTAAATTACATAAGGATGGATATTTGAATCCGTTAGAATTATCATCTTATGAAACTTGTCATTCATGTCTCAAAGGCAAAATGACCAAAACTCCGTTTAGTGGACACGGAGAAAAAGTTACGGAACTCTTGGGACTGATACATAGTGATGTATGTGGTCCCATGTCTACACATGCCAGAAATGGTTCTTCGTACTTCATTACATTCACTGACGATCTCTCAAGATACGGACATGTGTTCCTGTTGAAACACAAGTCTGAATCTTTTGAGAAATTCAGAGAATATAAGCATGAAGTAGAGAACCAAACAGGTAAAAGTATTAAGATCCTTCGATCTGATCGAGAAGGAGAATACTTGAGCAATGAGTTCCTGGACTATCTAAAAGAGAATAGGATTCTCTCTCAGTTTACTCCTCCTTATACACCACAGCACAATGGTGTATCGGAACGGAGGAATCGCACCCTATTAGATATGGTGCGCTCTATGATGAGCACTGCTGAGTTACCTATTTCCTTTTGGAGTTATGCGCTTGAGACAGCTGCATACCTATTAAATCAAGTTCCGTCTAAATCTGTAAACCTACCACACCATATGAGATATGGAGTGTGAAGAGACCATGTCTTAAACGTGTTAAGATATGGGGTTGTCCGGCCTATGCCAAAATGCAAAATCCGGACAAACTCGAGGCACGGTCAGTTCTTTTTAAGTTTGTGGGATATCCTAAACATTCACATGGATATCTATTCTATCACGGCGAGGAACAAAAGGTGTTTATTTCTCGACATGCCACATTTTTAGAAAATTAATTTCTTGCAAAAGAAATTAGTGGCAATGAGGTAGAGCTGGAAGAAGTGACAGCAGCATAAACTGCAACTGAGATTTAGTGGAACCAGAGGATTCAATAGTTCCCGACGAACCTCAGTCACTCCGCCGATCTAGTTGGGTTCCTCATCCACCTGAGAGATATTACGGTGTTCTCATAGATATTGGGAGCGTGGATTGCATCATGGAAGATAATGACCCGACTAGCTTCGACCAGGCCATCACGAGTGGGGACTCTGTGAAGTGGCTGGATGCAATGCGATCTGAGATGGAATCCATGTACACCAACAAAGTAAGGACTTTGGAAGTTGCTCCTGAATGGGTAAAACCCATTGGGAGCAAATGGATCTTTAAGAAGAAACTTGGTGTAGATGGAAAACTTGAGACATTCAAAGCTAAACTTGTTGCAAAGGGTTTTCGTCAATGACCAGGTATGGATTATAACGAAACATTTTCTCCAGTAGCTATGCTTAAGTCCATCCGGATCCTACTTGCCATTACTGCATACCATGACTACGAAATCTAGCAAATGGATGTTAAGACCGCCTTTCTAAATAGTGATTTAGAGGAGTGCGTATACATGACTCAGCCAGAGGGCTTCGTAGACAGTGGGAGCAGCGAAAAGGTGTGCAGGCTGCTTAAATCCATTTATAGGTTAAAGCAGGCATCGCAGAATTGGAACATCTATTTTGATGTGGTAGTCAAAGAGTTTGACTTCATCAAAAACGTAGATGAACCTTGTATTTACAAGAAGGTGGCAGAGAGTAAGGTTGTCTTCCTCGTATTGTACGTGGATGACATACTCTTGATAGGAAATGATGTTCCTATGCTGCACTCGGTCAAGCTCTTCTTATCACACAGATTCTCAATGAAAGATCTAGGTGACGCCTCCTGCATTTTGGAGATTAAGATCTATAGAGATGGATCTAAGCGGATACTGGGATTGTCCCAATCCAGGTACATTGACACCATACTAAAGAGGTTTAGTATGGAAGAATCCAAGCGTGGGAATTTACCCACGATCTCTGGACTCACTCTCTCCAAAGAGATGTCTCCCAAGACTGATTTGGAAAGAGCTCGCATGCAAGGGATACCGTATACTTTGGCAGTAGGCTGTATCATGTACGCGATGTTATGTACCAGACCCGATGTAGCATACTCACTAAGTGTAGTGAGTAGGTATCAAGCAGATCCTGGAGTGAAACACTGGACAGCTGTGAAGAACATTCTCAAGTACTTAAGAAGGACTAAGGAGATGTTCTTGGTGTATGGTAACGGTGAACTCCAAGTGGAGTCCTTTACCGATTCGAGCTTCCAAAGTGATAAGGACAACTCTAAGTCGCACTCGGGATTTATATTTACCCTAAATGGAGGGATGGTTTGTTGGAAGAGTTCCAAGCAAGAAACCGTGGCAGACTCGACGATGGAGGCTGAATACATCGCTGCCAACGATGCTGCCAAAGAGGCTGTCTGGATAAAGAAGTTCATCACTGAACTTGATGTGGTTCCGTCCATTGTGCATCCAATACCTTTGTATTGTGATAACAATGGAGCTGTGGGTTTGGCCAAGGAACCCAGGTCTCATAAGAGATCCAGGCATATTCTGAAACGGTATCACCTGATCCGGGAGATAGTTGATCGCCGAGAGATCGAGGTCAGGAAAGTTGACACGAAGGACAACATTGCGGATCCACTCACGAAGGCCATGCCTCAGATTCATTTTGAGAGACTCTTCGGGATGTTAGGTATGAGATACTACAATAGCAGGCCTTAGTGCAAGTAGGAGATTGTTAGCTATGTATATGCCTTAGAGGCCATTGTTGTACATATGATGTATATTATAGTGGATGCTTGGATATATAGAGAGAGGACTTTCTTGCTCGATATGATAGTATGCTATCTGGTTTCACTTTGCCTTAACATGTTGACTTGTATTGGTTTACTGTCTTGCTCTCACATGTTGATAAAGCCCTTAGGATATGTACTCGACTACTAGGACTATAATGCAGATCATACTAGTGGGGCTAGGGTAGTCCAAGAGTACATCCTATAACTGTTCCTAATCGAGGGTGTATCGAGACAGGGCATCGATACTTCAGAGTAGACTAGCGTATACGCATTTTGACCCATATGTTGGGCGATGGATGATCCCACATCCATCGGTGTTTGACATCAAAGATGGTGTACGGGTGCTCCGTGGAGACTGGGTATACTGAACGGACTCGCCGAGAACTCCTAGATGATATTATACATATCGTCAGATAGCAGTTCTCTGGTGACACTAATACAGGTTAGTCTGTAGACCCGAGATCGTCATAGAGTCTTGTGTGATTCCCACTGTGCTTTGATTTCCACCTTACCACGTTCAAGAGGACGTGCAAAACGTGGCTTTTGGGTACAGTCCCGAATCAGATGGAGGCAATGAGCGATAGGAGGGGTTTCGTCTCTCCCGCTATTGGGGTTGATGTTGCCTGTGTTCGATTGGTTATAACTGGAAGTCTTTGGCCAAGGATGATATGGAGATCTATTGGTAAGTTTTATCAGTAGTTTCTCGACCCGTTATGAGCCTCACATCGACATGATTTATCGGTTACTGGGGTCTGACGTTTACCACCCCTAGACTGGACATGCGACATATCAGACGAAGAGACTGGACTATACGGTAGTGTTACTGATTGGATTCGCAGGAGTGTATGCAGTCTTGCTTGTTGATCTTCTGATCGCTCAATACCCGGGTGGCTATTATGTTTAGATGACCGCTTGCAGCTTATGGGTGGTTGATATGATCATCACCTACTACCGGTATATTGACGATTCTTTAGAGTCCTACACAGAGTTTTCCTGGCTCAGGCGAAACGGAGTAGGAGCACATATGTGATATGTGTGGGATCGAGAATAATACATGTATGTGATAACGTATTCGATTCTCGCAATATATGATATCGGCCGGGTATATGTGATATAGCCGAGTCATCGGATCAAGTGTTAATTTGATGAACTGATACATATTATATTAGTCGGTTATATGTAATATAGCCGGGTTATTAAATCAAGTGTTGATTTAATAATTTAATATATAATTATATATGTGATATATTACATTACATTAACTAATATAAGCTCACTTAAATGATTCTTTTTCTCACTTGATGTTACATTGATATATATGTGATATATGTTAATTGTATTTTTTTTTGTTACATTATATATATTATATATGTGATATATAATATTGTAACATGTTAGGCTTACAAATGCAATTAGGGTTTATGAGATTAAACCATGCTAGGGTTTAAATTAGGGTTAACATTTTCTTTTAGTTAATTCTTATTTGTTTGGATATTGTTAGGATATTTATCCCTGTTGACTTAGTTAACCCTCCTTGATATTTTGCTAGATATTTGTTAACCTTACCTCTTAACCCTAGCCTATGGTTTATTCTCTATAAGGGTTAAGTATGCCATACTTAATCTTGGTTGCATTTCTAACCTCAACAATAATTCCTTCATCACTCTTCATCTTCTTCTTCCTCTCACAAAAAGCTTTCTTGCTTTTTCTTTAGTGATGAATTAAAGTGAGAAATAGAAAATAGAAGAGAGCAAAATTCCTACTTCATCATCCTCATCTATTCTAACCACTTAAATTAGGGTGTTTGCTTCACTAATACCTCATTAGTGAAGTGAAAACTTGGGTTTGTGTTTCCTCAAGGTAGATCATCTTGGATTATGAAATCTTCAAGCAAGGATGTCTCATTCACCTCATGGAGCCTCTCTAGAGTCCGGTAGCATGATGATCGCAGTGAAGGGATCTCAACTCGGAGCTTATGAAGCGAAGGAACGGACTACAAAGGTTGTAATCCCTAACTCTTAGAAGTAAAGTTGTTTACTTGTTGTTTCTAATCCTAATTCTCTAGTTAAGATCCTTTCATAGGTTGTTTGGCACTTGTAAAATTTTAAATACGGCATGTTTGATGCCTTGTAGAACCTTGTCCTAGTGCCTAAGAACCTTACAAAAATATCGCAAGAAATAAAGTAAAACGACTCTAGATTTTCTTAAGGTGAAATTTGTCTTTTTTGCTTACAAGGTAGGTCTAGTTATCTCATGAGAGAGCTACAGACCAAGTTTCAAACCCAATTCCAAAATTGGGCCGCAAATTGCTGTCATAATGAATAAAACGGTGGCCAGAACTTTGGGTATAGGGCTCGGGCTTCTAGGGTGGCTTCCTATTGGTCTGCACATCTCACAATCTCTGCTAAAATTTTTTAGAGTCCCCGAGACATCCCATATTTCATTTGATCACCACAAGTCTTACAAAACCGATATCGGGAAAATTCTAAACTCAAGTTTGAAACTTCTAAGCTCATCTAGACTAGGAATTTATCACTTAAAGAGGTTATAGTCTTGAACTAGGTCTATACTACACTACCACTACTCATATCATCCACCAAAGCTCACTTTAAAATTATCAAGTTAGGAAAGCATGCACTTAAGGTTCTAAAATTTGTTCTAATAAGTTTATGAGGTGAAGAAAGCTAAAGATTTGATAAGAAGTGAAAGTTTTACCGCATTAGGGCAACTCAAGAAAGTTCTAAGATGGCCAAAGTGCTCCAAATTCTATCTTGATCCCACCATGAGCTTTAGGATGAGGTGAGGAACATTTTTTGTGAAGGTTTACATGATTTTTGAGGTAGCTTTAGGGATGTTTTGTGGTGGTAGAATGGGTGGTAGTGAGGTTTTGGAGGTGGAGGAAAAATGAGGAGAAGATGAAGGAGATGTAAAAAGAATGAAGTGAAGAAATTGAAATGAATGGCTAGCAACCATACTCCCCCCTCTCTCTCCTTGCCCATACCTCCTTGTCCCCCTTCATCATTTTCCCTTTTCTTTTCTCTTTGCTTCTCTTTTCTTTTTCACTCTTTTCTTAAAAAAGAAACAAAACCCTAATAAACACAAAATGAAATGTTACATGTCATGACACTTAAACATGATTTTAACAAAAATAAACTTGGTTCAATGCATAATTAGGCAAACACTAATTAAGTTTAACATTAATTTGTATGGAGATAAATATATTTTAATTTATAAAAGCCCTAAATCAAATAAATGCTTTTCATAAATGATAATTCATATTAATTTCCAAATATTTTCCAAAAATATTGGTATTTGATCATACCATTCTACAAAAACTCAAATCCATACTCTTATAGTTTTCGTGAAATTTATTATTTTGTTATTTAAATTCTAAAAATAATATTTTATATTTTCTGAAATGTCACAATCTTTCCCCTTAAATAAATTCGATCCCCGAATTTAAATTTAAAGCCCCTAAATATTAAAACATTTCAGTAAATCCATCAAATCAACGGGGCTTCGAAATCACAAATACGTAAGATATATCATAGCGCATGCACATGCGCATGAAAACGGGTGCAAAGCCTAATATGCAAATCATAGAAGTCATGATGCATATGCAAGTTTCAAAATCAACTGTTTAGTCAAGTATCATATACTCAAGACTATAATACGTATATAGTATGCATCCTTGTGTAATCGTCTAAATAACTGAATAAAAATGAATGCAAAAAATCCCATTCAAATGGCCGTGCGATGCGTATATCACAGCATGAGTAGCGGACGTTTATTTTGTAAAGAAATAGATATATATCTATATACGTTTTGCTTAAAATATACGTCCCGCCTTTTGAAAAATATCTTTGAAGGTTTTCCTTGTAAAAGTTCGTGTCACTCATGAACATGTGGGAAAATAGTGAGACTATAGCTCCTTTTTGAAAATCTCTTCGGTAAATGTTGATCATACCAGTCTTACTCGGTTACTATATAATATAGTATATATCATAAAAACATGATACTCGAAAGAAGAAATCAAGCTCAATAGGTGCATATGGAAATACCACATGCATCTGGTGTGCACAGAAATCAAGGTCAAATCCAAGTGCGACGAATGTGCACGAAAGCGAAAACTAAGTGCAACGGGTGTGCATGAAAGCATCCGTCAAGTGCAACAGGTGTGCACGACAATGATATCAAGTGCATCTAGAGTGCACGAAAATCTCAACCAAGTGCAACTAATATACATGAAAAATCTTGATTAAGTACATATGGTGTGCACAAAATCACATCAAGTGCGCCAAGTGCGCGTGAAAATCTAAATCAAGTGCGTCAGGTCCGTACAAAAGCATCTAGTGCAATAGGATGCACGAAAACAAATATAAAGTGCACACGGTGCACGAAAACATAAATCTAGTGCAACAGGGTGCACGGAAGCGAATACCAAATATATGAATCAAAATTAACGGTATACAACATACACGAAATCAAAATCAAGTATACTGAGGTGTATGAAATCATAAACATGTGCAACTTTGTGCCCAAAACCCATATCAATGCACTGAAAGCGCATGTGAACTACACCGAGTGCATAAGTCAAAATCAAGTGCAATGGATATGCATAAAACATAAATCAAATATAAGGGATGTAATAAACACAAATCAAGTGCAACTGCAGTGCACCAAAATATCAATCATGAAACTAAATCACCAGAACTCAAAATTCTAAAACAAAATAAACGTGATACTCGGATCACCAAAACGCAATTCGCAAACAAATGATATTGAGGTACACCTCTTTTAATGTCGAAAGGTGCCGGTGCACCCAAGCTGGCAGAGCAAGAATATTTACTTGCCTCCTGCCCACGGTGTAAGGTTGCTAGGCACACGCATAAGGGTCTACGAGGCATCAACCATGCCCAATTAAAAATTTAGCCGTGCCGAACACCCCAAAGCCGGATCTTTATACTAGAGTTTAGGTGAAACAAAGCATGTTAAACACATTAACACTAAGTGAGAGGGATTACAACCTTTGTAGATCCGGTCCTTCACTTCTTAAGCTCCGTGTTGAGGTCCCTTCACTGTGATCATCGTGTTTCCGGACTCTAGAGAGGCTCCACGAAGAGAAAGATGCAAGCTTGCTTCCGATCTTCGATAACAAAGATGATCTACCTTGAAGTTTCATTAACACAAGCTCTCACTCATAAAATGAAGTGAACACCCTCATCTAAATGGCAAGGGTAGATGAGGATGATGAAGTAGGATTTTTTGCTTTCATTTGTTTTCTTATTCTCACTCACTTTCATCACAAAAAGCAAAGCAAGAAAAGATTGCATCAAGGAAGAAGAAGAAGAATAGTGAATCCTTTTGTGATGAATAATGAAAATCTAATAATTATTTATCATGCAACCATGGTCAAGGATGACTCATGTAGAGATTTAACTAGGGCTAGGGTTTGGGTTGGGTTAAGAATGAGTCACACAAAAATATCAAGCATAATATCTCTTTCCTGACAAAAGAAAAACCTTCTAGAAGGTTCATGAATGAACTAACCCAATTCAAACCCTAATCTTATTTAATCTCCACTAAACATGTTGCATTAGTAATCATATCATGTTACAATATTATATATCACATATATAATATTTATTGTAACAAAATAAAATAATACAATTAACATATATCGCATATATATCAATGTATTACCCGAGTGAGAAAAAGAATCTTTTAGTGAGCTAATATTAGTTAATGTAATTTAATATATCATATATATTATTATACATTAAATTATCGAATGAACACTTGATCCGACAATCCGGCTATATCGCATATAACCGACTAATATCTCATTTACCGGTTATTGAATCAACACTTGATCCGATGACCCGGCTGATATCAAATATCGCGAGAATATAATACGGTATCTCATATCGCATTATCCTCGGTCCTACACATATCACATATGTGCCCCTACTCTGTTTTGCCTGAGTCAAGAAACCTTTGTGTAACGTTTTAAAAATAATTAAATAAATAAATAAATAAATAATATTCTTTAAGTGAATTTTATGATTTTCGGTAAAGTAAAATGTTGTATTTGTAAAACTAAACCGTAATTATTTTTTACTATAAATTTAAAAATACCTATTTTAAATATGTAATTACTATTAAATGATATTTATTTGGTCACTTATAAATTTTTAGTTCAATTAAATATTTTTCCTAAATTAATTATTTTAAATATTAACATAAGCTTTATTTATGTACTAAATTGGTGTAAATTACAAATTTGAATGGGTTTAATTAGAAAAAGTGAACCATTACATATTGGAATCAAGTGTGTTTCATGCAAAATTTATTTTCAAAATTTTCCATGGTTCTAGACCATTCTAGGTTAAATGGAGTTAGGAAAATAAAGAATTTTTATTAAATTCATGAAAAGACTTAATGGAATGATATTTTTGTGAAACCTTCTATACTTTTCTTCACCTTTTCTCACTCTCCACTTTTTTCCTCACCTCATGGCCGGCCTCACCACCATGGGCAGCCTCAAAATTTTCCCCCCATCATTTTTACATTAAAAATCATCAAAATTCATCAAAAATTCAATAAAAAATCCATAAAATCCTAATTAATTCCTACCCTCTATTCTTTGCTCATCTTTACATGGATTTTGGAGATGGAAAGCATTCATTTTGGAGGCTTATTTTCATGTTTGGATTTCATGTTGTGGAAGTATAAATTTTCTTTTTTTGATTTATTGTTATTAAATGTTTCATTTAAGCATGTTTAGATTTAATAAATTAATTCTATTTACAAGTTTTAAAATTCAAGTTAGGGTTTATAAAATAAAGTTATGAATTTTATTAATTAAGTAGGGTTATAATAACTAGTTTAATATTTTTTTTGAAATGATAAATCATGCATGGTTGATATATTGTAATTTGTTCATTGAAATTGTTTAAATCAAGCAATTTTTGCAAACTAGATTTTATTATATTATATATATTGGGGAGATAAAATTCTAATTAATGTTTGTAACACTAGATTGTGGTTTTAGTGAGGATGTTAACTTGTTAGTGGAATGGAAAACTTAATTTGGTTACTAGTTTCTTTTGATAATTGAAAAATACTAATAAAAATGCTATTTTTGCTAACTAGATTTTGGAAATTCTTAAATAAATGAGAGTTAAAATCTAATTTATGATTTCATTATATTACTATCATCATAAATTGTAGTTTGATAAGTTAATTTAGGCAAAATCAAGTTTAGTCGTGAAATTATGAAATTTTTGCTTGCAAGGTGTTGAAATTGATAAAATTGCAAACTAGGAATTTATTTTTAATACAAATTAGTGAAATAAAAATATAGTAATGGTTTCTATAATTTAGTTATGTTATTTAATGAATATTATTACCATTAGTTTCTTTTAAACATCAAGTTTTGAAGTAAAACGGTAAATTGGCGTTTTCGGGTTTTACCAAATCGGACGATTTGATCAATTTTTAGGGTTTCGATGGATTAAATCATATTTTATATTATAAGTAATGAGTTTTAAACTACGGGTTGTTTATTGGTTTTTATGTCGGTTAATTGGAGTTTGTATGCCGATATCGAGCGATATTTGGTTCTTTTGCGCGAACGGGACATATGTTTTAATCTATGCGCGTTCCGTGCGTCGTTTTGATTTTTGTCCGTAATTCAGTTTACGATACTATATATGTTTGCGTATAGGTACCCCTCACGTGGACTGCGGGCGATGAAGAAGAGGATGGCGACATCATTTTCGGCAGACAAGGACCAGGTGAGTAGATGTATATCTACGGGGGGAAGTCGGGTGGATGGCGTTTAGCACCCCGGAAAACATAGAATAGGGATAGTACTTATTGTCATTAGGAAGCCAGACGTGACCTTAGAATTTCGGTGAGTAGGACCCTAGTAGTGACCTTAGGTTTGACTAGATTGATTTAGAAAGACCTTACCCGAGGATGAATATCTTGGAGGAGATTCGTAGGTTTCAGGTAGACACACACACTCGCACACACGGAAACTCGACGTGGTGTATACGTGTATGTGTATATATATATAGGACTAGGTGTATGTATATATATATACACAATACGTATATGTGATACAAGGATGTGATATGATACACGGGGATGAAACAATATAACTGGGCTTGATGCCGTGATTCTTGGCTATACGGTCGTGTTATGATGTTAGCGGATCATTAGAAAATGAGATAATGGATAGGTATACATAAATAATAAAGGGTGGTGATGATATTGAAGTACATGGGACTCTAAAATAGAACCCGGACCGTAACCTGTGCCTGAAATTCTGATATAATATATGTGTTACTTGATTACGACATCATATAGGTGTGACTTGATTTCGATATCATATACGTGTGACTTAATTACGATATCATATAGATGTGACTTGATTACGATATGATATAAGTGTGATCTAATCATAATATGATACATGTGGCATGATATTTCTGAGGATAAATTAACGATGTATATTTATGCTGGCAATGATATATGATTGATGTATGCGATTACAGTACTGTACCTTGATCATGACATGATTTGATGATGGTATTATACGAATGATGAGACACGTAGGTGATACTTGACCCGTACCCCGATATTGGGATGCCGTGCGATGGATTTTACCGTACGAGGCATAGATGTGATGATTGATCCGCACTCATGATTCGAGGAAGCCGTACTATATACATGACGCTATTGAGGCTGGATCGCCAACTATTAGAGATATGGATTCAGACCTTAGGTGGACTCTTAGTTCTTATTGACTAGTTTCTTAGGTTTAGATCCTTAGGAGGTTAGATGGACATTAGTTTAGGCTCGAGTCATATAGTTGTAGTTATACTTGTATATCTATTGAGTGGTTGTTGCACATCTGTCTTACATTCAGACCGTAATCATTATGGTGCATGTTCATACATATGTTTCTATAATCAGAATAAAACTTTGCCTGTTAGGACACCAGCACCATTACCGATGATGCGCATATTCCACGCACACTTATTTGCCGGCTCACACACATCATCATCGGTAATTGCTATGTCACGTACACTTTAGATCATATTATCTTTTATTGATAGAATCAGCAAACAGCTAGATCGATATAATATTGTGATTACTCTCTGGTGTTAGTATAGACGTGGCATTTATTACTTAGACATTTCATGCATTCACATTTTCATGTTATCATGCAGTATTATGGGGCATATGCCGACACTTATCATATACTTACTTATGATTTTGGGATTTTGGATTTCTATGAGATTTCTGGATTTTGGGGAAAACCGCAAGAATATATAAAAACTTCTCTCTCTCTCCTCCTCTCTTTTTAAAATATAAGATGCGGTTTTCTCGTGATGTATGTGTCGTCCACCATGAGATTTCATGTTTTCTGTTAGATTTCGAGACCCGATTCGAGGAGTGGATGAACCGTCTCGGGTACATGGTGGGCCCGGTATGGTACCCCGGGGCAAGAAAATCGAGTTGTTGACGATGAGCCTGGCAGGGAAGGACTACCTACGGGTGATGTCTGACGCGGCGGATATCCGGAGGATACCGACCATTGTCATGAGATTTGATGATATGGGCCGATCCAGACTAACGGAGCCCGAGATATTGAGACTATGAGACATTGAGATTATGAGCTATTGAGACTTGAGATTTACATGTTTTGTGTCGATGCTTGACACGGATTTCTATGGATTTCATCGTTGATATTTCAGATTTCTATACACATTTTACTATGATAAAAGCTAAAGATTTCTTATACAGATATATCTAGATTTCAGGATTGGTTATTTTACATTCATGGTGCATGCATACTCATTCACATGGCTTAGTACTATATGAGGCACTGACACGAGCACGGAGCATTTGCACTTACACGTAGCTTATTATCCTGTCTTTACTTGATGACTAGTAGTATATTAGTATATTATTATGACCTAGGATAGCGTCGTGCATTTCGATTTCTTTTCGCAGATATCTTCTACTCACGAGTTGGCAATTCACCCCCGTTGTGCCAAATTTTATTACAGGTATGATGTATAGGTTTTCCTGGCAGCTTGCTGGCACATCTTTTCATTCAGGGTGATTTGCACGGTAGGTTGGTTCACTTGTATCTGGACCGCCATTGTACTTTTATTATTTCATTTGTATTTAGAAAGCTCCATCAACCAAACTTGTATTACTTGATAGTTTACTGGATCAGTTGTTTATTTCGACCTTAGAGTCGCGCTTGTATTATTATGATATCTGGTGGTTTTATTTTCTTTTGAGTTTTGAGCCTCGCCCTTTGGCGTTGTATACTATTATGCATTGGTGTGGTTGTTTCCGCCCGTTGGCGTAGAGCTAGCTCCCGCTTGGGGATGCCTTTTTTATTTTTGTATGTATTTATACTTTTTTGTACCTGTTTGGGGCCAGTTTTTACAAAGGAGACTCTGCCGAAATTTTTGAGAAAATTTGATCTTGGTTTTAAACTTGTTTTTCTATATGTTTTCCTTTACTTCTTCTTCTCTTTATGGTTTAGATTTCTGGGCTTTGGCTTACTTAGGTTACGTTGCGCCTCTAGACGCTTCGTAATCTAAGTGCCGGTCACGTTCCGTACTTTCAGGTCGTGACAAAGTTGGTATCAGAACGCTAGGTTTAACCTTGTATATGTCTAGGGTGACCCTTGGTTGATGGAGTAGGCGACTTAGGTAGAGTGACGTACCGTGGGTATGATCCGCGGCATACTTACGATACGCTACACTTCTTAAGTAGCCTTAGGATGTACATTTGTTTGCACCGCATTTCATTCGTTCCTTTGATCTATCTTCGTCGATATCGGAGGGTGGTTTCTGTTACCACGGGCGCACGGGCAGAAGGAGCTTCGGCTCGAATGCGATAACCATTAGGGTATCGGTTATTCTTGAGGATTGAAGCATTGTTTAGCGTGCGGGAGAAATGTATTCACATGCCGTCTAGACGAAGTTAAAGAATTCGAACGATTGTCAGAAACCCATTTTCCCAAGTTTAAAGTATTCGGAAGAACATGCAGGTATTTCGATGGACCCTCTAGAAGAATGAAACCCTAACTCGACATAATGACCACGAGAATGCCCTTGAACCTTAGGGCTTACGGCAGTTCCGCGGTGCCATTAGTGAGGCTTGGGTTTGCCCTTCTACGGCTGGACCATCGATGCTAGGGTATGTACTGGATATTTTTAAACTGTACTTGAGTGTTGAGCTCTCGGGGAATTATGGGATTTTGATGGATTGATCGAAAAGTTTAATGTAGTCCGGATATCAGGTGAAGGGATCGACAACGTGGGAGAGTTTAGATATTAGTATTGCCGTTGGTAGCTCAGTCAGCACACCTATGAAGAGACAAGTTCGAAGCAGTCGACACCAGAGGAAAGGGGGAAAGAGGCGCACATTGACGATAGTGTTTACGATTGTGATTTGGTGATTTGAATTTCATATTTCCGTTGATTGGATTTTTTTTGGTATTTTGAGGATTTTGTTCTACGATTGGTATTTCTTATGTGTGCATTCATTACATTCTATTCGTGCTTCATATATCAGTTGTATTGATGTTGTTTTGTACATATCCAGTACACTCGATTTGGTTTTATACATTTTGAGATTTTGATTTGATTTCGTGCATATGGGTTACACATGATTTTGACATATGCTTCGACCTAGTTTTCATGCATTTTCGTACCGTGATTTCGATTTTGATATTCGGTGTATGTTTTCATGCACCATGTGCACCTGATTAAGATTCTTGCGCACATTCGGTGCACCTGATACGATTTGTGCACACCAGATGCACTAAATCGTGGTTTTGTGCAGATTAGATGCACCTGATATTAGAGTCGTGCACGCCAGTTGCACTTGACAGATGTTTTTGGTGCATACCTATTGCACTCAGTTTTGTTTTGTGTGTATTCGTGGCATCTGTATTTGGTTTCGATTTCAGTGCGCACCGGATGCACATGATATTTTTATGATGTGATTGGGATTGATTTCAGCTTGAGCAGTATGTTTTTATAATCATTACTATTTGATTTAGTAACCAGGCGGGACGTGTATGTTAAATAAAAGATATATATATATATATATAGCTATTTTTTTTAAATAAACGTCCGCTACTTATGCCGTGGCACGCGCGTCACACGGCGATTTTCAAAAGGGGTTTTTGCATGCTTCTTTATCCAGATGTCTGGACGATTTTATTACGATGCGCATTATATATAACTTATAGTTTTGATATATATTATGTTGGTTTTCGTATTGGGTTTTGATATTTTATTTTCGCCATAACTCCGATGATTGCGTTATGCTTGACGGAGTTGATTTTAGTTATGTATTGATGATTTCAGAGCCCCGACGATTTGAGTGTTTTGGCTGAATGTTATAGTAATTGGGAGGAGTTTTAATTTAAATTCGGGGACCGAATTTCTAAAAGGGGGGAAGATTGTAACGTTTTAAAAATAATTAAATAAATAAATAAAAAATTTTAAGTGAATTTTATGATTTTCGGTAAAGTAAAATGTTGTATTTGTAAAACTAAACTGTAATTATTTTTCACTATAAATTTCAAAATACCTATTTTAAATATGTAATTACTAGTAAATGATGTTTATTTGGTCACTTATAAATTTTTAGTTCAATTAAATATTTTTCCTAAATTAATTATTTTAAATATTAACATAAGCTTTATTTATATACTAAATTGGTGTAAATTACAAATTTGAATGGGTTTAATTAGCAAAAGTGAACCATTACATATTGGAATCAAGTGTGTTTCATGCAAAATTTATTTTCAAAATTTTCCATGGTTCTAGACCATTCTAGGTTAAATGGAGTTAGGAAAATAAAGAATTTTTATTAAATGACTTAATGGAATGATATTTTTGTGAAACCTTCTACACTTTTCTTCACCTTTTCTCACTCTCCTCTCTTTTTCTCACCTCATGGCCAGCCTCACCACCATGGGCAGCCCCAAAATTCCCCCCCCCCCGTCATTTTTGCATTAAAAATCATCAAAATTCATCAAAAATTCAATAAAAAATCCACAAAATCCTAATTAATTCCTACCCTCTATTCTTTGCTCATCTTTACATGGATTTTGGTGATGGAAAGCATTCATTTTGGAGGCTTATTTTCATGTTTGGATTTCATGTTGTGGAAGTATAAATCTTCTTCTTTTGATTTATTGTTATTAAATGTTTCATTTAAGCATGTTTAGATTTAATAAATTAATTCTATTTACAAGTTTTAAAATTCAAGTTAGGGTTTATAAAATCAAATTATGAATTTTATTAATTAAGTAGGGTTATAATAACTAGTTTAACATTTTTTTTGAAATGATAAATCATGCATGGTTGATGTATTGTAATTTGTTCATTGAAATTGTTTAAATCAAGCAATTTTTGCAAACTAGATTTTATTATATTATATATATTGGGGAGATAAAATTCTAATTAATGTTTGTAACACTAGATTGTGGTTTTAGTGAGGATGTTAACTTGTTAGTGGAATGGAAAACTTAATTTGGTTACTAGTTTCTTTTGATAATTGAAAAATACTAATAAAAATGCTATTTTTGCTAACTAGATTTTGGAAATTCTTAAATAAATGAGAGTTAAAATCTAATTTATTATTTCATTATATTACTATCATCATAAATTGTAGTTTGATAAGTTAATTTAAGCAAAATCAAGTTTAGTCGTGAAATTATGAAATTTTTGCTTGCAAGGTGTTGAAATTGATAAAATTGCAAACTAGGAATTTATTTTTAATACAAATTAGTGAAATAAAAATATAGTAATAGTTTCTATAATTTATTTATGTTATTTAATGAATATTATGACCATTAGTTTCTTTTAAACATCAATTTTTGAAGTAAAACGGTAAATTGGCGTTTTCGGGTTTTACGAAATCGGACGATTTGATCAATTTTTAGGGTTTCGATGGATTAAATTATGTTTTATATTATAAGTAATGAGTTTTAAACTACGGGTTGTTTATTGGTTTTTATCTCGGTTAATCGGAGTTTGTACGCCGATATCGAGCGATATTTGGTTATTTTGCGTGAACGGGACATATGTTTTAACCTATGTGCGTTCCGTGCGTCGTTTTGATTTTTGTCCGTAATTCAGTTTACGATACTATATATGTTTGCGTATAGGTACCCCTCACGTGGACTGCGGGCGATGAAGAAGAGGATGGCGACATCATTTTCGGCAGGCAAGGACCAGGTGAGTAGATGTATATCTACGGGGGGAAGTCGGGTGGATGGCGTTTAGCACCCCCGCAAACATAGAATAGGGATAGTACTTATTGTCATTAGGAAGCCAGACGTGACCTTAGAATTTCGGTGAGTAGGACCCTAGTAGTGACCTTAGGTTGGACTAGATTGATTTAGAAAGACTTTACCCGAGGATGAATATCTTGGAGGAGATTCGTAGGTTTCATGTAGATACACACACGCACACACTGAAACTCGACGTGGTGTATACGTGTATGTGTATATATATATAGGACTAGGTGTAGGTATATATATATATACACAATACGTATATGTGATACAAGGATGTGATATGATACACGGGGATGAAACAATATAACTGGGCTTGATGCCGTGATTCTTGGCTATACGGTCGTGTTATGATGTTAGCGGATCATTAGAAATGAGATAATGGATAGGTATACATAAATAATAAAGGGTGGTGATGATATTGAAGTACATGGGACTCTAAAATAGAACCCGGACCGTAACCTGTGCCTGAAATTCTGATATGATATATGTGTGACTTCATTACGACATCATATAGGTGTGACTTGATTTCGATATCATATATGTGTGACTTGATTACGATATCATATAGATGTGACTTGATTACGATATGATATAAGTGTGACCTAATCATAATATGATACATGTGGCATGATATTTCTGAGGATAAATTAACAATGTATATTTATGCTGGCAATGATATATGATTGATGTATGCGATTACAGTATAACACCTTGATCTTGACATATGTTGATGATGATATTATACGAATGATGAGACATGTAGGTGATACTTGACCCATACCCCGATATTGGGATGCCGTACGATGGATTTTACCGTACGAGGCATAGATATGATGATTGATCCGCACTCTTGATTCGAGGAGGCCGTACTACGTACGTGACGCTATTGAGGCTGGATCGCCGACTATTAAAAATATGGATTCAGACCATAGGTGGACTCTTATTTCTTATTGACTAGTTTCTTAGGTTTAGTTCCTTAGGAGGTTAGATGGACACTAGTTTAGGCTCGAGTCATATAGTTGTAGTTATACTTGTATATCACAGATGAGTAGTTATTACACATCCGTCTTTACATTTATACCGTAATCATAATGGTGGATGTTCATTCATATGTTTCTATAATCAGAATAAAACTCTGCCTGTTAGGACACCAGCACCATTACCGATGATGCGCATATTCCACGCACATTTATTTGCCGGCTCACACACATCATCATCGGTAATTGCTATGTCACGTACACCTTAGAACATATTATCTTTTATTGATAGAATCAGCTAGCAACTAGATCGATATAATATTGTGATTACTCTCTGGTGTTAGTATAGACATGGCATTTATTACTTAGACATTTCATGCATTCACATTTTCATGTTATCATGCAGTATTATGGGGCATATGCCGACACTTATCATATACTTACTCATGATTTTGGGATTTTGGATTTCTATGAGATTTCTGGATTTTAGGGAAAACCGCAAGAATATATAAAAACTTCTCTCTCTCTCCTCCTCTCTTTTTAAAATATAAGATGCGGTTTTCTCGTGATGTATATGTCGTCTACCATGAGCTTTCATGTTTTCTGTTGGATTTCGAGACCCGATTCGAGGAGTGGATGAACCGTCTCGGGTACATGATGGGCCCGGTATGGTACCCCGGGGCAAGAAGATCGAGTTGTAGACGATGAGCCTGGCAGGGAAGGACTACCTACCGGTGATGTCTGGCGCGGCGGATATCCGGAGGATACCGACCGTTGTCGTGAGATTTGATGATATGGGCCAATCCGGACTGACGGAGCCCGAGATATTGAGACTATGAGACATTGAGATTATGAGCTATTGAGACTTAAGATTTACATGTTTTGTGTCGATGCTTGACACGGATTTCCATGGATTTCATCGTTGATATTTCAGATTTCACATTTTACTATGATAAAAGCTAAAGATTTCTTATACAGATATATCTAGATTTCAGGATTGGTTATTTTACATTCATGGTGCATGCATACTCATTCACATGGCTTAGTACTATATGAGGCACTGACACGAGCACGGAGCATTTGCACTTACACGTAGCTTATTATCCTGTCTTTACTTGATGACTAGTAGTATATTAGTATATTATTATGACCTAGGATAGCGTCATGCATTTCGATTTATTTTCGCAGATATTTTCTACTCACGAGTTGGCAACTCACCCCCGTTGTGCCAAATTTTATTACAGGTTTTCCTTGCAGCTTGCTGGCATATCTTTTCATTCAGGGTGATTTGCACGGTAGGTTGGTTCACTTGTATCTGGACCGCCATTGTACTTTTATTATTTCATTTGTATCTAGAAAGCTCCATCAACCAAACTTATATTACTTGATAGTTTACTGGATCGGTTGTTTATTTCGACCTTAGAGTTGCGCTTGTATTATTATGATATCTGGTGGTTTTGTTTTCTTTTGAGTTTTGAGCCTCGCCCTTTGGCGTTGTATACTATTATGCATTGGTGTGGTTGTTTCCTCCTGTTGGCGTAGAGCTAGCTCCCGCTTGGGGATGCCTTTTTATTGTTTGTTTGTATTTATACTTGTTTGTACCCGTTTGGGGCCAGTTTTTACAAAGGAGACTCTGCCGAAATTTTTGAGAAAATTTGATCTTGTTTTTAAACTTGTTTTTCTATATGTTTTCCTTTACTTCTTCTTCTCTTTATGGTTTAGATTTCTGGGCTTCGGCTTACTTAGGTTACGTTGCGCCTCTAGACGCTTCGTAATCTAAGTGCCGGTCACGTTCCGTACTTTCGGGTCGTGACACTCTGTGTGGGACTCTAAAGAATCGTCAATACGCCAGCAGTAGGTGATGATCATATCAAACACCCACAAGCTGCAAGCGGTCAGCTAAACGTAACAGCCACCTAGGTATTGAGCGCTCAGAAGATCAACAAGCAAGCCTGTACATTCTCCTGTGAATCCAATCAGTAACACTTCCGTACAGTCCGGTCTCGTCGTCTGATATGTCGCATATCTCGCCTAGGGGTGGTAAACGTCAGACCCCAGTAGCTTGATAAGCCGTGTCGATATGAGGTCTATAACAGTTTGAGAAACTACTGGTAACACTTACCAGTAAATATCAGCAACCCTGGCCAGGGATTTCCAGTTATAGCCAATCGAACACAGCGCAACATCAACTCCCTATACCGGGAGAGACGAATCCCCTCCTATCGCTCATTGCCTCCATGCGATTCGGGACTGTACCCAAAAGCCACCTTTATGAACGCCTTCTTGGACGTGGTATGATGGAAATCAAAGCACGGTGGGAATCACATAAGACTCTATGACGATCTCGGGTCAACAGACTACTCTGTACCAGTGTCACCGGAGAACTGCCATCTGACTTGAGGTATAATACCATCTGGGAGTTCTCGGCGAGTCCGTCCAGTGTACCCAATCTCCACTGAGCACCCGTATACCATCCTTGATGTCAAGCACCGATGGATATGGGATCATCCATCGCCCATCATATGGGTCAAGATGCGTATACGCTAGTCTACTCTGGTGTATCGATGCCCTGTCTCGGTACACCCTTGACTAGGAACTGTTATAGGATGTACTCGTTGACTACCGTGGCCCCACTAGTATGATCTCATCATAGTCCCAGTAGTCGAGTACATATCCTAATGGCTTTATCAACATGTAACATAGAGACAATCAGAATACATGTTAAGATAAAGTACAACCAGATAGCATACTATCATATCGAGCAAGAAAGTCCTCCCTATATATGTCCAAGCATCCATTACAATATACATCATATGTACAGTAATGGCCTCTAGGGCATACATATAACTAACACACAGTCTGGCGTTCTCTGTCTCTGGGTCCATGTTTTCTCTGTGGATCACCAATACCATCATCTCCCGGCTCGACAGCCTGGTTAGGAGCAGCGACGGAAACAGTCCCGCTCTGACGCCTCTCTGAACATCTCCTGGCCAATCAACATGGCCACTTATAACATAGCACGTCAACGATGGCGGCATCTGGCCATCTGAATACATGCCATACAACCGATCCTGGGTCTAAATCTTTATCGCATAGCATTCCGGGAAGGACCTTCCATGGTCTCTTTCGATCTCACCTCTGCCGAACTGTACGGAAGTTGGCACTCTTTACTACATTCGCTTCTGTTCTGGGACAGCTGCGGTTTCATCATGACTTTCCTCTAAAATTGTGGTCGTATCCAACGCCTCTGCATACGTATCAATTCTTTGGCTTCAATGGAGAAGAATGACTCATTAAGGGCTCACACGAATCTCTTATCCACTTTTTTTCAATATCGGCCAATTCGGAATCATCTCTTGGTAGCTGCGTAGACTGAGATCCAATTTGGCTATAGTCATATCCAGAGTCTCTTGTAGGGACTCGAAGTTACAATCTCGGGCATCTTCGCCACTCTGTGGAAGACATCTGGGGCCGATTACGTCCTTTGGGACTCGTCCAAGTCATCGAAGGAATACGCTTTGTCGTCCTCTCTCGATCGACTCACTCCGGGTCTAAGCAAGACCCTTCAAATTAAAGCTGGCTAACTCGACTGATCATGCATTGGGGTATTCAACGAACGAAATATCCCAATCACTTTATCCAATATGGACTAGCAATCTTCCTGTAAACTCAAGTGGCTTTAGCTTTATAAACTCTGGAGGCGACATCCCGTCAATCTCAGCAACAACTGATTCATCTGTCTGCACGGTAAACAACACATCGAAATCTGGAGTAGGCTGTACATCAACAGTCCTTTCAATCTAGCTGGCCTTAAACGATGGTCCGATCATCCAGTGTTGATCCCGAACGCTCGTGTCAAATGAGAAATCCTAGTAAAAACAATAAATCAATACGTTCCTACATCACCAGAATAACATCCTGGTCAGTCCTCGTCCCTGATGAGCTCAATCTGACCACATCTCTAGCCGCAGCTCTCTCTGCTCTCATAGCCATGGTGACAGGCATCGCAAGCAAACATTTATGAGGATAGATCATAGGAACGGATAAAATAACGGATCTCAAGAAATGTACATCCTAAGGTCATTTAAGCGGAGCAATGTATCGTAAGTATGCCGCGGAACATACACACGGTACGTCACTCTACTTAAGTTACCTACTTCATCATCCAAGGTCAACCTACGTAATGCAAGTTCAGGTCTAGCACCCCTTCAGTCAAGTCTATGTTCCGTAAGGTCATGCCTAGGTTCCGAAATATATATGTCCTAGACTCCACATAGTCAACCCTAGACTTGAACCAAGGTTAAACCTAACGCTCTGATACCAACTTTGTCACGACCCGGGAAATTGGCACGTAACCGGCACTTGGATCACGTGAAGCCTATTGGACCCCACCGTAACCCAAGTAAGCCAAAAGCCCAGAAATCCAAACCTTTTAAGGAAAATAATGGAGGTGCAGTTTTGAAATAAAGGTATAATGTAATCAAGTTCTTTCTTTAAAAGTATAAATAATGATATATGGAAATACAAGTGAGTAGTATACTATAGTTGAAAACATTTTCGTCATTTGAAATTTGGGCAGCACCTCCTTTGTAAATTTTGATCCAAAACCAATACATAACAACAATAATATAGGCATCCACAACCGGGAGTTACCTCTTCGCCAATTGGCGGAAACAACCACACAAATAAAAATATACGACGCTCAAGGAGAAGATCAAACAAAGAAACGAAAGTAAAGAAACCAAAACATCATCAAACCCAGAATAAAGAATAATACACACATCTCGCTCTAAGTCTGAAAGAATATACAACTCTGGTTTCTAAGTCTAGTAAATATACAAAGTCTGGTTGATGGAGCTTTTAACTAGATACAATTGATTAAATATATACAAATGATGCTCGCGATCCAAAGTGTACCCCACCTACCAATGCAAATCACCTAAAAGAAAGTTGTGTGGCAGCAAGCCGCTACTGGCCCGGGTGGTCGATCCTGCAAGAAAACTGTGGTACAACGGGGTGAGTTGCCAACTCATGAGTAGAAAATATCAGCATGTACAAATCGAATGAATGACGATCTCCTAGGTCATACAGTAAAATAATCATATAATACCGGGTGATAACAAGGGTAAACGTGTGTACATAAGTATAATAAACGAAGATTATCGTGCCCGTGTCATAATATGGTACCATGTCATCTGAATCATATGTATGTATATATGTGTATCATCTAACGTGTGTCCATCAACGACACATCAAATAATCATAAAACCCGAGTGTCCAGCTGTAGCGCCTTGAAAAGTCATCTTGGTGTTTTCCTGGAAATCGGTGAAAATTCGGTATTTTTCCGTAAACCGTCTTTTTTGTTATTTTGCAGTTTAGGACTAATTATACCTAATTTGGATAGGTAATTGCTAGTTTTTAGTAGATAATGAGTTACTTATTAATTTTTGGTCATTTAAAAATTTTTCCCTATTTTTCAATTTTTTAATATTATTTTAAGCCTGTAAGAAAATACATTAAATTAGCGATAAATACAAATTTAAATGGGCTAAATTTAAGCTTTAAAATTATGTTAATTAAAATCTAGTTGTAATATAAATTTTTAGTATTTTATTTCAAGTTTTAATGGGTTTTTATGATGGAAAACAAAAATATAATTTTTTTGAACTAAAACTTACAAATATGAACTTGTGGGGGGTCTTTTTTGCATAGAACCTTTTTGTATTCACTCCCACTCACCCCCACAACCCAAGGCCGGCCCCACCACTGCTGCAGCAGCCCCCATCCCTCTCTTTTTGACTTTAAGTCTTGTGAATGAATTGTTTTGAGTAGGATTTAAATATAGTATTTAGGTGGGGGTATTATGGTATTTTTCGGGGGGCTTTGACTAAGACTTTTTATACTAACCCCTCACATCCCCCATTCCCCTCTCTCTCCACTGAAATTCTGCTGTTGTAGCAGTCCCCTCCCCCTCTTTGCCTCATCTCTTTTCTTCATCAAAGTTAATCCAAAATTTGCTCCAAAAATCAACAATTTCCTTCACAATTTCAACACAAAACCTTATTCTATCTCTTCTCAAGCCCAAAATGGTTTAAATCTTGGAGAAAGATGGTATCTTGGGAGGCTATAGCAACATAGGGTTTGGGCTTGTGAGGTATAATTTCAATCCTTGGCTAATTTGTAGTTAAAGTGTGCTAATTAGAACTTGAAAATTGTTTTAGTGTTAAAATTATAGATAATTTCTAATCTAGTTTTTTTTTTGTTCATGGTTTGAATTTAAACTAGGGTTTTAGAAATCATTAGTAGGTTAATTAAATCTATTTTGTTATCTAGTTATTTTGTTAGCCTAATCTAAGTAGTTAACTTGTCTTTTGGACTTTAAATTAGAGTTAATTTAGTGTATCATGTATGATTTGCGTTGGATTTTGCTAACTTTGAAAAATCAAGAAAGGGTTTGGTTGTGGAATATAGGTTTTGAAGCATGGTTAATGTGTTGAAATTTTGTGTAGTGGCTATCTAATGGTGTGACTTGGATGATTATGCTAGATTGTAGTCCTTTTTATCGCAAAACGGCGATGTTGCGCCGATTTTTGGAATGTTTGTGCTTACTAGTTTTGTTATAAAATTATGTGATGAATTATTTTTGATATCTTGATGATTGTATTGGCTTATCCTATGACATTTAGGATGTGTGAGTGCGGATTTTTGAGTGATCGGGTTTTAGCTTTGCCGGGCGACCAAATCGACGATTTTAGTTAGTTTTTGCGATTTTCGCGTGTGTTCCGCGCACCTTGTGCACGTTGTACCTAGCTTGTGAACGTTAGTATTTTTGTTTGGGATTTGCGTCGTTTCATGGTATGTAACCTTATGTTTGGTATTGATGTAAATTCCAGGTTCGGTCGCGGAGACGTCAGACGCGGCACGAAAGGGGAAAGCGGTGGTTGGACGTGACTAGCTAGAGATTCCGGTGAGTAGATGTAACATCTACGGGGGACTATCGTTGAATGGCGCAAGCCGCCCGATAGTTTTAGTAGCTTAAAAAGATTCTTAGTAATGTTAGTAATTAGGGGTGTAATACTTGTATAATTATTTGCTACATCCATGCCTTATATTGACATACATATGCGAACCCATTCTATAGGACACCTGCACCATTGCCAGGGTTTTTATATGCAGCACGAGCACTATTCATGCTTACACCCACGCCGTGGTAATTGTCATGCCACCACACTAGATAACCTATAATTTGAAACCTTTTACTATAATTGATACTTAAACTTGTGCTATTGCCTTTAAATCCTTAAAATAACATCGTAGAATTGCTATTCATGTGCATGTATATCATTATATCATTTGCTCATGCCTAGTCTATTAATCATACATTGTAACTTGAACATTAATACATATGCATTCATTATCATTGACGTATGCATTCATGATAATTTCTTGAGATTTATGATATTTCTGTATTTCTGGGGAAAGCCGCAAAATTTCTAAAACTTATTACCCTTTTTAAAATATGCAAAATTGCGGTTTTCTAGTGATGTAAAGTGTCGTCCACCATGAGTTTGCTGTAGTTTTCGAGATCCGTGTCGAGGAGTGGAGGAACCGTCACGGGTACATGGTGGGCCCGGTAAGGTACCCCGGGGCAAGAGGAATGTGTTGCTGACGTTGAGCCTGGCAGGGGATGGACTACCTACCGGTGACTGTTTTGGCACGGCGGATATCGAGAGGATACCGACCGTGGCCGCGAGATGATGAGATATCGATATTTGAGATGGGTCAGCCGGACGGCTGAGGCCAGAGATACATTGATATGAGATTTGAGACAGTTTTGAGGTGTCGTTGCTGGACACGGATTCTGGTTGATTCTATTGGTATTGTGCTGATATTTCAAAAGAGATACCTAAAGGAAAAAGTTGATTTCTTATATTTACACATGCGGATCACGAGTATATTCATATTGCATACATACCTGTTAGTATATTCATATTGCATACATACCTGCTATTATATCCTGCCATACCTGTATTATAGATGCTAGGATGCTTGTGTGCATACTTGCGATAGCCTCTGTAGATGTTATTTACTACTCACGAGTTGGCAACTCACCCCCGTTGTGCCACAGTCTTTTGCAGGTCCGCTCCGTCAGCACAGTAGCGGCGGGCGCACCGCTTCTTTTGCCTCTTTTGCCAGGACTCGAGGTTTTTGCTCGTAGGTGGGTGGTGTTATTATTTTTGTACCATCTTGTATATTCTTTGTATCTAGAGTACTCCATCTACTCTATCTACCAGTATTGTTGTACATTGACCTAGAGATGAGACTGTGAGATTTGTGGACTTTTTATGCTGTATTTTGGGGTCGAGCTCACTTGAGTCGACATGCTGTTTTTCTCATGCTTCTTTATGATTATTTTGCATGTTGTTGTTTTATAATGCGTGGGATTTGTGACCGCCTTGTGGCGAAGAGCTAGCTCCCGCTTGGGGATGCCTTATTTGTTGGATTTATATATATTCTTGTTGTACCCATTTTGGGGGCCAGTATTTACAAAGGAGACTCTGCCGAAATTTTCGGAAAAATTAATATTGTTTTTAAAAAAGGTTTTATATGACTTACTTGATAAACTCGCTTTTAATTGATTGGTTTTTCTTCACTCTTTTGCTTATTTGGTTTTGGTTTCTGGGCTTTGGCTTACTTATTTTACGGATGCCTTGAGACGTTTCGTAATTTAAGTGCCATTCACGTTCCGTACTTTTCGGGTCGTGACAAAGTTGGTATCAGAGCAATAGGTTTTTCCTTTTTGAGTGTAGGATGACCCTTGGTAGATGGAGTAAGTGACTTAAGTAGGGTAACGTAGCGTGTGTATGTCCGCGGCATACTTACTATACGGTACTCCGCCTAAGTGACTTTAGGATATACTTGCTTGAAATTCCTTCTTCAATTCCGTGTATCCTATGATTCTATTGCACTGTTCTTATTACCCCTTTTTCCTGTACCAGCCACTATGCCGCCGAAGGCTACGAGGGCACAGAGGGCTGCCGCCCGAGACGAGATTCGAGCTGGCTCGTCCGAGACGAGGACTGAGCAGGGGGGTATACCTACGCCTCAGGGACAGACTGATCCGCATTCCCCAGGTCGCATGGACAGGCTAGAGTCTGGTATGGAGGAGCTACGACAGATGATGGGAGGTATGCAGGAGCTACGACAGATGGTGGGATCCTTAGTAGAGGTCAATCGAGCGCAGAGATCGGATACTACTCCCCTTACGGTCGTTTCGAGACCGAGTCGGATTCGCACTGATATGTTAGCACCTAGGCGTGTTCGCAGAGGCCGTGGCGGATTCTTTAGGGGCCAGTTGTATCGCCATCACCCATATGGTTAGCAGCCATGGTTAGGATGTTTTCGGTGTGGTAGCCTGCATCATCGTATCAGAGACTGTCCGGTGAGACGACAGGGAGCAGCGACAGTTCCACATGTTACCCTACTACCATCACCTCCTCCTCCTCAGAGAGCTCTACTTCCTACCACTGGCGATGCTCCACGTCAGATAGGTGCACCCAAAGGCCGTGGACGCGGCGGTCCTATCCAGAGGGGACGAGGAGGCAGAGGCCGAGGCCAAGGACAGCCCACTATCGGTGGAGGACAGGCCCGAGTGTTCGCTTTGACACTGCAGGATGCACAGGCATCCAACGCCATTGTGACAGGTACCTTTCCAGTTTGTTCTTTCGACGCATGGGTATTATTCGACCCAGGTTCCACACATTCGTACGTATCTACACACTTTGCACCGATGTTGGGTCATGAGTCGTCGTCGTTAGATCAGCCGCTTGTTGTTATTACCCCGGTAGGTGAGTCGTTTGTCGCTCGTTTTGTGTTTCGATTGTGTTCCGTTCGTATCGGGGAGAGGGACTCGTCGGTTGATTTGATTCTCCTCGATATGTTGGACTTTGATGTGCTTCTGGGCATGGATTGGCTAGCCACATGTTATGCTTTAGTGGACTGCCGTGAGAAAGCAGTCAGATTTAGCTTTCCGGGAGAGCCAACCTTGTTATTCAGGGAGACCGCAGCGTCACCCTTCCCAGCTTGATTTCGTCTCTTCGCGCTGGTCAGCTCTTATGGAAAGGATGTCAGGGATTCTTAGCGTATATTTGTGATACTCGAGCTGCAGAGGTTCCGTTGGACCGGGTCCCGGTTGTTTGTGAGTTCCCTGATGTTTTCCTTGATGAGCTTCCTGGGCTACCACCTGAGCGCGATGTTGAGTTCTGCATTGACTTGATTCCCGGCTCGGGGCCTATTTCTCTACCGCCTTATCGGATGGCCCCGGCAGAGCTTAGAGAGCTGAAGGATCAGTTGCAGGATTGTTAGATAAAGGGCTTATTCGACCTAGTGTTTCTCCGTGGGGCGCTCCGGTCCTGTTTGTCAAGAAGAAGGACGGCAGTTTGCATTTGTGTATCGACTACCGCCAGCTGAACACGGTTACCGTGCGGAACAGATATCCGTTGCCACGCATTGATGATTTGTTCGACCAGATTCAGGGTGCGGGGTATTTTTTTTTTCGAGGATCGACTTGCGATCAGGGTACCATCAGCTGCGAGTTCGACAGGAGGATATACCGAGGACAGCTTTCCGCACGCGCTACGGCCACTATGAGTTTTTGGTGATGTCGTTCGGACTCACCAACGCCCCAGCAGCATTCATGGATTTGATGAACCGTACATTCAGGCCGTATCTTGACTTGTTCATCATCGTGTTTATCGACGATATCTTGGTGTAATCCCAGAGCAGAGAGGAGCACGAGCAGCACTTGCGGATTACGTTACAGACTCTGAGGGAGCACCAGCTGTTCGCAAAGTTCTCCAAGTGTGCATTCTGGCTGGACAGCGTCGGATTCTTGGGTCACGTGATTACGAGAGACGGCATATGTGTGGACCCGAAGAAGATTGAGGCTGTTCAGCAGTGGCCCCGACCTACATCGGTTACTGAGATCCGTAGTTTTCTAGGCCTGGCAGGCTACTACAGGCGTTTTGTTCAGGACTTCTCTCGTATAGCTGCACATTTGACCGGTTTGACCCGGAAGGGAGTTCCTTTTGTTTGGACAGAGGAGTGCGAGCGCAGTTTTCAGCAGCTACGGACTTGTTTGACTACGGCGCCGGTATTATCTTTGCCTTTGGGATCAGGCAGATTTGTGGTCTACCGTGATGCTTCACGAGTAGGGTTAGAATGCGTATTGATGCAGCATGGCCGGGTGATCGCATATGCTTCTCGGCAGTTAAAGAAGCATGAACAGAACTACCCCACTCACGATTTGGAGATGGCTGCAGTGGTCCTTGCACTGAAGATTTGGCGACATTACCTATACGGCGAGCCGTGTCAGATATTCACTGATCACAAGAGCATAAAGTACATATTTCAGCAGCGAGACCTGAACCTCAGACAGCGTCGTTGGATGGAGTTGGTGAAAGACTACGACTGCGAGATCTTATATCACCCAGGCAAGGCGAATGTTGTGGCAGATGCTTTGAGCAGGAGGCCCGGGGGTAGTCTATCCTATTTGCGCGCAGTGCAGAGGCAGTCGACAAGCAGATTGGCAGATTTTATGCAACAGCCGAGTTGAGTTCGAGTTCACTCAGACATGGAGACAGCTCGCGCATGTTCGTGCACGCCCACAGTTGCTTGACCGTATATATGAGGCACAGCGCAGAGACGACCGTTGCTCAGAGATCATGGCACAGATGGGACAGGGCAGATTTTCCGAGTTCGTGATTGATGATCAGGGGATTTTACGCTATGGATCTAGACTGTGCATACCAGATGCTGATGGATTGCGGCGCGACATTCTTGAGGAGGCACACCGATCAGTGTATAGTGTCCACCCCGGTTCCACCAAGATGTACCATGATATGAGAGAGACCTACTGGTGGGACGGGATGAAGAGGGACATCGCGGAGTTCGTATCGAGATGCCTGACTTGTCAGCAAGTAAAGGCCGAGCACCAGAGGCCCGCAGGAGAGCTACAGCCGTTACCCATTCCGGAGTGGAAATGGGAGCAGATTTCGATGGATTTCGTTGTGGGTCTACCCAGGACCAGTCGAGGGTATGACTCCATCTGGGTGATCGTAGATTGATTGACGAAAGCGGCTCACTTCCTGCCAGTGAAGACCACTTTCAGCTTCGCTCAGTATGCCCAGCTTTACATCGACGAGATCGTGCGGTTGCATGGCGTACCGACTTGTATCGTGTCAGATCGAGGCACCCAGTTCACCAGCCGACTTTGGCAGAGACTTCAGGAGGCTTTGGGCACTCGTTTGAGCTTCAGCACAGCGTTTCATCCGCAGACCGATGGCCAGTCAGAGCGGACTATTCAGACTCTCGAGGACATGCTCAGAGCGTGCATTTTAGACTTCGGCGGTAGCTGGGATTGTCATTTACCGTTAGTGGAGTTCTCCTACAACAACAGCTTTCAGGATACTATTCAGATGGCACCTTTCGAGGCATTGTATGGGAGGAGATGCAGATCGCCCGTTTGTTGGACAGAGCTCAGCGAGAGCAGTATACTGGGGCCGCAGCTTGTTGAGGAGACGACAGTGAAGATACAGTTGATTCGAGACCGGATGAGAGCAGCTCAGAGCAGGCAGAAATCGTATGCAGACAGGCGCCGTCGCAGACTAGAGTTCGCAGTTGGCGATCATGTTTTTCTGAGGGTCTCTCCGATGAAGGGCGTGATGCGATTTGGGCGAAAAGGAAAGCTTAGTCCTAAATTTGTGGGTCCCTTCGAGATCCTCGAGCGGGTCGACGCAGTTGCGTATCGTTTGGCTCTTCCACCCAGCTTTCCCGATGTTCACCCCGTCTTCCATGTTTCGATGCTCCGCAAGTACCTTCACGACCCTTCGCATGCGATTCAGCACCCGACAGTCCAGTTAGAGCGCGACCTTTCTTTTGCAGAGCAGCCGGTGGCCATCCTGGATCGGCAGGTGAAGAAGTTGAGATCGAAGATTATACCAACCGTCAAGGTCCTTTGGCGTAGCCCGAGCAGCGAAGAGGTTACCTGGGAGACCGAGGGCGAGATGAGGAAGAAATATCCCCATCTCTTTGAAGGTACGCGTAGCTATATTTTTTAAATTCGGGGACCGAATTTCTTTAAGGGGGAAGATTGTAGCGCCTTGAAAAGTCGTTTTGGTGTTTTCCTGGAAATCGGTGAAAATTCGGTATTTTTCCGTAAACCGTCTTTTTTGTTATTTTGCAGTTTAGGACTAATTATACCTAATTTGGATAAGTAATTGCTAGTTTTTAGTAGATAATGAGTTACTTATTAATTTTTGGTCATTTAAAAAATTTTCCCTAATTTTCAATTTTTTTAATATTATTTTAAGCCGGTAAGAAAATACATTAAATTAGCGATAAATACAAATTTAAATGGGCTAAATTTAAGCTTTAAAATCATGTTAATTAAAATATAGTTGTAATATAAATTTTTAGTATTTTATTTCAAGTTTTAATGGGTTTTTATGATGGAAAACAAAAATATAATTTTTTTGAACTAAAACTTGCAAATATGAACTTGTGGGGGGTCTTTTTTGCATAGAACCTTTTTGTATTCACTCCCACTCACCCCCACAACCCAAGGCCGGCCCCACCACTGCTGCAGCAGCCCCCATCCCTCTCTTTTTGACTTTAAGTCTTGTGAATGAATTGTTTTGAGTAGGATTTAAATATAGTATTTAGGTGGGGGTATTATGGTATTTTTGGGGGGCTTTGACTAAGACTTTTTACACTAACCCCTCACATCCCCCATTCCCCTCTCTCTCCACCGAAATTCTGCTGTTGTAGCAGCCCCCTCCCCCTCTTTGCCTCATCTCTTTTCTTCATCAAAGTTAATCCAAAATTTGCTCCAAAAATCAACAATTTCCTTCACAATTTCAACACAAAACCTTATTCTATCTCTTCTCAAGCCCAAAATGGTTTAAATCTTGGAGAAAGATGGTATCTTAGGAGGCTATAGCAACATAGGGTTTGGGCTTGTGAGGTATAATTTCAATCCTTGGCTAATTTGTAGTTAAAGTGTTCTAATTAGAACTTGAAAATTGTTTTAGTGTTAAAATTATAGATAATTTCTAATCTAGTTTTTTTGTTGTTCATGGTTTGAATTTAAACTAGGGTTTTAGAAATCATTAGTAGGTTAATTAAATCTATTTTGTTATCTAGTTATTTTGTTAGCCTAATCTAAGTAGTTAACTTGTCTTTTGGACTTTAAATTAGAGTTAATTTAGTGTATCATGTATGATTTGCGTTGGATTTTGCTAACTTTGAAAAATCAAGAAAGGGTTTGGTTGTGGAATATAGGTTTTGAAGCATGGTTAATGTGTTGAAATTTTGTGTAGTGGCTATCTAATGGTGTGACTTGGGTGATTATGCTAGATTGTAGTCCTTTTTATCGCAAAACGGCGATGTTGCGCCGATTTTTGGAATGTTGCTTACTAGTTTTGTTATAAAATTATGTGATGAATTATTTTTGATATCTTGATGATTGTGTTGGCTTATCCTATGACATTTAGGATGTGTGAGTGCGGATTTTTGAGTGATCGGGTTTTAGCTTTGCCGGGCGACCAAATCGACGATTTTAGTTAGTTTTTGCGATTTTCGCGTGTGTTCCGCGCACCTTGTGCACGTTGTACCTAGCTTGTGAACGTTAGTATTTTCGTTTGGGATTTGCGTCATTTCATGGTATGTAAACTTATGTTTGGTATTGATATAAATTCCAGGTTCGGTCGCGGAGACGTCAGACGCGGCACGAAACGGGAAAGCGGTGGTTGGACGTGACTAGCTAGGGATTCCGGTGAATAGATGTAACATCTACGGGGGACTATCGTTGGATGGCGCAAGCCGCCCGATAGTTTTAGTAGCTTAAAAAGATTCTTAGTAATGTTAGTAATTAGGGGTGTAATACTTGTATAATTATTTGCTACATCCATGCCTTATATTGACATATATATGCGAACCCATTCTATAGGACACTTGCACCATTGCCAGGGTTTTTATATGCAGCACGAGCACTATTCATGCTTACACCCATGCCCTGGTAATTGCCATGCCACCACACTAGATAACCTATAATTTGAAACCTTTTACTATAATTGATACTTAAACTTGTGCTATTGCCTTTAAATCCTTAAAATAACATCGTAGAATTGCTATTCATGTGCATGTATATCATTATATCATTTGCTCATGCCTAGTCTATTAATCATACATTGTAACTTGAACATTAATACATATGCATTCATTATCATTGACGTATGCATTCATGATAATTTCTTGAGATTTATGATATTTCTGTATTTCTGGGGAAAGCCGCAAAATTTCTAAAACTTATTACCCTTTTTAAAATATGCAAAATTGCGGTTTTCTAGTGATGTAAAGTGTCGTCCACCATGAGTTTGCTGTAGTTTTCGAGATCCGTGTCGAGGAGTGGAGGAACCGTCACGGGTACATGGTGGGCCCGGTAAGGTACCCCGGGGCAAGAGGAATGTGTTGTTGACGTTGAGCCTGGCAGGGGATGGACTACCTACCGGTGACTGTTTTAGCACGGCGGATATCGAGAGGATACCGACCGTGGCCGCGAGATGATGAGATATCGATTTTTGAGATGGTTCAGCCGGACGGCTGAGGCCAGAGATACATTGATATGAGATTTGAGACAGTTTTGAGGTGTCGTTGCTGGACACGGATTCTGGTTGATTCTATTGGTATTGTGCTGATATTTCAAAAGAGATACCTAAAGGAAAAAGATGATTTCTTATATTTACACATGCAGATCACAAGTATATTCATATTGCATACATACCTGTTAGTATATTCATATTGCATACATACCTGCTATTATATCCTGCCATACCTGTATTATAGTTGCTAGGATGCTTGTGTGCATACTTGCGATAGCCTCTATAGATGTTATTTACTACTCACGAGTTGGCAACTCACCCCCGTTGTGCCACAGTCTTTTGCAGGTCCGCTCCGTCAGCACAGTAGCGGCGGGCGCACCGCTTCTTTTGCCTCTTTTGCCAGGACTCGAGGTTTTTGCTCATAGGTGGGTGGTGTTATTATTTTTGTACCATCTTGTATATTCTTTGTATCTAGAGTACTCCATCTACTGTATCTACCAGTATTGTTATACATTGACCTAGAGATGAGACTGTGAGATTTGTGGACTTTTTATGCTGTATTTTGGGGTCGAGCTCACTTGAGTCGACATGCTGTTTTTCTCATGCTTCTTTATGATTATTTTGCATGTTGTTGTTTTATAATGCGTGGGATTTGTGACCGCCTTGTGGCGAAGAGCTAGCTCCAGCTTGGGGATGCCTTATTTGTTGGATTTATATATATTCTTGTTGTACCCATTTTGGGGGCCAGTATTTACAAAGGAGACTCTGCCGAAATTTTCGGAAAAATTAATATTGTTTTTAAAAAAGGTTTTATATGACTTACTTGATAAACTCGCTTTTAATTGATTGGTTTTTCTTCACTCTTTTGCTTATTTGGTTTTGGTTTCTGGGCTTTGGCTTACTTATTTTACGGACGCCTTAAGACGTTTCATAATTTAAGTGCCATTCACGTTCCGTACTTTTCGGGTCGTGACACCAGCATCGACACTCGAAACATCATAAAACCCATGTTCAGTATCGACACGTAAATCCTCATATCTCAGGCATTGTCTCATCGGATCGGCCTTCATATCCATCTGCCTTAATCGCTCCGGTCAGTATCCTCCGGATATCTGCCGAGTCCAATACCATCACCGGTAGGCAGTATTCCCCTGCAGGGCTCAACGTTTCTCTATACGATCTTCTTGCCCTGGGGTACCGTATCAGGTCCACCATGTACCCGTAAACGGTGCCTCCACACTCCTCGAATCAGGTAATATCATAGCTCAGAACCGAGAAATCTCATGGTGTACGTTGAAATATCATATCAAGAGAAACCGTATTTTTAAAACAATCATAAGACTTTAAAAATGTATATGCGGTTCTCAAATCCAGAAATCTCATGAAAACAGAATCGCATATGCATGTAACCACAATGGAACAGTAAGTACAAGCACAGAACAATACTATAAGATATAACTGGTATTTTCATATAAGCATGTCATGTAACTATGTAAGGAAGTGCAATATCTAAACTAATAACTTTAATTCTACAATTTAGGGAACAATACAGCGATATAACGGTTTCTAATGTGTACGTGGCATGACAATTACCGATAATGAGTGTGTGAGCCAGCGAGTATGTGTACATGCAACATGCGCATCATCGGTAATGGTGCATGTGTCCTAACAGACGAAGTCATATAGAGATAAGTACAGGGAACACATGAAAGTGTGTCTTAGCACCTCTACAAGGTTTCCACATGCATCAAGTATGCAATTTAAAAAATCTAGAGGTTTAAGCCACTCTAACCTAGAATCGAACTAGAGAATTAGGGTTTGTAAGAAAGTAAACAAGCTTTACACTAAGTGAATAGAGAATACAACCTTTGAAGACCGGTCATTCACTTCTAAAGCTCCAAGTAGCAGTCCCTAAGCTCCAAGTAGTAGTCCCTAGAACTCTTCTTAGGCTCCACTTGGTGAAAGGAACGAGCTTGCTTCGTTGTCTTCGAGGTCGAAGATGATCCACCTTGAAGTTTCTCTAACTCAAGCTACATCTTCACTAATAAAGAATTAGTGAAGAAAACAGCCTAATCTTATGGGCTAGATAAATGTAGGTTGATGAAGTAGGAATTTTGCTCACTTTAGAAATCTATTTCTCTTTTTCTTTCTTCAACTTAAGAAAACCTAGAGAAGAAGAAGATGGACATGGGTGAAGAAATATCTCAAGTGTGATAATGAGAAAGTTAACCATGGGCTAAAGATAATGGTTGGGTGAGAAAATATCTAGAATAAAAACAAAATTAGCGAGATGAGTCATGGCTTCTACATACTTCTATAAGAATCTAAGCCATGCTCATTTCCAACTAATTTTTATTTTCCTCTTAATAAATAATCACCCAATAATCTTTTTGGTCATGGTGTGAGTCTCATACACCCATGTTCAATGTATCATCAAACATGATACAAAATATAAATACATATATTAATATATATCACATATATATTAAATGTATTAGAACAGAAGAAAATCTTTAGCGAGCACAATATTAGTTAATATATATTAATATATCAAATATAAAAATATATATCAAATTACTAAATCAACACTTGATTCAATAATCCGGTCATATCATATATAACCGACTAATATCACTTATATGTATATCACATTATCGAATAAACACTTGATTCAATAACTCAGTCATATCACATATAACCGACAACATTCAATATACTATATCAAATCAACTCTTGATTCAATAATCCGGTCATATCATATATAACCGGCCAATATCAAATATATATACATATAACATATCATTGAATCAACACTTGATTCAACAATCTAGTTATTGTTAGTGTATATGCCCTAGAGGCCATTATTGTATCATACTGGTCTGTATATTACTTAATGGAAGCTTGGGATATTCACAGTTGTATTGACAGTCTTGCTCAAAATGGTAGTATGCTACTTGGTTCATTTCTACTTCAATATGTGCAATGGGTTTCATTTAGCATATCGTTTATACATATTAGTAGAGCCCTTAGGATCTTTGCTTGGTTACCAGCGTTGTGATGGCAGTTACACTAGTGGGGGCTGGGTAATCTACAAGTACATCCTTATACATGTCCCTAGTCGTAGGATTATCGAGACCGGGCATCGATACTCCGGATTAGACTAGTGTATACGCTTCTTATCCCAGCAGGGGGAGATGGTCTGTCCCACAGCCATTAGTACATCGTACTGGAGATAGTATGCAGGTGTTCGTTAGGTTACAAGTACACTGGACATGACTCGTCGGAAACTGTTTGTTGGTATTATACCCCTTGTCGGGTAGCAGTTCCTAGGTGACATGAGTACAGCTTAGTCCGTCGACTTGACACTGCTACTTTGCCTCGAGAGTGTAGGGATTCCTTAGCACCATCCTAGGGTTTAGGTTGCATCACATATGTTATAATAAAAATTTAGTGGGTGCTAAACAATATCAACCATGAATCGAACTAGAAAATTAGGGTAACAACAACTAGTATCATATACTAAAAAGTGTCTAACACTAAGAGGTAAGTAATACAACCTTTGTAGACCTCCTCTTGTGACTCCTTGGATCAATTAGGGTCTGAACTGGTTCGCTTGAATCCTTCCAAGTCCATGACGATCCACCACGGAGTCCCTTTGTTCAAGCTCCTAGCTTCACTTGATCTTTGATGCAACCCAAACCATAGGATGGTGCTAAGGAATCCCTACAGTGGTATCAAAGCCAAGCTAAAAACTTAGACGATATTAGATAAATTACGAAAACGAAACAACTCCGAAAATACGATAAACTGAAACCCTGAAATATTGCTCTCTGTCGATTTTTAAATGACTCGAATTTTTTTTAAGAAACTGCGGAAGCTTGCATATGATGTACTGAGAACACTAGAGAAAAACGAGGCCCATCCACCGGTTTTGAACAGGCCACATACCCCATTTTTCCGGCCTGGCCGGCCCCCTTCATTCCAAACTGCTTCGTTTTCCTCTGGTGCTCTGGTCTGTAGATTTTGGGGTTTCAGGTATTGTTTGTTTAGCCCAAAATTTTATGTGATGTTAATTTTGGTTAGGGGATAATTCGGAGTATTTCGTAGTCGTAATTTTAACATTGTTTTTGGTAACTTGACAGCGTTTAACAGTTCGAGCGAACATCAATCACCCCCTCATTACTCTCGCTGGAAATTTTCCAAGTGTTGGAATTTCTAAGTTAAAGATATTTGAAAGTTCATGCAAGTAACCATATGGACCCTCTAGAGGAACGTAACCCTAACTCGATTGTATGACCATGGAACCGCGGCCAAACCTTAGGGTTTGTCGTAGTCCCGTGGCGCCATAGGTGAGGCAAGGGTTGACCCTTCTACGGTTGGTCCATAGGCACTGTGGCATGTTTTGGGTATTTTAGCTTTGCTCAAGTGTTGAGCTCTCGGGGAAATTTATGGGTGTTTGTTGATTCGATCGAAACGTTTAACATCATCTAGATATTTGTGAATGTGATACAATAATTAGAATCTACACTAATTAGTTTTGTGAAAAGTAATTAGTTGCGTGTAAATCTAACATTTTGGCCTCGGGTAGAATCGGGAATCTTGTTGAATTACTCGACTTCTTTTGAAAAAGGTGTTTTCATAGATGAGACCCAAATGTAAGATTTGCATCGTTAGGCATGAAATCCAGAATATGTGATATTCCGGGTTTATGATGTCTAAAGGCAGTGTTGATTCCAATTGTTATAGTTTTTCACTTTCTTTTCTGTGACCGTAAGTGTAGTATGTGGTGTATCGTCGGTTTCGTTGCTATACATCAACGACAATTGGGGTACGCATATTTACTTACGTTGATGATATGTGATAATATGTGTTGCTGAGATATGATGTACAGGATCGTCGTGAATGAATGGCCGGGGGTTTTATGTGAGATGAGAGTTTTTCTTTTCATTCATGTAAAATTCTTTGTATGTAATATTCTTTATTGGGGCACTTCCGGGTTGAGGATGATGTCACCATTGTTGTATATTATTTACTTTTCCTCATTAGGATAGACCCAAGGTGAGGAGCATAAGTGACCGGGTTCTAGGGTCCAGTGGGAGGCCATCTCGAGGAGTCGAGATCGGGTCTCCTAACTCTAGAATTGGTAGGGTCACTTGCTGCTCTCATAGGGGTATAGGGGTGTGGGCTTGGCTATTCACCGCGACCGTGGAATCCGTATTTTCTATTGTTGGCTAAATACAAAATATGGACCTCCTAGTATATCCTGTATTTTCATATATGTGCTTCTGCTGTTGATATTCTATGATGTGATCACTTTATATGCTGAGACGAATGATGTATTATATATATGATATATAATAAACGTTGCTTATGTTTTGCATCCACGCTAGTCCCGCTCCTCTATGCCGTTAGTTAAGTAACCTAACGGTACATAACGGGACATTGTGGCGAATGCGGATGGCATAAGCGTACGTTCTATTTTCGTTTCTTTTCTGTAATGGCTTAAGGGCTTAAATGATGGGACTACATTAATGAGATTAATGTAAAGAAAAAAGAACCTAAAAAGATGTTGTAGAATCGGATTTGAAACCTACTCGGCTTTTTATGAAAAAGCAAGTTTTCAAAGTGCGGAGCTTAAGCCACTCCTTTTAAAACCATTGGATTCTACAACGATATCAAGTTCAAAGCATTAAAGGTTTTCTTAAAAACTATTCGCAGCCCTTCGTCATTTTAGGAAGTAGAGTATTTAGTATTCGTGCTGCGTATTTTGACTTTAGTTAAGGCACAGTGTACGGTAGCTAAGTGATGTCTTCCTACACCACATATGATGCGATTAGTTAGGACATTCATATGATTATGTTGACTATAGTTATGGGTCATATGGGTGGGTCTAGTTAATCACGAAATGACGGGAAGAACTTGACTATTACTTATGATATGTTGACTATAGTTAAGGTCATGAGTGCTAGGGGTAAAAACCATATCGGGAGTTTCAAGAGTTGAAATTTGCAATGAGATTGCATACCTTCTATGTAATAGTAGGATCCCGATCCCACTGTGAGCAAAAGTTGCTCCCAGGAGAGTTTTGCACTTTACAATTAGCTAACCTATTAGGTGTCTAGAAAGGTGTCAACGGGGCTACGCCTCTGGGAAAATGAGGTTTATTCTAATTAGGTCCGTGCGAAAGCACGAGAAACCTCCCTCAAAGTACTGGCACTGGCCTGGCTGAATGGTTAGCGAAGTTGTAGAATGTAATTAATCCTGGCTAATTTTCTTTTTAAGGTTTGAAGGAAAATTTGATAAAAGCAGTGGGAGACATCGATTAGATAAGATAAATAACCAATCTGATCTTTACAAGAGCTTTTGCTGAGTGTATTCTTTTCTCTCTCCTAATGGCAGATAACCATGACTGGACTTAAGCTACTGTTAGAGAAAAATAAGCTAACTGGGCCAAACTATAAAGATTGGCTGAGGAACATTAACATTGCTCTCACATATGATAAAGTATCATATGTCCTATGTTAGTGTTTATGCCCTAGAAGGCCATTACTGTATCATACTAGCTTGTATATTACTTAATGGAAGCTTGGGATATTCACATGTATATAACAGTCTTGCTAAACATGGTAGTATGCTACTTGGTTTTTCTATCTTAATATGTTAGTGTACGTATTGATAGAGCTCTTAGGATCTTGCTTGTCTACCAGCGTTGTGATGGCAGTCACACTAGTGGGGGCTGGGTAGTCTACAAGCACATCCTTATTCAGGTCCCAGGTCGTTGGATTATCGAGACAGAGCATCGATATCCGGAGTAGACTAGTGTGTACGCTTCTCATCCCAGTTGGGTAGATGGTCTGTCCCACAGCCGTCAGTACGTCGTACTGGAGATAGTATGCAGGTGCTCGTTAGGTTACGGGTACACCGGACAGGACTCACAGGGAACTGTTGGTTGGTTTGATACCAGTCGTCAGTGAACAGTTCCCAGGTGACATGAGTACAGCGTAGTCCGCAGACTTGATACTGCTACTTCGCCTCGAGTGTGTCCCACTGTTCTTAGATTGCTACCCTACCACGGCTCAAAGGAGTCGTGAAAACAGGTAGCAGTTGGGTGCAGTCCCGAGCACTTGGAGGCAGTGGCGGTTAGACAGGATTCGTCCCTCCCGGTATTGGGAGTAGATATCGTGCTGTGTCAGAGAGCCATTACGCAAAGTCCCTGGCCAGGGCAAGCGAGATTTACTGGTAGGTTCCAGTAGTTTCTCAGGGTGTAATGGGCTTCACTCCGACACGACTTATACCGCTATTAGGGGACTGACGCTTGCCGCCCCCCTAGGCCCGATATGCGATAGTCTTGGACGAACGGACCGGACTGTATGGAGATTGTCACATCAGACTCAGTAGGAGTTCGGATGGGTTTACTCATCGGCCTTCTTATCGACAACTACCTGGGGACCGTTACATACAGCTAGTGCCGCTTGCGGTCTGTGGTTAAACCCACTGCCAGCGTATTAGTCGAGTCTCTAGAGTCCCACACAGAGAGTTTCCTACTCCAGGCGAAACGATATAGAGGTTGCATGGTTTTGCGACAAAGGGTTCGGACGCATACGTGCGTTTACGCACGTACGACTTTCGGACAGTTTTTACCAGTCGGCTTTGGTTTAAGCCAGTTACTGGTATCCGGTTATTGGATTTTTTCAGTCTAAAGTTTTTCCGTATTTTTGCGGATTGGAGGGGCGTTCTCGTAATTGTACGAGAAGCTTCTAGAAGATGTGACTAAGGAGGTTACTTTGGATAAGATTGTGAGTCATGAGAGTGATTCATCATTATCATTATTGCACAATAAATGATAATGACACATGCTTAATGAATCACCATTTTGCATTTATGAAGCATGCTTATTCATTTCTATTATTCATTTTTCTAATAATAAGAATGCTTCATAATATTTTATGATACACTCTCTCTCATCTCATTATCTCATCTCACATTCTCTCTCCTCAAGCTCTCATCTTCAAGAGACTAATCCTTAATCCTCATGTGTTGAGATCAAAGGTTTAGTTAGACTTAAACATCCATTACCTTCACTCTATATCATCCTCTCTTCTTTGATTAGCAATCAAAGTAGATTAGTTACCTCAAGTTAGAGGTTTAGCTTGGAGTTTTGCTCTCGGGTGGATCGTCTACTACCTAGAGAAGGCCGAGGAGAACAAGGAGATCGTAAAGACGAAGGACTAGTTTCATTTGGTATAATCCCTAAACACAATAGTTAAGAAACTCTTTTATGTACGGTTATTTATAGTTTAGCTTCGATTTAAGCGGTTAGTCGATGTTCGTTCTTTAAACTTGATCGTTTTTGAAAATTCCGCCTCCCCACAAATACTGGGGTATACTACATCGACTTACATCCTCACTGCCTCAGCCCTACCCAGCCCGGGCCCTGAATCTTCTGTTGCGGATAGGGAGATCCGCAAAACGTGGGATATTGACTATGCTACTGCCAAATGCCTCGCGCTTGCATCGATGGACAACACACATCAAAAGCAGCATGAGCAGATGGATGTTCAATCCATCTTTCTTCATACAAAAGAGTTGTAAGGGGAGCAATCTCATATCCTACGATACGAAGCGTCTCGAAAGCTGTTTCAGATGCGGATGGCTCCTGGCACACCAATAGGTGATCACGTTTTGAAGATGATAGCTCTTATTGAAGAGCTTGAGGGCCTCTGATGGACAATGGAGAACGAGCAATATATTGATATTGTTCTACAGTCTCTTCTCTCTGCCTTTGCTCCATTTATAGTGAACTTCAACATGCAAAACATGGAGAAGTCATTACCCGAACTTCTCAATATGTTGAGAAATACGGAGAGCACGCTTCAAGCGAAGTCTCCCTCTCTGATTGTTGGACAATCTTCCTCTTCAATCCCAAAAGCCAAGGCCAAGGGAAGGAATAAGAAGAAATCCACCAAACCGAGAGGTGGAATTAAGAAGGCACAAGGAAGAGACAAATCCAAGGTTGACAAGTAGGAAAGGGAGAATGTTTCTATTGCATGAAGATGGGGCATTGGAAGCGGAATTGTGTCGTGTATATTGCTGATCTCAACAAAAAGAAGGATGGTGATGCTTCTGCTGCTTCAGGTGTGTTTGTGACTGAAAACTATTTTTCTATAAACTCTGCTTCTTGGGTATTAGATACCCGTTCGGGTTCTCATATCCGCAATTTTGTGCAGGACTTGAGAAAAAGCAGAGTTTTGAAGACTGGTGATCACACTCTCCGGGTTGGAAAATGGTTCCAATGTACATGCAGTTTCAGTGGGAGAGTGTCACCTAGGGTTGCCGTCGGGTTGTATATTGGTTTTGAACCCATGTTATTTTGTACCTAGCATGCTTTGTAATATAATATCTGTTTCATTGTTAGACAATGAAGGATATCATTTTGTATTGCAGCATAATCTTATGAACATTAAACTAAATCAAGAGTTGATTGGTTCTGGTATACTTAATAATGGGATATACGTCCTAAATCAATACACAGTTTTCAACATACAACACACAAATAAAAGAAAATTTTCAGATATAAATAAAGCTTTTCTTTGGTATTGTAGACTTGGTCATATTAATGAAACAAGACTAAACAAGGTTCATAAAGATAGATTTTTAAATTCTTTTGAGTATAAATCTTATGTGAGTCTTGTATCAAAGGGAAAATGACCAAAACTCTTTTTATTGGACATGGAGAAAGAGCTACAGAGCTCTTGGGATACATACTGATGTATGTGGGACAATGTCTGCACATGCGGGAGGCGGTTTTTCTTACTTCATAGCTTTTACTGATGATTTCTCGAGATTCGGTCATGTGTTTTTATAAAGTATAAGTCTGAAGCTTTCGAGAAATTCAAGGAGTACAAACTTGAAGTAGAAAAACAAACAGGATTGAACATCAAAATACTTCGATCAGATCGAGGTGGAAAGTATCTTAGTACAGAGTTTTCAAACTTCCTAAAAGAGAATGGGATTCTCTCTCAGCTCACTCCCCCTTACACACCACAGCAGAACGATGTGTCAGAGCGGCGGAATCGTACCCTATTAGATATAGTACGATCCATGATGAGTGATGCTGAGTTAGCTATCTCCTTTTGGGGGCATGCATTGAAGACTGCAGCTTTTCTGTTGATCAAAGTTCCAACCAAGACCGTGTCTACCACTCCATATGAGATATGGTATGAGAAGAGACCATCACTTAAACGAGTTAAGATTTGGGGTTGTCCGGCTTTTGTTAAAAAGCAGAATGCAGACAAACTCGAGACACGATCGATCAAGTGAATATTTGTGGGATATCCGAAACATTCGTTTGGGTGTCTTTTCTACCATAAGGAGGAACAAAAGGTGTTTTTTTTTCTCTGTATGCCACATTTCTAGAAAATGAAATTTTTCCAAATGATACTGATGGTAATGTGGTAGATCTAGAGGAGATTCTAAAAACACAAGTTACAAATGACGACTTGGTTGAACCTGATGTTGCAATAAAATCTTATGAACCTCAGCCACTCCGTAGATCTGGTAGGACTTCTCGCCCACCGGAGAGATACTACGGTTTTCTCATTAATGGTGATGGAGAAGACTGCATCATGGATGATGATGACCCTACCAGTTTTCAGCAAGCTATCACGAGTGGTGACTCTGTGAAGTGGCTGGATGCCATGAGATCCGAAATAGAGTCTATGTACACCAACAAAATATGGACTTTAGATGTTGTACCTGTTAGTGTATATGCCCTAGAGGCCATTACTGTATCATACTAGTTTGTATATTACTTGATGGAAGCTTGGGATATTCACAGTTGTATATACAATCTTGCTCGAAATGGTAGTATGCTACTTGGTTTGTCTCTGCTTTAATATGTGCATGTGTTTCTTTTAGCATATCGCTGATATACATATTAGTAGAGCCCTTAGGATCTTTGCTTGATTACCAGCGTTGTGATGGCGCTCACACTCGTAGGAGCTGGGTGATCTATAAGCACATCCTTATACAGGTCCCTAGTCATTGGACTATCGAGACAGGGCATCGATACTCCGGAGTAGACTAGCGTATGCGCTTCTCATCCCAGTGTGGGAGACGGTCTGTCCCACAGCCATCAGTACGTCGTACTTGAGATAGTATGCGGGTGCTCGTTAGGTTACGAGTACACTGGACAGGACTCGTCGGGAACTGTTGGTTGGTATTATACCTATCGTCAGTTATCAGTTCCCAGGTGACATGAGTACAGCTTAGTCCGCTGACTTGACACTGTCACTTCGCCTCGAGTGTGTTCCCACTGCACTTTGATTACTACCCTACCACGGCTCAAAGGAGTCGTGCAAACAGGTAGTTTTTGGGTGCAGTCCCGAAGCACTTGGAGGCAGTGACGGTTAGACAGGATTCGTCTCTCTCGGTATTGGGGGTTGACATCGCGCTGTGTCCAGGAGAGCCATTACACGAGTAGTTCCTGGCCAGGGCAAGCGAGATATACTGGTAGGTTTCCAGTGTTATCTCAGGGTGTTCTGGGCTACACTCCGACACGACTTGTACCGCTATTAGGGGACTGACGTTCACCGCCCCCTAGGCCCGCCATGCGATGTATCAGACGAACAGACCGGACTGTACGGAGATTGTCACATACAGGCTCAGTAGGAGTTCAGATGGGGTTCACCTCGTCAGTCTTCTTATCGACATCTACCTGGGGACCGTTACGTACAGCTAGTGCCGCTTGCGGTCTGTGGTTAAACCCACTGCCAGCGTAGTGTAGAGTCTTTAGAGTCCCACACAGAGAGCTATTCGCCTTTAGGCAAAATGAGTAGAGGTCGCATGGTTTTGCGACAGGGTTCGTTCACATCCGCGCACTTGTGCACGTTTGCTGTCCGGACAACTTATACTAGCGGGCTTTGGTTTAATCCGGATCCTAGTATATGATTTGGGATTGGTTTTTCTCATTGTATTCGTGTTCCCCGGATCACGAATACGGGTGCGTATGCACAGTTGCTTGAGACAGAGGGAGAGGACTTTGATTAGAGTTAATGACTATTGTCATTTGTATTAACCCTAATGATTATGTGTGTATTATTGTTAATTGATATTAGTTTAATAATTGTGCATGGTTATGGTTGTTGACCATTTGACCCACCTTGACTTGTTGACCTTGTTGACACTTTGACCATCATCATTTCATTTGGAAGATGCTCTTTGATCCTTGCAATTTGCATTAAAAATGAAATGATAAAGGTCATGTCTTGATTTAGCCATGACAATTATCTCACTAATTATCTAATTACAATAATTCACATATATGAGAGAATGCTTCATATTATTCTCTCATTCTATTATTCACTTTCTCTCTCTTGTTCTTCCTCTCCCTCAAGCTCTCCCCTCTCATGTGTTGAGAAACACTTGAGCTTGAGAAAAACCCTCTCTTGATAATCTCTACTCTCATCTAGGGTTCAAGGATTAGCACTTCTTGCACCCTAGTTACTTCTAGCTTGGAGTTGAAGCCAAAAGTTGAGGCTTTCGGGTGGAACTTTCTTCGACGTGAGAAGACGACAAAGGTGACTTCCTTCCACCACTCCAAGGAGCAAGGAGAGAAGGACATAAAGCCCAAGGTATAACCTTTCTAGCACTTAGCTAGTTTCTAGTTTGCTTTAGCTTGTTTTTGTTTAGCAAAGATCCTTCATAGTCTAGTCCATGTTGCCTAAGCTCATAAAAATTCGATTTTTATTCCATTTTCCGCCTCCCCGCAAGTACCGGGGTGGGCAACGTGGACTTACAGTGGTATCAGAGACTAACTAAACATAAACTAGCTAGGTAGTAGAGTGTATCGAAGTTCGAATCGGAAAAATCGAAAAACCGAGTTTTAAAAACCCTAAGTTTCTGTTAAAAATTTTTCTGTTCGAAATAAAATTTGTCATACTCCAAAAATCATCTCAGGGTTTTCTTAAGAAGCACAGCAAACCCGGTCCAGTGAGTCGTCTAAACCGCCGCGGTTCAGCGGCAATAGCAAGCTATTGCCGCGGAACCGCCGCCGTTTTGACTTTCACTGAGTCGAGTTTGGTGCTGTTTTCTTATGGCTTGGTTTTAGGATTTTTAAGATGGTTTATATGTTCCCAGGTTTTCCAGAATAGAAATTTGTTTTTGGGGGCCTATAAATCCTTATTTTTTTCGGAATTTCAATACACTTTGACTAAAAGGTAATATCTGTGATGTTTATATGTATTGAACGTCGGCTAATCGCTATATGTCGATTAGTCGGGGTTATACATATCTGTGATCTGTGATTGATGATGGTATGTGTATATGAATGGGTTGGATTGTCGCGGATGAATAGCCGGGGTGGATGTGAGATGAGTGTTGCTTTTTCTTTCATTCATTGTAATATGTAAATTGATGTAATATTATTATTTGTTTGGCCGCACAACCGGGTCGGGGTTGTAGCCGTCATTGTATAATTCTTTTTACTGTTTTTGCTCCTAGGATAGACCCATGGAGGGGGTGCACAAACTACCGGGTATCTCGAAGTGCCGAGTGGCCTACTCACGGTGGTGAGGGAGGTTGCTTCGCTTCGGGTACTTGGCGGGTAGTTTGCCGCACCCGTAGGGGTCTTGGGTGGGGTATTGGCTATTCACCGCGACCGTGTAATCCGCTTTTCGTTGCAGGCTCGAACGGATTGCGGATTCCTAGTATATCCAATGTATTCATCTGTGATCTGTAATGTCTATCATTGCTATATATTTATATATGATAACTATTTAGGCATTGCTTATGTTTTACAGCCGCACTAGCCCAGCCCCCGCTCTGTCGTTAGTTAAGTAACCTAACGGGTGATGATGGGGCCCCGTGGCGAATGCGAATGGCATAAGCGTACGTCATATTTTGGTTGTTTTCTGTAATGGTAGGATTAAATGATGGGACGCATTAAAAGATCTAATGCAAGAAAATAAACCAAGTAAAAGTCGATTGGAACACTTTGAAAACCACTCGGTTCTTTTCAAAACTAAACTTTTAAACGCGGAGCTTGAACCACTCCTTTTAAAAGCTATCTCGTTCCATCAATTATATCAAGTTCACTACGTTCACGGTTTCGCCAAAACCATCCGTAGCCCTCCATCATTTCAGTTAAATATTCGGTAGTATTCAAGCTATGTATTTTGACCTCACGCCAAGGCATAGTGATTGGTAGCTGCCGGATATTTATCTGTTGCATAGATAGAATGCGTTGGTTTGAGACAGTCGTACTGCCATTTTGGCCTATGTCAAGGGTAGGTACAGGTGGGTTCAAATTAACCAGGATAATGATGGGAAGAACTTGACATGTGACTTATGACATTTTGACCACACGCCAAGGTCATAAGAGCATGGGGAAAAAATCCACATCGGGAGTTTCATAAGTACTGAAACTTGCTAGCGCTGCATACCATTTGGAGTGTGATAATTCTGGTAGGATTCCTTCGGTTTTATCACGCGATGATATTTGGATCCCGATCCTACTGTGAGTATATGCTACTCCTCGGGAAAACTCTCACTTAACGATCAATGCTATAAACTTAGTAGGTGTCTAGAAAGGTGTTAGCGGGGCTACGCCCACAGGGAAAAGAGGTTACTTAATTAAGGAACTTCGCGAAAGCATTGGAAAACCTCCCTCGAAGTACCGACACTGGCCTGGCTGAACGGTTAAGCAAGTATTGTACGGTGAGATTGATCCTGACTAATCCTTTCTTTACGGTTTGATAAGGGATTCGAGAGACAGTGGGAGCCATCCAGTTTAGACAAATTAAAAACCACTCTAAACTTGGAAGAGCATCATGCTAAAGTGTTTCTTTTCTCTCTCCTAATTGCAGCGACCATTCAACATGACCGGACTTAAGTTATTACTAGATAAAAACATATTGACAGGGCCAAACTACAAAGATTGGCTCAGGAATGTCAAGATGGCAATCACTTACGACAAGTTGGGGTATGTCCTTACCACCAAAACTCCCCCTGTCCCAGGTCCCAAAACCAGTGTCGTAGATAGGGAAATCTACAAGACCTGGGAAATAGATTGCGCGAAGGCCAGATGCCTCGTACTTGCCTCGATGGACAACGAACATCAGAGGAGGCACGAGAATATGGACCTAGAGTCCATATTTCTTCATACAAAAGAACTGTATGGAGAGCAGTCTCGTATCGCAAGATACGAAGTGTCGAAGAAGTTGTTTTCGGCAAGGTTGGCCGTCGGATCATCGGTAGCGGAACACGTGCTTAAGATGATTGGCTACATAGAGGAGCTCGCGAACCTTGGGACCACGTTGGAGAATGAACTCTATACTGATTTGATTCTCCAGTCCCTTCCTTCCACTTACGCCCAGTTTATTCTTAACTTCAACATGCAAGGAAAGGAGGTTGAACTTTCCGAGCTTCTGAACATGTTGAGGAGTGCTGAGGGCACCCTACAGAAGGGTAGGGAGACATCCACTTTGTTTGTAGGAGGATCTTCCTCTTCTAGGTCCAGGGCGAAAGCCAAGGGCAAGAAGAAGAAAGCCCCCGCCAAACCAAGAGGTGGTGTCAGTAAAGTGGATACTAAGGGAAAAGGAAAAGCAACAAAGGTAGCGGGAAAGCTGGTGGGGAAGGAAGAATGCTTCTATTGTCACAAAAGTGGTCACTGGAAACAGGATTGCAAGGCTTGGAAGGCCAGAACACAGGATTTGAAGCGAGTTGCAGCTTCAGCTTCAGGTGTGTATGTTATTGAAAAATGTCTATCAATAAACTCTACATCCTGGGTATTGGATACCGGATCAGGATCTCATATCTGTAATTCTTTGCAGGCGTTGAGAAAGCGTAGAGTTTTGAAGGCAGGTGACATGACCCTCAGAGTTGCTAACGGTGCTAGCATGGATGCTGAGGCCGTGGGGGACTATCACCTGGGATTGTCTGATGGACACTTTTTGGTTTTACGTAGTTGTTATTATGTACCAAATGCAACCTGTAATATCATTTCTGTATCTTTATTAACTAAAGAAGGTTATGAATTTGCATTTGTAAGTAATGTAGTGAACATTCACCTTAATCAAGTTTTGATTGGGTCAGGTACATTGAACAACGGTATATACGTATTAAACCAGCCACAGATTTTCAATGTCCAGAATACACACAGAAGAAAGTCTCCAGAAATCGATAAAACTTTCTTATGGCATTGTATACTGGGTCACATCAATGAGAGAAGGTTGACTAAGTTACACACAGAAGGATATTTGGATTCGTTCGAATATCAATCGTATGCAACTTGTCAATCCTGTCTCAAAGGAAAGATGACAAAGACTCCGTTCACTGGACACGGAGTAAGAGCGAGCGAGCTCTTGGGACTTGTACACAGCGACGTGTGCGGTCCAATGTCTACACATGCACGAAGCGGTTATTCATACTTCATTACTTTTACGGATGATTTCTCAAGGTTCGGACATGTCTTCTTAATGAAGCATAAATCCGAAGCTTTTGATAAGTTCCAGGAATATAAGAATGAAGTAGAAAAACAAACAGGCAAAAGTATCAAGGCACTGAGATCTGATCGAGGTGGTGAATACTTGAGTGCCGAGTTCCTGGGTTACTTAAAAGAGAATGGAATTCTCTCTCAGCTTACTCCTCCATACACTCCACAACATAACGGTGTATCGGAGAGACGGAACCGAACCCTATTGGATATGGTACGGTCCATGATGAGTAACGCTGAGTTGCCGCGATTGTTCTGGGGATATGCGCTAGAAACAGCTGCATACCTTTTGAACCGTGTTCCCACTAAGACTGTGCCTACCACACCATATGAGTTATGGAGTAGGAAGAAACCCTATCTTCAATACTTGAAGATTTGGGGATGTCCAGCTTATGTCAAAAAGCAGCATGCGGACAAACTAGAGGCACGCTCAGTACTGTGCAAGTTTATGGGATACCCAAAGAACTCCAGGAGGTATCTTTTCTATTACGCAGAGGAACAAAAAGACCTTATTTCTCGTAATGCCCATTTTCTGGAACATCAGTTCTTAGAAAAAGAAATAAGTGGGAGCGCAATAGAACTGGAAGAAATTCCAGAACCACAAGCTATTACTGAAAGCTTAGTAGAACCAGAGGGTTCGAAAGATCAAGACATTCCCACGCCACTCCGCAGGAGTAGTAGGCAGTCTCATCCGCCCGAGATATACTACGGTTTTCTCATTGACGGGGATAGAGATGATTGCATCATAGACTTTGATGAGCCTACTAGCTTCCAGCAAGCCATTCAGAGCGTCGACTCGGTAAAATGGCTGGATGCAATGCGGACCGAAATGGAGTCCATGTACACCAACAAAGTATGGACATTGGACATTGCTCCAGATGGGGTAAAACCCGTAGGATGCAAGTGGATCTTCAAAAGGAAGATTGGTGTAGATGGACAGGTTGAGACCTATAAAGCTAGACTGGTAGCAAAGGGTTTTCATCAGCGACCTGGTTTGGACTATGACGAAACCTTTTCTCCAGTAGCTATGCTGAAATCCATTCGGATCCTTCTTGCCATTGCTGCCTTCCACGATTATGAGATTTGGCAGATGGACGTAAAGACAGCTTTTCTAAATGGACATTTAGAGGAGTGTGTCTATATGGATCAGCCAGAGGGTTTCATTCAGAGTGGGAGCAGCGGAAAGGTATGCAAGTTGCTTAAGTCCATTTATGGACTAAAGCAGGCATCGCGGAGTTGGAACATCTGTTTTGATGAGACGGTCAAGGAATTTGGCTTTATCAAAAATCCAGATGAACCATGCATCTATTGTAGATTTGTAGCGAGAACTGTAGTATTCCTCGTTTTATACGTGGATGACATTCTCTTAATAGGAAATGACATTCCTATGCTACAATCTGTCAAGGGGTTCTTGTCACACAGGTTCTCCATGAAAGACCTGGGTGATGCCTCATACATTCTGGGTATCCGGATCTACCGTGACAGATCCAAGAGGATATTAGGACTTTCACAGTCCAGGTACATCGACACCATACTGAAGAGATTCAGTATGGAAGATTCCAAGCGCGGTAATCTGCCGGCTTGTCACGGGATCACCCTCTCCAAAGAGATGTCTCCCAAGACTGATTTGGAGAGGGATCGCATGTCTATTATACATACGCTTCTGCGGTAGGCTCTGTAATGTATGCGATGTTGTGTACCAGACCGGATGTGGCTTATGCACTGAGTGTGGTAAGCAGGTATCAGTCAAACCCTGGGGAGAAACATTGGATAGCAGTAAAGAACATACTCAAGTACCTGAGAAGGACTAAGGAGATGTTCTTGGTGTATGGCGGAAAAGACCTCCAGATTGAGGCCTTTGCTGACTCCAGCTTCCAGAGTGACAAGGATGATTCCAAGTCCATGTCGGGTTTTGTCTTCACCCTCAATGGAGGGGCGGTGTGTTGGAAGAGCTCCAAACAGGAAACCGTTGCTGACTCGACTATGGAAGCGGAATACATCGCTGCATCTGATGCCGCAAAAGAAGCTGTCTGGATGAGGAAGTTCTTAAGAGAACTTCAGGTGGTTCCGTCCATTGTTGACCCAATACCTCTGTATTGCGACAACAACGGGGCTATAGCTTTAGCGAAGGAACCCAGGTCCCATCAGAAATCCAGACACATCTTAAGGCGGTATCACCTGATCAGGGAGATCGTGGATCGCCAGGAGATCGAGGTTCGGAGGGTTGCTTCAGAAGATAACACAGCAGATCCATTCACCAAGGCCTTGCCCCACACTCAGTTCGAGCGGCTGATCGAGATGATAAGTCTTCGATACGCCAGTACAAGGCCTTAGTGCAAGTGGGAGATTGTTAGTGTATATGCCCTAGAGGCCATTACTGTATCATACTAGTTTGTATATTACTTGATGGAAGCTTGGGATATTCACAGTTGTATATACAATCTTGCTCGAAATGGTAGTATGCTACTTGGTTTGTCTCTGCTTTAATATGTGCATGTGTTTCTTTTAGCATATCGCTGATATACATATTAGTAGAGCCCTTAGAATCTTTGCTTGATTACCAGCATTGTGATGGCGCTCACACTCGTGGGAGCTGGGTGATCTATAAGCACATCTTTATACAGGTCCCTAGTCGTTGGACTATCGAGATAGGGCATCGATACTCCGGAGTAGACTAGCGTATGCGCTTCTCATCCCAGTGTGGGAGATGGTCTGTCCCACAGCCGTCAGTACGTCGTACTTGAGATAGTATGCGGGTGCTCGTTAGGTTACGAGTACACTGGACAGGACTCGTCGGGAACTGTTGATTGGTATTATACCTATCGTCAGTTATCAGTTCCCAGGTGACATGAGTACAGCTTAGTCCGCTGACTTGACACTGTCACTTCGCCTCGAGTGTGTTCCTACTGCACTTTGATTACTACCCTACCACGGCTCAAAGGAGTCGTGCAAACAGGTAGTTTTTGGGTGCAGTCCCGAAGCACTTGGAGGCAGTGACGGTTAGACATGATTCGTCTCTCCCGGTATTGGGGGTTGACATCGCGCTGTGTCCAGGAGAGCCATTACACGAGTAGTCCCTGGCCAGGGCAAGCGAGATATACTGGTAGGTTTCCAGTGTTATCTCAGGGTGTTCTGGGCTACACTCCGATACGACTTGTACCGCTATTAGGGGACTGACGTTCATCGCCCCCCTAGGCCCGCCATGCGATGTATCAGACGAACAGACCGGACTGTACGGAGATTGTCACATACAGGCTCAGTAGGAGTTCAGATGGGGTTCACCTCGTCAGTCTTCTTATCGACATCTACCTGGGGACCGTTACGTACAGCTAGTGCCACTTATGGTCTGTGGTTAAACCCACTGCCAGCGTAGTGTCGAGTCTTTAGAGTCCCACACAGAGAGCTATTCGCCTTTAGGCAAAATGAGTAGATTCGCATGGTTTTGCGACAGGGTTCGTTCACATCCGCGCACTTGTGCACGTTTGCTGTCCGGACAACTTATACTAGCGGGCTTTGGTTTAAGCCGGATCCTAGTATATGATTTGGGATTGGTTTTTCTCATTGTATTCATGTTCCTCGGATCACGGATACAGGTGCGTATGCACAGTTGCTTGAGACAGAGGGAGAGGACTTTGATTAGGGTTAATGACTATTGTCATTTGTATTAACCCTAATGATTATGTGTGTATTATTGTTAATTAATATTAGTTTAATAATTGTGCATGGTTATGGTTTTTGACCATTTGACCCATCTTGACTTGTTGACCTTGTTGACACTTTGACCATCATCATTTCATTTGGAAGATGCTCTTTGATCCTTGCAATTTGCATTAAAAATGAAATGATAATGGTCATGTCTTGATTTAGCCATGACAATTATCTCACTAATTATCTAATTACAATAATTCACATATATGAGAGAATGCTTCATATTATTCTCTCATTCTATTATTCACTTTCTCTCTCTTGTTCTTCCTCTCCCTCAAGCTCTCCCCTCTCATGTGTTGAGAAACACTTGAGCTTGAGAAAAACCCTCTCTTGATAATCTCTACTCTCATCTAGGATTCAAAGATTAGCACTTCTTGCACCCTAGTTACTTCTAGCTTGGAGTTGAAGCCAAAGGTTGAGGCTTTCGGGTGGATCTTTCTTCGACGTGAGAAGACGACAAAGATGACCTCCTTCCACCACTCCAAGGAGCAAGGAGAGAAGGACATAAAGCCCAAGGTATAACCTTTCTAGCACTTAGCTAGTTTCTAGTTAGCTTTAGCTTGTTTTTGTTTAGCAAAGATCCTTCATAGTCTAGTCCATGTTGCCTAAGCTAATAAAAATTCGATTTTTATTCCGTTTTCTGCCTCCCCGCAAGTACCGGGGTGGGCAACGTGGACTTACAGTACCCTCTGGGGTAAAACCCGTAGGGTGCAAATGGATCATTAAGAGAAAGATCGGTGTAGATGGGCAGGTGGAGACCTATAAGACAAGGCTTGTGGCGAAAGGATTTCGTCAAAGATCAGGACTGGACTATGACGAAACCTTTTCTCCTATAGCCATGCTTAAATCCATTCTGATCCTACTTGCTATTGCTGCTCACGACGACTATGAAATCAGGCAGATGGACATTAAAACTGCTTTTCTAAATGGTGATTTTGAAGAATGCGTTTATATGGATCAGCCAGAGGGCTTCATTGATAGTGGAAGCAGCGGGAAAGGATGTAGGTTGCTTAAATCCATTTATGGATTAAAGCAGGCCTCACGGAGTTGGAACATCTTTTTTGATGATGTTATCAAAGAGTTTGATTTCGTCAAAAATCCAGATGAACCTTGTGTTTATAAGAAGATTGTAGGAAGTACTATCACATTCCTCATATTGTACGTGGATGACATTCTTCTGATAGGAAATGATGTTCCTATGCTACAATCGGTCAAACTGTTCTTATCACAAAGGTTCTCCATGAAGGACCTGGGTGATGCCTCGTACATATTGGGCATGAAGATCTATAGGGATAGATCTAAAAGGTTGTTGGGATTGTCCCAAACCAGGTACATTAACACCATCCTAAAGAGGTTTAGTATGGAAAACTCCAAGCGGGGTGCCTTACCCACTAGTCATGGAGTCACTCTCTCAAAGGACTTTTGCCAAAAGACTGATGAAGAGAGAGCTCGCATGAGCATTATACCCTACGCTTTAGCTGTAGGATCTATAATGTATGCGATGTTATGTACACGCCCTGATGTAGCTTATGCACTGGGTATAGTAAGCAGGTATCAATCCAACCCAGGGGAGAATCACTGGACAACTGTGAAGAACATTCTTAAGTACTTACGAAGGACTAAAGAAATGTTCTTGGTGTATGGTAACGGGAATCTCCAAATGGAGGCCTTTACCGATTCGAGCTTCCAGAGTGATAATGATGACGACAAATCTATCTCAGGGTTTGTATTTACCCTCAATGGAGGGGCGGTATGTTGGAAGAGTTCCGAACAGGATAACGTTTCAGACTCCACGATGGAAGCTGAGTATATTGCTGCAAATGATGCTGCCAAGGAAGCCATCTGGATGAAGAAGTTCATCTCGGAGCTAGCAGTAGTTCCAACCATTATTGATCCAATACTATTGTATTGTGATAATAATAGGGCTATAGCGTTGGCCAAAGAGCCCAGGTCCCATTAGCGATCTAGACACATCCTGAGGCGATATCATCTGATCCGGGAGATAGTTGATTGCCGCGAGATTGAGATTCGGAGAGTAGATACAAAGAATAACACCATGGATCCACTCACCAAGGCCCTCCCTTTGCCGCAGCATGAGCGACTTCTTGAGATATTGGGTATGAGATATGCCAATAATTGGCCTTAGTGCAAGTGGGAGATTATTGGATATATGTATGCCCTAGAGGCCATTATATGATAGTGCATGTATCAGTATGTGTATATATATATTCAGAGGACATTCTTGCTCGACATGATAGTATGCTATCTGGTTGTACTTGTTGGATATATGTATGCCCTAGAAGCCATTATGAGATAGTGTATGTACTGATGTGTATATATATGTATATTCAGAGGACAGTCTTGCTCGACATGATAGTATGCTATCTGGTTTCACTTTATCATATGTTCACTTGATCATGTTTATATTCATTTGGTATATGTTGATAAAGCCCTAAGGATATTGGCTTGACTACTGGGATTATGATGCGGATCGTACTAATGGGACATTTGTAGTTTATAAGCATATCCTTGAAATGTTCCTAGTCGTAGGTATATCGAGACAGGGCATCGATATTCCAGTGTAGACTAGCGTATACCATTCTTATTCCATATGATGGGCGATGGATGATCCCATATCCGTCTGGTGTGATGACACCAAAGATGGTATATGGGTGCTCAGTGAGACTGGGTACACTGAACGGACTCACCGAGAACTTCTATGTGGTATTATATCATACGTCAGATAGCAGTTCTCAGGTGACACTGGTACTGGTTAGTCTGTAGACCCGAGATTGTCATAGAGTCTTGTGTGTCCTCCCACTGTACATTGATCTCCACCCTACTACGGCTCTACTGAGTCGTACAAACAGGTGGATTTTGGATATAGTCCCGAGGCATATGGAAGCAATGAGCGATAGGAGGTGTTTCGTCTCTCCCGGTATTGGGGGTTGATGCTGTGCTGTGCACGATTGGCTATAACGGGAAGTCCCTGGCCAGGGCTGCTGAGATATTACTGATAAGTGTTATCAGTGTAGGGTTCCTAGGCACACTAATGAGGTCTCACAAGGTATCAACCATGCCAATTTCAAATTTTACGGGTGCCGAGAAACCCTAATACGGATCGTTGGCTAGAAGTTTAGGCGAAAAAGAAACTAGTTAACAACTTAACTATGAGTAACGGAAATACAACCTTTGTAGATCCGGTTCTCCACCTCCATAGCTCCGCAATGAAGTCTCCTCGCTGTCCAAATGGAATCCCGGGCTCTAGCGTCGGCTTCATCGGAGAAATGGGCGGGCAAGGTTGTCGGCTTCGTGCCGAAGATGATCTACGTCGAGGCATCACAAGATCAAGCTCCACCTTCACCAAGCCATGAAAACTTATGAAGGAAACACCCTATACTACTTGGCAAGAGGTAGAGGATGAAGAAATAGGAAGTGGGTTCACTTTAGAATTGGATTTCTCACTCATTTCATCAATCCACCATTGATGAAGTCAAGCTTTCTTCAAGTGAAGAAGAAGATGAAGATGGATATTATGATAAGTTAATTTTAAAAACAAAAAGTAAATGAATACTTATCATAATCATAACCATGGTCAAGTGTAGAGAATAAATCATGGTTAGTGGGAATGGTTAGGGTTAAGCATGGAGACAAAATGGTCACTTGGTCAAAACTTCATGAAGCTTCAACATGCATCCAAAGAAAGCCACCATTTTGCATTATGCTAAATATTTTTCCAAAAAGAATAAATAGATAAATAAATAAGAAAAGGAAATGAAACCCTAACCACTTAAGTAACCATGGTTTAATTCTTTACACAAACCCAAACTAGCATGTATCATCAAACATGATACAATCTTGTGCACAAAAAATATATCATATATACAATGTGCACAAACAAGTGAGAAAATCCATTTAAAAGTGAACCGATACTAGTTAATGCAAAGTAATATATCAAATATATAATTATGCATTAAATCATTAAATCAACACTTGATTTAACGATCCGGTCATATCGCATATAACCGACTAGTATCCAATGTATCGGCTTATCGAATCAACCCTCGATTCGATAACTAGGTTATATCGCATATAACCATTCGATACATTCATCGCGAGAATGGAATACGGTAACACATACACGCATTATTCTCGATCCCGCACATATCTCATATGCGCTCCTATTTCGTTTCGCTTGAGCCAAGAAACCTCTGTGTAGGACTCTAAAGACTCGTCAATACGCCGGCAGCAGGTGATGATCATATCAAGCACCCACAAGCCGCAAGCGGTCTGCTAAACGTAACGGCCACCCGGATATTGAGCGATCAGAAGATTGACGAGCAAGCCCGCTCATACTCCTGTGAATCCAACCAGTAACACTTACCGTACAGTCTGGTCTGATCGTCTGATATGTCGCATATCTTGCCTAGGGGTGGTAAACGTCAGACCCCAATAGCTCGATAAGTCGTGTCGATATGAGGTCTATAACAATTCGAGAAACTACTGGTAACACTTACCAGTAAATCTCAGCAACCCTGGCCAGGGATTTCCGGTTATAGCCAATCGAACACAGCGCAACATCAACTCCCTATACCGGGAGAGAAGAATCCCCTCCTATCGCTCATTGCCTCCATGTGATTCGGGAATGTACCCAAAAACCACCATTTTGCACGCCCTCTTGGATGTGGTAAGATGGAAATCAAAGCACAGTGGGAACCACACAAGACTCTATGACGATCTCGGGTCAACAGACTACTCTGTACCAGTGTCACCAGAGAACTGCCATCTGACGTATGGTATAATACCATCTGGGAGTTCTCACGAGTCCGTCCAGTGTACCCAGTCTCCACTGAGCACCCGTATATCATCTCTGATGTCAAACACCAATGGATATGGGATCATCCATCGCCCATCTGTATAGGTCGAGAAGGTATACGCTAGTCTACTCTGGTATATCGATGCCCCATCTCGATACACCCACGACTAGGGACTTTGAAGGATGTACTTATGGACTACCATGTCCCCACTAGTATGATCCGCATCATAGTCCAGGTAGTCAAGTACACATCCTAAGGGCTTTACCAACATATAACAGAGAGACAATCAATATACACGTTAAGGTAAAGTTCAACTAGATAGCATACTATCATGTCGAGCAAGAAAGTCCTCCCTATATATGTCCCAGCATCCACTACAATATACATCCAATGTACAGTAATGGCCTCTAGGGCATACATATAACTAACAATCTCCCACTTGCACTAGGGCCATTTGATAGCAGTGGTTGTAGTATCTCATACTCAACCATCCCATAAAAATCTCTTTTTGGGAACAGGCCTTTGTGAGTGGATCCACTGTGTTGTCCTCTGAGTCTACTCTCCTAACCTCGATCACCCTGGAGATCAACCATCTCCATGATCAGGTGATACTGTCTTAGAATATGTCTGGATCACTGATGGGACGGACGTTCCTTGGCATAAGCCACAACTCCATTGTCATACAATGGGAGGAACTAAGTTCTTCTCATGAACAAATATACACCCAAACAGCCTCTTTGGCAGCATCTCAAGTAGCGATGTATCCTGCCTTTATCGTCTAGTTAGCCACGGTATCTAGCTTGGAACTCTTCCAACATACCGTCCCTTTACTGAGGGTAAAGACAATGCCTGTGACTGACATTCAGTCGTTTTTATCACCCTAGAACCCTTCCAGTGATTCTCCCCAGGATCGATTGATACCATCTCACTACAACTAGTGAGAATCCTAACATCCAATTAGATATATCTCATAGATCCAAAACCCAGGATTTAGGAGGTATCACTTTTATCCTATATGGAGAATCATTGTGATAAACGGAGATTGACCGAGCGTAGCATAGGAAACTCCTTTCTTATCAAGAGCATGACATCTACGTACTCTACGAGGATCATCACCATACTCTCTACTACCTTTTTGTTTATACAAGGTTCATCTACCATTTTGATGATGTCAAACTCTTTGACTAACACATCAAAACAGATGTTCCAACTCCACGATACCTGCTTTATCCTATAAAGCATCTTGTACACGTTTCCGCTGCTCCCACTGTCTACGAAGCCCTCTGGCTGTGTACTTATAGACGTCCTCTTCTAAAACAGCATTTAGAAAAGCAGTCATGGCACCCAACCGCCAGATATCGTAGTCATGGTATGTAGCCGTGGCAAGTAGGATCTGGATGGACTTAAGCATAGCCACTTGAAAAGGTTTCATCATTATCCACGCCTGGTCGATGACGAAAAGATTTAACAAGTCTAGCTTTGAAAGTCTCAACTTTTCCATCTACACCAAGTAATCTTCTCAAGATATACTTGCTCCTGATAGGGATTTAACCCTTCAGATATAGCAACCAAAGTCCATACTTTGTTGGTGTACATGGATTCCATCTCAGATCACTAAGCATCCAGCCATTCTTACAGAGTCTTACTCCTGATGGCCAGCTCGAAGCTAGTTGGGTCATCATCTCATGATGCAATCTTCGCTCCCACTGTCATAGAGAAACAGAAGTATCTCTCAGGTGGGTGAGAAACCCTACTAGATCGGCGGAGAGGCTGAGGTTCGTTGGTAACTATTGAATCCTTTGGTTTTATCAAATCATCTGCTGTAGTTTGTATAGCTGGAACATTTCCAGTTCTACATAACCGACCTTGCCTCGAGCTTGTCCGGATTTTGCTTTTCAGATATAGGCTGGACAACCCCAAATCTTAACTAACTTAAGAGATGGGCTCTTCCCTTATCATATCACATATGAAGTGGTAGGCAACTGATTTGATTCGAACCCTATTCAATAGGTATGCAGCTTCTCAAGTGCATAACTCCCAAAAGGAAATAGGTAACTCAGCAGTACTCATCATAGAGCACACCTTATCATATAGGGTGTGATTGCTCCGCCCCGATATACCATCGTGCTATGGTGTATACGGAGGAGTAATGCTGAGAGAGAATCTCATTCTCGTTTAGAATAATCCAGGATTTCCGTGCTCAAGTATTCTCCTCCTTGATCTCATCAAAGGACATAATACTTATACCCGTATTGGTTCTCTACTTCTAACTTATATTCTGTGAATATCTCAAAAGGTTCGGACTTGTGTTTCAACAGGAACATAGGTCTGAATCTTGAAAGATCATCAAAGAATGTAATGAAGTATAATGAACCAGTCTTGGCAAGTGTAGACATGGGACCTACATACATCAACATGTATCATCCCAAGAGTTCACTAACTCTTTCTCCGTTTCTAGTAAGCAGAGCTATGGTCATCGTATTTTTGTGACATGACTGGCAAGTTTCACAAGATGTAAATTCAAATTGATTTAAATATGCATCTTTATGTAACTTCAGCTAGTCGGGTCGCATTGATATGACCTAGTCTACAATACCTCAAGAAGGATTCGTTCATTTCTGAACTCTTCCTCTTTTGTGTGTTGAATATACTAAAGAACTGTAGTTTGATTTAGAACATCAATGCTTTTAGATAACCTGCCTGAACCGATCAACTTTTGATATAGGAAATGTTCAAAACATTATCCCACTATACAAAATTTTATCATTTCTTTAGTAATAAAGAGATAGATATGATTTTGTATATCAGGTTCGGTATCTAATAACATTCGTTCAGAATCAATGTATTTGTAATACAGGGTGACAGTGACCAACAGACTTGGCTGCAACTCTTGCCCCGTTTTCTACCTCATGAAACTTATCACCCGTTCTCAGTTCTCTACCTAGCTGTAGCCCTATGTAACTGATTACATATCTGGGATCCTGATCTGGTATCACATACCCAGGACGTAGAGGATACAGAGAAACAGTTCTTTGTAACGAACACACCCGAAGATGATGCATCAGCATGCACTCTCTTCGTTTGGGCGGCACGGGAATTCTGGTAATCCCCAATTTCCTGCTCTGTCTTATAACAATTATAAGTTGGAGCGGGACCAACGTTCCCCAGCTCAGTATAACAAGCGGGTTCAGTCAATATTCCGTATTATTATCTTGATTAAGGCGTGATATGGTCGCTACCTGGAGAGAGAGAGAAGAAAACACTCAGCGTGCGCTCTTGCAAGAATAGATTGGTTATTATTTTATCTAATCAGGATGGCTCCCACTGCTTTTTATGAAATCTTCCTTCAAACCCTAAAAGGAAAGACTAGCCGGGATTAATTACACACTACAAGTTCGCCAATCTTTCAGCCAGGCCAGTGTCGGTACTTTGAGGGAGGTCCCCCGTGCTTTCGCACGAACCTAATTAATGTAAACCTCGTTTTCCCAGAGGCATAACCCCGTTGACACCTTTCTAGACACCTACTTGATCGGCTAATTGTAATGTATAAAACTCTCCCAGGAGTAACTCTTACTCGCAGCGGGTATCGGGATCCAACTATCTCATAGAAGGTATGCAATCTCATTGCAAATTTCAACACTTGAAATTCCCGATAATATTTTACCCCTAGCGTCCTATGACCTTGACGGAGGCCAAACAACCCATAGTCCGCTAGTCAAGTTCAACCCGTCATTTCCTGATTGAATTAAACCCACCCGCACGACCCTTGACGGAGGCCAAACAACGCCGTACGAATACCCTAATCCAATCGCATCATATGCTAGCAGATAAGCACTAGTTAGCTACCGTACACTACGCCTTGACGGAGGCCAAACAACCGCAGCACGAATACTAACTAGTACGTATCTGAAATGACGGAGGGCTACGACAGGTTTTTCTGAAAACCTATTGCGTAATGAACTTGATATCGTTGTAGAATCAAATGATTTTGAAATGGAGTGCTTTTGAGCCTTTTCTAGTTTTGCTAAAGGAGTCACTCCCGGTGAAGGGATCGTCGATCCTTTCCTCGTCGAATGAGGTGCGGGATATATCATATATATCACTGTGCAAAGCAAAAACACTTAAAAGCAATCAAAAGACAAACCGAGTGTGTAGCATCAGCCAGTTATTGCTAAAGGAGTCACTCCCGGTGAAGGGATCTCGGTCCTTTCCTCATCGAATAAGGTGCAGGATATATCACATATACCTCTGTGCAAAGCAAGAACTGTAGCTACCTGTTTTATTTTGAAATTCGATTCTACAACATCTTAGGTTTCTTTTATTTCATTAATCACATTAATGAAGTCCCATCATTTAAGTACCTAAACATCACAGATAAATACGACGTACACTTATGCCATCCGCATTCGCCTCGATGTCCCCTCGTGCACCGTTAGGTTAGGTAACTAACGGCAGAGCGGGGCAGGGCTAGCTTGGGTGTAAAACATAAGTAACGCCTATATAATATATCATATATACTATATACTGTATCTATCACAAAACATCACATGATCACATCACAGATATCGCAGCAGAAGAAACATATGAAACATTGGATATACTAGGACGTCCGTGTTTTCAATACGAGCCAGTATAAAACACGGATTCCACGGTCGCGATGAATAGCCAAACCCACACCCCTAGACCCCTACGAGAGCGGCAAGCAACCCTACCAATTCTGGAGTTAGGAGACCCGGACTCGACTCCTCGAGTTGGTCTCCAACTGGACTCCAGAACCCGGTTACTTGTGCTCCCCTCCTTGGGTCTATCCTAGTGCGGAAAAGTAAATAATATACAAAAGGTGACATCTTCTGCAACCTGGAAGTGCCCCAATAAAAGAATATTACATACAAGTTTTTACATGAATGAAAATGAAAAACACCCATCTCACATAAAAACCCCCGGCTATTCAAACACGACGATCCAATATAACATATCCAGCAACACATAACATCACATGTCATCAACGTAAGTAAATATGCGCATCCCAATTGTCGTTGACATATAGCAACGAAACCGGCGATATCACATATTACACTTACGGTCACTGAAAAGAAAGTGTAAAACTACAACAGTTGGAATCCGCAATATCTACATAGACATCGCATGCCTAATCAAATGAATACCTTAGACATCACATGCCTAACAATTATAAACCCCGCATTTTAGTCTCTTTATCGAAAACACTTTTCAATACTAAGTCGGGCAATTCAACAGGATTCCCGACATTTTGATCGAATGCTCGTCGCAAACTTTAGTAGACGGCCGCACCCCTAATGCCGTCGACGAAGTGCACCAAGGCGGAACACCGCTACCGCGAGCACCCAAATGGATGCTTTCGGTGATGGGGTTCTCCTACAGTTACTTGGTCGGGGCTATGGAGTGAGGCTGTCTATTAAGTTTACCCGGCGAGTATCCGCGTACGCTACGTGATTGCGACGGACTTTTGATCACATCAAAATTCCGTGGCAACCGATCAAGTGAGACTAAAGTGCTATGTTTATAACATTCATTCAGTTATCTCATAACTCTTTGTGAATTCCAATTATTGTATCCCATTCCAGATAAATAGAAAATGTTAAACTTTTCGATCGAACAGTCAAACACCCAAGTTTTCTCGATACAGATCAACACATGAAGTAAGTCTAAAAACATTCAGTTCGTGCCTCAGTACCAACGATCCAGCCGTAGAAGGGTCAAGCCAACGCCTCACATGTGGCACGCCGTACTCCCCCAAACCCGAAGGTTCAAAGGGCAGTTCAAGACGGTCACGTAATCGAGTTAAGGTTTGTTGTCTTCTAGAGGGACCATCGCGTTACTTGCACTACTTAGAACGTCGTTAAACTACGGAAAAATCCAACACTTGGAAATTTCCCGACAGGGGAAAAATTGGGTATTTATATCCGGTCGAACTTTTTAACATATTCTAAAATTTATCCGGAAAGCGACATAGACAAAATCTGATACTCCGATCGAAACACCGAATCCCCAAAACAACCCCAGAAAATTCAACTCTTGAATAAATATTAAAATTCCCAGAAAATCCAGAATAATAAAATAGGAGTTACTGTGCAAACAGGGGATGATGATGTCATCCATTGGCCGCGGAACCGCCGCAGAAGGCATGCTTCTGCCGCTGTTCCGCCGCACTTTATACTGTTCATGAATCAAATTTTGCACCGTAATTCTTATAATTCCCTGCTGAATTTTTTAAGTATTTTTAATGTGGAAAAATCCCAGATTTTAGAAAAAGTCCAGAGAGCATGTTTGGTTTAGGGTTTCGGGTTCGTTCGGGTTTCAAACTTCGTCTACGCATCACCTAAGGCTCTAGCTAGGCTCTGATACCACTGTAGGGTTCCTAGGCACACTAATGAGGTCTCACAAGGTATCAACCATGCCAATTTCAAATTTTACGGGTGCCGAGAAACCCTAATACGGATCGTTGGCTAGAAGTTTAGGCGAAAAAGAAACTAGTTAACAAATTAACTATGAGTAACGGAAATACAACCTTTGTAGATCCGGTTCTCCACCTCCATAGCTCCGCAATGAAGTCTCCTCGCTGTCCAAATGGAATCCCGGGCTCTAGCGTCGGCTTCATCGGAGAAATGGGCGGGCAAGGTCGTCGGCTTCGTGCCGAAGATGATCTACGTCGAGGCATCACAAGATCAAGCTCCACCTTCACCAAGCCATGAAAACTTGTGAAGGAAACACCCTATACTACTTGGCAAGAGGTAGAGGATGAAGAAATAGGAAGTGGGTTCACTTTAGAATTGGATTTCTCACTCATTTCATCAATCCACCATTGATGAAGTCAAGCTTTCTTCAAGTGAAGAAGAAGATGAAGATGGATATTATGATAAGTTAATTTTAAAAACAAAAAGTAAATGAATACTTATCATAATCATAACCATGGTCAAGTGTAGAGAATAAATCATGGTTAGTGGGAATGGTTAGGGTTAAGCATGGAGACAAAATGGTCACTTGGTCAAAGCTTCATGAAGCTTCAACATGCATCCAAAGAAAGCCACCATTTTGCATTATGCTAAATATTTTTCCAAAAAAAATAAATAGATAAATAAATGAGAAAAGGAAATGAAACCCTAACCACTTAAGTAACCATGGTTTAATTCTTTACACAAACCCAAACTAGCATGTATCATCAAACATGATACAATCTTGTGCACAAAAAATATATCATATATACAATGTGCACAAACAAGTGAGAAAATCCATTTAAAAGTGAACCGATACTAGTTAATGCAAAGTAATATATCAAATATATAATTATGCATTAAATCATTAAATCAACACTTGATTTAACGATCCGGTCATATCGCATATAACCGACTAGTATCCAATGTATCGGCTTATCGAATCAACCCTCTATTCGATAACTAGGTTATATCGCATATAACCATTCGATACATTCATCGCGAGAATGGAATACGGTAACACATACACGCATTATTCTCGGTCCCGCACATATCTCATATGCGCTCCTATTTCGTTTCGCTTGAGCCAGGAAACCTCTGTGTAGGACTCTAAAGACTCGTCAATACGCCGGCAGCAGGTGATGATCAGATCAAGCACCCACAAGCCGCAAACGGTCTGCTAAACGTAACGGCCACCCGGGTATTGAGCGATCAGAAGATCGACGAGCAAGCCCGCTCATACTCCTGTGAATCCAACCAGTAACACTTACCGTACAGTCCGGTCTGATCGTCTGATATGTCGCATATCTTGCCTAGGGGTGGTAAACGTCAGACCCCAATAGCTCGATAAGTCGTGTCGATATGAGGTCTATAACAATTCGAGAAACTACTGGTAACACTTACCAGTAAATCTCAGCAACCCTGGCCAGGGATTTCCGGTTATAGCCAATCGAACACAGCGCAACATCAACTCCCTATACCGGAAGAGACGAATCCCCTCCTATCGCTCATTGCCTCCATGTGATTCGGGACTGTACCCAAAAACCACCGTTTTGCACGCCCTCTTGGACGTGATAAGATGGAAATCAAATTACAGTGGGAACCACACAAGACTCTATGACGATCTCGGGTCAACAGACTACTCTGTACCAGTGTCACCAGAGAACTACCATCTGACGTATGGTATAATACCATCTGGGAGTTCTCACGAGTCCGTCCAGTGTACCCAGTCTCTACTGAGCACCCGTATATCATCTCTGATGTCAAACACCAATGGATATGGGATCATCTATCGCCCATCTGTATGGGTCGAGAAGGTATACGCTAGTCTACTCTGGTATATCGATGCCCCGTCTCGATACACCCACGACTAGGGACTTTGAAGGATGTACTTATGGACTACCATGTCCCCACTAGTATGATCCGCATCATAGTCCAGGTAGTCAAGTACACATCCTAAGGGCTTTACCAACATGTAACAGAGAGACAATTAGTATACACGTTAAGGTAAAGTTCAACCAGATAGCATACTATCATGTCGAGCAAGAAAGTCCTCCCTATATATGTCCCAGCATCCACTACAATATACATCCAATGTACAGTAATGGCCTCTAGGGCATACATATAACTAACAATCAGTAAGTTTCTCGATCTGTTTTAGACCATATACCGGAATGATTTATTGAGTTATTGGGGTCGACGATTCCATCCCTAGACTCGATATGCATCATATCTGACGAAGGGACCGGACTGTATGGTAAGTGTTGCCAGTTGGATTGACAGGAGTTTTGACAGGTTCACTTGTTCTTCTTCTGATCGCTCAATACCCGGGTGGCCGTTACGTTTAGCTGACCGCTTGCGGCTTATAGGTGTTTGATATGATCATCACCTACTGCTGGCGTATTGACGAGTCTTAGAGTCCCACATAGAAGTTTCTCGGCTCAGGCAAAATGAAGTGGTGCGCATATGAGATAAGTGCGGAAGCTCGATTAAATACGAGTATGTGATACTGCATTTTAATCGGGCGTTTTATACTAGTTGGGTCGTATATGATATGACCGGTTTATTAAATCAAGTGTTGATTTAATATTGACTTTTATCTCATTTATTTAAACCCTTTTCTTTTAATGGATGCATGCATGTATATGTACATGATGATGTGCATACACACATACATACATGCAAATGTATCATGGTTGATGATATAAGTTAGATGGCAATATAAGAATCACATGGTAGATAAATATATATATGGATATTTTTGAATAAAGTTAAAGATAAAGGAAAAATAGAAAATGACTCATTTCTTTTTCCATGACTCATTTCTTCTACACATTTCCATGGTTGACTTTGACTCAACCATGGTTTATTTTTCTTTTGCCTTTAACTCAAGAAGAAAATATCTAGATATTTTTATGAACTATGGTTATTCTTTTGATATTATCTCTCTCTCATTTTCTTTTTCATTATTCATTCCAAAAGAAAATATCAAGCCATCTTCTTCTTCCTCTCTCTAGCTCTCTCTCTCTTGAGTGTTAAATTGAGTTAGATAAATAAAAAGAAAGGGTATTAAGTGAGATTAGCAACCACTTCATCATCCTACACAACCCTTGCTACTTTGTGTACGGTGTTTTGCTTCAAGTTTTTTAAAGAACAAGTGAAGCAACAAGCTTAGGGCAAAGGACTTTGGGTGGATCGTCGTGGACTTGGAGGTGATCAAGCGAACCTTTCCAAACTAAAGGAGTCATCCTAGGAGGTCTACAAAGGTTGTAGTCTCTCCACTTAGTATAAATTATCTTTTAGACACGATAATTTTAATTGTTACTTCATAATTCTAGTTCGATTCCTAGTTTAGTTTACTTAGCACCTCATAAATTTAAAGTTATGGCATGTGTGATGCTTCCAAACCCTAAACGAGGTGCTAAGGAAACCCTACAGTGGTATCAGAGCCAAGCTAGAGCTTTGGAGTAACCTAGATGACGTTAAAAATCTCAAACAAACGAAACACGACGCCCAGGGGGTGCTCTCTGGAAATTTTTCAAAAACCTGGATTTTTTCAAATTAAAAATACTTAAAATATTCAGCAGGGTATTTTATGGGCCCATAAGAAGTACGATGCTCTGAATCGACCGTACGACCGCGAAACCGCGGCCTTAATGGCCTTGTTGCGGCGGTTCCGCTGCGCAGTAGGTGATTCATGGGCCGTAATTTCTTTTGCAGGCCCGTATGTATTTTGTGCAGTTACTGGTGTTTTTAAAAACTGCTCAAGTGTTGAGCTTTCTGAGCAGTCTGTGAGTGTTTAATCGTTCGATCGAATGTTTTAACTGCGCCTAGTTTATTAGTATGTGATACAATAATTGGAATCTACAAATTTGTTTGTTGCGTGTAAATCTAGCAGTTCGGTCTCGGGATAAACGGAAATCTTGTTGAATTATCCGGTTTGTTTTGAAAAGGTGTTTTCTTGGATGGGACCCAAATGCGAGCTTTACATTGTTAGGCATGAAATCTTGTATATGTGATATTCCGAGTTTGTGTTGTCTAAAGGCAGTTAAGATTCCAATTGTTGTAGTTTTTCATTTTATTTCTCTGTGGCCGTAAGTGTAGTATGTAGTTGTATTGCCGGTTTTCGTTGCTATAATCAATGACGATCGGTGTATGCATACTTACTTACGTTGATGATATTTGATATTATGTGTCGATGAGATTTGATGTGCAGGATTGTCGTGGATGAATAGCCGGGGGTTTTATGTGAGATGAGAGTTTTCTTTTCATTAATGTAAAATTAAATTGTATGTAATATTATTTTATTTGGGGCACTTCCGGGTTGAGGTTGCTGTCACCAGTGTTGTATATTATTTACTTTTCCGCATTAGGATAGACCCAAGGAGGAGGGCACAAGTGACCGGGTTCTAGGGTTCAGTGGGAGGCCATCTTGAGGAGTCAAGACCGGGTCTCCTAAGTTCCAGAATTGGTAGGGTCGCTTGCCGCTCTCGTAGGGGTCTAGGGGTGTGGGCTTGGCTATTCATCGCGACCGTGGAATCCGTATTTTTATTGCTGGCTAAATACAAAATACGGACCTCCTACATATCCTATATTAATTGTGCTTCTGCTGCTTTTATTATCTGATGTGATCATTTAATATATATCTGAGACGAATGCGATATCATATATATGATATATAATAGACGTTACTTATGTTTTGCACCCGCACTAGCCCCGTCCCGGTATGCCGTTAGTTAAGTAACCTAACGGTGCATATCAGGACACTGTGGCGAATGCGAGTGACATAAGTGTACGTTATATTTTCGTTTCTTTCTGTAATGGATTAGGATTTAAATAATGGGACTACATTAATGAGATTAATGTAAAAGATAAATGAACCTAAAAAGATGTTGTATAATCGGATTTGAAACACACTCGGCCTTTTATGAAAAAGCAAGTTTCAAAATGCGGAGCTTAAGCCACTCCTTTTAAACCCATTAGATTCTACAACGATATCAAGTTCAAAGCGTTAAAAGTTTTCTTAAAAACTATTCACAGCCCTCCGTCATTTTAGAAAGTAGAGTACTTAGTATTCGTGCTATGCATTTTGACTTTAGTTAAGGCGCAGTGAACGGTAGCTAAGTGATGTCTTCCTACACTGCATATGATGCAGATTAGTTAGGACATTCATATGATTATTTTGACTTTAGTTAAGGGTCATATGGGTGGGTCTAGTTAATCACGAAATGACGGGAAGAACTTGACCAGTACTTATGATATGTTGACTTTAGTTAAGGTCATGAGTATTAGGGGTAAAAATAATATCGGGAATTTCAAGAGTTGAAAATTACAATGAGATTGTATACCTTCTATATGATAGTAGGATCCCGATCCCACTGCGAGCAAATGTTGCCCCCGGGAGAATTTTGCACTTTACAATTAGCTAACTCAGTAGGTGTCTAGAAAGGTGTCAAACGGGGCTACGCCTCTAGGAAGATGAGGTTTATTTTAATTAGGTCCGTGCGAAAGCACGGGGAACCTCTCTCAAGTACCGGCACTGGCCTGGCTGAACGGTTAGCGAAGTTGTAGAATGTAATTAATCCCGGCTAGTTTTCCTTTTATAAGGTTTTAAAGAAAATTTGATAAAAGCAGTGGGAGACATCGATTAGACAAGATAATAACCAATCTGATCTTTCCAAGAGCTTTCGCTAAGTGTATTCTTTTCTCTCTCTTAATGACAGATACCTATGACAGGACTTAAGCTTTTATTAGATAAAAACAAGCTGAATGGGACCAACTATAAAGACTGGCTGAGAAATTTAAACATTGCCTTGACATATGACAAAATATCATATGTCCTCATGGCTCCAGCCCTGCCCACCCTAAGTCCTAAACCTTCAGTTGCGGATAGGGAAATCCGCAAGACATAGGACGCTGACTGTGCCACGGCTAAATACCTCACGCTTGCATCGATGGATAACACACATCAAAAGCAGCACGAGAATATGGACGTACAATCTATATTCCCCCATACAAAAGAGTTGTATGGAGAGCAATCTCGTGTATTACGATATGAAGCATCCAGAAAGCTGTTTCAGATGCGAATGTCCCCTGGCACACCAGTAGGAGACCATGTTCTGAAGATGATAGCTCTTATAGAAGAGCTTGAGGATCTTGAGTGGACAATGGACAATGAACAATATATGGATATTATTCTGCAGTCTCTCCCCTCCACCTTTGCTCAGTTCATTGTTAACTTCAACATGCACAACATGGAGAAGGAACTGCCTGAACTCCTTAATATGTTAAGGAGTGCAGAGAGCACACTGAAGTCAGTGAAGACTCCCGTTATGAGTGTTGGGCCATCCTCCTCCTCTTACCCGAAGGCTAAGGCCAAGGGAAAGATGAAGAAGAAACCCACCAAACCTAAGGGTGGAGTCAAAAAGGTTAAGGGAAAAGGCAAGTCCAAGGTTGGGGAATCGGGGAAAGGAGAATGTTTCCACTGCAAAAAGATGGGACACTGGAAGAGGAACTGTATTGAGTACCTAGAACTCAAGAAGAAGCATAGTGATGCTTCAGTTTCAGGTGTGTTCGTAATTGAAAACTGTTTTTCTATTAACTCTGCTTCCTGGGTATTGGATACCGGTTCGGGTTCTCATATTTGCAATTCTGTGCAGGCGTTGAGAAATAGCAGAGTTCTGAAGACAAGTGATCATACTCTCCAAGTTGGAAATGGTTCCAATGTAAATGCAGTTTCAGTGGGAGAGTATCACCTAGGGTTGCCTTCGGGTTGTATATTGGTTTTGAACCCGTGTTATTTTGTGCCAAGTATGCTTTGTAATATTATATACGTTTTCTTATTAGACAATGAAGGGTATCATTTTGCTGTGCAATACAATGTTATGAACATTAGACTTAATCAAGAGTTGATTGGTTGTGGTATATTAAATAATGGGATATACGTTCTTAATCAACACACAGTTTTCAACGTACAACACACAAATAAAAGAAAATTTTCAGATATAAATGAAGCTTTTCTTTGGCATTGTAGACTTGGTCATATTAATGAAACAAGACTAAACAAGCTTCATAAAGATGGATATTTAAATTCTTTTGAGTATAAATTTTATGCAACTTGCCAGTCTTGTATCAAAGGTAAAATGACCAAAACTCCGTTTACAGGACACGGAGAAAGAGCTACTAAGCTCCTAGGCGTCATACATAGTGATGTATGCGGACCAATGTCTACACATGCAAGAGGCGGTTTTTCTTACTTCATAACTTTTGTAAGTCCACGGTAGCGCCCCGGCAGTCTAACAGATGCCAAATGCGGAACAAAAACTTTTTAACGAAACTGGCGCTATCGTGTACCGTAACCCGGATCTGCCATTAAAGCTAAACTAACAAACTACAAAGGGGTAGAAACGTTATACCGAATGATCCGAGTCCTTCGGTCTTCAACCATCATCCCACGCTTTGTTGCGGCTGCTCCGATCTCCTCGATCTCCAATCTTGTCGTCTGGGTGGCACCACGTCGACGGGTCTTTAAACGGACTCCCGCCTCTGAACCGAGGCAACTCGATCGTCAAGTTTGCTAAAAGAGACGACCAAGATGAAGTAGAGAATGAGTAGAACACTTTGTCTCGTTACGTCCAAGGCTATGGACGAACGGTTAATGAAGTTGCCTTTTGGATTGATACGAAATGAGAAATGAAGTATATCAATTTCCATGAACCAAAATCCTTAATCTTTTCACAAAACCACAACCATCAAGTGAGTGAGTGAGAGGGGGGGAAGGGGCAGGCCATTTAAAGGAGGTGGGGGGGTGAGTGTAGGAGGGAAAATGGTGACCATAAGCTTAATACTTATCATAACACCTAGTATGAATGCATTTAAGAAAGTGATGAATCATTAAGCTTAGTCACACTTGCAATAAATGAACATTTAAAGCAGCCATGAGTCACTAACCTTGTCATCACTTCTAGAACCTTCTAGAAGCATGACTCACCCTATGACTCACCCTCCAGAAGAAAAGATAAATCCGTATTTAACCGACTGTTAAATACGGCTGATAGAAAACTGAAAACTGGCAACTTCAAAAAGTGATCCTGAAACGAATTTCAGGATAACCCCGTATCAGTATAAACATACCCGCATTTGTATTACGACCGAATACAAATGCAACTGAGACAAAGATATTATATCTACACAGTATAATACTGGGTTTCGGCTTAAACCAAAGCCTACCAGTATTATCTGCCCGAAAAACGACACGTGCGAAAATGCACGTGCTTTTTCCGAACCTTGCCATAACACCATACGGCCTCTACAACGTTTCGCCCGAACTTGGGAAAGTGTCTGTGGGGAACTCTAATGACTCATCAACACATCGGCACTGGGTATAACCTTTAGCACGTCAGAGGTACTAGCTGCACGTAACGTTTTGCCTATGTATTGACTGGAAGGGAAGCTGACGAGCGAACTCATCTATAAACCCTACTGAGCCTGACAGTGACAATGTATATACAGTCCGGTCCATTCATCTAAAGAGTATCGCATATCGAGTCTAGGGGGGTGGATAAAGTCAGACCCCTAATAACGCGATAAATCGTGTCGGCATGAAGCCCATCACCACCTGAGAAACTACTGATCCAAATCAGTAATCCTCTACTACCTCGGCCGAGGATTCCTAGTGATGGCCACCCGTGCACTGCGCGACATCAACCCCCAATACCGGAGAGACGAATCCCCGACGATCCGCTCACTTGCCTCCAATGTGGCTCGGGACTGTACCCAAAAAGACCTGTTTGCACGACTCCTTTGAGCCGTGGTAGGGTAGAAATCAAAGCACAGTGGGAACTCACACGAGACAAATGACGACCTCAGGTCGATGAACTAACCTGTACACATGTCACCAGGGAATTGCTATCTGACGATATGTATAATACCAACTAGCAGATTCCCGGCGTGTCCTGTCCGGTGTACTCATAACTCAATGAGCACCTGTATACATCTTAGGTGATCCAACTGACACCAGTGGCTTGTGAGACCGGCCACCGCCCCTCGTCGGGGTCTCGACTGTATACACTAGTCTACTCTGGAGTATCGATGCCCTGTCTCGAAACTCTCACGACTAGGGACACTTTTAAGGATGTGCTTACAGACCCCAGCTCCCACGTATATGATCGCCATCATACTGCTGGTAGTCAAGCAAGAATCCTATGGGCTCTATCAATCATGCAATAGTGAACTAAAGCATATATACGATGATAAAGACAAACCAGATAGCATACTATCATCTCGAGTAAGACTGTCATATCGGTATAGGTCCTGCCTCAATCATTGTAATCACGTACCTGCGATCCAATAATTGACTTTGAGGGCACTATCTCCAACAACTTTTACTGATGATTTCTCAAGATTCGGTCATGTGTATTTGATAAAGCATAAGTCTGAAGCTTTCGAGAAATTCAAGGAGTATAAACATGAAGTAGAAAACCAAACAGGAAAGATTATCAAGATACTTCGATCAGATCGAGGTGGAGAGTACTTAAGTACTGAGTTCTTGGACTTCCTAAAAGAGAATGGGATTCTCTCTCAGCTCACTCCACCTTACACACCACAGCACAACGGTGTGTCAGAATGGCGGAATCGTATCCTATTGGATATGGTACGATCCATGATGAGTGATTCTGAGTTACCTCTCTCGTTTTGGGGCATGCATTGGAAAAAACGGCTTTTCTGTTAAACAAAGTTCCAACCAAGACCGTGTCTTCCACTCCATATGAGATGTGGCATGGGAAGAAACCATCTCTTAAAAGAGTTAAGATTTGGGGTTGTCCGGCTTTTGTAAAAAAGCAGAATCCAGACAAACTCGAGACACGATCAGTCAAATGTATATTTGTAGGATATCCTAAACATTCGTTAGGGTATCTTTTCTACCACAAGGAGGAACAAAAGGTGTTTGTTTCTCAGTATGCCACCTTTTTAGAAAATGAGATTTTTTCAAATGATGCTGATGGCAATGTGGTAGATCTAGAAGAGGTTCTAGAGACACAAGTTACAAATGACGACTTGGCTGAACCTGAAGTTATAACAGAATCCAATGAGCCTCAGCTACTCCGTAGATCTGGTAGGACTTCTTGCCCACCGGTGAGATAATACGGTTTTCTCATTGATGGTGATAGAGAAGATTGCATCATGGATGATGATGATCCTGCCAGTTTTCATCAGGCTATCATGAGTGGTGACTCTGTGAAATGGCTGGATGCCATGAGATCCGAAATGGAGTCCATGTACACCAACAAAGTATGGACTTTGGAAGATGTACCCTCCGGGATAAAACCTGTGGGTTGCAAATGGATCCTTAAAAGAAAGATTGGTGTAGATGGACAGGTAGAGACCTATAAGGCAAGGTTGGTAGCGAAAGGTTTTCGTCAAAGACCAGGTTTGGACTATGACGAGACTTTCTCTCCGGTAGCCATGCTTAAATCCATTCGGATCCTACTTGCTATTGCTGCTCACTACGACAATGAAATCTGGAAGATGGACGTTAAAACTGCATTCCTGAATGGTGATTTAGATGAATGCGTTTATATGGATCAGCCAGAAGGCTTCATTGACAGTGGGAGTAGCGGAAAAGCATGTAAGTTGCTTAAATCCCCATTTATGGATTAAAGCAGGCATCACGGAGTTGGAACATCTGTTTTGATGATGTTATCAAAGAGTTTGATTTCATCAAAAATCTAGATGAACCTTGTGTTTATAAGAAGACTGTAGGGAGAAATGTCGCATTCCTCGTATTGTACGTGGATGACATACTTCTGATAGGAAATGACATTCCTATGCTACAGTCGGTCAAATCATTCTTATCACAAAGGTTCTCCATGAAGGACCTGGGTGATGCCACATACATATTGGGTATACAGATCTATAGGGATAGATCCAAACGGTTATTGGGATTGTCCCAAACCAAGTACATTAACACCATCCTAAAGAGGTTTAGTATGGAAGACTCCAAGCGGGGGTGCCTTACCCGCTTGCCATGGAGTCACTCTCTCAAAGGACGAATGCCCAAAGTCTGATATAGAGACAGCTCGCATGAGCATTATTCCCTATGCTTCGGCACTAGGATCGATAATGTATGCGATGTTATGTACACACCCTGATGTTGCTTATGCACTTAGTGTAGTAAGCAGGTATCAGTCAAACCCAGGAAGAATCACTGGATTGCTGTGAAGAACATTCTTAAGTACTTGTGAAGGACTAAAGAATTGTTCTTGGTGTATGGTAACGGGGATCTCCAAATGGAGGCCTTTACCGATTTGAGCTTCCAGAGTGACAAGGATGACAGCAAGTCTATCTCAGGGTTTGCATTTACCCTCAATGTGTTAGATATATGTATGCCCTAGAGGCCATTATATGTATAGTGGATGCTTGGACATGTATATATGATTTTAGATGACTTTCTTGCTCAACATGATAGTATGCTATCTGGTTTACTTTATCTTGACATGTTAATTTGATCATGCTTTTATTCATTTGCACATGTTGATAAAGCCCTCAGGATATTTGCTTGACTACTGTGACTATGATGCGGATCATACTAGTGGGGCATGTGTAGTTTATAAGCATATCCTTGAATTGTTCCTAGTCGTGGGTGTATCGAGACGGGGCATCGATATTCCAGAGTAGACTAGCGTATACTATTCTTGTCCCATATGATGGGCGATGGATGATCCCATATCCATCTGGTGAGGCGACACCAAAGATTGTATTCGGGTGCTCAGTGGAGACTGGGTACACTGAACGACTCACAAAGAACTCCTATGTGGTATTATATCTATCGTCGGATAGCAGTTCTCAGGTGACACTGGTACAGGTTAGTCTGTAGACCCAAGATCGTCATAGAGTCTTGTGTGTCCTCCCACTGTACTTTGATATCCATCCTACCACGGCTCTACTGATTCATGCAAACAGGTGGACTTTGGGTACAGTCCCGAGGCACATGGAGGCGATGAGTGATAGGAGGGGTTTCGTCTCTCCCGGTATTGGGAGTCCCTGGCCAGGGCTGCTGAGATTTACTGATAAGCGTTATCAGTAGTTTCTTGATCTGTTATGAGCCATACACCAGCATGACTTATTGAGTTATTGGGGTCGACGATTCCATCCCTAGACTCGATATGCATCATATCTGATGAAGAGACCGGACTGTACGGTTAGTGTTGCCAGTGGCTCGACGGAAGTTTTGACAGCTTCGTTGGTTTTCTTCTGATCGCTCAATACCCGGGTGGCCGTTACGTTTAGCTGACCGCTTGCGGCTTGTGGGTGTTTGATATGATCATCACCTACTGCCGGCGTATTGACGAGTCTTAGAGTCCCACAATGAAGTTTCCTAGCTCAGGCGAAAAGATGTGGTGTGCATATGAGATATGCACGGGGACCCGATTAAATATGGATATGTGATACCGTATATTAATCGAGCATTTTCTATTGGTCGGGTCGTATGCGATATGACCGGTTTGCAAAATCAAGTGTTGATTTACCAATGACTTTTAGATTAATTCTTTAATTAAACCTTTTTTTTCTATTTTTTTATGCATGCATGTATGCACATGATGATGTGCATGGACACATACATACATACATTGTATCATGGTTGTTGATACATATTTGGTGGCAATGCAAGACTCATATTGTAGCAATTATCTATTTATTTATCATTTTGAATAAAGGAAGGATAATTCACACATGCTTAATGTTTATCATCTTTGACCATGCTTCAACCACTTTTTAACCTTGAGTTAATTATCCTTTTGCCTTTTAACTCATTTGATAAAGATCTAGATAATTGCTAACCATGGTTGAAGTGAGAAGGATTAATATGGATTATTCTTTACTCATTTCAATAATTCACTCATATAAATTTTTCTTTTGAGCTCAAGCTTAGCCACCATCTTCTTCTTCCTCTCTTGAAATTTCTTTGAGTGAAGTTGATAAAAAGAAAGGGTTTTGATTATAGAATACAACCACATCATCATACTACATACATCTAGCCCATTTGTGTAGGGTATTTGCTCTACTTCATTCACATATCAAGTAAAGCAAGAGCTTTGGGCAAAGGGACTTCAGGTGGATCTTCGTGGACAAGGAAGGCTTCCATCGATCCGTTCTAAACTCTTAAAGTGCCAAGGAGTCACCAAGGGAGGTCTACAAAGGTTGTAATCTCTACTCTTAATGATACTTTTTCTTTTGCATATGATGCTTAGTCAAAAGAAACCTAAATTTCTAGTTATGATTCTTTGCAAGTTCACTTAGCACCTTAAAAATTTGATTTTGGCATATATGTGATTCTTCTAAACCCTTGATGAGGTGCTAGGTAAACCCAACAATGGTATCAGAGCCAAGCTAGAGCTTTAGGCGAAGTTTAGGCGAAGTTAAAACTCCGATCGAACCACGAAACACTGAATTAGACCCTTCTCTGGACATTTTTTAAAACTGTGATTTTTTCTGAATTAAAAATACTTAAAAAATTCAGCAGGGAAATATAAGCATAACTGTAAAAAACGACGCCATAATCCGTACAAACCGCCGCGGAACCGCGGCCATACCTTGCTCTGGCCGCGGATCCACGGCCGTACAGAAGCATTATGGCATCTTTTTTGTACAGTAATGTCCGTAGCTTCTTGTACATATTTTTGGGTATTTTTAATCCGATTCAAGTGTTGAGTGTTCTGGATATTATTTTGAATTCGTTGATTCGATCGGAAAATTAATTTCGTTCTGTTTTTGGGTAATTTAGAAAGTATTAAAATGTTCGAACGGATATCATTAACTCATTTTTCCCGGCATGAAAATTTTTCAAGTGTTGATGTTTTCTCGAGTTTAAATCTTTCGGTAAAACGTGCAAGTAACGTGGTGGACCCTCTAGAAGAACACAAACCTTAACTCGATTATGTGACAGTCTGAACTGCCTCTAAACCTTAGGGTTTGGGGCAGTACGGCGTGCCACATGTGAGGCGTTGGCTTGACCCTTCTACGGCTGGACCACTGCTACTGTGACATGTTCTGGGATTTTTGAACTCCGCTCAAGTGTTGAGATAATTAGGAAATTTTGGGTATTTGATTATTCGATCGGAAAGTTTAATACTGTCTATTTATCTGGAATGTGATACAATGTGTGGAATTCATATAGTTAGGCATGAAATGCGAAGTATGTGATATTTCGGATTTACGATGTCTAAAGAGATTGTGGATTCCAAATGTTGTAGTTTTACACTTTATTTTCTGTGACCGTAAGCGTAGTATGTGGGGTATCGCCGGCTTCGTTGCTATACATCAACGACAATCAGGATACCCATACTTTCTTACGTTGATGATATGAGATATTATGTATTACCGAGATATGATGTGCAGGATTGTCGCGATTGAATAGCCGGGGTTTTTTATGTGAGATGAGAGTTTTATTTTCATTCATGTATAAATCTATTGTATGTAATATTCTTTTATTTGGGGCACTTCCGGGCTGAGGAAGATGTTTCCATCATTGTATATTATTTACTTTTCCGCATTAGGATAGACCCAAGGAGGGGAGCACAAGTAACCGGGTTGTAGGGTTCAGTGGGAGGCCATCTTGAGGAGTCGAGACCGGGTCTCCTAAACTCTAGAATTGGCAGGATCACTTGCCGCTCTCGTAGGGATCTAGGGGTGTGGGCTTGGCTATTCATCGCGACCATGGAATCCGTATTTTCTATTGTTGGCTAAATACAAAATACGGACATCCTAGATATCCTTTTATTTTCATATGTGCTTCTGCTGTTGATATTCTGTAATGTGATTACTTAGTATCTGAGACGAATGGATTATTATTATATATATGATATATAATAAACGTTACTTATGTTTTACATCCGCACTTGTAACGTTTTGAAAATCGTTTCGGTGAAATTTCGAAAAAACGGTAAAATAAGGGGGTTTTCTGTAAAAAGTCAAAATGCAAATATCTTTGTTATAAAATTAAATATACATATTCTAGCTATGTAATTGCTAGTATTTGGTGTTTATTGAGCCACTGCTGAAATTTCAAATTTTCTGAAATTTTTTCCGAAATTAATTATTTTAATATTATTTTAAGCCGGTAAGAAAATACATTAAATTAGCGATAAATACAAATTTAAATGGGCTAATTTTAATCTTTAAAATCATGTTAATTAAAATCTAGTTGTAATATAATTTTTTAGTATTTTATTTCGAGTTTTAATTGATTTATTATATGGAAAACAAAAATATAGTTATTTTGAACTAAAACTTGAAAATATGGTATTGTGGGGGTCTTTTTGCATAGAATTTTTTTGTAAAGTCTCTCACACTCACCCTCACTCTCCTTGGCCGGCCCCACACTATTGTAGCAGCCCAAGAATTTTATTTCCCTCTTTTTGACCTTAAATCATGTGAGAAATGGGTAAAAATAAGGTTTTTATATATAGTAAAGTAGGTGGGGGTATTATGGTAATTTGGGAGGGGCTTTGACTTGGATTCTTTTCCACAACTCCCCCACACCTCTCCCCACTCCCTCCTCAGCCGAAATTCTGCTACAACAGCCCCATCTTTTTCCCCCATTTTCCATCTCTTTTGCTTCAAAAATTGCCTCAAAATCCATCAAATAAATCCCAAAATCCAAATCCAACTCCTACCCATTTCTCATTAGCCAAACTTACATGGATCTAGGAGCATGGAAGCTACTTTTGGAGGCTAGAATTTGCATGCTAGATCCTTGATCTTGTGAGGTATAAATCAAGACCTTTTGTTAAATTGTTGTTTGAATACCTTAAATCAAGCATTATTAGTTATTAATTTGGGTTTAATTGTATGTTTGGAAAACTTAGTAAGGGTTTATGAAATTCAAGTTAGGTTTTTGTGTATGTAATTGTGGTTGCAATTATAGTTCTTCATATTGTGAAATGAAAACCTAATCAAATTTCTAGTTGCAAATTGTTAGTTTGGAATTGTAATATTTAAGCTATATTTCTAGCTAGGTTTTTGTAAACCATGAATTTGATTATGAGAAAAATATAATTAGGTTTTTTCATGACTTCATTAACATTATTAAGTGTATTTTAATACTTTAGTTCATGAAAATCCAAGCTAGATTGTAGTTTGTGCATTTTGCTATAAAATTGTTAAAATTGGTTAATATTGCAAACTAGGTTTTTGAAATCGAATTAAATTGTGGGTTTAAAATTTACGTAATGGTTTCTATGGCATAATTAAGATATTAAGTTATCATCTTGGTCACTAGAATTGTTAAAACATCATGTTTTATACAAAAACGGCGAATTGTGCTTGCTAGATTTTCGGAAAAATGACTTTTTAAGTGAAATTGTGGTTTTAGTGAATTTTAACCTATTTTATATTAAAATTAGTGTTCGTGAATGTGCAAATGAGTGTGTTAGGAGTTTTCTCGATGGTTTGGCGTTTGTACGCCGACGTCGAGGGTTTTTGGGTCGATTTGCGAAAGCAACCATAGGTTTTGACCTATGTGGGATTCGTGCGTCGTTTTGGTCATGAGTCGGATTTTAATGCGGTATGGTGCGTTATGATATGTAGGTACCCCATGTGGACTTCGAGACGACAAGCAAGCGCGTGGCGACGTCGGCACCGGCGAACGAGGACCAGGTGAGTAGATTTATATCTACGGGGAGAAGTCGGGTGGATGGCGTATAGCACCCCCGCAGTCCGTGGTGGTGTATACGGATGCGTATACACACCAACAATTAGTATATGTTATTTGGGATTAATAACGATGTTAGGATGGATATTGGTGTGTTGGATTACTTTAGTGTTGCGAACCCTAGGGTAGTGTTGCACTACACATACACACATACATACTTGCATACATTCCTTTTTATATGTGCTCATGAGATTCTTTATAGTTATGTGTTCACATAGGTATGGGACTATGTGTTCACATATGAATTTGAGGATGATACTTGGGATTGAGCTGAGTCGATGAGATTTGTTTTGTGGTTGTGATATCGGTGATATAGCAGGATTCGTACTTAGGGTACGTCCTGGTGTTATAGCGGATCTTGGGGCGGCGATATGGGTGAATAGTGTTATAAATAAAATGGTTGACATGTGATCGTGATATGAGACATGATATGCTAGGATATTGATATTAGACCGTATCGGGCGATGTATACCCTTGATGATGCTATGTGCTGACGGTATCGGTTTGTACGAGATTGTCGATCTGTAGTCAAATCATGGGTATATTGAGGATATTAGTATTGTACTAGACATAGGTCAGTACCCTAGACTATGATCTTGAATAAAGAGGATACCAGAGGAATGGTGTGAGGAATATGATATTGACCCGTACCCAGATTTGGGGATGCCGTACGACGGATATATGTACGAGCTATATCTTGATGATTGATCCGCACTCTTGACTTGAGATGGCTGATTGTAGATATGGTATCGGATATGATATTATTGAGGCGGGATCACCGACTAATATATATACAGGTATGTATATGGATCGACTCAGATGTTAGGCGGTTTCCTTACCTGTAGTCCAGCTTGTTAGCTTAGCCCTTTAGTTTAGTTTAGTTGTTAGATTAGATTCGATTCTTACCTATTTCAAAAACTAACGAATCGTGGGTATTTTAAAAGACAGCCCAAGGTATCCTACGGATATTTCAAAAGACGTATCTTTTCATAAAAACACCGTAGCCCCTATTTTCAAAACCCCATGATTCGTGTTATTTCAAAAGGCACCATTTGTAGGACTTATATTAGATTAATGCAGGTTAGTTACAGTTGCGTCTAGTATTCAGCTCACGCTTATTATTGTGGTTCGCTTCGCATCGCATACTTATGTTATAATTTCTTATTGCAATGTTGATATCATATTGTTAGGACACCAGCACCATTACCGATGATGCGTATGTACCACGTACACTTACTTGCCGGCTCACACACATCTTCATCGGTAATTGCCATGTCACGTACACCTTAGAAAATATTATTGCTTGACTTAGCTTGTTAGTTAGTAATTTGACATGATATTAGTGTGCCTACCTTATATGCCAGCTTAACATTGTAGTATTTACTTGTCATTTCATGCATACTGTTATTCATTGTTATGCCTATATTCATGGTTTTTACATGCTATTGATGACTTGGATTCGGATTTCCATGAAATTTTCTGGATTTGGGGGGAAAACCGCAAAACTTATATAAACTGATTTCTCTCTTTTTAAATAAAAAGTGTGGTTTTTCCCATGATGTATGAGTCGTCCACCATGAGTTTGCTGATGGATTTCGAGACCCGATTCGAGGAGACGGATGAACCGTTTCGGGTACATGGTGGATCCGGTAAGGTACCTCGGGGCAAGAAGCGCGTGATGATGACGATGTGAGCCTGGCAGGGGAGCACTACCTACCGGTATTTTACCCGACGCGTCGGATATCCGGAGGATACCGTCGTGGTCTTAAGATAGATGGTAGAGGCCGGTCTGGACTGACGGCGCCCTAGATATTGTGATTGAGACATTGAGATTTCGAGATATTGAGATACAGAGATTGTGATACAGAGATATCGAGATATTAGGATTACGTTTTGTGCCGATGCTAGGCACTGTTTTATGCTGATTTCATTATGATACCTCATTTTAAAAATACAAAGGAAATCTCACTAAATTATGAAAGCAGTTCTTCATTTACATGTATTCTATTTTCATGCATTCATACCTCATTCATATGATATATTGCTACTTGAGGCACTGACACGGGCACATGAGATTACACTCGGGTTAGATATTTACCCTAGCCTTGTTATAGGCTACGTGTTATTCATATATTTGAGGATATATTATGATCATTGACCTAGGTTGCGTTATTTATGCGATTTCTGTGCGTAGATATTTTTCTATTCACGAGTTGGCAACTCACCCCCGTTGTGCCCCAGTTTCTTGCAGGTTTGCCGTACAGGTTTCATTACGGCTTTGTGGGCATAGTTTCCTTCGGGTGATTTGCTAATAGGTGGGTTTACTTGTATCGTACCCCCATTATATATCTTGTATATCATTATTCTGTTGTATCTAGAAGTTCCATCAACCAAACATGTATTTATTTGAGATAGAGACCAGTGATGTTTATTCTTTCGACCTTAGAGTCGCGCGTTGTATTTATGTGGTTTTCTTGTGGTTTTTGAGTTTCCTTTTGAATTTTGATCCTCGCCCTTGGCGTTGTATATTATATTGCTTGTGTGGTTGTGACCGTCGATTGACGAAGAGCTAGCTCCCGCTTGGGGATGCCTTTTTATTGATTTCGTATACTATTCATGTTGTATCCCATTTGGGGGCCAGTATTTTCAAAGGAGACTCTGCCGAAATTTTCGGGAAATTTTTGATGTTTTTAAAACCGCCTAATTCGGCTTATGCTATTGAAACTACTTGCTTTAAGTTGGTTTTTCCTGCACTCTACATCTTTCTTGGTTTGGATTTCTAGGTTTTCGGTTTACTTAGATTACGTACGCCTCGAGACGTTCGTAGTTTAAGTGCCGGTCATGTTCCGTACTTTCGGGTCGTGACAGCACTAGTCCCGCCCCGCTATGCCGTTAGTTAAGTAACCTAACGGTGCATAACGGGACACTGTGGCGAATGCGGATGGCATAAGTGTACGTTCTATTTTCGTTTCTTTTCTGTGATGGCTTAGGAACTTAAATGATGGGATTACATTAATGAGATTAATGTAAAGAAAAAGAAATCTAAAAGATGTTGTAGAATCAGATTTGAAACCCACTCAGCCTTTTTATGAAAAATGCAAGTTTCAAAAGATGCGGAGCTTAAGCCACTCCTTTTTTAAAACTGTTTTGATTCTACAACGAGATCAAGTTCAAAGCGTTAAAGGTTTTCATAAAAACCATCCGCAACCCTCCGTCATTTTAAGAAGCAGAGTACTTAGTATTCGTGCTGTGTATTTTGATCATAGTCAAGGCTTAGTGTACGGTAGCTAAGTGATGTCTTCCTACAAAGCATATGATGCGATCAGTTAGGACATTCATATGATTATGTTGATCATTGTGAAAGGTCATATGGGTGGGTCTAGTTGATCTCGAAATAACGGGTAGAACTTGACTAGTACTTATGATATTTTGACCATAGCCAAGGTCATAAGTAACTAGGGGTAGAAACCATATCGGGAGTTTCAAGAGTTGAAATTTGCAATGAGATTGCAAACCATCGATATGATAGTTGGATCCCGAACCCACTGTGAGTAAGTGTTACTTCTAGGAGAATTTTACACTTTACAATTAGCTGGTCCAGTAGGTGTCTAGAAAGGTGTTAACGGGGTTTTGACCTCTGGGAAATGAGGTTTACTTTAATTAGGTCCGTGCGAAAGCACGGGGAACCTCCCTCAAGTACCGACGCTGGCCTGGCTGACCGGTTAGCAAAACCGTAGAATGAAATTAATCCTGGCTAGTTTTCTTTTCAGGTTTTGAAAGAAAATTTGATTAAAGCAGTGGGAGACATCGATTAGATAAGATAATAACCAATCTAATTCTTTGCAAGAGCATTTCGCTGAGTGTATTCTTATCTCTCTCCTAATGGCAGATACCTATGACGGGACTTAAGCTTCTACTAGAGAAAAATAAACTGACGGGACCGAATTATAAAGAATGATTGAGGAACTTGAACATCGCACTTGCATATGATAAAGTATCATATGTCCTCACAACCCAAGCCCTACCCGTCCCAGGACCTGAATCATCTGTCTCAGATAGGGAGATCCGAAAAACTTGGGATACTGATTGTAACACGGTCAAGTGCCTCGCGCGCTTGTTTCTATAGAGAATATCCATCAGAAGCAACACGAGAATATGGATGTACAATCCATCTTTCTTCACACAAGGGACTTGTATGAAGAGCAATCTCGTACTTTGAGATACGAGGCATCTCGAAAGCTGTTTCAGATGCGAATGGCCCCTGGTACATCAGTAGGAGACCATGTTTTGAAGATGATTGGTCTTATAGAAGAACTTGAGGAACTGGGATGGACCATGGACAATGAGCAGTATACAGATATTGTTCTACAGTCTCCCCCTCCCCCCCCCCCCCCGCCTTTGCTCCGTTCATAGTGAACTTTAATATGAATGATTTGGAGAAATCATTACCTGAACTTCTCAATATGTTGAGAAGTGCAGAGAGCACGTTGGAAACAACGAGGACTCCCGTTCTGCTTGCTGGGCCATCCTCCTCTTCATTCCCAAAAGCCAAGGCTAAGGGAAAGAAAAAGAAGAAGTCCATCAAACAGAAAGGTGGAGTTAAAAAGGCAAAGGTGAAAGACAAATCCGGGGCTACGGGAAGCGGGAAAGGAGAATGTTTTTACTGCCACAAGTTAGGACATTGGAAACGCAACTGTGCTGTGTATCTTGCTGATCTCAAGAAGAAGAAGTATGCTGATGCTTCCACTTCAGGTGTGTTTGTAACTGAAAACTGTTTTTCTTTAAACTCTGCATCTTGGGTATTAGATACCGGTTCTGGTTCTCACATCTGCAATTGAATGCAGGGATTGAGAAACAGTAGAGTTTTGAAGACAGGTGACCATATTCTGGGGGTTGGAAATGGTTCCAATGTACATGCTGTATCCGTGGGAGAGTATCATCTTGGGTTGCCTTCGGGTTGTATTTTGGTTTTGAACCCGTGTTATTTTGTACCTAGTATGCTATGTAATATAATATCCGTTTCTTTGTTGGACAATGAAGGATATAATTTTGTATTGCAAAATAATGTTATGAACATTAACTTGAATCAAGAGTTGATTGGGTATGGTACATTAAATAACGGTATTTACGTCCTGAACCAACACACAGTTTTCAATATACAACATACTAATAAAAGAAAATTTTCAGATATAAATGAAGCTTTTCTTTGGTATTGTAGACTTGGTCATATTAATGAAACAAGACTAAACAAACTACATAAAGATGGATATTTAAAGCCTTTTGAATATAAATCTTATGCAACTTGCCAGTCTTGTATCAAAGGTAAAATGACCAAAACTCCGTTTACTGGACACGGAGAAAGAGCTGTGGAACTCTTAAGCCTCATACATAGTGATGTATACGGACCAATGTCTACACATGCTAGAGGTGGTTTTTCATACTTCATTACTTTTACGGATGATTTCTCAAGATTCGGATACGTGTTTTTGATAAAGCACAAATCCGAAGCTTTCGAGAAATTCAAGGAGTACAAACTTGAAGTAGAAAAACAAACAGGCTTGAGCATTAAGAAACTTCGATCAGATCGAGGTGGAGAATATTTAAGTACAGAGTTTTTTGACTTCTTAAAAGAGAATGGGATTCTCTCTCAGCTCACTCCTCCTTACACACCACATCACATGGTGTGTCAGAACGGAAGAATCGTACCCTATTAGATATGGTACGATCTATGATGTGTGATGCTGAGTTACCGCTTTCCTTTTGGGGGCATGCATTAGAGACAGCGATGTATCTATTAAACAGGGTTCCAACCAAGACCGTGTCTACCACTCCATATGAGATATGGAGTGGAAAGAGACCATCTCTTAAAAGAGTTAGGATTTGGGGTTGTCCGGCTTTTGTTAAAAAGCAGAATCCAGACAAACTCGAGACACGATCGGTCATGTGTAAATTTGTGGGGTATCCAAAACATTCGTATGGATATCTATTCTACCACAAGGAGGAACAAAAGGTGTTTGTTGCTCAGCATGCCACATTTTTGGAAAGTGAGATCTTTACAGACAGTACTGATGGTAATGCGGTAGAACTAGAAGAGATTCTAGAGACACAAATTACTCAGGACGAATTGGTTGAAACTGATGTTGCAGTAGAACTTCAAGAACCTCAGCCGCTCCGGAGATCTGGTAGAACTTCTCGCACACCAGAGAGATACTATGGGTTTCTCATTGATGGTGATAGAGAAGATTGCATCATGGATGATGATGATCCTACTAGTTTTCAGCAAGCTATCACGAGTGGTGATTCAGTGAAGTGGATGGAAGCCATGAGATCTGAAATGGAGTCCATGTATACCAACAAAGTATGGACTTTGGACGTTGCGCCTCCTGGGATAAAACCCGTTGGGTGCAAATGGATCTTTAAAAGAAAGATTGGTATAGATGGACAGGTAGAGACCTTTAAAGCAAGGCCAGTAGCGAAAGGTTTTCGTCAAAGACCAGGATTGGACTATGATGAAACTTTCTCTCCAATAGCAATGCTTAAATCCATTAGGATCCTACTTGCTATTGCTGCTCACTATGATTATGAAATCTGGCAGATGGATGTTAAAACTGCATTTCTAAATGGTGATTTAGAAGAATGCGTTTTTATGGATCAGCCAGAGGGCTTCATTGACAGTGGGAGCAGCGGGAAAGCATGTAGATTGCTTAAATCCATTTATGGATTAAAGCAGGCCTCACGGAGCTGGAACATCTGCTTTGATGATACAATCAAAGAGTTTGATTTTATCAAAAATATAGATGAACTATGCATTTATAAGAAGATTGTAGGGAGTACTGTCACATTTCTCGTATTCTACGTAGATGACATTCTCCTGATAAGAAATGATATTCATATGCTACAATCGGTCAAACTATTCTTATCACAAAGGTTCTCCATGAAGGATCTGGGTGATGCCTCATGCATTTTGGGCATAAGGATCTATAGAGATAGATCCAAGAGATTATTGGGATTGTCCCAATCAAAGTACATAGACACCATCCTAAAAAGGTTTAGTATGGAAGATTCCAAGCATGGTGCCTTTCCTGCTTGTCATGGAATCACTCTCTCCAAGGACTTCTGTCCAAAGACTGATGAAGAGAGAGCTCGCATGAGCATTATACCCTACGCTTCAGCCGTAGGATCTATAATGTATGCGATGTTATATACTCGCCCTGATGTTGCTTATGCACTAGCTGTAGTAAGCAGGTATCAATCCAACCCAGAGGAGAAATATTGGATAGCAGTGAAGAACATTCTTAAATACTTGCGAAGGACTAAAGAATTGTTCTTGGTGTATGGTAATGGGGATCTCCAGATGGAGGGCTTTACCGATTCCAGCTTCCAAAGTGATAAGGATGACAGCAAATCTATCTCAGGGTTTGTATTTACCCTCAACGGAGGGGCGGTTAGTTGGAAGAGTTCCAAACAGGATACCGTTGCAGACTCTACGATGGAAGCTGAGTATATTGCTGCAAATGATGCTGCCAAGGAAGCCGTCTGGATAAGGAAGTTCATCGCGGAACTAGGAGTAGTTCCAACCATTATTGATCCAATACCATTGTATTGTGATAATAATGGAGCTATGGCGTTATCCAAAGAACCAAGGTCCCATCAGAAATCCAGACACATCCTGAGGCGATATCATTTGATCCGGGAGATAGTAGATCGCCAGGAGATCGAGATTCGGAGAGTAGATACAAAAGATAACACAGCGGATTCACTCACCAAGGCCCTTCCACAGCCGCAGCATGAGCGACTTTTTGAGATGTTGGGTATGAGATACGCCAATAACTGGCCTTAGTGCAAGTGGGAGATTGTTAGATATATGTATGACCTAGAGGCTATTATATGTATAGTGGATGCTTGGACATGTATATATGATTTTAGATGACTTTCTCGCTCAACATGATAGTATGCTATCTGGTTTACTTTATCTTGACATGTTAATTTGATCATGCTTTTATTCATTTGCACATGTTGATAAATCCCTCAGGATATTTGCTTGACTACTGTGACTATGATGCGGATCATACTAGTGGGGCATGTGTAGTTTATAAGCATATCCTTGAATTGTTCCTAGTCGTGGGTGTATCGAGACGGGGCATCGATATTCCAGAGTAGAAGCATGATATACAGGTTAGTTCATCGACCTGAGATCGTCATTTGTCTCGTATGAGTTCCCACTGTACTTTGATTACTACCCTACCACGGCTCAAAGGAGTCATGCAAACAGGTTTTAGCTGGGTACAGTCCCGAGCCACATGGAGACAGTGAGCGGATCTGCAGGGGTTCGTCTCTCCCGGTATTGGGGGTGAGGTCGCGCTGTGTCCAGGAGAGCCATTACACAAAGCCCTCGGCCGAGGCAGGAGATTTACTGGTAGGTATTCCAGTAGTATCTCAGGATGTTCTGGGCTACACTCCGACACGACTTGTACCGCTTTTGGGGGTCTGACTTTGACCAACCCCTAGGCCCGCCATGCGATGCTCATAGACGAACGGACCGGACTGTATGGATATTGTCACTGACAGGCTCAGTAGGGTGTCAGGATGAGTTCACTCACAGACATCCCTTTTGGTCAATAGCTGGTAGCCCGTCACGTATGGCTAATACCTCTGACGTGCTAGTGGTTAAATCCACAGCCAAAGTATTGACGAGTCTTTAGAGTCCCCCACAGACAGTTTCTCAAGTTTCGGGCGAAACGCTGTAGAGGCCGTATGGAGATATGGCAGGGTTCGATCTTATACGTGCGGTATTGCACGGATCAAGATCGGACGGATAATACTAGCGGGCTTTGGTTTAAGCCGGATCCTAGTATTGTACAGTGTAGATTTTGTCTCATTGCATTTGTATTCGGTTGGAATACAAATGCGGGTATGTATATACAGTCGCGTGGTTTTCCTGTAATTTATTACGGGATCAGTTTTCTGAAGTTGCCAGTTTGTATTCCGTTTCGGCCAGTTTTCCTTTGTTCCTTCATGGTCGGATTTTTCTGGTGGAGGGGCTAATTTGCATATTTGCAAATTAGCATTGTGGAGGGGGTTTCTTGTAAATGGAGAGATTATGATAGCATATTTGCTTTTTCTTTTATCATGGTTTGCTTTAATGAGATGAGAAATGATTTGGCCTTGATGTGATATTATTTCCTCATTATCTTCACATGGCTTATGGTCACCATTTTGATTTCCCTACACTCACCTCCCTTCTATTTTCCCTTGACCATATTTGTATTGGCCGGCCACATCTTTGGAGGAGGGGATTCATTTTTGGTGGAGGAATTTCTTCATCTCATTTCATTTTTCTTTGCTAGAAAAATGAGAGCACCATTTTCTTCCAAACTTCCTTTTCACCTCCACATCATTATGGTAACTTCATACCCGCATTGAGACAATCCATTCTACACTAGCCTACAGTATTCTTGGACACGTCGACTCGCCAACTTCGTGCCCGAGTTGCTTCGGACGAAGCGGGAGCCCGTAAAAAGACTTCTCGATGTGGTGCCCTTTCCGACGAGGAGATGAAGACCGGAGATGCCGCGTGGAGCTTGGGATGGTTGCCGAAGACCGAAGGACACGGATCGCTCGGTATAGCCCTCTACCCTTTCTCTAGTTAGCTAGTATTAGGTTAATGGTTAAGATCCGGGTTTTTTAGGATGCGGTAGTGCCGGTTTAAAGTCAAGAAAATTTTTCGTTTCCGCATTTTGGCCTCTGATAGACGGCCGGGGCGCTACCGTAGTCTGATTTAGAACGTCAATGCTTTTAGATAACGTGCCTGAACCGATCAACTCTTGATATAGTAAATGTTCAAAACATTATCCAACAATACAAAATTATATCCTTTCTTTATTAATAAAGAGACTGATATGATGTTGTACATCAGGTTCGGTATCTAATAACATTCGTTCAGAATCAATGTATTCTGGTAATACAGGGTGATAGTGACCAACAGACTTGGCTGCACCACTTGCACCGTTTCTATCTCATGATACTTATCACCCGTTCTCAGTTCTCTACCTATCTGTAGCCCATGTAACAAATCATATATATGGGATCCTGATCCGGTATCATATACCCAGGACGTAAAGGATACCGAGAAACAGTTCTCTGTAATGAAGACACCCGAAGAAGATGCATCAGCATGCACTTTCTTCGTTTGGGCGGCACGGGAATTCTGGTAATCCCCAATTTCCTGCTCTGTCTTATAACAATTATAAGTTGGAGCGGGACCAACGTTCCCTAGCGCAGTATAACAAGCGGGTTTGGTCAATACATCCGTATTATTATCTTGAATAAGGCGTGATACGGTCGCTACCTAGAGAGAGAGAGAGAAGAAAACACTCAGCGTGCGCTTATACAAGATTAGATTGGTTATCAATTTATCTAATCAGGATGTCTCCCACTGTTTTAGTCAAATCTTCCTTCAAACCCTAAAAGGAAAGACTAGCCGGGATTAATTACACCCTACAAGTTCGCCAATCTTTCAGCCAGGCCAGTGCCGGTACTTTGAGGGAGGTTCCCCGTGCTTTCGTACGGACCTAATTAAAGTAAATCTCGTTTTCCCAAGGGCGTAACCCCGTTAACACCTTTCTAGACACCTACTTGATCGGCTAATTGTAATGTGTAAAACTCTCCCAGGAGTAACTCTTACTCGCAGCGGGTATCGGGATCCAACTATCTCATAGAAGGTATGCAATCTCATTGCAAATTTCAACACTTGAAATTCCCAATAATATTTTTTACCCCTAGCGTGCTATGACCTTGACGCATGCCAAACAACCCATAGTCCGCTAGTCAAGTTCAACCCGTACATTTCATGACTGAATTAAACCCACCCGTATGACCCTTGACGCATGCCAAACAACGCCGTACGAATAACCTAATCCAATCGCATCGTATGCTAGCAGATAAGCACTAGTTAGCTACCGTACACTACGCCTTGATGCATGCCAAACTACCGCAGCACGAATACTAAGTAGTACTTATCTGAAATGACGGAGGGCTACGCAGGTTTTTAAGAAAACCATGAGCGTAATGAACTTGATATCGTTGTAGAATCGAGTGATTTTAAATGGAATGTTTTTGAGGCCTTTTCTAGTTTTGCTAAAGAGGTCACTTCCGGTGAAGGGATCGTCGGCTCTTTCCTCATCGAATAAGGTGCAGGATATGTCATATATACCGCTGTGCAAAGCAAGAACTATAGAAGCAATCAAAAACAAACCGAGTATGCAGCATCTGCTAGTTTCACTAAATAGGTCACTCCCGATGAAGGGATCTCGGCTCTTTCCTTATCGAATAAGGTGCTGGATGTTCTACAAAGAACACCGCTATGCAAAGCAAGAACTAGAGCTAACAGTTTTTAAACAAGTTTCTACAACATCTTTAGGTTTCTTTTATTTCATTAATTTCATTAATGAAGTCCCATTTTATTATGCTTCACAAGCATCACATTTGAAACGAAATCTGCAATATAACATATATCTCATATATATAATATAAACATTCGTCTCAGGCAGTAATATGATCTCTTCACAGAACATTGCAGCAGAAGAACATATATGAAATATTGGATATACTAGGACGTCCGTGTTTTCAATACGAGCCTGTATAAAACACGGATTCCACAGTCGCGATGAATAGCCAAACCAACATCCCTAGACCCTTACGAGAGCGGCAAGCAACACTGCCAATTCTAGGGTTAGGAGACCCGGTCTCGACTCCTCGAGATGGTTTCCCACTGGACCCCAGAACCCGGTTACTTGTGCTCCCCGCCTTGGGTCTACCTAATGCGGAAAAGTAAATAATATACAATGGTGACATCATCCTCAGCCCGGAAGTGCCCCAATAAAAGAATATTATATACAATGAATTTTACATGAATGAAAAAGAAAAAACTCTCATCTCACATAAAACCCCCGGCTATTCAAAACGCGACGATCCAATATAACATATCACAGCAACACATAATATCTTATATCATCAATGTAAGCAAGTATGCGTATCCCGATTGTCGTTGATGTATAGCAACGAAGCCGGCGATACACCACATACTACGCTTACGGTTACAGAAAAGAAAGTGTAAAACTACAACAGTTGGAATCCGCAAGCTCCTTGGACATCGCATGCCTAACCAAATGAATTCCTTAGACATCGCATGCCTAACTATTATAAACCCCGCATTTTTGTCTCATTATCGAAAACACTTTTCAATATCTAGTCAGGAAATTCAACAAGATTCCCGATTGTCCTGATCGAATGCTCGTCGCAAACTTTAGTAGACGGCCGCACCCCCGATGCCGTCGACGAAGTGCACTAAGGCGGAACACCACTGCCGTGAGCACCCGAACAGATGCTTTTGGCGACGGGGTTCTCCTACAATCACTTGGTCGGGGCTTTGGGGTGTGGCTGTCTATTAAGTTTACCCGGCGAATATCCGCGTACGCTACGTGATTGCGATGGACTTTTGATCACATAAAAATTCCGTGGCAACCGATCATCTGAGACTAAACCGTTAGATTTATAACATTCAAATTAGTTATCTCATAACTACTTGTGGATTCCAAATATTGTATCACAATCCATATAAATAGACAATGTTAAACTTTCCGATCGAATAATCAAACACTAAATTTTTCCTAAATAGTTCTCAACACCTGAAATTAGTTTAAAAACATCCATCACATGCCACAGTACTAATGGTCCAGCCGTAAAAGGGTCAAGCCAACGCCTCACATGTGGCACGCCGTACTGCCACAAACCCTAAGGTTTAGAGGAAGTTCAAGACGGTAACATAATCGAGTTAAGGTTTGTTGTCTTCTAGAGGGTCCACCGCGTTACTTGCACGACTTAGAACGTTCTTAAACTACGAAAAAATCCAACACTTGAAAATTTTCCGGCAGGGGAAAAAGTGAGTTATTGATATTCGTTCGAACTTATTAACACGTTCTAAAAATTATCCAGAAAAACTAAACAATGTTAAATTATCCGATCGAATCAATGAGTCCCCAATACAACCCAAAAAACTCAACTCTTGAGTATAATTAAAAATTCCCAGAAGAATCAGAAAGTAACTAGGATAATTACTGTGCAAAAAACAAAGCATCATCTCACTGTACGGCCGCGGATCCACGGCCAAAGGTAGGTCATGGCCGCGGTTCCGCGGCTAAATAATGGAATTAATGTCTCGTTTTTTTGCAGTAATTCCTAGAATACCCTACTGATTTTTTTGAGTATTTTTAATCTAGAAAAAATCACATTTTTGGAAAATGTCCAGAGAAGGGTTCGTATCGGGGTATCCGGGTTCGATCGGATTTTAAACATCGCCTAGACTTCACCTAAAGCTCTAGCTTGGCTCTGATACCACTGTAGGGTTGCTAGGCACACGCACAAGGGTCTACGAGGCATCAACCATGCCCAATTTAAAAATTAGCCGTGCCGAACAACCCAAAGCCGGATCTTTAAACTAGAGATTAGGCGAAAACAAGTATGTTAAACACATTAACACTAAGTGAGAGGGATTACAACCTTCGTAGATCCGGTCCTTCACTTCATAAGCTCCGTGTTGAGGTCCCTTCGCTGCGATCATCGTGTTCTGGACTCTCGAGAGGCTCCACGAAGAGAAAGATGCAAGCTTGCTTCCGATCTTCGATAACAAAGATGATCTACCTTGAAGTTTCATTAACACAAGCTAACACTCACTAAATGAAGTGAACACCCTCATCTAAATGGCAAAGGTAGATGAGGATGATGAAGTAGGATTTTTGCTCTCTTTTATTTTCTTATTCTCACTCATTTTCATCACTTGGAAAAAAGCTAGAAAGCTTTTTCCATGAAAGAAAGAAGAAGGAAGAAGAAGATGAATAATTGTTAGAATCTTTTTATGATGAATAATGAAAGGATAATGATGAATAATGCAACCATGGTTGCTAAACCTTTGTAGAGAATTAACCAAGGGTGAAGGGTTTGGGTTAGGTTAAACATGAGTCACTTGAAAATATCTTTTCCAAAACAAAAGAAAAACCTTCTAGAAACTTCTAGAAAGCATTAACCCAAATCAAACCCTAATCTTGTTTAATCTCTAATAAACATGTTGCATTAGTAATCATATCATGTTACAATATTATATATCACATATATAATATTTATTGTAACAAAATAAAATAATACAATTAACATATATCGCATATATATCAATGTATTACCCGAGTGAGAAAAAGAATCTTTTAGTGAGCTAATATTAGTTAATGTAATTTAATATATCATATATATTATTATACATTAAATTATCGAATCAACACTTGATTCGACAATCCGGCTATATCGCATATAACCGACTAATATTTATCCGTACCGATTCATCGAATCAACACTTGATCCGATGACTCGGCTGATGTCAAATATCGCGAGAATAGAATACGGTATCTCATATCGCATTATCCTCGGTCCCGCACATATCACATATGTGCTCCTACTCCGTTTTGCCTGAGTCAAGAAACCTCTGTGTAGGACTCTAAAGAATCGTCAATACGCCGGCAGTAGGTGATGATCATATCAAACACCCACAAGCTGCAAGCGGTCAGCTAAACGTAACAGCCACCCAGGTATTGAGCGCTCAGAAGATCAACAAGAAAGCCTGTACATTCTCCTGCGAATCCAATGAGTAACACTCCCGTACAGTCCGGTCTCGTCGTCTGATATGTCGCATATCTCGCCTAGGGGTGGTAAACGTCAGACCCCAGTAGCTTGATAAGTCATGTCGATATGAGGTCTATAACAGTTCGAGAAACTACTGATAACACTTACCAGTAAATCTCAGCAACCCTTGCCAGGGATTTCCAGTTATAGCCAATCGAACACAGCGCAACATCAACACCTTATACCGGGAGAGACGAATCCCCTCCTATCGCTCATTGCCTCCATGTGATTCGGGACTGTACCCAAAAGCCACCTTTTTGCACGCCTTCTTGGACGTGGTATGATGGAAATCAAAGCACAGTAGGAATCACACAAGACTCTATGACGGTCTCGGGTCAACAGGCTACTCTGTACCAGTGTCACCGGAGAACTGCCATCTGACGTGAGGTATAATACCATCTGGGAGTTCTCGGCGAGTCCGTCCAGTGTACCCAGTCTACACTGAGCACCCGTACACCATCCTTGATGTCAAACACCGATGGATATGGGATCATCCATCGCCCATCATATGGGTCAAGATGCGTATACGCTAGTCTACTCTGGTGCATCGATGCCCTGTCTCGATACACCTACGACTAGGAACAGTTATAGGATGTACTCGTCGACTACCGTGGCCCCACTAGTATGATCTCATCATAGTCCCAGTAGTCGAGTACATATCCTAAGGGCTTTATCAACATGTAACATAGAGAGAATCAGAGTACATGTTAAGATAAATTACAACCAGATAGCGTACTATCATATCGAGCAAGAAAGTCCTCCCTATATATGTCCAAGCATCCATTACAATATACATCGTATGTATAGTAATGGCCTCTAGGGCATACATATAACTAACAACCGTTGCTGACTCGATGATGGAAGCGGAGTACATAGCTGCTTGCGATGCCGCAAAAGAGGCTGTTTGGATGAAAAAGTTCCTCACAGAACTTCAGGTGCTTCCGACCATTATTGATCCAATACCTCTGTATTGTGACAACAACGGCACTATACCTTTAGCGAAGGAACCCAGGTCCCATCAGAAGTCCAGACACATTTTGAGGCGGTACCACCTGATCAGGGAGATCGTAGATCGCAGAGAGATCGAGGTGAGGAGAGTAGATACGGAGAATAACACTACAGATCCACTCACAAAAGCTATCCCTCAGACACAGTTCGAGCGGCTGATCGAGATGATAGGTCTGTGATACGCCAGTACATAGCCCTAGTGCAAGTGGGAGATTGTTAGTGTATATGCCCTAGAGGCTATTATTGTATCATACTGGTTTATATATTACTTAATGGAAGCTTGGGATATTCACAGTTGTATTGACAGTCTTGCTCAAAATGGTAGTATGCTACTTGGTTTGTTTCTACTTCAATATGTGCAAGTGTTTCTTTTAGCATATCGCTTATACATATTAGTAGAGCCTTAGGATCTTTGCTTAATTACCAGTATTGTGATGGCAGTCACACTAGTGGGGGTTGGGTAATCTACAAGCACATCCTTGTTAGTGTATATGCCCTAGAGGCCATTACTGTATCATACTAGTTTGTATATTACTTGATGGAAGCTTGGGATATTCACCTTGTATAAACAATCTTGCTCAATATAGTAGTATGCTACTTGGTTTGTTTCTACTTCAATGTGTACTTGTGTTTATTTCAGTATATCACTTATACGCATTAGTAGAGCCCTTAGGATCTTTGCTTGATTACCAGCGTTGTGATGGCAGTCACACTAGTGGGGGCTGGGTAATCTATAGGCACATCCTTATACAGGTCCCTAGTCGTAGGACTATCGAGACAGGGCATCGATACTCCGGAGTAGACTAGCGTATGCGCTTCTCATCCCAGTGTGGGAGATGGTCTGTCCCACAGCCATCAGTACGTCGTACTGGAGATAGTATACGGGTACTCGTTGGGTTACGAGTACACTGGACAGGACTCGTCGGGAACTGACAGGTTGGTATTATACCTATCGTCAGTTATCAGTTCCCAGGTGACATGAGTACAGCTTAGTCCGCTGACTTGACACTGACACTTCGCCTCGAGTGTGTTCCCACTGCACTTTGATCACTACCCTACCACGGCTCAAAGGAGTCGTGCAAACAGGTGGTGGTTGGGTGCAGTCCCGAAGCACTTGGAGGCAGTGACGGTTAGACAGGATTCGTCTCTCCCGGTATTGGGGGTTGACATCGCGCTGTGTCTAGGAGAGCCATTACACGAGTAGTCCCTGGCCAGGGCAAGCGAGATATACTGGTAGGTTTCCAGTGTTGTCTCAGGGTGTTTTGGGCTTCACTCCGACACGACTTGTACCGCTATTGGGGGACTGACGTTTTACCGCCCCCTAGGCCCGCCATGCGATGTATCAGACGAACAGACCGGACTGTACGGAGAATGTCACATTCAGACTCAGTAGGAGTTCAGATGGGGTTTCACCTCGTCAGCCTTCTTGTCGGCATCTACCTGGGGACCGTTACGCACAGCTAGTGCCGCTTGCGGTCTGTGGTTAAACCCACTGCCAGCGTAGTGTCGAGTCTTTAGAGTCCCACACAGAGGGTATTCGCCTCTGGGCAAAACAGAGTAGAGGTCGCATGGTTTTGCGACAGGGTTCGTTCTCATCCGCGCACTTGTGCACGTTTGGAGTCCGGACGGATATTACCAGTGGGCTCTGGTTTGAGCCGGATGCTGGTATAGTATTTGGGGTTGCTTTTATCTCTTAGTATTCATGTTCCTCGGAACAAGAATGCAGGTGTGTATGCACAGTTATTTGAGGAGGAGGAAGATGACTTTCATTAGGGTTTCGGAACGGGTGCGTATGCACAGTTGACAGTCGTCTTTTTCCAAACCCTAATGGATTTGTATTATATCATTTAATAATATATAATAAAATGAAATTGTGTCATGGTTAGTTTTTTGTTGACTTGTTGACCATGGTTGACTTGTTGACCATGGTTGAACATTTGACTACCATCATTACAAATGCAAGATGCTTTTTCATTCTTGCTTTTTCATTTAATGTTTGTAATGATATTAGTCATTCCTAAACTTTCCATCAAACCTTTTTCATTTTGATTATTATTATTATTTGATTATTCTTTTTCTTTTGTTATGGTTGCAAAAGGAAAAGAGAGGCTCATTCTATCACTCTCACTCTCTCTCCTCATTTCATCTTCTTCTTCCTCTTGAAAAGAGAAACCTTCTCATGTGTTGAGAATCATTCTCTTTAGATAGAAAAGCAAACCCTAATCACTCTCTACTCATTCTAGGATGAAGGTTTAACGAGCCGGAAACCCTAGTTCACTCAAAGATCGAGGAAGAGCCCAAAGGTCGAACCTTCAAGGTGGATCTATCTTCGGCAAGAAGAAGGCGACGAGAAGAGAACCATTCAAGCTTCTACAAAGAACAAGAAAGAAGAACAACAACAAGAAGAGAAGGAGTTCAAGTTTAGGTATAACCATCCTCCATAGTAGCTAACTCTCTTTAGCTTGTTAACTAGTTTTAGTTTAGACAACGATCCCGACATAGTTTAGTCCATGTTGCCTCTTGCGATAAAAATTCGTCTTTTATACCGTTTCCGCCTCCCCGTAAGTACCGGGGGTCGCAATATGGACTTACAATCCTTATACAGGTCCCTAGTCATAGGATTATCGAGACGGGGCATCGATACTCGGGCGTAGACAAGTGTATACGCTTCTTATCCCAACAGGGAGATGGTCTGTCCCATAGCCATTAGTACGTCGTACTGGAGATAGTATGCAGGTGCTCATTAGGTTACGAGTACACTGGACAGGACTCGTCGGGAACTGTTGGTTGGTATTATACCTATCGTCGGATAGAAGTTTCCAGGTGACATGAGTACAGCTTAGTCCGTCGACTTGACACTGCTACTTCGCCTCGAGTATGTTCCCACTGTACTTTGATTACTACCCTACCACGGCTCAAAGGAGTCGTGCAAACATATAGTAGTTGGGTGCAGTCCCGAAGAACTTGGAGGCAGTGGCGGTTAGATAGGATTTGTCTTTCCCAGTATTGGGGGTTGATATCGTGCTGTGTTCGGAGAGCCATTACACAAAGTCCCTGGCCAGGGCAAGCGAGATTTACTGGTAGGTATTCCAGTAGTTTCTCAGGGTGTTTTGGGCTATACTTCGGCACGACTTATTGCGCTATTAGGGGTCTGACGATTATCGCCCTCTTAGGCTCGATATGCGATACTCTTAGACGAACAGACCGGACTGTACCGAGATTGTCACATCCAGGCTAAGTAGGAGTTCGGATGGGTTTCCTCATCGGCCTTCTTATCGACAGATACCTGGGTAGCTGTTACGTGCAGCTAGTACCGCTTGCGGCTTGTGGTTAAACCGACTACCAGCGTACTGTCGAGTCTTTAGAGTCCCACACAGAGAGTTTCTCTGCATCGGGAAAAAGGTGTAGAGGCTGTATGGTTTTACGGCAGGGTTTCGATCACGTACGTGCACTTGTGCGCGTATGATGTTCGAGCGGATAATACTAGTGGGCTTTGGTTTAAGACGGATCCTAGTATTATATTGATGGATCAGTTTCGTCTTTTTGTATTCGTGTTTCTCGGAACACGGGCGTGGGTATGTATATACGGATGAGAGGGGCATAGAAGGAGACATCTCATTAGGGTTTTGACCATTGACTTGATTAAAACAATTATAAGGTGGAGGAAAGTATTTGTTATATTTGTAAATGATAATTGTGGCATGGCTACTTGTATTGACTACTTGACTTGGTTTGACCACTTGACTTGGTTTGACTCTTTGACTAGATATTTCTTGTGAGATATTTTGTGGCAATAGATATTTTGGGGCGGGATACTTTCTTGCCATGCTTGTAGTCATATCAATGGAGCCAACACATTTTCTATTATCATTATCAAAAAAAAATTCTCTTTCCTCAAGTTAGCTCTCTTCTTCTTCCTCACAACTAAAACCCTTAATGTCTCATGAGTTGAGTAAACTAGGGTTTCAAGAGGCAAATAAATTCATCTTCATTCTCTACATCACCTAGGCAATCAAATTTAGCAAGCTTGTTGCCCTAGTTATCTCGGATTTGAGGTTGGAGCTCGGACTATAGACTCTCGGGTGTATCATCTTTGACTCGAGGAAGTCGACGAGGAAGCTACGATCCGGATCGATCCTTAGAGCCTACGATGATAAGGAGGACAGCGAAGAAGACCCGAAGGACTTGTATCATGAGGTATAACATTCTTTCCGAGTAGTTAAATCTAATGTAGTTTGCTAGATAGGGTTTATGGACGATCCTTGGTTCTAGTCGGTGTTGCGTAGCCCGTAAAAATCATTTTTTGCAAATTCCGCCTCCCCGCGAACATGTGGGGTGCGTGACATCGACTTGCAGTTATATCACATATAACCTAACCGATATCAAATATTGTGAGATTAGAATAAGGTATCGCATACTCGTATTTAATCAAGCTCCCGCACATGTCACCATATGTGCCATACTTCGTTTCGCTTGAGCTAGCAAACCTCTGTGTGGGACTCTAAAGACTCCTCAATATGCCAGCAGTAGGTAATGATCACATCAGTCACTCACAAGCCATCAACGGTAATAGCTGGACATAATGGCTATTCAGGTATTGAGGAATAGAAGATCAACAAGAAAGCTTGTCCAAACTCCCGCAAAGCCTATAAGAAACACATACCGTACAGTTCGGTCTCTTTGTCTGATATGTCGCATATCAAGTCAAGGGGTAGAATCATCAGACTCCAGTAACTTGATAAGTCATTCTGATGTGTGGCCTATAACCATTTGAGAAACTACTGATAACACTTACCAGTAATATCATCAGCCCTAACCAGGGACTTTCTGTTATAGCTAATCGAGCATAGCGCAACATCAACTTCCTATACTGGGAGAGATGCAGCCCCTCCTATCGCTCATTGCTTCCATGTGACTCGGGACTGTACCCAAAATCCACCTGTTTACACGACTCCTTTGAGCCGTGGTGGGGAGGAAATCAAAGCACAGTGGGAACCGCACAGGACTCTATGACGATCTCGGATCTACATACTAACATGTACAAGTGTCACCAGAGAACTGCTATCTGACGATAGGTATGGTACTATCTAGGGGTTCTCGGCGAGTCCTGTTCGGTGTACCCATATCTAATGAGCACCTATGTACAATCTTTGATGTTAAACACTTATGGATGTGGGATCAACAATCGCCCCATACAGGATCAAGAAACATACACACTAGTCTACTCTGGAATATCGATACCCTGTCTCGATATCCTCTCGACTAGAAACTGTTAAAGGATGTGCTTGCGGACTACACAAGCCCTACTAGTATGATCTGCATCATAGTTCTGGTAGTCAAGCTAACATCCTAAGGGCTTTATTAACATGTATCAGAGAGACAGTATAATAATACTAGTGTACATGTTAAGATAAAGAGCGGCCAGATAGTATACTATCATGTCGAGCAAGAAAGTCCTCTCTCTCTCTATATATATATCCAAGC